>JANFOE010000509.1:0-737273 GCA_025667525.1 Glebionis coronaria | reverse complement strand
GGAAGCTCAAGGTAAGAAAAAAAATAACGGTAATCGGTTATAGCATTTGTTCCATTTTTTTTTTCTTTTTCTCTGAAATGATTTGGTGTAGGTAAATGCTCTTCTGTAAGTATATGAGGGAAAGAAGGCAAATACAAACTTGGTTCCTCATTGCTGTAAGATGTTGCAAGCAGAATTATTGGGTTCTCAAGTTTACCTCCTAAAGGTGCTTTAAAATTTTAGATTGTGTAGTATTAGGTTTTGTATGGGTAACGTCTCATCTGATGGCTGCAATCAGGACCTTCAAGAGGTAACTTATTGCGTTTGGCCTTTGTAAGCACTATCAAACCTTAGGTTAAAAACAATGCCAAAAAGCATGGCACTTTTTAATCTTTGTCTTAACGGTGCGTGATAAACAACTAGGTTCAACATTATTCTTAAATTCAATTAAAATTAATACTACCGTACCGTCATTCACTCTCACACAGAAACCCTAAAAGATTAATCAACCCCAAAAAAACCCACACACAAATACCTTTTGATTGAAATAGACCCACAGATCTATAATGCATTTTTAAAACTTGAACTGCAGAAATTTCTGAATTCATGTGTTATCTTCGACAAGGCCATGACTTTCAACATTCCATATTCGAGGATATGATGGCCCATATCTCGATAATAGTTATATACTCAGTCATGTTTGAATAGGTGATTAGTACTTCGATCAGGTAATATTCAATGTTCGATTTATTGCATATTTTCCTTGTTCTACACCATGTTTGGTTCTACATGTAATATTTAATGTTTGTTTATTTGCCTTCGCAAGTCAGACTAGAAAAGTAAAAAGGGAGTGTATGTGATTACTTTCTGATTTGTTGCACGTTAGCTTACAAGAATTCACATGTCCAGTAAACATAATGAACTAATTCCATATGTCCTAATCTTGATCTGCACATCAGCGTACAAATAATAAGGGGGTGTTTGGAATGGCTTATTTTTGTATTTGCTAGAACAAATTATGAAACAAGAGATCGTTGATGACCCAATTAAGTAATGGATCGATAGACGGATTTAGTGAAAAGATTAGTTTCGTACCTATCTGTTTTGTTCTACAAAGAACTGATATCGTGTATCCCTTAACAACGATGTTCTTCTCACCATTCAGGTTTAATCGCGTTCTTTAGTTTTCAACAAGGTAACTAATTTGTCTATCATGAATGCAATCTCATAATTATCAATTTTAGCCGATTAAACGAGTGTTTTTTTCAAGGAACTCGGTGACATTATTATTTTGCTGGTTACGAGTAACGGGATATGAGGAGGGCACAACTAGATATAATATCCGGATAGAAAAGTGAAAAAAAGAATTATCACATAGGGCTTGGTGGTTGTTTATGAGGGTATGTAATATGTTATAGGTTTGATATAGATCAAGTATGTGATGTTGTGCATTAAATTTAGTTTGTTAGTTGATAGTTTAGCTACTATTGTGACAGTAAAGAATATACCAATAAGAATTTCAAAAAGTGCGTGCTGATGTTTTTAGGGTGTGTGGCATAAGTGGTCGAATAGTAGTTTTTAATTGTAAGGGTTTTGACTTTGGCTGTGAAGCAGGTGGTCATAGGTAGGGTCATGGTTACGGTCGTTTGTTTTTTAGGAGGTCTTGCAGATATGTAGAAACAAAACAATTCCAAAACATGCTAGAATCACACAAGTAAACTACAAGCTTATTTGTTTATGGTGTTTGGCATAAGTGATCGAAGAGTAGTTTGTAGATGTTATGGTTGTCAATTTGGCTTTGAAGCAGGTAGTAATCAGGGTTGTTTGTTTTGGATCAGTTCTTGCGGATGTGTAGAAAGACATGTGCTCTTGCAAAATTTATAAAGCTTTTAGAAATAAAGAGGGATTTAGGGTGTGTTCTATGCAATGAATTATTTGATTCTATAGTGTAGTTGCTGTAGGTTCGTATATCGGGTTAATATTATGGTTCGGGGGTCGAGGGCAATGGCTCGGTTCTAGAGGGAGAGACAACCTGAATTGCGAGGAATCATGTGTCGACGAGGTTAGAGAATGAGATTCATATGAAAGCTTCACCTTCCTAAGTGAGTATAGGACGGTATATATTGAGTACTTATTTGTTAGTATGTTTTAAGACAATGTCCTTAAGTCTTGCGATTTGAGAAGCAATATGTACTGTATGTTACACAATTATCCTTTTAACAAGATTTTATATCATATTTAGTGTTTGTCATGAAGCTGGATTCGCTTCTTTAGAATGGCTATTACATGTTCCCGAGAAGTCCCAAGTCAATAACAGGAACACAAATGGCTAGCTCCCTGATGTTTTTAAAACTTTGAATGTGGATTGCAGATGTGTGGTCATGTGGTGTAACATTGTACTTCATGCTTGTGGGAGCATTAACATATCCTTTTGAATACCCCAAGGAGCCCAAGAATTCCCGCAATACAATAAAGGTATACACAAGCTCCTTCTAATGGGTTAAAGTTGCTTAACATCAGGGACATCGAGCTGAGTAGGTGGGTAATATATGCTCATTATCTCTTTATTTATCTTTTTATGGAAAAAAAGGAATAGTATGAACTATCATGTCAAGAAAGGTAAAATAAGTTTCTGTATGACTTGTTTTTGGATTAAATGGTGCCTTTCTGCACTCAGATGCTTTCTTCGATTAAAATGATTTCCCGTTACTAAGAACATCCTTGTACACTTGAGTCCCTCTAAGATTACTTTTCATTAGAAATGAAATCCATTATCAATAATAGTACTATGATTTAGTAAAGTTTTATGTGTTTTCCTAAATAATATTGGGCTCTCTTGATGTCTCTTTTATGCTTAAACACTACGTTTTTCACATTCTTAGGCTTACTCTTCGTTGAACTGCCATCTTGACCAGTCCTCCAAAGAAACACATGAAATTGTTTAAAATAAAAAGTATTGTCAAGAGTTTACCGATTGGTCAAACTTATAAAGTGTTATCACTGGTGAGGATCTTGAGGATATAAATCAACACCATTAAAATCTTTTAATATATGTCATAGAGGTACTAATACACTTTCTTGAGTAGCTTTAGCTTCCCTGTGTTATGTGGACCATCTGGTAGAGATTAAGTTTCTTGATTGTACCATGTTTCTAAACGTGACAAATGCGGTTAAAATACATTTCCATAATTCAGGTACCAAAGTGGTTTGCGTAGCGGATGGTGAATTACAAAATATTATTTACAGGATGCAATTGGTATTTAAACCACTAAAAAAATGATTGCGATTCCAAAACTATTCGATTGGTATTATGTTGGATTTTGCTTAGAATTTGGACTCATTGTTAGATTGGGCAGTCCTTCAATTACCAAATTAAATGAGAAAAGAAGAAATGAAGTGTCTCGAGAGAAATAAAAGTAACCAGTTTCAAATTGTCTTCATGCACCTTTTGCAAAATAAATTAATTTTGAACCAAACTTTTTGAAGCTCATACAAAACAGTTAGTTTATACTAAAGTTAAAAAGAAGAGATATAGGCGGAAAAAAGAGTAGGGCTTAAAAAGGAGGCGAGGAAGTAAATATACAGTGTATTTCGTTTAGAATAGTGTAGAAATGATTTAGAGAAATTGGTTGTGTCTCTATCTGAGGTAAATGTAGAGAATTAAATATCTTGTGTTGTTATAAAAGTACACACATTAAGCAGTATTTGATCTATGTTCCTTTAGTCATTTGATTTTGACGAATGATAATCATATCCTTTTGAAAGACCTATTAGAGATAGTGTTTGCATTATTTATAGTGTATGACTATTTAGATAAAATGATTATATAACATCCTTTTGACAAAAGATACATGTTTTTTTATCTTGAAAATATTTTTAGCTACGGCGGGTTGGGAATTAAGTAAAGATGGGAAATAAGCTTTTACTAGCTCAGTTGACACAACCAATGTTTTGAAACCCGGGTTTTAGATCGACTCGGTTGGATCATCGAGTCTGGATCAACTTGTATTAATCCAGGTCAACCCGATTTTCTAAAAAAGAATTTTTTTTAATAATTTTAATAATTAACAAAAAATATATAAAAATTATGAAAACTTCCATATATTGAACATATAAATTATTTATCAAGCAATATAATATGTAAAAATAAAATTTCATCGTAAATACGTAAAATTTACAATTTTTTAAAAAAACCTGAAAAAATCAAAATTCGGCCGAGTCTAGAGAACTGGGTTGACCTGGGTCACCCCAAACCCGACAGATCTAGCCGGGTTTGACAATACGAAAACTGGCTCAAATTAACCTGTTTTTTCAACCGGAACTGAGTTAACCGTTAACCCGAGTGGGTCAACCCGAGTCTAAAAACATTGGACACAACCACTTTGGCACCATTGTTGGAGCTAATAGTGAAAATGAGTTTGTAACATGTTAATGGGTGTAGCGTTTCTTTTACAAAAATACTTTGTTCCTGTATTAAAAACATAAATTATGATTTTAGTGTTTAACCCTTCCTTAGTAAATGATTTCAAAATTGCCAACTCTACATCATGGAATTTAGTAAAATGTTACCACTATTTCAGGGATAAATGTTACTGCTTATTAATTCTATTAGTGACATATGGTGATTGAGATAGTATGATGATATTCTAAACAACTTTTGTTATTTACTACTTTGACCAACAAGTAGGTAATTCAAGACACTGCTAGCACCTCCTAATACAGAGTATCTACAAATAGCTTAGTATGTACAATTCAAATATGAGGTGATCGTATATCTTACTTTATAAATATCGCTGCCATAAAATATATTTTATGAACAAGTTGTGAACCAACATGAGGCCATCCATACTTTCACAAGGCAAATCCAGTCAATGCTCGACTTGGCTCATATCGACACCTCTTTACTGTCGTTCGCAATGTTTTTCTTCACACGCGGAAGCAAAGACTCCCATCCTATATAATAAGTCTACTCAACCATTGTTCTAATTTTTAAGACGAAGCATACACAATTTACAAAGTATCTACAAAATATGTAAATAATAATATATCTAATCTACTAAAAAGACGTACCAGACCAAAAGTTGGTTATACTTCTTTTATAATGAGAAGAAAGTACGTATGACGCGAGCAATTTCGGTTATTGCTATTAACGAATACAGATCAATAGTTTTCAAGGATCATCAAATTTTGTAAGAATTTTAGCAACTACGTTTTATAGTTTAATAAAGTTGAGCCGCGATGAGTATGAAATGCAAACTTTTTTACGACTATTACATACATTATAGTTTTTATGTACGTGACATTTTGGACGAATCATGATATACAATATCAATCTTCAATATATAATTAGAAATGTTTTTTATAAAAAAAATTATAATTCACAACAAAATTTAGAAAATGATAGCTTTTATTTTTATATATGTAATATACAAGTCTTTTAATTTTTTACCGTATACAATTTTCAAAAGTCAATACAAATTTTATATGTTTACTTCAAAGCCACAAAATATACTTAGAAATATAATAAACACAAACAGTTTAGAAAACATTTCTACTTGCTTTAAAAATGTTTGTATTTAATATATAGTTTTTTAAATCTATATTTAGCTAAACAAGAAAAATATGAATGATAATTACAAGTCATGCCCGTCCATAGGACGGGCTTAGCCACTAGTATATATATATATATATATATATATATATATATATATATATATATATATATATATATATATATGTATATGTATATGTATATGTATATGTATATGTATATGTATATGTATATGTATATGTATATATATATGTATATGTATATGTATATGTATATATATATATATATATGTATATGTATATGTATATGTATATGTATATGTATATGTATATGTATATGTATATGTATATGTATATGTATATATATATGTATATATATATATATATATATATATATATATATATATATATATATATATATATATATATATATATATATATATATATATATATATATATATATATATATATATATATATATATATATATATATATATATATATATATATATATATATATATATATATATATATATATATATATATATATATATATATATATATATATACTAGCCTTTAGACCCGTCCGGTGGACGGGCTAGCTTTAAGTATATAATTCTAAAAAAAAATTGAATTTATTTGTGTTGGTATTAGAAGTTTAGTATATGCAGTGTTAGTTATAAAATTATTATTTAAATAATGTAGCATAAAATGGACAAAAATAACGTAGTTTAAGATAACTTATTTATTTAAAAATATTATGTGTTAATTGAATTTGCATACGTCAACTTTATGAATAAGTTTGTTACATTAAAATTTTAAAGAATTTAATAATATTGTATAAAATATTTTATGTATTTACGAATTTTATGAGGTAATAAATTTTGTGTATGTTAATGTTATGAATAACTTTTTTATATTAAATTTATTGAAATTATTATTATTGTTATTATTTTTTGTCACGTGTCTAATATATAGCAACATTATATAGCCCAGACCAAAACATGACAGTCCGGATATTTAAAAATATTTTTATTTTAGTTAGTCAAACTATTGGAATCATTTCTAATTCCTATTTTCTTTTTCAATCATTGTATGAAAACCTTTTAATGAATTATATGTGTCATTTTTACTGAATTTTGTATTTAAGGCATCATTTGTAATTCCAAATTTCTTTTTGAAGCATTTTATGGAAACCCTTTAATGAATTACATGGGTTATTTTTATAGAAGTTTGTATTTAAGGCATTATTTCACCTTCCATTTTATAGAATTTTATTTTTAAGGCATCATTCGTAATTCCTATTTTCTTTTTGTATTTAAGGCATTGTTTCACCATCTTTTTTTAGAATTTTGTATTTAAGGCATCATTTGTAATTCCTGTTTTATTGGAAGCCTTTTAATAAATTACATGTGTCATTTTTATAGAATTTTGTATTTAAGGCATTGTTTCACCATCCTTCCTATATAAGGGTTTTTGATTTGATTTGATTTTGATTTGATTTAATATATATATATATATATATATATATATATATATATATATATATATATATATATATATATATATATATATATATATATATATATATATATATATCTTTACATTATATATAAGAGGAGGGATATGCCACATAAGCACTCTTTAAATCCACGTCGTACATGAAAATTTTGGAAGTTTTTTAAAAACATGTATGATGCGAGATTCGAACATGGGTTTGCCAATTAACAAACCAGCACCCTGACCAATGAACTAAGCCAAAAGGTATGATAACTAAGTAAAAAACAAATTACATAAACACAATTTAATTTTACATAGAACTTATACTGTCATCTAAATCATTCCCACAAAGACATATGATGATAAGAAAAGGTAATTATCAAAACTTCAAAACCTTATAATAATATATTTGATAGGGATTAATTTGCAAGTATGGGTTTTAATCTAAATATTTATGATTTCGAATTATGTGGTCCAAATTACATTTATTTTGTTTCAATTCAAATATATGGTACAATTTTTGTTGTTGTTTTCCACATCTAATTATTAGGGTTTCGATGATACTAACCAAAGATCTACATAGTTATTCATTAATTGAATCACATTATCATATTCGTTTGATTTGTAATTATTTAGGTTCATGGTTTTTGTAGGTTGAATTTCTTCGGCTATAACATCCATTGAATGGAGGCCGCATGAAACTTCCACTTTGGTAGTGTCTCCCTGATATGGAAGCCGAGATCAAAGCTCAAACACAAGAGGAAGTACATTCATCCATTGATAGCTGCTGATTTAGCACTTGGTGCCATACCTGAGGTTTCATTAATGGTCTTTATCCTCATCTTTCAGACGTAAGCTCTATAGTTACATGTTTACATATTAATCACATGATGTTGAATCTTTTGAAACAATTATTGTTATTAAGCACTTCGTGTGTAGTCAAGAACTTGAATTGGCTCATTCTGTCTAATGAAATAGCTTTTGCTATGATGGTTACAGTTATTTAAAACAATGCATATCTGTTTGAGTGAAAATTTGCTTGAATTTGAAAGTTAAATGTACGTAATTTTTAGGTGTATCAAACACCTCAATATCTGATAGAACCAAGAAAGGCCACCAAAACAAGCAAGGTGCTGAAGCAGCTTCAGGTGCCAACACTAATTGGGGTTTTGGAGCTAAAAGCAATATGTGATTAATTTAAAATCCTCAGCTTTTAATTAACCTAAAAATCAAAGAAAGTAATTTGACTACCCTGGCTTCTAGGTGCCGAGTTTTATCCTGATAAACATGCATGTTTTTATTAAAAAAATATAGGAAGGGGAACACTTGAAAATCATGACCAAAACTGAAAGCCAGTTTAACTGTCATAAAATAAAGAGTTTCTTACTTAAATGGTCAATGTGGTTTGTCAAGTATCAATCACCATAGCAAATCTATTAGACAAAGTTAAAATTTTGATAATGATAAACAAATGGCCTTTTTAGTGTAATTAAAACATGATAATGACCAGTGTTTTGGATGGAAACCTCATTAGAATCAAGATGTACAGGTTCCATATTGGCCTTTTTTATATCTATCTTCTTGAGGATTCGTCATTTATAATTGTAATATTGGTATATTCAATACGTTGATATTACATAGCGAAAGAGTAAATATCACGATATCTTTGTATAACAGAAACAAAAAGTAGCTGTTAAACGTGGTGGTCAGATGAGTATGGTAACTTTCCAAGTGACATTTAGGGACTTCCAGCAATATCAAAGTTGACTTTTGGAAATAAAGGTCATCATAATGCAACCTCGCGATTAAGAAATTTAAATTGGCTTGGTATTTTCTCCGAATGCAAAAAGTTCCTATCAAATTTGTAGTTGGCCGTTATTTCACTATGTGTCGAACAAGAAGCTCACTTGATAACTGAACTTCCATTTAAACGCATTGACAACCAGGTACTACGAGAGGTAACGAGTGTGAATGATGTTTTTAGTTTCACAAAAGACACATAACGTTCCAAAATAGATATTTGTTTACATTTATTTCCTATTATGGGTTTCATATTCACTTACATTATATGAATTTGAAAATATATATTTCTCAAATTGTAGTTTTGGGTTCCAAAATGAATTTGAAAATATACATCTAACGCCTCCTAAGCAGATGTATAGAGAAAATGTGTAACACCCCCAAATTTATACAACTCAATACAGCGGAAGACTAGTTGGTGTTACGAGATAGCACATTACTCACATCATAGACAACGCTTGAAAATCGCGTCGTTTAATAATAAAGCATTTCCATTCATAAATATCAAATTTACATAGGTCCCAAGTCATTGTATTTAATACAGGTTTTACCAAACATTTGAATGGAAATTATAATTTAAGTGCAGGCCATGAATTCTTGTCGTCTTCCCGAGAATTACCTTCAAGTACCTGAGATAAAACATGTTAAAAGAAAAGGTCAGCGATAACGCCGAGTGAATTCATAGAGTTTAATAAAATCCATCAATATAATGTCGGTATAAAATTATTACCGAAAATCATTTTGTACAAATCATTGTAATAGGCCATAAAATAGCCAAAGTCATTTTATACAAATCTTTATCAAAAATCATAATACAGGCATTTGCCTTAAAAATCATTATACGAGCCAATGTCGTAAAAACATCATACAATACGTTTTATAACGTTGTATAGATTAAATAAAAACCGTTATATGAATATGGTTATATAAAACCAAAACACGAACATAATATCAATAGTATGACCCCGTATTGCTAGTCAGGCAATACATCGTAATTCGGTGCGTCTAGTAGTATTTCGTTAATTTGGATTATTATAAGCCGCTTGACATTGTTACCTTACTAAAACAAACAATGGGTAGCTAACCCGATATTCAATTTGCCCATCTACATTAGTGTGTCGTCACAAAGGTCACACTATGTAAATCTTCTCATACATAAATTCGCTTACCAATCAACGTGGCACGACGGGGATCAACCGTCAAGGCGCGAACTGGGGTGATCGTCCCCAAATAGTACTATTATATGCATAAGCGTCTACCAAATCTCGGTAGTTCACAATTCATGCTAATGGGACTTTTAGTGACATAACCTAACTTTAATAATCCATTTTATTTCATCTATCGGGTCCTTTAATCATTTATCGGGTCATACAATCGGGTCATACAATCATTCGGGTCCAAATCAATAAACAAACAATCGGGATAAATGGTGTCCTATTTTATAAAAACTAACATGTTATCTCCCTCGCGGGTTTATAAAACATTTATAAAAATATTTAAAAGAGTGTGAGGTTATGAACTCACGCTGATGTGGGAAGACGGGTTATCGGCAATTCGGACGTACGGTACGTGCTTCAATCACGGAAACCTAGACAAATAATACTCGTCTTAGACTCTTGTCCAATGACTTTATAAAAATAACAATTATGTATACATATGATGATTATATATATATGATGATCAAGTGGGTTTACATATTCTCGTTTACTCATTTTAGTGTTATGTGTCGATAACTTTTATACTAGTTTACTAGTTTTACCTATTTACGTGTTTTAAGTCCAATATACTTATTATAAGTTCTTTAACTCTTATTAATCCATTTCATACTTGTATTATCAGTATTTGTACTTTACATGTTGGGCCCAAATGGGTTAAGCCCAATATATAAGTTTATAAGTGTTTTAGCCCATTTTGTTGTATTATTAGTCCAATAACGTTAACTTAGTCCGTTAATGTCCATATGTTATATAGTTCGGGTTTTATCGGTTTTTACTTGTTATATATGTTTATACATCAGTATATGAGTTTTTAAAAGTTTACATTAGACGGGTCCAACCGTTTAAGTTTTATTTAACAAAAATGTTAATTTTACGGTAGTAGCCGAAAAAGTCGTAAAAATCATGTTTATAGTTTTATAACTTATAAAACTTAACAAGTTACTATTTTTATAAAATGTCCACTTATTTACCATTGTACATATTTATATAAATGAAATATATAAGTTAGTGGGTTTTAGTTCACATTTTATACTATATTTACTTGAGTGCTTATATAATACTATTATACTTTAATTTCCAAAATCTGATTTTTATTCTCATGTTCACCAAAACTGCCATATCTAGAGTTCTATATGGAGATAGAAGCTCAAATTTTTATGACATAAACTACATGATATGTGCTCCATTTAACTCTTCTATAGCTACTGTTGAATCAGTCTCTAAGTATTTTATAAAAATCGTCCAAAACAGTGAACTCAGATTTGTACTTTAAACTTGTTTTGATCATATCTCACTCATTACAATGATTCCATTGCATGACCAACTCTCACATGTGTACAAGACCCATAGCTTACTTTAAATTGATTATACTTCATCATTTTATCAGTCTAACATGTGGTTAGTTACTGTTTTTATACAGCCTACCATTTAAACAAGATTTACCCATTTTACATGTAGTTTGTGCATCTTTTTAAGCATGTTTATCAACACCAAATCTCCACACAATATTTTTAATCATCATTCATCATCATATACATATACATAAGTAAAAGAAATACAAGACTACATAATCAAAAATAACAAGAGGATGAGGAGGACAATCTTTATATCACCAAGTTGATGTAGGTTATGATTTGGACATGGATTTTGATGGAGAAATTTGTGGATAACCAAGACCATCTTCAAGACCACCATTTTTCATGAACACTTTGTGGAAAATCAGCCCTAATACTCCATGGAGACTCCTCCTTGGATGTTATAATCACCACCAATCTTCATCTCTTTTGAAGGAGATTAACATATGTAAGTTATAACAATAGTTTGTGGTTAAATTTGGATCAAATGGGGTGTTTATGGGGAGTATGGGACGAAATCATAGAGAGAGGAAGAGAGGATTTAGTTGTTTGCATGTGTGAGAGAAGGAGAAATGGTTTTGGAGTTGCTAGTTAGTGGTTTTGTGGGATAAGTGGCTTCATTTTGAAGCTAATGGACAAGTGTCCATAAAAAAATGACACCAAGGGTGTTGGTGTGGCTTACTCTTGCCGTCCAAGAGTGGGGGTGGGGCAAGATTTATCTTGTCTCATCCCCATTTAAATACGCGTACTCCTCGATTCTAGTTTCCTCGATTTGCGTGCCCTCGAGTCGTTTTACAAAAAACGTTTTTATAAATTATGAATCAACGACACAAAACGAATCTAATAAAAATTGTCTCATCAAAAACGGAGTTCAAAAACGTAAATACGTAATCCTAAGGTTTCCGGTTTAGTCGTATAGGACGTTAAAATAAAATCGTAAGTCCTAATCTCTTCTCGTAAATTTGTGAGTTTATGAACCAACACATATTTTAAACTCCAAATTGATATTCACGGATAAATTTATTTTCTGAAATGTCAGACTGTCACCAAAGACGGTGTATGTAAACGTGAGCACGTAAAGTAGAATCCTCCGGTTTAAACGTAGTCGATGCTACTTCAAGACGTAAATCCAAATTACTTCCCAAAAATAATTGAGTTCATATTATAACATTAAAATAATGTTTTTAAATAATATTTGAGAATAAAATATCAACCATAAATTGACGGATTGTCACAGCATTTACCCCTAAACAGGATCTTTGTCCTCAAAGATCATCTTACTACTCGCTTCTTATAGAGTTAAAGCCGTGTGGGTATTTCCTCCCCATTCGGTCTTTTCTCACAAGTGTAATTCACTACAATACGCGAGTTTCATCAAACATAACTACTGGAATAAGATCAGGCTATATGTTGACTTACTTTCTCTATCCATAATGTTCACGGGTTTCTGATGAATGCAACTTTTCGCCGATCTAAACTTTACTAAGAAACAATCAGATTCTCACTTGATAGATATTCCATCAAGTTCGATATTCGAATCATAATTCACGCAGCTCTTGAAGTCCTAGGGTAGATCCAGCTTATATGCCTTTCAAACCAACTTTTACATCATCTCTATGGTCCCATACAACGAGGACTTATATCCCATGACCTTTCTGATCATTAATTCATTTTTCCAAGGTTAAAATTTTTGGCATAACTTCGCTACCCATCTGGCACTTCAAGATCTACATTTCATATTCACATAATCTCCTACCCACTACCGGCAGTCAATAATCAGATCCTAATTTCAACAATTATTTTAGGTCTCGTGGGTCGAGTATTTTGTAAGGTTAGGTTCGCCATCATAGGAAACCTTGGACCTAAAAGACATGTCCAACTCACAATGGGTGTTTGTCGGGTGTCTTTATCTCAACTTTTGCTTACAGATGCTCTAATAATTGGATCATGACAAGATTCTATCTCGATCCTAATGCGATAATTATCAATGATAATCTCTCCAAAGGAAAACGATTATACGGTTTATTACCAAAGGTCATTCATTCAAACATAGAACAACACTTATATTACTTTGTATCGTTACTTTACCTCGTCCCTTCGATTTGGGGTGGTACATAGTACTCTCATCAAGGTTCGTTCTCAATGATTTCTGAGCAAATCTCTAGAAATTCGATGCGAAGCGAGGATCTTGATAAAGATGTTCGATACAGGCACACCATGTTTACATAACTCTTTTGCATTTATCATTAAAGGGAATGATATTAGCAGATTTGGTCAGTCTGTCGACGATGACCCAAATCGAATCAAATTCAGATGATGACCTTTGCAATAGCTAGACGTTTACTAATGTATGAGGCGATCTCTGCCTTCATAATTTGCCATTAGTTCAACTTCTTCTGATAATGATACATTAAATCAGAAATGACAAGAATATAATACTTATACTTACAGATTCCAACATAACTATATCTCACAATCCTATATATTTAGACAATCACAAGTGGTCTTTAAAACATTTAACGCTATCAGCTTCTCAATTCTAATGGTTCACATTAGCCGCGAACCACTTTTATTATCTATATTATCCTTTTTATAAGCATCAGCTATATTTTAAATTGTTCGATAATTTATTTTGCACCTTCATTATTAAGGAACATGTCCTAATTGGTTCTTTATCTTTTATACATAATGTGTCAGTAATTATGTTCACTTTCCTGATGAAATAAATATCATAAGCGTATTTATTCAAAATTCTTTCTTCATATCTTCTATGTTTTAGTTTCGTCTTTACTATTATCTTTATCCGTTTTACTCAATCCGACGTCTAAAACGTCGATAATTAGTACATGTAAATTAACAATAATTATTTAATTTTTATGAAACGTAAACGTAAAAATTTTAAATTTCTTAGTTCGACCAATTATATAAAATGTTCAAAATAAATTTGAATTTAATTAACAAGATTTTTATTGATTTATCGAAAATAATTAAAATAATTAATAAGATCCGAAAAAGTTCGAGAAATCTTTGGTTATACTTTGGTCAAAATTTTCTTAGTTGAAAAGCAAAAATTGTCGTTTCAAATTTCAAATTATGGTTTAAATGGGTTTCCTCAATCCTTCTTAGGTTGTCTTAAGGTATGCAAAAACATTTACCCCTAAACAGAAGTTTAGTTAAATGTTTGGTTATAAAGGAATAATCCCTCAAAAAGTTCTTTGTTAAAACATTTGTCAAAACACACTTGCACTCTCTTTTTGGTAAAGCCAAAAGTCTTAAAAGGGCTCTTAATTTTTGAAGAGTCAATATATTCCATTATCTATTAATCACACGGTTAAATCATGTAAAGGATTAAGTCTTAAGTCATATGTTAAATATTCAAAGTACAGGTTTTTATCGTTCGGCCAATTCAGGGCAATCTATAAATAATTATTAACTTCATTCTTATTCTTGTAAACAAACAAATGGTCACTAATGATCACAAGCATGAATTTATCAAATTACAGCCTACACACGTGATTCACCAAATTTATAAATGCTACATGTGCATCGGTCAATCCAAACGACATCACGTGAAACTCATAATGCTCATTACAAGTACCGGATGTGGTGATTGGAATAGATAATCTTCTTCACAGATGCGAAGTTGATGATAACCATGCCATGGATCAAATCTTTAAAACATACGCTAGAACCTGGTAAATGATCGAACAAATCTTCCATTTCGAGTTATGGATATCGTTTTCGATTGTCAATTTAATCAGTTCACAGTAATCTATAAATATAAGGAATGATGATACCATAGCTCTTCATGATGACGAGCTCGGTAGAATAAAATCTTTCTCCGACAACTCTCTCACTTGTACGGTAATTCCTTTAATTTAGATGGTGCTGACGTACAGTGCACATGCCACAGGTGCAACACCGGAAATATAATCAATACCAATTTCAACTTGCCTTAATGGCGAAAGTCTAGGTAATTCATCAATAAATACCTCCTAAAGTTTCAGATAACATAAACATCTTTTAGTATATTCATATTAGGTTCTTTCTAGATTATAATATCTATGACTAATTCACAACCATTCATGGTATAATTTTAAGTCTAAATGCAGGATATGGTCATCCATCAAGAATTATTTAGATCACTTTTGATAATCAACATCTTATCTTTTTAGGGGAATTCTACTCGAGTTCCCATCAATTAAGACAATGTCGTCATGTCATAATCAATCAATCCATTCTACTGGCACTATCAACTTTTCAGTTTCATTGTCGTTGATAAGATGTGAACTTCTCAAAAGACTAATAATAACTCATAATCTTTCACAAATTCAAGGATATATGGAGACATAACTAACCTTAAAAGAGTAAGGTCAACGCATAATCTATGCGAGAGAATTTCAAATCAGATACAGACGAAAACATTTAACGAATATGAATATATCCCATGATTTCGTAATTTGAGTACGCATTCGAAAGCTCCTCGGATCGTTACCCAGGTCATTCAAATGAAATCAAATCAAAAGAAATGATAAGAACGTCGATACATCCAGTCGGGTATCAACACTCGGTAATCAAATACTTTTCCTAAGAATCTCACTACGGGAGAATTGGACAAGAAAGAATTGTCAATTGTCAAATAAGACAATTTCCACAGATGAGTAAATTCGACTCAGAAGAATAAATAGTACGGGCACATATGTAGGTGTCCCTAACACTATGTCCCTATTTTTGCACTTCTTGCAGATCTCATAAAATTTAATCTTTCACAATTTCAAATAAAATGTAGGGTTTATTCATTAGTTTTATGGTGACTACTAATCAGCCTTGCATGGTCACTTCCAAATTGTATGTAGGCGCGCAACTAAATACAATTTCAAGATTAACGATGCAATACTCAGTTCGTCAAAACTTTTATCATCATGTTTATAATAAAAACATTTTCATGCTAAATTCTTAAATAAGAATCAAAAATATATTTACAAAGGTTTTCTTTGTTATGGAAATAATTAAGTTTCCAAAGCGTTTCGTAAACAACTTCATTTTGATATCAATCACTTATAAATCTCACTTTGAATAATCCTTATTGTGATGAAAATTAATTTTTCTCAAAGGATACCGTTTTATCTTATAAAAACAATGAGTGATCTGCAGAAGAGTGATGAAAGCTTGTTCACCAAGAACTAACTACAATATAATAGGAAATGAGCTTAGCCAAATAATCATGAGGTTCATGACCTCGATGGCACTCACGAAGAATAATTCACAACGTAACTCAATTCAAGATGAGTACTTGTTCAATGGTTGCACCACTAATGCGAGCATTAGGAAGAAGCAATAAAGGATAGATAACATCGATACATGTAAGATTTAGTAATCAAAGGTAGTCTTTTTCATTAATCACAAACAAGTCAAAATTGTACCATAACACGTTACGTGTCACTATGTCATACAATTCTCAGAACTCATCCTACCAACTGATCTCTCAGTTAAGTTAGGGATTTTTAAAAGATACCACAATGAATACTAACCTACAAGAGTCATTAGGTGTCCCACCTGTCCCAGAAGATCCATCGGTCCCTATTCAGAAGAAGATTTCTTCAATTTATTTCTTGGACACTGGGCATCCTCGTTAGTGGACAATGGCTTAGGAACAACCCTTAACACGAATCAACAATCAATTAAAACCTTATAATTCAATCACAAAACTTAACGACTTCTATTAACAATCTCATATTCCATACGGGTTAAATTTTACTTCATTCAAGTTTCAATTAACTTATACTCAATGCAACATCCTACTTCATTCTCCAATACTTTCATCCTTATTTATAAACCTTAAAAGAGCAATAAAAGCTCAATATGATCCATACTTAATTTCCAATCCTATAGCTCTTTACAACAACAATTATCAAATGAGTCACTAGCATGAGATGACTCACACATTCAATCAGATTTCTCGGAAAGGTACTAGTGGCATGAGGCTTTTGGGTAATGGTTCCAATGACAGCCTCAAGTGCAACATTCACCCTTTCGATTTCAAGTTTAAGAATTGGATGACAACGAATCAGATGACATCTTTCTAGGTGGTAATGTTTTGTCAAACTCCACTCTATAAGGAAAGATCTTCATGACATCGATATCAGATTTAATATCGCCAATTCTTCTTTAATATCACAATCAACTAATATCTACATTTCTACGAATATCAACCATTTTGTTGGGATCATAAATATCCTCAACTTGGTTTAGATCTAGAATAGCTAGAATTCCTACGAGAATAACTTCGATTGATTTGCTAGGAGAGTTAGGGTTACTTGTGACAATCTACGTCGTATAAATACCTCGCATAAATATCAAAATAATCATCAAACAATCATGTAATGAAATTACATCATATATATATAATCTAAGTTGTTGATCCCAAACTTAGATCGATTAGCTTTGTGTATACGAGATTAGATCAAGTATAACACGTAGAGAAACCTTTGTTATATGCTTTGTGAATCTAAGTATTATGCGGAATTTAATACTTAAACAAGAACACAAGATGTAAACAAAACTTTCACTTTGATTATGAATGTCGAACTTGCTTACAATGAAAGATGTTTACGAATGAAAACTTAATAAAAACTTGATACTAAACATTAACCTAAAGGCCTTCTTTTATAGACTAAGAAGCCTTGTACAATAAGCTACGTATCAACTATTCTAGGTAAAGATAAACATAGAAAATACATTGTCGTTTCTATCCTTACTAGAAGTATTCTAGAACATAATAAACGTGTAGCTCACATCTTCCATCAGTGCTTGTCTTCAATCTGTCAACGCTTGACTTTAACTTGTCAACGCTTAAGCTGTCAGCGCTCACTTTGCTCTTGTCAACGCTTGAATTGTTCTTGTCAGCGTTCAAGTGATCTGGCCTTAATTTATTCCCAACAATCCTCCCCTAAACTTGATATCCACTCTTATGATCAAGTTTCTGAATAAACATTAAGAACTTTGAGGAGTCTGACAAACCTTATCATATTGGTAATAAATAAATCTGATCAAATTCTTTGCCACGTCACTTGTATAATCTATCTCCAACTGGGTGTCCTTCATCTTTTCCAAAACAGCCTTAGATATGAAATACTGAGCATCTACAAGTAAATACTCAGCAAACTTTGTAGAACTCAAATGGTATACACCAGCAGCTGAATATAACCTCCATTGAAGACCACTAAGGTCATCTTCAAGATCCTTCCATATTTCAGGATCTTCCTCATTTGTCCCACACATTCTTTTGAATGTGGTCCAAAGTTTTATTCCATTAGCTGAAGTTGGTGCTTCAGCCTTATACTTGGTCTCCAGCAACCTCCAAAGGTCCACCAAGTCTTCTCTATCACAACTTGCAAATAAATATATGAGAGTGGTAAAAGTGTGTACCTCCTTGCCATATCTTCCAATCTTCCAGAATCCACATTCACCCTCATCATAACTCACAATTGGATTCCTGGAATCTAGTGGTAACACATGCACCATATCTGAAGCTTCTAATGGGGAGAGTGATTGTAAAGATTTTTCTTGGTTCAGATTTCTCGGAATCCTCTCGAATTGATCTCAGTTAAAAGTAGAATGATTTGTTCTTGGTGACAAAAAGTGGATTTGGTTTTCTACTCTAAATAAATGAAGTAACTGAATAAAGATTAAA
Organism: Glebionis coronaria; assembly: GCA_025667525.1. NCBI lineage: Eukaryota > Viridiplantae > Streptophyta > Magnoliopsida > Asterales > Asteraceae > Glebionis > Glebionis coronaria. The sequence goes on along the minus strand of JANFOE010000509.1, from coordinate 718,180 downwards.
GCCAGGAATAGTAATTAACAACAGTTAAACGAGAAAGCAGAAAAATACCCTATTCGGGAAAAGTCCTATGCGGAATGATATGCTATTCGGAAAACTGGTCTCATACGGAAAAATATGTCCATTCGGAATATAACACTCTATGCGGAAAGAACGGCTATTCGGAAAAATATTCCGAATAGGGAAACAAAAATTGGCTATGCGGAATAATTAAAAAGTTCCGAATAAGGAAACAGGAAAAATCCTATTCGGAAAATATGAACTATTCGGAATATATCAAATATTCCGAATAAAGGAGATGAAAAAAGTTCTGTTCGGAATATCCAGAATATTCCGAGTAAGGGAAGAGAGAAAACGCCTATTCGGAAAATTGGTTCTATTCGGAATGCCCAAAAAGTTCCGAGTAAGAAAAATGGAAACAACCCTATTCGGAATATCAAAAATTCCGAATAAGGGTAACAAAATATTGCCTATGCGGAAAATTCTGGGAGATGAAGAACAGTAGCAGCAGCAAGTTAAACAGGGACACGAAATTAACTCAAAATCAACTCCAATACTCAAAAAGGTTTTACCAAACTAACCAATAATCATTAACATACTATAAGAAGCAAATCCCACCAATAAAAACATTAATTCAACAACTTTTTAAGATCAAACTAGAATCAAAGAAGAAACTTAGAACTTGCAATAAAAGTGATTAAGAACAAGATGAATAGAAAGATGGAATGGATTGATTAATGTAAAAGTAACAAGATTAATGGTTAAGGATTACAAGATGAAAAGAAAAAGATGAAAATCACCAAACTCCCTAATGGAGTTGGTGAAGGGACGAACTACAAAGCCTGGGAAAAAGGAAAAATGAAAACTTAACTCCCTAATGTGTGAAGGGAGTTTCTATTTATACTCCTAGTGGTTGGTTGGTGAGTGGGCTTTCTCCTCTTCTTCTTGTCTTCTCGTCTTTTCAGAAAAGTTGACGTTTTCGATTCTGATTCGGGATTTGTTGTCGATTAAATCCAACTCGTCTTTTAATTTCTTCGTTAAATAGACTTGAGTTTCTTCGACTTATGAAAATCTTCCGTCTTTAGTCCTTTTCTTCGATAAATCTTCGAATAGGCCTAGTGACTTCAAATCTTTTGCATCTCTTGGACAATAGACTTCGTCTTCAGTCTTTTTCCTTGATAAAACCCGTGCAATCCCATGTTTTCTTTAATATTCATCCGGTTAGCTCTGAAATCACAATAAACACAAAAACCACGCATAATTCCAAACAAATGATATTAATTACGTGTTTTGGTCTTGTTTTAGCCAGAAGTAAGTGGTAAAAGGATGGGTGTTTTCACACCTATCAAATCCCCTACACTTAACCATTGCCATGCCCTCATGCAATGCTTAGTGATAAAGCAATTTTACATTTTTCTCATAATTAATCAACCTTGGCCTTATTTAAATTCTACTAAACAACAATTAAAATACTAAGAGAACTTAAAACTTTAAAGTAAGCAAAAGAATGGAAATAACTTGTAAAGAAATCAAGGACTTACATTAGGGCTTTGGTGTTGCGAAAATTTATCACCCTCAAGTTTCACGTTCCCCAAACTAAGCTTAAAAACGAGATCATTGTTATTATAAGTTAGTAAATCAAACACTTACACACATGGCTTAATTAAATGCTTAAACTCCCTTATTCCTAGTTGTATCTCTTATATTTTATTTTTGTCTTAGAATGATCATGAAGATGCATTTTTGGACTTATTTCGATAGTTTATTAGGGCTGAAAGCAAAGTAGGACGATTTGATCAATAGTTAGCTAAAGGACAAAATCTCTTAAAACTGCTTCTCGGGATATCAAAAAGTTCATATCTTGGCATAACTTGGTTCACGATTTGAGACCTTTCTCGGGCCGATATTTGGCATGTACTTCATACTTCATATCTTCGAGAGACGTTCTTGAGATAATGGTCTTCTCATCATAATAGAGTTTCTTCACTTGGAGACTTTTGAGGGGTACTCCAACTTTGTTGACCACGACTTCATGATTATTTCTTCAATCTCTAATTGGGATTTTGAGATACAACGATCCGCCTCCTTTTCGGACTTGGATCTATTTATCCTCATACCTTGTTAGGGTCTTTTCGGATAGACTTCTCCATGATCTTTATGGGAGTTGATTGCTTTTCGTCGTGAGTCTTGATCCTTCATATTGACTTTAGGAATAATGCTTTTCACATCACTTTGGATCTTCAGCAATAAAATTGAATCCTCATGCCTTGTTAGGGCCTTTTCGGACTCGCCAATCTTCGCGCCCCGCTTCATAAGTTATGCCTTGGCTATGAACTCTTATCATTAACGAGCAACTTTTAAACGATCTTGGGCTAGAAGCTAAGTAACTTTTCAAATCGTAAGACCTTACTTATTGCAGATAAATTATTAGCAAGTGATGGGAGAATAGGCAAATAATTACACCAAGTGAGCTTGCGCCAGAATACCGACTTATAATTGACTCTATCATTTCTCGTCCTCCACAATTTAAAATCTCAAGTAATGAGACTCGTGGACACTTAGCCTAATAAACCAATTAAGGTCTACATGGTTAAGGATACTAGCTAGAATAGACTAGGGTAAGTCCATTCGGGTTGAGTCAAAATAAACGCAACGGGCCTAATATGTCAAAGATATCTAAACTAGCTACACCAATTTATTAATATTTTTGACTTTATTGCGGGATATATACATATGAAAGCAACGATAAAAATTTTAAAATTACGACTAAATGGCCAAGGTTAATAAAAAATTTGAAAAATGTTGAAAAAGATGATTTTCCGGTTAATTGAAGGCATTTTCATGGAAAAGTCCACTTAAAACTTCGATAGAAGTCTCCCCTACACTTAAGATAAACATTGTCCTCAATGTTTAAGCATGTGGGAAAAATCTCCCCTACACTTATGACATTGTGCACGTCGGTTTTTGATCTTGGAGTCGTGAATGAGCTTAGTTCTTTCCTTATAGATCAAAGAATTTTCATAAGCCTCATTCCGAAGTTCATTTAGCTCATTGAGTTGGATCTTGCGTAGGTCACCGGCTTTGTTGATATCAAAATTGGCCCACTTCAAGGCCCAATAAGCCTTGTGCTCCAACTTAATGGGGAGGTGGCACGCTTTCCCGTACACAAGACGATAAGGCGTACAGCCGATCGGGGTCTTGTAAGCAGTACGGAAAGCCCACAAAGCATCATCGAGTTTATCAGCCCATGCGGCGCGATGCTCTCCCACGGTCCTTTCAAGAATTCTCTTCAGTCCTCGGTTGGATATTTCGGCCTGGCCATTAGTTTGTGGGTGGTAGGCTGTGGAAAGACGATGGTTTACACCGTACTTAGCCATGACTCTAGCAAATTGGTCATTGCAGAAATGAGTCCCACGATCACTAATAATGGCACGAGGCACACCGAAGCGAGTGAATAGAGCTTTCAAAAAGTTACAAACCACCATTGCGTCATTAGTAGGCAAAGCTTTGGCTTCAACCCACTTTGAAACGTAGTCAACGGCTACAAGGATGTATTTGTTTCCTTTAGATGAAGGGAATGGCCCCATAAAGTCGATACCCCAAACATCAAAAATTTCACACTCTTGAATGAAATTCTGAGGCATCTCGTCTTTATGTGTGATTTTGCCTTGCTTTTGGCAAACATCACATCGCTTAACCATATTGTGAGCATCACGATATATGGAGGGCCAATAAAATCCCGAATCAAACACTTTCTTAGCGGTGTAGTTGGGACCAAAGTGACCACCGGTGGGTCCTTTGTGGCAAGCATCAAGGATGTCCGACGCTGCCGGTCCATCAACACATCGGCGAATTATCAGATCAGCACATTGTTTGAATAGGTAAGGGTCGTCCCAAAAGTAAGTCTTGATGTCGGTGAAAAACTTTTTCTTTTGCTGGGACGTCAACCCTTCCTTGAGAATTCCACCCGCCAAATAGTTAGCAAAGTCCGCAAACTATGGGGTTTCATTCGGCTTCGAGTTTATAGACATTAAGGTCTCCAAGGGAAAAGAATCATTGATTTCTTTAGTCGGATGATCCCCTTGGTATGGATCCTCAAGTCTACTAAGATGGTCCGCGGCTAGGTTTTCTGCTCCTTTTTTATCGCGGATGTCGATTTTAAATTCCTGGAGCAGCAAAACCCAGCGAAGAAGTCTTGGTTTGGAATCTTGCTTTGTCAACAAGTACTTCAACGCGGAATGATCGGTGTACACAATGGTGGTGGAAAGGACAAGATAGGGGCGGAATTTTTCAAAAGCATAGACAATAGCTAAAAGCTCCTTTTCGGTTGTCGTATAATGCAATTGTGCCCCAGTCATTGTCTTGCTAGCGTAATGGATCGGTTGGAAGTGTTTGTTCACTCTTTGTCCAAGAACCGCTCCAATAGCAAAATCGCTAGCATCGCACATCAACTCAAAGGGCAGCTCCCAATTAGGGGTAACCAAGACGGGTGCCTTGGTGAGCTTATCCTTAAGCGAGTTGAAGGCTTCAAGGCACTCTTTGGAAAAGATAAAAGGAGTATCTTTTTCCAAGAGGTGGGTCATCGGGCGAGCGATTTGAGAAAAATCTTTGATGAATCGACGATAGAAGCCCGCATGACCCAAGAAACTTCTCACACCCTTCACAGTGGAAGGTGGAGGCAACTTTGCTATAACATCAACTTTAGCACGGTCTACTTCAAGACCGGCTTTCGAAATCTTATGTCCAAGCACGACGCCTTCTTTTACCATGAAATTGCATTTTTCCCAATTTAGAACAAGGCGAGTGTCTTCGCACCGCTTTAGCATACGTTCTAAATTGGCAAGGCAAGCAGAGAAGGAATCCCCGAAGACCGAGAAATCATCCATGAAGACTTCCATGGTTTGTTCAACCATGTCATGGAAGATAGCTAACATACACCTTTGGAAAGTCCCTGGCGCATTACATAAGCCAAAAGGCATTCTTTTGTAAGCGAAAGTGCCATAGGGACAAGTGAATGTAGTCTTCTCTTGATCTTGGGGATCGATGGGTATTTAAAAATAACCCGAGAAACCATCCAAAAAGCAGTAATATTCATTACCGGCTAATCGTTCAAGCATTTGGTCCATGAAAGGTAGAGGGAAATGATCCTTTCTCGTGGCATCATTGAGTTTGCGGTAGTCTATACAAACTCTCCACCCAGTAACGAGACGAGTGGGAATCAACTCGTTGTGTTCATTGGGAACAACGGTTATTCCGCCCTTCTTGGGCACACAATGGATTGGACTAACCCACGGTGAATCCGAAATAGGGTAAATCATACCCGCATCAAGAAGTTTGATAACCTCTGTTTTGATGACTTCATGTATTTTTGGATTCACCCTTCGTTGGCTTTGAATAGTGGGCTTGAAGTCGTCCTCCATGAGAATTTTGTGCGTGCAGAAGTGAGGATCAATTCCACGAATATCCGAGATTTTCCACGCAATAGCTTTCTTATGAGCTTTCAACACAGCAACGAGGCGAGACTTCTCTTCATCTTTCAAATCCTTCGCAATGATGACGGGTGACTTCTTGTTGTCGTCAAGGAACACGTACTCGAGATGTGGCGGCAACTCCTTAAGTTCCAAATCCGGAGGATTTTCGACGGGAGGCGTTTTCAAAGTCGGAGTATCGATAGCAATGACCGTGGGAGATGGAGGCGAAGGATTGTCTTCAGTGAGAAGATTGTCAAAGAAACTCATGTCTTCATCCCCCTCGGTGGGAGAATCATTAGTAGCTACATTCGCATTTCCCATGGTAGCTTCAAGATTGTTCCAGAATAAATCACTATCTCCAAATAGAGACAACGATGAATCAATAGAGGACACGGTCTCAACAGTGGGAAGAGAGGTAGGAATACTTTTGCAAGCATCATTAAAGTGTTCTTCACAAGCCTCATCAAGAACGTCAATACAATTAACGCTCTCATATGAATAAGGCTGTTTGGACAACTTTCCCATGTTGAAGACTACTTTGTCGTCACCCACTCTCATGATAAGCTCACCGGCTTCAACATCAATAAGAGTGCGACCGGTCCTCAAGAATGGACGACCAACAATGAGTGGCACACGGGGGTCCATCTCGTAGTCGACGACAACAAAATCAGCAGGAAAGGTGAATTTGTCGACTCCTACAATGACATCTTCGGCTATCCCCACTGGATAAGCAACCGTACGGTTGGCTAATTCCAATGTCATTTTAGTGGGGACTAGCTCTGGGAGAGATAATTGCTTCCAAACACTTAGAGGCATGAGATTAATACTGGCACCTAGATCGGCTAGGGCCATGCAATTCTCTACTCCCGGGAAATTGCAAGGGATAAGAAAACGACCCGGATCACCAAGCTTGGTTGGCAATTTCCTTAAGAGCACTGCAGAGCAGTTCTCATTAAGTTGGGTGTTGGCAATGTCGAGGAGCTTTTCCTTGTCGCTCAAAAGATCTTTAAACATTTTAGCATACTTGGGCATGTGAGCGAGAGCCTCAGCGAAGGAGATATTGAAATTCAGTTGTTTAAACATTTTAAGAAAGTTAGAAACCTGAATATTATCCTTGCTCTTTTGCTTCTCTTTCCTCAACCTTGAAGGATAAGGTATATTGGAAGAAGATGAAGGCTTTAGAGGAATAGGGTCACTCACAACCACGGGTGGAGGAGGGGTAGAATGAAGAGGTGGAGAAATTGGGGAAGGAGAAGGAGGAGGAATAGGAGCAGGCGACTCGTTCTCCTTAGTCACAATCACCGGTGGGGGTATAGGAAGCTCGGGTTCCTTGGTACCTTTACCACTTCGAGTGGTGATTGCTTTCATCTCCCCTCTTGGGTTCGCAACGGTGTTACTCGGAAGAGTACCCGAAGAAGAGGGTTGACTACTTTGGAAGAAACTAGCCATCATGTTCCTCAAATCATTCGTCTGGCTATCCAACGTGTTTCGCATATCGGCTCTCAAATCATTTCCTTGCTTTACCAAATCGGCTTTCAGGTTGAGCACTTCTCTCTGAAGATTTCCCACTATCGCATCGTTAGTCCTCATATAAGTTTCCACTTCTTGGTGAAGAGCGGTGGGTTGGTTGGGAGGAGCATTGTATGCAGGTGGTTGGTAAGCAGGTTGTTGGTAGACTTGATTGTTACGTTGAGGCGGTTGTTGCTGTTTGTGAGGTGGGATGTATGGTTGACGAGGTTGTTGTGGTTGTTGAGGAGAGCGATTAAGGTTTTGTTGTTGGTTTGGGTTGGTAGGAGGAAAACCAGGTGGTGAAAGATAGTTGTTGCTGCGATAGCTAAGCAAGTTACGGTCACCTTGAGGTTTTGCTTGATAAGCAGGTTGTTGGTAGGTGCCATATGCCGCATTCACATTCTCAGCAGGGTAATCTTGGGTGGCGGTACAAGTTGTATAGGAGTGGGGACCACCGCATATCTCACAAGGTTGGCTGACAGCGTTCACTTGTGCGTTCTTAGCGTTGTTGCTGTTGTTGTTGCTGACGGTGTGTGTGACAAGCGATTCAAGAAGCGTAGTGATTTTGTCTAATCGCTTGTCGCTGTCATTAGTGCTAGCACTAGCAACATTGGTCCTAACGCTCTTGGTTTGCACAGGAGATTTGTTCTCAATGATATCCCAAGCAGCATTGGAAGTCTTAGCCAATAAATTACCCCCTGAGGCACTATTCAGTGAATCTTGGTCACTCATGCTTAAACCATTGTAAAAAGTATTTATTTGATGAACTTTGGTAAAACCATGTTGTGGGCATTTTCTTAAAAGATCTTTAAAACGATCCCAAGATTCACTGAAAGACTCATCGTACTTTTGTTCAAAGTTTATAATCTCATTCCGCAAAGCGGTAGTACGAGAGGGTGGAAAAAAGTAATTGATGAACTTTGTTTCCAAATCCGTCCACGAGAGAATACTCTGTGGCGGTTCCTTTGCAAGCCAATGCCGGGCTTGTCCCTCTAAAGAAAAGGGAAAAAGTTGTAACCTTATAACCTCCTGTGGAACCCCATTGAACTTGACCGTGTTGGTGAGTTGTAGAAATCTCTTGATATGGTCATGTGGGTCATCAATGGTTCGTCCCAAGAATGGCTGAGCGGAGACCATCTGGATAAAGCCTGACTTGAGCTCGAAATTGTTGGCGGCAATTGGAGGAATGACAATTGGATCCGTGGTGCCATCAACATGAGCTTGCAGCAATTCGATCATTGGGCGATTATCCGGAAGGGGCTCATTGTTGTTGTTATTCATATTGTTGAAAGGCGGGTTGTTGTTGTTATTATTGTTGTTCGGAGGTGGTATGTTATTATTGTTTTGTACACCAGCCATGTCTAAGTTATCGAGAGGCTCGGGCTCTTGATAAGACGTGGATCGAGTGCGCATACACCTGCAAAAGAACGAACAAAGAAAAACAAAGCAAAAATATTTTTGGTTTTTATTGTTTTTTTTTTACCTTTTAGGATTTTTGAAAATTTTATATTTTTTAGTGATTTTTGAAAATTTTATGAATAAGTAACGTTCACGGGGAACGGATCCCAAAATCCAAATTCTCACAAAAAAACTTTTGATCTTAACGAGAGGAGCCGGCAGCGGCGCCATTTGATTGTAAAGATTTTTCTTGGTTCAGATTTCTCGGAATCCTCTCGAATTGATCTCAGTTAAAAGTAGAATGATTTGTTCTTGGTGACAAAAAGTGGATTTGGTTTTCTACTCTAAATAAATGAAGTAACTGAATAAAGATTAAAGCCAGGAATAGTAATTAACAACAGTTAAACGAGAAAGCAGAAAAATACCCTATTCGGGAAAAGTCCTATGCGGAATGATATGCTATTCGGAAAACTGGTCTCATACGGAAAAATATGTCCATTCGGAATATAACACTCTATGCGGAAAGAACGGCTATTCGGAAAAATATTCCGAATAGGGAAACAAAAATTGGCTATGCGGAATAATTAAAAAGTTCCGAATAAGGAAACAGGAAAAATCCTATTCGGAAAATATGAACTATTCGGAATATATCAAATATTCCGAATAAAGGAGATGAAAAAAGTTCTGTTCGGAATATCCAGAATATTCCGAGTAAGGGAAGAGAGAAAACGCCTATTCGGAAAATTGGTTCTATTCGGAATGCCCAAAAAGTTCCGAGTAAGAAAAATGGAAACAACCCTATTCGGAATATCAAAAATTCCGAATAAGGGTAACAAAATATTGCCTATGCGGAAAATTCTGGGAGATGAAGAACAGTAGCAGCAGCAAGTTAAACAGGGACACGAAATTAACTCAAAATCAACTCCAATACTCAAAAAGGTTTTACCAAACTAACCAATAATCATTAACATACTATAAGAAGCAAATCCCACCAATAAAAACATTAATTCAACAACTTTTTAAGATCAAACTAGAATCAAAGAAGAAACTTAGAACTTGCAATAAAAGTGATTAAGAACAAGATGAATAGAAAGATGGAATGGATTGATTAATGTAAAAGTAACAAGATTAATGGTTAAGGATTACAAGATGAAAAGAAAAAGATGAAAATCACCAAACTCCCTAATGGAGTTGGTGAAGGGACGAACTACAAAGCCTGGGAAAAAGGAAAAATGAAAACTTAACTCCCTAATGTGTGAAGGGAGTTTCTATTTATACTCCTAGTGGTTGGTTGGTGAGTGGGCTTTCTCCTCTTCTTCTTGTCTTCTCGTCTTTTCAGAAAAGTTGACGTTTTCGATTCTGATTCGGGATTTGTTGTCGATTAAATCCAACTCGTCTTTTAATTTCTTCGTTAAATAGACTTGAGTTTCTTCGACTTATGAAAATCTTCCGTCTTTAGTCCTTTTCTTCGATAAATCTTCGAATAGGCCTAGTGACTTCAAATCTTTTGCATCTCTTGGACAATAGACTTCGTCTTCAGTCTTTTTCCTTGATAAAACCCGTGCAATCCCATGTTTTCTTTAATATTCATCCGGTTAGCTCTGAAATCACAATAAACACAAAAACCACGCATAATTCCAAACAAATGATATTAATTACGTGTTTTGGTCTTGTTTTAGCCAGAATTAAGTGGTAAAAGGATGGGTGTTTTCACACCTATCAGAGAGCTTGAGGCTCTTTCTAATAACTGCTTCACTTGGATATAGTTGATTCATATCTTTTGGAAACTCAAGTGTAAATCCCTTCTTCACTGGTCTGGGAACTATCATAGCTTTCTTGATTTCCATCTCTTCTGCAAGTTGCTCCTTTCTTTCATCTGAAAGAAGTCTGAAAGTGTTTTCTTCCTGCACTTTCACCCAAATAGGATAAGCTCTATGTTCCAACTCATCAAATGTCAAAGCTTTCAACTTCTGATGTGTCCATCCAACTCCATGACATCTGAGCAACATAAAGTAGAGCTTCCTTCTATCCCTTTTCAACTCAGAGAGAATGTTGCTTGCCTTGTGCTTCAAAATCACCTTACAATCCTTCTGAACTCTAAGAAGAATTTCCAAACCCCATATTTGATCTAAAATGGTCAAATCTGGATTATCCATACAGCTTTCTTCCCAAGAATTGTACATCTGAACCACCTCTGGCATATCAAAATCAATCTGCAACTTTAAATCTCTCAACTTTTCCCTAGCAAGCTCATCACCATACTCAAGCCTTTCTGGTTCAATAATCATCACACTTGAGTCTGAGCTAGCTCCATCACTTTCTTCTTCAGAAGTCACAACAAATGGTGACTTTTCCTTTTCACCTTGTTCCATCATTTGCTCAGCCAATCTTCTATCAAATTCAACCTGAGCTGCATTCTTTGGAACAATTTCTTCTACCAACTTACCCTTACCCTTATCTGATGGTGCAATTGTTGGTAAGGTAGATGGTAATACCTGAGTAGGAACATCCTTGATGATAGATGATGACTGGAATACATCACCTCCATATGCAGATCTGTCAACGCCCAAATTTCCTCTATCAGCGCCCAAAATACTTCTATCAGCGTCCAAACTTGTCTTGTCAAAGCTCAAATATTTTCCCTCAGCGCCTTGTGTAACCTCTCTCAACATAGCTGTAAATGACAAATTTAGATTGGTTGGAGAGATTAAGGACGTATCAAAACCTGTTTGTTCCTTCAAAGTAGTAAGAGCTTCAGCAACATCCAATGATTGACCATCTTGACTGCTCTTATCACTCAGATTTCTTTGATCTTCCTCCCCTCTGGAAGACTCCTCCATACCTCTCCTAGCATGATCACTCTCCAAAACAACAATCCTCTCCCTCAATTGCTTGAGTTCAAGGCCTTGTGAGCTGACAATTTGTACTAAGTCTGCATTTTGCTTTTGCAAGCTAATGCAGACAGCCGTCAATTCCAAAAGAGTCATTGGTTCCAGTCTGCCCTCTTCTGAAATGGGGATTTGACCTCCCAAGTCAGGTTCATTGGGCATGGATGAGGACTTAATTATGGTGGGACTGCCTTGGCCAGCTTCTAAGCCAGAACCAATAGTCCCAGCCTCATCCAGGTCACCAGCCACACTTGTGGTGATGGTTCTCTCTGCTTCATGGCTAGGACCACCAGAGGAGAACTCTCCAGCAGTCCTTTGGCGTTTAATCAACCTATATTCAGGTGGTGTGGAAGATGGTGTGGAAGAATGGGTAGATGTGGGTTGGTTAAGGGGTGTTTGGGATTGTGATGGTTGGGTGTCAGCGTTGGAAATAGGCACATCAACACCCACATTAGATGTGTCAGCGTCAAAGGGTTCTTGGTCAATTTGCATTTGTTCAGGTGAGGGTAAAGGTTCAGGGATAGGTTCAAGTTGTGGGTGAGGGTCAATATGAGGTTGGGGATCTGGTTGGGGTTGTGCTGCTACAATAACAGCAAGCATAGCTGGGGTTAAAGGTAGGTCTCTATGAGGTGGTGAATTCATCTTGGTAAAAATAGCTTTCTTTTGTTCAGGGATCTTATAAAAATCATTGTGATCCCTTGAACAATATCTTTGATCATCAAAAATCATTTGCAGAAAACGGGGATAAGCTAAAGTCATTTTTGTCCCCTTGTTTTTACACATCCCTTCAAAAATCATTTTGGAATAGTTATATTTTTGCCCTGTTGCAATACACACAATAGCAGTTGCAATGGATCTATTGATCTCATTGTGTGCAGTACATTTGGGACTCAAACATTGAAGGAGAATATGAATGAGGTACTTCCAGGCTGGGGGAAATTCCTGCTTATGGTACTTATTAAGAGTACCTTCATCAGGAATAGGGTATCCCAAAGCCCTAAGCCCTTGTTCTATTTCAGGTATGGGAAGAATGGTTATACCATCAGCATCATCAAGATGCAAGGCCTGGCGTACCAAGGCCTCAGTAACCACCCAAGATCTCCCATGAACAATAGAAGTTAATGTGGTCACTCCATTAACTGTTGAAGAACTAACAGTGTTCCAAAACTGTTTAATGTGTGTGACTGGAATGAGTGGTGCATGAGAAAGAGCATACCTTAATGGGGATGCGTTCAAATACGCCACCATTTGTGTATATTGAGGGAACAAAGTATTATCAGCAACAAGATAAGCAATCATGTTGTGTTGAGACTTGAACCCCAAATCCAATTCTGCTGAGTTAAATCTTGGTGCCATTGATGAAAGCTGTTAATTTGAAGTGTAGAAGATGAAGGTTGATAAGAGAAAAGTGTTAGACAAGAATTATAGATACCCTGTTTAAAAATAGGAGCCAAATTTATAGGAGATAAACAATGCATGTGATTGGCCCAAAAATAGGCAAAGATTTTCAAAAACTAATCATGAAAATATTGAAAAAGTTATAAGTTATCTCATGCATTTAATGAAAGTAACAACTCCTAAAATTACGGCTTGAAAATATGTCAAAAAGTAACAACTGGGTAGGTCCCATTGAGTGTCAACGGTCAAATATAACCCATCAACGTCCAACGGCTATAATCTTGTCAACGTTCGCCTAAAGCCATGACAGCGTCCAATTTGGTCTCAACAACGCTTGGAAAAATTTTGTCAGCGTCCAAAAATAAAATTGTTTTAAAAAGTGAAAAATGACTTTAACAAGTAATTTATCCTAGAGAAGATAACCAAAAGCTGATAATTATCATAGGGCGGCAAGCACTGTCCAGTTATGCACACTTGCATAAACAAGATAGACATAACAGTCCTCTAGTGTCCCTTGCTAACCAAAATTCTTAACAACCAAGTTACCTCATAAAATCCTTGTTACTCCCAGGTAAATCCCATATCAAAATCATTCCCAAGTCTTCCCAACAGACCACAACCAATTCTAGGCCAAAAATGTCTTGGAAGCATGCAAAGTTGATATACTATGCATGCTACAGTGCCTCATGGTTTAGTAAAACTAACCCATACTCACCTGTGAACACAATCTAGAATTGTGATAAGAGTATCATATGGATACCCAAAAAAAAACCTAAAGGTTCCTAAAACCTCCCCTTAAACAAAGATACAAAAAGTTTGCTAAAAACATGCATGAACATAAAAAATTTATGTCAAGATAGGAATGAAACATTCCAACCATCATCCATAAATAAAAACTTGTCCAAATGCTTCTCCTTTGATCCATAAGCAACTCTGTATCCAATGGTATACTGCTAACACCATCTGCACATTTAGATTGAAAACCACAAAACTAACATTGTTGCTGACAACGCCCGGATAACACATAACAGCGTTGAAAGAAGCTTTGTCAGCGTTAGACAATTATATTGCTGACAACGTTGCAAAAACACTTATCAGTGTTCAAACAACCTTTGTCAGTGTTAGAAAAATATAGTGGAAAATCTAAATTATCAATAAGACCAATAATAGTAATGCATTATCCTGTACATACTTTTACAAAAAAAATCCAAAACACATATTAAGTGAGATTAACCATTCCAATACTTGTTACCAAGTACTGAAATCTTCCAGTATCAAAAGGTTTAGTTAATAAATCTGACACATTTTCCTCAGTGTCAACCCTATCTGGTTGTATTAAACCTTTCTCAAAGCAATCTCTTATAAAATGGTGTCTAATTTCTATGTGTTTAGTTTTAGAATGATGCACAGGATTCTTAATGATGCATAAAGTACTATTATTGTCAACAAATATCTTAGTATGCATGAAATTATACCCATAATCCAACAGCTGGTTCTGAATCCACAACACTTGACCACAACATGCTGCTGCAGCCACATATTCTGCTTCAGTTGTAGAGTTAGCCACCACTGTTTGTTTCTTGCATTGCCAAGATATTAATCTGCTCCCAAGAAATTGACATCCACCAGTTGTGGATTTCCTATCAAACTTGTCACCACCATAATCACTATCTGAATATGCAATCAGCTCCAATGGTGAATCCTTTGGGTACCACAAACCAAGATTAGGGAAACATCTTAGGTACCTAAAGATCCTCTTCACAGCATAAAGGTGACATTATTTGGGAGTCACTTGATGGCGTGCACATGCACACACAGCAAACATGATATCAGGTCTGGAAGTAGTAAGATACATCAAGGATCCAATCATGGATCTATAATGCCTGACATCAACATCTTTCCCATCTCCAATCTTTCCCCAAGGGTGTTCTCTATCCATAGGAGTAGAAGCCCTCTTTTCATGTGGAGAAAAGCCAAACTTCTTCAAGATTTCAGCAACATATTTGTCTTGGGAGATGAAGATACCATCTTCTTTCTGCTGAACTTGTAAACCAAGAAAGAAGTTCATCTCCCCCATAGCACTCATCTTGAATTTGTCTGTCATGAGCTTGGAGAAATCCTCACTCATCTTTGGATCAGTAGACCCAAAAATGATATCATCAACATAGACCTGCACAAGCAACACATCTTTGCCTTTCTTCTTTGTAAATAGTGTCTGATCTATGGTGCCCCTCTTGAATCCATTGTCCACTAAATATGTAGACAAAGTACCATACCATGCTCTAGGGGCTTGATGAAGGCCATACATAGCCTTTTTGACTCTATACACTTTATCTGGATGCTCTGGATCCTCAAAACCAGGAGGTTGCATGACATAAACTTCCTCAACAATGGTGCCATACAAGAATGCACTTTTCACATCCATTTGATAGACTGTGAAGCCCATGCAAGATGCATAGGCTAAAAAAATCCTAATAGCTTCAATCCTTGCAACTGGTGCAAAGACTTCCTCATAGTCTATCCCCTCCTCTTGTGTATAACCTTGAGCCACTAACCTTGCCTTGTTTCTGACCACAATACCTCTTTCATCTCTTTTGTTCCTGAGAACCCATATTGTCCCAATTGGTCTGACATATCTAGGACAATCAACCAGCTCCCAAACATCCTGAATAGCAAATTGGTGAAGCTCATCCTGCATTGCTTCCACCCAACTTGGTTCTTTGAGAGCATCAAATATCTTCTTGGGTTCTTCTTGTGACAGAAAACATGCAAACAAACATGCTTGCACAAGAGGGGTATCAACCTTCTTGTGTATATTGGCAATAAATCCACCAAGACTTTAATGGGATCTTCTTGTCTGAACTGGAGTCATAACATCACCAATGATCTGAGATGGGGGGTGATTCTTCATTGTGGAAGTGAGAACTCCTCCTTCAAAAAGTCTGGTGTCCTCAACTTCACGCTCCATGTTGCCAATATCTTCTTCATCAGACTCTCTTTGAGCAACAGGAATCTCTTCATGGACATTGGAAGGTCCACCTTGTTCAAAACTGGAAGAGAAAAGATGCCCATAAGTGTTGTCAACGTTTGAATCTTGGTTGTCAGCGTCAGGGCTGACAGCGTCTGAAATGTTGTTGTCAACGTCTGAATTGGTCTTGTCAGCGCTGGATTTTCCTTTGTCAGCGCCTGAAGAACCATGCATGTTAGTATTTGGTGGTATTTGGAAACCACCATTATCTTGTCCAGCAGCAGCAGCAGCAGCAAAAGCATCAGTCCAAATGGGAATAGTAACATATTCAAATGTAGGAGATGCCTTTTCTGCTTGTGATCCAACCCTTTCATCAACCTGTGTACCTGAAACATGAACAACTTGTTCCTCCATAACATTTGAAGTTACCTTCATAATGTATGGATTAGTGACAGGCATATAATTTAAAGCTCTAGATAAGGGTTCCAAATCAAACAACCAATTAGGACCACTTTCAGGATCACTAGGTTTATTCTCTAAGAACCTAACATGTACTCTTTCAACAATACGTTTGTCCTCCTTAAGATAAACCCTATAACCCTTGCTCTGCACTGAATACCCCATGAAGTAACCTTCATCACCTTTTGCACTAAATTTCCCTAAGGCATCACTAGTGTCTAAGACTACTACATGACATCCAAAAGGTCTGAGAAAACCAATATTAGGTTTTCTTCCCCAAAGTAACTCATAAGGTGTTTTGTTCTGAATTTTGTTAACCAATGCTCTATTTTGCACATAGCATGCTGTATTAACAGCCTCAGCCCAAAAGGCTATGGGAAAGTGAGCATCAGCCAACATTGTTCTGGCTGCTTCAATTAGGGTTCTATTTTTCCTTTCAGCAACCCCATTTTGTTGTGGGGTTCTAGCAATACTAAATTGCCTAGTAATTCCCTTCCTGGCACAAAAATCATCTAGCTTCTTGTTCCTAAATTCTCCACCATTATCACTTCTAAGCATCTTAACCTCATTGCCAGACCTTTTCTCAATTTGAGTGATAAATTCAATAAGAACATCAGCTGTGTCACTCTTCATAGCTAGAAAGAATGTCCAAGTAAACCTAGAAAAGTCATCTGTGACAACAAAACAATATGACTTGCCATTCAAACTTTCTATATTAGTTGGACCAAAGAGGTCCATGTGAAGCATATGAAGAGGTCTGGAACTAGTATGCACCTGCTTGGACTTGAATGAGACCTTGTGCTGCTTGCCTTTAAGACATGCAACACAAGAGTGGTCATTGTGGAAGGCCTTCTCAGGAAAACCATCAACTAAACCAAGCCTCACAAGTCTATTTATATTTTTAAAGTTTATGTGCCCTAGTCTCCTGTGCCACAAATTACTTTCATCTACTGAGGCCTTAGCATAAAAACAAGACATATTTGCATTCACTTTAATTCCATTTAAATTCACATTATATATGTCCTTATGCCTAGGTGTTCTATACTCAATGTACTTCTCATCAGGGATCTTAAAATCCTTGCTTAACACCAAACACTCAGTATCAGTGAAAAGAACCTTATTTTTGTTATCACACACTTGTGATACACTAAACAGATTATAATCCAGTTCTTTTACCAGGAAGACGTTTTCAAAACGTAGATTATTGGTGAGAAGGGTTCCTTTGCCTGTAATGCTGCCATATCCACCTCCAAAGTATACCTTATCACCATCTTGAATAGGAGTGAAGTTCGTCAGATAGTCTTCCTTTCCTGTCATGTGCCTTGAGCATCCACTATCCCAATATCCATAATCATTGATCTGCTTTTGAATGCCCTGCACATAAAGAAAACAAATTAGTTTTCTTTGGGAACCCAAGTCTCAGAAGACTTGGATTCATCTGGTTGTTCAATAAGAACAGACTTAGTTCTCACAACAACCCCATTCTCATCCCTTTTAGGATGAAATACCCAGTTAACCCCAATTGGTTTTGTAATGACTTTTGAAATGTAATTAAACCTGTTGTAAGTCATTGAAATTCCATTATTATTAGGGTTTTGATCTTTCTTGGGTCTCCATGTTAAGCTTGAAGAAGCTTTAGACCCCTTACCTTGTGGCTGCAAATACTTAGGTCTGGTCACGTTTCTGTCAGCGTTGGATTTTGTCCTGTCAACGCTGAAATTACCCTTGTCAGCGTTGAACCTAGGGTTTGCTACAGGAACCCATTGCCTATTTGACCAGGTATTTGTCTTTTGAAAAGGTCTTTGTCCATGAGTGTTAGACCTTCTAGAAAAGAATGGGGCTGGTCTAATCACTTGTGGACTTTGCTGCACACAAGGTCTGGGTCTGACAACGTTTGACTTCCTAACAACGTTGACTTTCTTCCTATCAGCGCTGAAATTGTTCCTATCAGCGCTGGCTTTGGGAGCGTTGACACACTTGTATGCCAAATGTGAAAAGCTACCACAAGTATAACAGGCTTTCTTAGACACATTCTTAAGTCTAGAAGCAAAGAAACCTGTTCCATGATTGTTAACTTGGCTCTTGGGTGACCTATTATTCCTATACATCTCTGCATATTTAATGGTAGGTCTTCTAACAGTGTTGGAGCCTAGGTCAACAGCTTCACCAGTAACTGGGTGAGTAACTTTAATGGGTGGAGATTCATTGGGACTTTCACATAGCAAACCTCCCTTAACAAATAAAGTAGGGTTAGCTTTCTTCCACTCATTTAGGTCAGTCAGTTTTTGTTGATACTCTTCTACTGGGGTGACAACTCTTGGTGGAGGAATGAATTCCTCTTCTTGGCATTCTGGTATACCAGTCCAAGATAAATCCTTTCTAAGGACACCATAGAAGTCACCAGCTGGTGGTGGAACCAGAGAGTAATCATTCTCATTCATCCCAAGCCCAGTCATATCCTTAGGATCTCTTTGTTTAGCTACACAGTCTCCTAGGGCTTGGGTGGCTCTATCAAATCTTTGAATCTTGAGGTCAACATTATCTTTATTCTTAATGGCCTCATCTAACTTAGCCTGTAGGTCTTTATTGACCTTTGACATGATATTTCTAATATCCATACTACCCTCTAGCTCATGTTTTAAGATATTTATCTTATCTTTTAAATCAAATTCCATTTTCTTGTATTCAGAAACGGTTTTCTCAGTTTCAGTAAGAGCTAGTTGGTAATTGGATAATTTACACCTTTCAGTGCTCATATCCTCTTTTAGTTTTAACACCTCTTTGTTAAGTCTGTCAGTGTTTAACCTACAACCTTTGCTACAAAAAGCATCATCATATACCTCATTATCAGATGAAGAGGAGGAGTGTGCCATGAGAGCATATTCAACATGCTCTTCTTCTTTAATATCAGCAATCAAAGCTTTGTCCTCTTCAGCATCCTTAGCCAGATAGCTCCAATCCCATCCAGTACCATCAATTCCTTGAACTGCAACCATGGCTTTGGAGTCTTGAGCTTTAACAACCTGACTTGAGGGTTTTCCAGCATCAGATCTTCTAGGAGATCTGCATTCCCTCATGAAGTGCCCCATGCGATGACAGTTGTAGCACTCAACTTTGGATTTATCAAATCCAGCAGTGTCTTTAGCATTAAAGGTCATCTTCTTCTTGAACCTTCTATTCCACCTATTTGCTCTTATACTAGCAAGAGCCATGTTCCACTTGATGTCCATCTCTTCCAAGTGTTCATCACTTATCTGCTCAAGGTCCTCATATGTAATCACTGAACCATTGGGCAAAGAAGCAATGTAAGCACAAACAGTATCCAAATCCAAACCAGCAGGTTTAACTCTTGGGGAGTCATTCATGAATGTGTCAGCGTCTGAAAAGGAGACGTTGACAGGACTTGTTCCAGCGCTGACAAATGATGATCCAGTAACTGGATGCATAAAAGAGTCCTTCTAATTGAATTGACCTTCACTATGAGAGAAGAAGGCCATGTTGCTGGTGCTAGCTTTGCTTGAAAGAGTTTCATCTTCCAACAGTCTTAGTTTGTTGTAGATGTCATCAAACAAAGAGCTCTTGTAAGTATTATTGGCAAGAATAGATCTTGCCTCAATCTTCCATGTCTCACCAAGACTTTTCAGAAAAGTAGCATTGATGTCAATATCACCAACTTGTGTCCCCATGAAGGACAATTTGCTTGTGATGTCAAGCAATCTGCTTCTCACACTGCTTAGTTTCTCATTGGGCTGAGCTTTGAAGACATCATAATCATGCAGAAGTTGCTTTTTCTTTTCTTCCTTAGTTTCTGCATTACCACCATATGCAACTTCAATTGCTTCCCAAAGATCCTTAGCAGATTCATAGCTTCTATATTTGTGCTGATTTTCTTGTCCCAAAGAGACTTTCAAAATATTTAGGGCTTTCATGTCAGCCCTTTTCTTTGCAATATCTTCAGCACTTACAGCTCTACCATCTCCAGGTTTTTCTTTCTTATCTTCATCAGGACATCCTTCAACAGCTGATCTTGCCGTAATGGCATCCTGAATCTTTTGAGCCTTATTGAATGAGTTTCCATATTCAATAATGTCCCAGAGTGTGTAGTCAAAGATCCCCAGATATTGTTCAAAGTTGAACCTCCATAAGTCAAAGTTGGTTGTATCAAGCATGGGAATCTTGATGTTTGGTAAGGATGAGGAGGAGGAATTTATCGCTTCAGACATGATGTTTTTAGGGTTTTGAGAAAATTAGGGTTTTGGTGTTCGTATATCGTTCTGGTGTTCTTCAAAGATCAAAAGTTCCTCAACAAGCTCTGATACCACTTGTTGATCCCAAACTTAGATCGATTAGCTTTGTGTATACGAGATTAGATCAAGTATAACACGTAGAGAAACCTTTGTTATATGCTTTGTGAATCTAAGTATTATGCGGAATTTAATACTTAAACAAGAACACAAGATGTAAACAAAACTTTCACTTTGATTATGAATGTCGAACTTGCTTACAATGAAAGATGTTTACGAATGAAAACTTAATAAAAACTTGATACTAAACATTAACCTAAAGGCCTTCTTTTATAGACTAAGAAGCCTTGTACAATAAGCTACGTATCAACTATTCTAGGTAAAGATAAACATAGAAAATACATTGTCGTTTCTATCCTTACTAGAAGTATTCTAGAACATAATAAACGTGTAGCTCACATCTTCCATCAGTGCTTGTCTTCAATCTGTCAACGCTTGACTTTAACTTGTCAACGCTTAAGCTGTCAGCGCTCACTTTGCTCTTGTCAACGCTTGAATTGTTCTTGTCAGCGTTCAAGTGATCTGGCCTTAATTTATTCCCAACATAAGTTATATATATATATATATATTAAAATAACACTTCTCAGTCTGGCCTTGTCGGTAATTCGGGAATTCTTCGGCACCGTTATAGTCAAAAGATTTTTAGACATTTTTAGAAAAATGTTTATAGTTAAAAGATTTTGAAATGTTTTATTCAAAACCTTAGTTTTAAAAATCTTTCGTTCTCTATAACGAGAGCTCTGATACCAAACTGTAACACCCCCAAATTTATACAACTCAATACAGCGGAAGACTAGTTGGTGTTACGGGATAGCACATTACTCACATCATAGACAACGCTTGAAAATCGCGTCGTTTAATAATAAATCATTTCCATTCATAAATATCAAATTTACATAGGTCCCAAGTCATTGTATTTAATACAGGTTTTACAAAACATTTGAGTGGAAATTATAATTTAAGTGCGGGCCATGAATTCTTGTCGTCTTCCCGAGAATTACCTTCAAGTACCTGAGATAAAACATGTTAAAAGAAAAGGTCAGCGATAACGCCGAGTGAATTCATAGAGTTTAATAAAATCCATCAATATAATGTCGGTATAAAATTATTACCGAAAATCATTTTGTACAAATCATTGTAATAGGCCATAAAATAGCCAAAGTCATTTTATACAAATCTTTATCAAAAATCATAATATAGGCATTTGCCTTAAAAATCATTATACGAGCCAATGTCGTAAAAACATCATACAATACGTTTTATAACGTTGTATAGATTAAATAAAAACCGTTATATGAATATGGTTATATAAAACCAAAACACGAACATAATATCAATAGTATGACCCCGTATTTCTAGTCAGGCAATACATCGTAATTCGGTGCGTCTAGTAGTATTTCGTTAATTTGGATTATTATAAGCCGCTTGACATTGTTACCTTACTAAAACAAACAACGGGTAGCTAACCCGATATTCAATTTGCCCATCTAAATTAGTGTGTCGTCACAAAGGTCACACTATGGAAATCTTCTCATACATAAATTCGCTTACCAATCAACGTGGCACGACGGGGATCAACCGTCAAGGCGTGAAATGGGGTGATCGTCCCCAAATAGTACTATTATATGCATAAGCGTCTACCAAATCTCGGTAGTTCACAATTCATGCTAATGGGAATTTTAGTGACATAACCTAACTTTAATAATCCATTTTATTTCATCTATCGGGTCCTTTAATCATTTATCGGGTCATACAATCATTCAGGTCCAAATCAATAAACAAACAATCGGGACAAATGGTGTCCTATTTTATAAAAACTAACATGTTATCTCCCTCGCGGGTTTATAAAACATTTATAAAAACATTTAAAAGAGTGTGAGGCTATGAACTCACGCTGATGTGGGAAGACGGGTTATCGGCAATTCGGACGTACGGTACGTGCTTCAATCACGGAAACCTAGACAAATAATACTCGTCTTAGACTCTTGTCCAATGACTTTATAAAAATAACAATTACGTATACATATGATGATTATATATATATGATGATCAAGTGGGTTTACATATTCTCGTTTACTCATTTTAGTGTTATGTGTCGATAACTTTTATACTAGTTTACTAGTTTTACCTATTTACGTGTTTTAAGTCCAATATACTGATTATAAGTTCTTTAACTCTTATTAATCCATTTCATACTTGTATTATCAGTATTTGTACTTTACATGTTGGGCCCAAATGGGTTAAGCCCAATATATAAGTTTATAAGTGTTTTAGCCCATTTTGTTGTATTATTAGTCCAATAACGTTAACTTAGTCCGTTAATGTCCGTATGTTATATAGTTCGGGTTTTATCGGTTTTTACTTGTTATATATGTTTATACATCAGTATATGAGTTTTTAAAAGTTTACATTAGACGGGTCCAACCGTTTAAGTTTTATTTAACAAAAATGTTAATTTTGCGGTAGTAGCCGAAAAAGTCGTAAAAATCATGTTTATAGTTTTATAACTTATAAAACTTAACAAGTTACCATTTTTATAAAATTTCCACTTATTTACCATTGTACATATTTATATAAATGAAATATATAAGTTAGTGGGTTTTAGTTCACATTTTATACTATATTTACTTGAGTGCTTATATAATACTATTATACTTTAATTTCCAAAATCTGATTTTTATTCTCATGTTCACCAAAACTTCCATATCTAGAGTTCTATATGGAGATAGAAGCTAAAATTTTTATGACATAAACTACATGATATGTGCTCCATTTAACTCCTCTATAGCTACTGTTGAATCAGCCTCTAAGTATTTTCTAAAAATCGTCCAAAACAGTGAACTCAGATTTGTACTTTAAACTTGTTTTGATCATATCTCACTCATTACAATGATTCCATTGCATGGCCAACTCTCACATGTGTACAAGACCCATAGCTTACTGTAAATTGATTCTACTTCATCATTTTATCAGTCTAACATGTGGTTAGTTACTGTTTTTATACAGCCTACCATTTAAACAAGATTTACCCATTTTACATGTAGTTTGTCCATCTTTTTAAGCATGTTTATCAACACCAAATCCCCACACAATATTTTTAATCATCATTCATCATCATATACATATACATAAGTAAAAGAAATACAAGATTACATAATCAAAAATAACAAGAGGATGAGGAGGACAATCTTTATATCACCAAGTTGATGTAGGTTATGATTTGGACATGGATTTTGATGGAGAAATTTGTGGATAACCAAGACCATCTTCAAGACCACCATTCTTCATGAACACCTTGTGGAAAATCAGCCCTAATACTCCATGGAAACTCCTCCTTGGATGTTATAATCACCACCAATCTTCATCTCTTTTGAAGGAGATTAACATATGTAAGTTATAACAATAGTTTGTGGTTAAATTTGGATCAAATGGGGTGTTTATGGGGAGTATGGGACGAAATCATAGAGAGAGGAAGAGAGGATTTAGTTGTTTGCATGTGTGAGAGAAGGAGAAATGGTTTTGGAGTTGCTAGTTAGTGGTTTTGTGGGATAAGTGGCTTCATTTTGAAGCTAATGGACAAGTGTCCATAAAAAAATGACACCAAGGGTGTTGGTGTGGCTTACTCTTGCCGTCCAAGAGTGGGGGTGGGGAAAGATTTATCTTGTGTCATCCCCATTTAAATACGCGTACTCCTCGATTCTAGTTTCCTCGATTTGCGTGCCCTCGGGTAGTTTTATAAAAAACGTTTTTATAAATTATGAATCAACGACACAAAACGAATCTAATAAAAATTGTCTCATCAAAAACGGAGTTCGAAAACGTAAATACGTAATCCTAAGGTTTCCGGTTTAGTCGTAAAGGACGTTAAAATAAAATCGTAAGTCCTAATCTCTTCTCGTAAATTTGTGAGTTTATGAACCAACACAAATTTTAAACTCCAAAATGATATTCACGGATAAATTTATTTTCTGAAATGTCGGACTGTCACCAAAGACGGTGTATGTAAACGTGAGCACGTAACGTAGAATCCTCCGGTTTAAACGTAGTCGATGCTACTTCAAGACATAAATCCAAATTACTTCCCAAAATAAGTGAGTTCATATTATAACATTAAAATAATGTTTTTAAATAATATTTGAGAATAAAATATCAACCATAAATTGACGGATTGTCACAAAATGTCTTCACTTTAAATAGTTTCTATTAGACTTTCTATCAGCCTTATAAAGCTTTACAATCAACGAGTGTAAACGATAAATATCATGGGAGAAAAAGGGGATCAAAGTTGAAAGTTATGGAAAATGATTCAGAAACCTAACTTAGATGTCTAAAAACATGACTAACAATAGGATTGAGACAAGTGGCTGATTGAAGGGTCGAGATGAGAAAAGATAAAATGTGAAAAAGTAGGTCTTGCGGATGTCACCAATCAGAGGATGACACATATGCTTAGGCGTGTTTTTAGGCATGCTATATAGGCACAACACAATCAGTTTTTGGTCATTAAGTGCAAAATTTTTTGGTGGTATTAGCGAACTGGTCTTAACTTGAAGATTTTTATATCTTCTTTCGATATAAATCTATTTGCTTATTTGGTGCAGGCAAAAAGGTATAGATCTCCTTTAGAAGAATAAAAAAGGAGGATGGATGTCATTGGGTGGGAATTTGTTATGTGTAACAGGTACATATACACTAGACGGTTCTTTCGATCGACTTTCACTTGACCTTTATTGTCTTAGAATAACTATTGTTGACCTTTTATCTGGTGAGAAGTCAGCAGGTGTGTTTTCTGTTGTGGAGTGTGAAAGGAGATGGTTTTTTTGTTTATGAAAAGGGTATCAAATATATAAGAGCATCTGGTCGGCTTGTTGCTCAGGTTCTTCAGTATGCCAGGACATTGGTCAAGGTAATAGTCATTTTCTTTCGTCACCAATATGTTAACTCAAAGTTAAATTCGTAATTCATTCGATTTAGATATGTTGCCAGTTATGGTTAAATTCTCTTGGTATTTTCTCTAAATCAAAGAACTCCCTATTAACTTTGTAGTTGGCCGTTATTTTGTCTACATTATTTGCACATTAGGTAAAAAACGTAAATTGGGCTTAAACAAAGTACTTATTTTCACATTAGGTAAGAAGTGCATACAAAACTATATTTTTTGCCTTCTTATTTCATTATTTGCTTCAAAAGTTATGCTCTTTAGCTGATCATTTTTAGCTAATGCTGGATAATATGCAGTTTATGATAGGTTGATCCGATATCTTCTACAATATTAGAACCCTATCTTTTGTTCCAGATTCTAAGACCTTGTGCTTAAGTGGGGATTTTCAGCAGCCGATGAGGACGTTGATGGTTGATAAGTTTTTCGCTGGTGCTAAAAGGTTGGTTAATCATCAGTGGTGGATACCGAGAGGAACATATTTGAATGGGAGGGTTATTGAAAGACCAGTATTTTGGGTTGTTTTTTCATGTTAGTGCGCTGCCTGATCAGAGTATCTTTAAGGGTCAACCGGATGTGGGTGAGCGATTTTTTGAAGTTGTGATCTTTTTGTGTTTTTTGTTTGTCTTTGGGTTTACTGTGTGGAATTTGATCAGTTTTAGGATGTGCAGTCAGAAGTGTTTTTTCAGAGGCTACGACATTCAACTGTGGAAATATAAAAGAAATGCACAAATTGAAATGGGTCAAATGGTCAAATGGGTCATAAAGTCATCTTTTATAAAGACAGCAAGCCCTTTATTGTTAGAAATTCTTGACGTTCACTTATTTTTGACAATTTTAATAAGAATAGTAAGTAATTCTACGGGCCATTTAACTTTTATAAAAACAATTGCCCTGTTTTGGAGATTAAGCATCTTGCAAGTTGCTGTAAAACTCATTGTCTAGATGAGTTTACCGCTATACGAAGTCAGCAAGCCCATTACAACACCTTCATAATCAACTCAAGTTATTCGCATTGATCTGATTTCGTTCTGGTCTATTGTAGGTTTGGCTCTTCATTAGTGGATGAAGAGAAGATTGACACTGCAGCTGCCATTCTTCAGAAGTCCAATTCTTTAGGAGTGCATGTGTTACTCCCTGTTGACGTTGTGATTGCTGATAAGCTTACTCCTGATGCAAGCATTAAGGTTATTTTTTTTACATATTGATTAGCAGTGGGTTCTAGAGGTTTCAGGTGAGAAAATAAGGGGGTAACATGTAAAAATAGGTATTTTTGTATGAGCAGTTTCACTTGAAACGCTTCTGCCCAAAAATAACTAAAAAATTATAGCATAAAAACCATCAGCGTGAGGGACTTTTTCAAAAAATGTAGCTCTTTATTGGTAGTATTATATTTCCCCCCTCCCCAAAAAAAGGAAAATATAACTATAAGTGAGAAAAGAAAAACTTGGGAGGTTTTATGCAAATAAAAATAAAGTTGACATTCTAAAGGTTGGAATCAGTGTTTTTATGTTTTCTCTTTATGTGTTGGCCATTTCATTGAAAATGATATTTAGCATCAGAATGGTTTGTAACATGCTCTTTTCATCAGGTATGTAAGAGTGACACCAACAGAACTCACTAGTATGCATAAGAGATCCTGACCTGAACAATAAAATGCAACTGTTGGATCACTTTTTATTTTTGTTACAAGGTGCAAAACGAGATGTAGAGTAACCTGGATCTCCATACAAATGAAAAGGTTTAGGGTGTTAATAATCTGAATGTTTTCTTCTATTATTGTGATCGTATAGAAACTCTATTCATGAACCCTTGGATCCGAGTGTTTTCATAGGTTACATTTGGTTATAGATGCTGATCTTTTTAACAAACTGAAAGAGATTTTGGCTAAAGTTAAGTTTGAAAAGTCACAGATCATCGGTGAGTTCTTTGTTTTGTTCTCATAATCTCTAGTTAATATTGCTTTGGCTTCTAGGGTTTTTAGTTGCTTTTATCAATAGCTTTGGCAATTTGGGAAGGTACATTATATTTCTCTACAGGCCAATATATATCTCTAATCATGTAGCTATATATTTTATGATCTTTCGGATGGCAATTTTGGACACGCATATTCAGAGAACTCTTGTGTCACACTTTCCAAGAGATTGTCGAAACATTTACTCACGACCAATCCCTATTACGATTCACGTGTTGTGGGTTTATATTGTGAGTCTGTGAGAAGCGTGATCCTATAGTTAAAATTGTTACATATCGCAACAATAACTCTCATTATTCATAGAATTGTTTAAGCCCAACCCATCTCCACCGGTAACCTGAAACTCATTTTTACCACATTACCTAACCTGCTCGACAGCCCATATTGCCACCTATACTATTTTAACCAGGTAGGATTAAACCTAATCTTAAAAGTAGCTTTCCATTAAGCTGACACATGTGATAATTTTCTTTTTATATTGGTTATAGGTATCTTAATGATGTTGTGGTATCTATACGATATTGAATGAAGCGTTAGATCTGAAAGCAAAGAAGAAGCAACACACGGAGTGCAAGGATGAAGGTGCATACTTCACAAGGACTCAAATCGCTTGATAACAAATGAAAATATGAATGAAAAGCTAGCTCAGCATGTTGAGCACGTAAGCAATAATTTTTTTAAGGAGGCTCACTTTTGAAGCATATTGCCAAACCATTAAATAATTCAAATACTTTTACTCATTGTGATTAGATCAGCCTTGATATTCACATAATGGAAGAGGAAAGTTAATTAAAAATTCTGTTTGTGTTGCCCAATTACATACCACTATAGTGTTTGGCAATACGCGAGAATAGTACTTTAAACACAAACATAGGATCATCAAGCAGTTGTAGCTTACAATCTTTCTTACGCTAAATTCTACCTTTGCCATCATACCGTATATGGCTTCCTAGAAGTTGTCATTTAGGGTCCAGTGGTGCTTACCCCCTGTTGCATCTCCATATCAGTTGCTTTGTGGTGTGGTGACTGCGATCTTCTTTGCATACCCTAAATGTTGACTTTATGCAATCCTGGTATTTAATATTTAAGGCTGAATTGTGCTATTTTTCTAAAAATTATAGATGTGGAGAGAAGATTAGAAACTATGCCATTTAGAATAGGTCCTGAAAAAACATTATAGAGAATTAGGAGCTGAGGCAACCTGACAGATTCTCCCAAATGCGATGTGTTATACTTACAAAAATACAAACACAATAATGAAATTAAAAAAGCAGCATCATGTTAACTCTTAAGCATAAAGTTATGTTTCTCTTAAAGTGTACGCACCACAAGATAATACATGTCTGCTACAGTGCTATGTAATCCATTTTAGACTTTTAGATGTACCCTATGAATCCTAAGAGTTCTAAGAAGAGACGAATGTTAGCTCTTATCACACGTCCATTTGTTTGCAATATATGTTATTATTGTATTTGCATAATCATATCTAGATTGATTTATACATATAGATTTAGAGTTGGTTCCGATGTTAAAAGACCAAATGACTCTAGGAGCTGAGCCTGCGAGAAGAGAAGAAAGTGGTGGAAAGGTAAACCACTCGGTCATTGATATGTGCATCATCTATGTAGGTTCCACTGTGTACTGGAAATCGAAAGCAACAGGAGGACACCAACAATATTATGGAGATGAAAAAGAGCTCAACATATCAAGGCAAGGATGAGGTTACATGTTTTTCTGTTTAGTAGTCGTGAAATTCAATGTGATCATATACTTCATTAGGTATAAAAGTTTAAGTTACCAGTATTAGCTTTTAAGATTATAATAGAACGAGATGTATATGCAGTGACTACATGTTTCTGCCGAAATAAACACCCTTTATTAGTCATTACAATCTCTAAGTCTAAAGGTAAGTGAAATTTTCTAACCCGTTACCTGTTGTTTATACAACAACAATAGTTACAGACTCCACGAACTATAGTTTATGACATTGTATTGAGAAATCTATATAAAGGCATTGTCATTGAGGGAGGTATGTGTATATGAAATAGTGTAAACAATATAATATTTGACATCATGCTTTTTGATCGTGTATTAATAATCCTGATTTCTTTTACTTAAATGTGTAACATCGAATTCTGATGATGCTAAGATATTTTTCCAATCAGTTTGTCTTATACACATATCTCAACTTATGTTCATTGTAATCACTTAAATTTATTAACCTTCCTGACCATCCACCATTACATGGATGCAATTGTTACTTTTATTACCAAGTCGCTGATTTAAATGTAATTTTTCTAGATGAATGTAGGTTTCAAAACCGTACATGCAACACAAAGTTAAAACTGAAGCAGTGGAAAATCATATGCCTGAATTGATTATGATTGATGAAATTAGCACTTGATTCTAACTTAATTTTTGTTAATCGATGGCTAAAATCCAAACTATGAAGAATCAAGATCAGGACTCTAATATAAGGTTGCAGCCTTAGTTTTCTTAGTTTTATAGCTATTGACACATTTAAGCTCCACCTATAGCTTTCAAATACTCGATACATGCAGGACTTAAAAGTTACCCATTACCCACCCATATATTGGTGAAGTTGTCACACATAGCGAAAGCTTTTGTTTAAAGTGGTCATAGTCTACATAGAAGAAATTCTATACAATAATGTGCAATTTGTTTTTTCAGAGTATAGGAAATGTTTGTGGTGCTTTTGCTCATACCAAACCGGTGAAAACAGCAAATGGGGATTAGCTTTAGCCTGGTTAGTTTATTCTCTATGTCAATAAAGAAAGTGATCATATTTTAGTTAGTACTTTTTTCAAAAAAGTTACTGCATATGATGAATTTACAATTTCCTGTTCAGTCCAATGGTCCTCTAAGTCACTTTAATTACACAAATGGAAGTACCTCATCAACAAGTGAGATAAATTTTCCTTCTCAGGCTATTTCTACCAGATATTTAAGATATTCCTGAGCAGTACGAGACTAAGGTTACAGGAATAAAAGGTCAAGTAATAAAGGATGTAACTTGTCATGTTCTGATCCTATTTGGACAGTTAATTCACAAGTCAAACGTTCATCTAAAATAGCCTTTGTTATGCTTTATCAAACCTCTTATCAAACATTCATATGAAATAGCCTTTGTTATGTTCTATAAAACCTGTTATGGGTAATATATTCATGACCTTAGCTTTAGAAGAAATAGATTTATGCACTTAAATAGAAATTGACTTCTAAAGAGACATGCAAAGTTAGTCAAACCGATAACAAAATCGCCTAAATAGATTGCTTTATGCAAAAACACTATTGTTTGGCTAATTTATAATGAAACTAAAAAATCTCTACCAAAAGTGTCGGGGTCAACTCAATCTAACCTGTTACCAGCCCGTAGCGGTAAAAAAATTATAAAAAGGTTATAAAATTAGAGACATGTAGGGTTTATTAAACATGTTCTGACCCGTTACCCCTCCCCATACACGTCCTGTGTGTATGTTGACAGATGCAAGATCACCAGACCCATCCATTATGTATGCTTTATTACTATCTAAATCTTCAGTGACTATGTAGGATTGTAAATCTTGCTTATGTTTCTAGAGAGAGAAAGAGATAGAGAGATGGTGGATTTCACACAAAGCTAGAGAGAGAAAGAAATGTTTACTATGTGAAAAATATGAAACCACACCACCCTCTCCACCAAAGGAGAGGGTTTATATACCCAAGCCCTTGTCATGGGCTTGGGCTTACATTTTGGGCCGGCCTACACATGTTGTAGGCTAGGCTTGAAGTTGTTTGATAAACAAATAAAGTTAACTAAACTACGAGCTATTACATGTACTATCGTTGGAGTGACCGATCCTTCTTAATACATAAAACGTATTTCCAACAATCTCCCCCTAAGGGAGGTCACTCCAAACAAGGGCGTTACCCAAGTTACAATAATAAAATAAACCTAGCATACTATGCTTGTCTTGAGCTCGTAGTCTTCGTCTTTCTTTTTCTTTTTCTTTTCTGGTGAACATGCTGATGTGATCTTTGATATCAATCTTTGAGCATTAATCTCTTGCCTTGATCTCGTGCATCCATCACTTGTGATCTTCGCCTCTTCGTGACACCATGTCCCACATACTTATACCTTCGTAATTCTTGAAAGCTTCAGAGTTCGATACAGCGGAAGACTTAACATTTAGGCTTTCTTGAATTACTTGAGATATTAAGTGCATAAAGTATAAGCATACGAGGACGACTTCTTCTTGGATTCCGCAACGCCACCGTCTTTAAATGCCGCAACATAAGTAGACACGAACGAAATGGCTTTGAACATTTCATTCTAATTCGGTAGCATTTTACCTCCGGTCGGTGAAGACCGTTGGACGATATTAGATATCGTACCCGTGACGGATAGTTTCAATTAAGTAACTTCCTGACAGGATTTCGCGGGTAAACCCGTTCTCTTTACTCGACCGTCCAAAGCTGACTGCGAACGTAAAGAGTGAATCATTTGGATGAAAGTATCCGCATGATTTGAAGCCGTCAATTCATGTTCCTGGAACAAGTGAAATTCAATTAAGAACCGCACCATCGTTGCTTTCCAGTTGTCACGAGCTTGATTCGTATAGAATCTTGCAAGTTACCTACCAAGTGCTGTTTGAGGTTAACACTAGAAGGATTTCCACTCATCACTGTGAACACTAAGGTATCACTCTGAGTGTTCTGGCAAGATCACTAAGATATTGCGTAGAGGCCTGGAACGTGTTTAAATTCAGTTAAGAATTAAACAGCTGTTGCTTTCCAGTTATCACAAGTTTGATTCATAAAGAATCGCACAAGTCACCTACCATGAGCTTTTTGATGTTCGCTCAAGAAGGATTTCCATCTTCATTGTAAATACTTTAGTATTACTCGGATGTTCAGGCAAGATCATGAAGATTTTGCGTAGGACTCTTAAAATCTTTCTTACTTTTCACAGTGTGTGAAAAAGCAAGGAAATATGAAAGTGTGTCCTAGTGAGATATTTGATGATCTCAAATGGCTCTAGACTCGATCGTGCACTTTGGATTTTAGTGATCGGAGGCTGGAGAGGAGTGCCACCATTTCAATACCAATTTATTCAGAGTGAATAAATCGATAGATAACGTGTTGTCTCCGTGTGATTTAAACAAATACCTTTTGAGAGATATCTGAGTTAGCTGGGATGGGTTGTGCATTGCATCACTGGGTCCATGATGTCTGTCTTCAATATCAAGATTCATTAAAATGATCTCAATAGCATATGTATTGACCCGGTTTCTGCCTAAAGTTGTAAGGAGGGCTTCTTTCTTTACACCCTTTATCTTTACAATTCTTTTTCATTCTTCAACCCCTTCAATGCTTACCAATACGTCATAACTAGCACCTTGTTGTGATTATTCCAGTGCTAACTTAAGTACTTGGTCGGCATTCAGCTACGTTCACATTCTTTCTCCACCTTTCCTAAGGACTACTATTTCTAGCTATGGAATGTCCTTGGGAAGATTCCTCCGGTTCTGGAAGAGTCATAGGACTTAACCTATCCTACCATCCTTATGTCACCACAATCTTCATCGTCGTGAAATAAATGGGTTTTGGGTAAGTATATGTCACCATGAAAATCCATTTTGATATAGAAAATCCATTTTGCTCCCCCTTAACATATGCCACGATATTCGAAAACATTTCGCATATGTAGAGATGAGCCAGCACATTAAGTCAAACCATTTGTGATAATATCCCATATTAAATCACATTTTCTCCCCCATATTAAAAATATTAACCCAATCGATGTTTTTAATATCAATTGATTTAATGAAGTTTTAACAAAGGTTTTGGGAAGAAAAATGCGAGTCCGTTTTATCTTCATGACATCTATTTGTAACATGATCACATATTCACCATATTAGAAAAGAATTGACAAGGTTGGACCTGATTGATGAGAACATCATATGATAAGATCAAATGGTTCTTGGCAGCATATGTTGGTCGCCTCGTCACGTCTGAAGTCATCTCTTGACACCACATGTACGATTGGTATTGTTGTCGTGACACCAACTTGTGAACTTGACACGTTCGGCATCGAAGATTCTGAATGCTTGACAATTGCTCCCCCTCAATTGTTGACCCGTGTTCTATTGAAAGAGCTGTAGTCGTCGGTTGAGTAGTCGCATCGTCGAGTATGTAGATACCAATTGTAGATTGCTATGGTTGTAGAGATGATAGCTTCATAAAAACAAGACTTCTCTTGTTTTAACAAATTAATGCACTGAAACGTACATTTATTTGTGTTAGACCAAGTTATAAAGTAAACTTGATCCCTTACAAGGTTTTAAAGTAAACCTTGCCCGAGAAAATTAATTCCCGTTGTTAGCCAAAGCTTTCATAAGAAATACCTGACTTTAATGTGAAAACCGGGTTGCAGTCAGAAATAACTACAAGCCATAAGGGCATGTTTTATGAAATATTTACAACTTTTGTACGAACTCTATTTATGGCGCCGTGTCGATATTAATCAACATTTCTAAGGCCGTAAATATTATCGTACCAAAAGACATGCCTTTGAAAAATAAAGTAAAAATATTTTTGGATTTTTATGAATTTTTCAATTTTTATGGTTTTTATATGGTTTTATATTTTTGTATTTTGCTTTTGTGGATAAAAATATAAACAATATATACAGATGATCACCAAGGATACGGAGAATAGTTTTACCAAGACTATTCTTTCGCTTCATCTGCTAGTTCCTTTAGAGTCTCAGGCGAGAAGGTTCTCATTCCTAGCTTGTCGGCCAAAAATTCAATTCGAGCGCGATCTAAAGCCTTCGTGAAAATATCCGCCAATTGATACTCAGATCGGACAAAGTAAAGCTCTATTACTCCATTTTCCACTTGCTCCTTGATGAAATGGTAGCGAATGTCAATATGCTTTGACCGGGAGAATTGAACATTGTTGCAGCATAAGGCAATTGCACTTTTGTTGTCGCAGTACATCGGAATCTTGTTGAAACCTAGACCATAGTCGGTTAATTGCGATCTCATCCAAAGAATTTGAGCACAGCAACCGGACATAGCTATGTATTCTGCTTCCGTACTTGAGATTGCAGCGCTTTTCTGCCTTTTCGATGCCCAACTGATTAGTCGATCTCCTAGTAGTTGCAAAGTTCCACTCGTGCTACGCCTGGTATCTTGACAACCCGCGTGATCCGCATCTGCATATGCCATTAGTGCAATAGAAGAGTCCTTCGAATACCAAAGTCCCCGATTAATGGTTCCTTTAAGATATCGAAAGATCCTTTTAACAGTAGCTAAGTGTAACTCAGTAGGCCTAGTTTGATACCTGGCACACATACATATAGCAAACTGAAGATCAGGTCGACTGGCTATGATATACAGAAGAGTACCAATCATTCCACGATAAAGTGTCGGATCAACGGCAACTCCATGTGGATCTGCATCAAGCTTAGTTCGTTCCACCATTGGAGTATCCACGGGGTCGCAAGATTCCATCTTATACTTCTTAAGCGATTCAAGGGCATACTTGGATTGATTGATAAAGATGCCTCTGGGACTCTGAGATATCTGAAGACCTAAGAAGAATGATACCTTGCCCATCATTGACATCTTAAACTTGGAAGACATGAGTGTCCCAAACTCATCCGATAAGGTTTGGGTCGAGGCTGCAAATATAATATCATCAACATATATTTGTACCATAATCATATCTTTACCTCGTTTCAGAATGAACAGCGTGGGATCCACCTTGCCTTTAGCGAAGCCTTGCGTAATGAGGAATTGTGACAAAAGATCATACCATGCGCGAGGAGCTTGCTTCAACCCATAGAGAGCCTTCTTAAGCTTGTACACATGATTAGGATAATTAGGATTCACAAAACCATCCGGTTGTTGAACATAGACCTCTTCCTTGAGTTCACCATTAAGAAATGCCGTCTTCACATCCATCTGATAGACGACCATATTCATATGGGCTGCATAAGCTAGGAATAGTCTAATAGCTTCCAAACGGGCAACAGGTGCAAAGGATTCCATAAAGTCGATGCCCAATAATTGCTTGTATCCACGAGCTACTAGACGAGCTTTGTTCTTCAATATTCCGCCTAACTCATCGAGTTTCACCTTGTAAACCCATTTCAATGTGAGTAACTGCACTTGATCCGGGCATGGGACAAGTTCCCAAACATCAAGACGTATGAATTCGTTAAGTTCTTCTTGCATAGCTTCTATCCAACAGGATTGAGTAAAAGCTTGTTGCCATGTCTTAGGTTCAACTTCAGTGAGAAAAGCATCAAAGTGACAAAACAGTGCACTTTCTTGTAACTGACTTCGTGTGGATACTGGACGATTAGGGTCACCAATAATAGAATCTATAGGATGATCCTTTGTCCACTTGCTGTCATGTTCACGAATCCGTGGATTGGAGTAAACTGTAGAAGGAGCTTCCTCTGAGGTGGACGACCCGGCTTGATTAGGGTCGGGAATAGATACACCAAAGAATGGAAGTTCACGCATTTGAGCGAATTCCAAATCGTGATCATCATCATCCTCTTCATCATCAATAGGCATGACATGGGTAGTTGAAACATGTGTTGGTTGAGAATTACTCATTGAAGGTATATCTTGACCCATTGTAGGTGCAGATGTATCTGATTGTGCTTCGGTTGCTGGAGCGACAACTTCGGTTACCGGAGCTATTACCTCAGGTTCTGGAGCAACAATAGTTGGAGGAGTAAAGAATTCATCAAAGAACGGTTGAAACAACGTATCCCATTCCTTCCTAGTAGGTGGTGTAAATGATGATGAAGTAGGGTTGTTTGGGACAAGACCAGAACTAATATTACTGGGTCCCATTTCATGAAGTGCGGGTTCAGAGCTGCTTTGCTCAGAAGCCATTGCTGTCAGCTCATCAAAATCAACATTCATAGTTTCGAGGATCTTGCGAGAGTTACGGTTGTAGATTCGGTATGCCTTCTTTGAGGGTGCGTAACCAATGAAAATACCAATATCAGCCTTTGGTTGAAGTTTTCCCAAATTGTCACCATCATTATTTGGATAGCAAAGAGAACCAAATACATGAAGATATGATAAATCTGGTACTTTTCCATGGAGAAGCTCATAAGGTGTTTTATCATGGCGTTTACGAATTAGTGACCGGTTTTGGGTGTACACTGTTGTAGATACTGCTTCTGCCCATAAAAACAATGGAGCCTTTGCGTAAATTAACATCGTTCGAGCAGCTTCCATAAGTGTGCGATTTCGCCTTTCAACGACACCGTTTTGTTGTGGAGTGCGTGCAACGGATGTTTCATGAGAAATGCCAACTTCTTCATAATAATCACGCAAAATTTGATTCACAAATTCGGTTCCATTATCTGTACGAATGCGTCGGACAGTAGTGTTGAGACGCACTTGAATCATCTTGAGAAATCCGATGATGAATTTAGGTGCCTCATTCTTTGCTTTCAGAAATTTCACCCATGTAAACCGAGAGTAATCATCGACAATGACGAGGATGTACTTTTTTCCACTAAGACTTTCAACACGCATTGGCCCACAAAGATCCATATGCAAAAGATAAAGTTTCTCTTGGTTGGTGTCTTCCGTCTTGGGTTTGTAAGATTTCTTAGTGCTTTTCCCCATTGTACACGCGGAACACAAATGATCCTTGTGAAATGAAAGTTTAGGAAGACCACGAACAAGTTCGTTTTTCGCCAAGTGATTAATAGCGTCAAAGTTAAGATGAGATAACCGTCGATGCCATAACCAAGACTTAGTCTTTGATGCTTTGGAGAGAAGACATACGGGAGAAGCGGCCATCATGTCTTGTAGAGACAAAGTATACAAATTATTCCCTCGAGTACCTTTCAATAAATCAACCCCTTCCAAATTACGAATGAAGCAGGTATGCTCTCGAAAAGCGACTTCTAGGTTTGCATCACAAAATTGTCCCACAGAAAATAAGTTGTGACCGAGACCTTCCACATAATACACTCTTGAAATTATAACATTCCCAATATGATATTCACCATAACCAAGTATCTTTGCAATATGATCATTTCCAAATCGAACCGTACCAAGAAACTTGCTGATGAAATTTCTGAGCTGAGAGCGATCTCCGGTCATATGCTTGGAGCAACCAGAGTCCAAATACCAGAGAACAATTTGGACCACCTGTTTTCAACAACAACAGTAGACAATGCATTGGAAACTATTGGTTCCGGAGTGTTAGCAGATACAGATATAGAATTATCAGAATTGCTAACATTTTTGAGACCCTTAGATTTCCTGCGTTTTCTAATGATAGTTTTAGCACTAACAGGTTTTACTGTTCCAACTTTCTTAGGTTTTGGATTATTCGCGGGCACTACAGTGGGAATAGACCTATTTAAAGGGCACTTTGTTCCTACAGTAGTGTTGGTGTTCCTAGTTAAAGGACACGCTTGTGTTTTGGGAGCCTTGGTACTCCTAGTTAAAGGGCACGCTTTCTTCACTTCAGTGGTAGTGATCCTAGTTAAAGGGCACATATTTCCTACTATAGTGAAAGTCCTACCAGTGGGGCGCCACATCCAACCAACTTGGGTTAACACTTTCCTAGTCGGTTTCCATTCTAATCCATTTTTCCGGGCATGCATCTCATTCACATGGTCAATAAGGCAAGAATCATGACGACTAGAAAACATACATTCATTGCAATTCCAACATTTTAAATCAGAATTCACAGTAGGCTTAGAACGCTGCACAACCGCAGAGCCTTTAGGTTTAGCTACATGATTCTTTTTATTCAAAACAGAAATAACATTCCTAGGATGGGCTTCTACTTTCTTCTTCACTTGACTACTAGTTGGGGGCAAGATCCTATCATTCTTCTTGTTTCTTTTAAGCTTAGATCTTTGAGCCTTAGTAGTGGTGCTTACTCCTGTAGAAGGCAACACGGGAATATTAGAAGCTGGTTTTGATTCCGCCTTATCTTTAGTGACCAAAGTTTGAGATGATTTAGTCTTAGGGCCCTTGTTAAGTGGTGTGACGGCTATAAGGTTCCTTTTGATGGCACTAGAGGACGGTGCTGAGATAGTGGCTGCGT
This sequence comes from Glebionis coronaria, assembly GCA_025667525.1. Lineage (NCBI taxonomy): Eukaryota > Viridiplantae > Streptophyta > Magnoliopsida > Asterales > Asteraceae > Glebionis > Glebionis coronaria. The sequence continues at coordinate 679,765 of JANFOE010000509.1, read as the reverse complement.
TATCCACAACATTCTTACCTTTTAGAGTACGAAGTGTTTCCTTTAACTCAGCCAAGACCAGATTTTTATCACAAATTTGTTCCCTCAAATCAGATATTTCCATCAACTTTCGATTCAATTGTTCAATCAATGATTGATTCTGTGCAGTGGTATCAACACATGCGGGCTGTACTGAATCGAAGAGTCGTGTATTTTTCTGTTTTAAGTTATCAACTTTGGACAAAATCTTGGAAACTCGATTATCTAGATCAAGTTTAAGATTCTCTGCAGCCTCAAGTACGTTCACACAGTTAAGCTCCTTAGATTTCTTTATTTCTATCGGCAAATAGTTAGCAACTTTGTCACTTGGCTGACGCTGTTTTGATTGTAAATTCAATCGAAAATTCTTTTCAAAATTTGCATCATCGATATTAACACCTTCGAATGACGTTTCAAAGATTTCTTGAATAAATTGTTGCTTGCATTCAAGCGAAATACAATGCGTTTGAATCTCATCAAAACGTTTTGAAAGCGAAGAATATGAATCTTGAAGCTTTAAAAATTCAGCGTCAGATTCGTGACAAGTACTATCTACCACATTATCCACAGATTCAACATTATGCACAATAGAATCATTATCAAAACTTGTATTCACACAGACAGAAACTATATCATGAGACATCACTTGATTCAGAAGCAGATCATTATAGCGTGAAACCCGTTCTATTTCAAGTAAACTATTTTCATAAGCATCTTCCATTTCATTGAAAACACGTCTAACTTCTTCTATTTCCAAAAACAAATCTTGATCAATATTACGAAGACAAGCTTTAACATTCTTTACAAACGGAACAATTTCATCTCGAAACGCAGCTCTAGTGTGCTCAAAGTTCCATTCACCTTCCGTTATGGCTGTGGCCGTCGTACGTTCCAAAATGACCTTGTCAAAATCGGCTAAGTGTTGGTGAACCGTATTTAAGTTAACGGACGCCTTACTTACCGGTGGAATTAACTTCGTTAAATCCTTTTTGACGAGTGTAGGAGACGTACTAGGAAGGTTTTCATTTGACAAACTTTGGGGCACAAGAACTGTTAATTCTGCTAATTCCTTTTGTAAGCGAATGCGTGTCTTTTTCGAAAATTGATCTTTGTTATGTTGATCATAATCAATTGTATGGAATTTTGAAAGCATTTTAGAATGAGTTTCATCCCCAAGTGATTGTGTCTCCTCAGTACTACGGACAAAATGTGCTTCTTTCGATTTGCCAATTATGGTCATATCATAAAGGCCGGGAATATATTCCTGAGCTTGTTTTGCATAACCAGGATTAGGTGGTAAATCTTGAAGACGCTTAAGTTCGAATTCTTTAAATGATTTAGTTAAAAGATGAACCTTTTCTGTGGAAGCGTATTGTTTTAAAAGCTGTTGTTCTTTGAATTTAAGAAGTTTGGTAGCATTAATTTCCGATTCAACCTTTTTAGACTCGAGAGTTTCGAAATCCATTTTAAGTTTCTGAAAATCATTGACAACCGACTCTTTTTCTTTTAATTCATTGGAAAGATTAGCTTTTAATGATTCTATTTCTTTCAAGTGTTCAATCTTTTCAAAACGAAATTGGTCAAATTCAGAACATGTTATTTTCTCTTCTTGAGGGACCATTTCAAAAGTTTTGACCTTTTCTTTATGCAACGCAAGCTCAGCAGTTAGGGTGGAATTCGTATCTATGGATTGTCTGAGGGCCATATGCATTTGATCAATAATATGTTTAGGCACCATGACCAAATCATGTTGAGCATAAGATTCCATACCCGTCGTAGCATTTGGTTGAGGTTCACTCAAATGTGTTGGATTGGGTACCACATCATTTGAGTTACTAGTCCCCGAATGCTGTTCGAGGTTGTCATTTTCATGCCCAACTTGATGTTGGTTATCATCAATATTATTAGATGTGGTTGGTACCTCACTGATGACATCAGAACCGTAGTGAGAGAGATTAGCAACGAGAGCAGCTTGGGCAGAGTGAATGTCATCACAATCCGAATCGTATGCATCAAGATCGTCCGCTTGATAAGCTGCATTAGAAGTGGAGACGACTGCAATGCCTTCAGTATCTGCTGCCCCTGGGTCTGCAAGAAATGCTAACTCCTCTGAATCCAAAATCTTCCCCTTAGACTGAGCATCAACCAAATACATCTTCTCACGAAACCATGCATCATCCCTCCTCCTTTTCGGCTGAGTGCATTCCCTAGCCATATGACCTTGTCCTCGGCAATTGTAGCAAGTCACAACCTTTTTAGGACCACTAGGACTTCCATTTCCATTAGCTTGAGAATTCACAGCTTGATTGTTCCCAGTCCTTGTAGGAGGTCCATATGAATTTTGCCTTCCCTGAATAGGTTGCACCATCACTTGACCATCTTGAACAGTGGCTTGTTGTCGAGGATTTGATGAGGTGCGGAGCTGATTGTTTGTTGGTGGAAATCCTCTAGTTGCAACAAGTTTTGACAAGTAGGCTGTGAGATGATTTAGAACATCAACTGGCGTATCATTTGGTGTAAAGACCGGTGCTTCGATTGGTGGAAGTTCATTAGAGTAGAAAGCTTGTGCTGGTTGTGCTTCAATTGGAAAATATCCTTGCTGAGGAGTATAGCCCAATGGAGAAGTGTTGGCTTGTGATGGTGATGTCTGATATGGTGGTTGTTGTGGAAAAGATTGTTGATGAACACCTTGTTGAAATGCTTGCTGTGGCATCACTAGTGGTGGATAAGATGGTTGCTGTGGTTGCTGATAGTTGTGTGGTGGTGTCTGCTGCAAGTATGATGGTTGCTGATAAGTATAAGCCATGTTTTGTTGAGAAGCATACATTGCAAGTGGATCATGAACTTGAGGTGTAGACAATCGAGCCTCGATCACATGGCATTCGTGTTGTTGAAGAAAGGCTTGAAGTTGATCCACATTGGTGTTATGCAAGTCCTTAGCCAATTTAACATCCGTCACGTATTTTTTCCATTATGAAGGAAGAGTGTTCAAATACTTGGTGTTCAATTGAAAGGTAGGAATTGTCATGCCATAGATATTGAGCTCATTCAACAATAGGGTAAATCTCAGATAGTAATCATTGAGAGTCTCCCCTGGCACATAGGCAAACTTATCAAAAGTATCATAAAGCTTACACTCTCGTTCTTGTTTAGTTAACGAGGTGCCTTGCATTAGAACAAGAATTCTATCCCATAACTCTTTGGCAACTTTATGTTTACTGACGAGTTTGTAGACATCTGGAGGAAGGGCTTGGAGAATGATGTTTGTAGCATACTTATCACATTTGTCTTGAATCTTCATATCTCCAGTCAATTCACCCGTTGTGCGAGGACGAGTAGTTGTACCTTCCGTCACAGTACCATAATCTAATGGTCCATTGAGCACCGATGCCCAAATGAGATGTCCATTCTCCTTGTTCAACATATAAAGTTCCATTCGGGAAGCCCATTCCTCATACATAGTCTTCACCAACATTGGTGGACGATTATCCGTACCCGAGAGGATGGACTTATCCGTAAGAGATGTGTACTCCATTTCAATAAGTTAAGATTTACAAACTTTGATCGATCAATGAAAGAAAGTAAATGTGTTTGTTGTTGTAAGTTGAAGTCGAGAAACAATGTTAAAATCCCCTAAAATATGTTCTCAATAAACCAAAAATTCCAAGTCAAAATTACACACGATTCGAAATTTTTTAAGGAATAATTTTGTTATCGGAATAGTGATCGGAATAGTGATCGGAATGATGATCGGAATGAGTTATCGGAAAACCTAATCGGACTACTTGATCTGAACGCCAATCGGAATGCCAATCTGAATACCAATCGGAATGTTGTGATCGGAATACCAAATCTGAATGCCAATCGGAATGCCAATCGGAATGCCAATCTGAATGCCAATCGGAATGTCGTGATCGGAATACCAAATCTGAATGCCAATAGGAATACCAATCGGAATGCCAATCTGAATACTAATCGGAATGCCAATCGGAATGCCAATCTGAATGCCAATCGGAATGTCGTGATCGGAATACCAAATCTGAATGCCAATAGGAATACCAATCGGAATCCTAAACCCTATTCCGATTACACTGATCGGAATGTACTAGAAACCCCTTTCCGATGACCAGATCGGAATATTTCCCACTTTTCTCGGACAAAACTCAACCAATTCGTGATTTAAGCCAAAAAATGATCAAAACACCCAAAAATTTTGTGTTTTTAGCCAAAGTAACTATACCAAATCCCTACCACAACTATGTAGAAGATTTGTATCAAGAAAAAACCATCAAAAACACAAAAAAAATTTGGACGTGTGAAAATGGATCAAAAATGGCGTATGAATCAAGAACACAAACACATGAACAATACAATCATCCCATGGCTCTGATACCATTTGTAAGATTGTAAATCTTGCTTATGTTTCTAGAGAGAGAAAGAGATAGAGAGATGGTGGATTTCACACAAAGCTAGAGAGAGAAAGAAATGTTTACTATGTGAAAAATATGAAACCACACCACCCTCTCCACCAAAGGAGAGGGTTTATATACACAAGCCCTTGTCATGGGCTTGGGCTTACATTTTGGGCCGGCCTACACATGTTGTAGGCTAGGCTTGAAGTTGTTTGATAAACAAATAAAGTTAACTAAACTACGAGCTATTACATGTACTATCGTTGGAGTGACCGATCCTTCTTAATACGTAAAACGTATTTCCAACAGACTACCTTAATAAGAGTTTTACGGAAGTTAGACGATATCAAAGGTCTTCATTGAGGAGCACTAAATATGAGAGTTCCACCTATTGTTGATGTAGTAGGGGCTCATGATAAAGTAGAACGTGAGACCTTGACTGCTGATCAAAGGAATGGAAGGCCAAGTTGGCTGGTACGGGCCTTCCACCAATTGTTGAGCTTCTTGAAAGCTATGGGCTCACTTTTAGAAAAAGAACTTCATTTGAAAATGGGTGCAAAGTTAGGCTAATACAATATCTACCTATGTGAGTCCGAGGTCTTCTGTGTTATTTTTATTATCCGTTTTTTTTCTTAACCTGAATTTGCCCATATAATGTTTGTAGATATAAGGTCCTTAATACTTTTGTAATTGGTTGATTCATTTGTGCGCAGGCGCTACTGTGTCATACATGTAGGACAATGTACTTGGAGCGATATTGGATATGTATAAAGCATTAAGGACATCAATGATGGAGAAAGAAGAATACACTGAGTATTTAGTTTCCTTAGTTTATGATATCTTTTATTTTAATTTTCTTATTTTGTGGTATGTTTTATTTATTTTTCTGATTTGTGTTTCCTAGGAAAAATATTGTTATCTTTTTTCCCAAGTTTAGTTTTTCTATATAATTAGGACTTTTTGTATTGAATTATTATTGAGATATGAATAAAAAAAATATGACTTTTTAGTCTTCTGTTAATCAACTTAAATCCAGGTTAGGGTTTATTGTTTGATTCCATCCACATAATCGGGTATTCGTTGAATCAACGATTGTTGGAGTTTACCTGATTATCGGTATTCTTTTTGAATCAACGATAGTTGGAAGGATTGTGTCTGGCATTCTTTGGAATCAACAGATTCAATTATCTATCCTTGTGTATTCGCTACATCAGTTGGTATCAGAGCCTGGTTATCGGAGAAAAAAGAATAAACTGATTATTTCTTTTCCTTAGTTTATGATATCTTTTATTTTAATTTTCTTATTTTGTGGTATGTTTTATTTATTTTTCTGATTTTGTGTTTCCTGGGAAAAATATTGTTATCTTTTATCCCAAGTTTAGTTTTTCTATATAATTAGGACTTTTTGTATTGAATTATTATTGAAGTTTTGAATAAAAAAATAGACTTTTAGTCTTTGTTAATTGACTTGAATCCAGGTTAGGGTTTATTGTTCAATTTTCTCTTAATAATCGGGTATTCGTTGAATCAATGATTGTTGGAGTTTGCCTGATTATCGGTATTCTTTTGAATCAACGATAGTTGGAAGAGTTGTTTCTTATTCCCTAGGAATCAACAGATTCAATTTATCTATCTTTGTTTTTCCGCTACATCAGTTGGTATCAAGAGCCGAATTTCCTGATTAAGATGTTAGGATATCCGTCTTTTTAGAGTGATGATTTATCTTTTGATGAATGGAATGATTATGGTGAGGCTAGTGATGATTATGAAGGACCTCCTATATTTGATGATGATAAATATGAAGAAGAATCTATGCTAGTTTATGATATTGATATTGAAGATATCATTGGGGAAGAAGAGAGATTTATCAGGAAAGAAGAATTTGGTGGGGAAGAAGACAACATTGAAGACACTATAGTTGTTGCTAATAATATTTATTATTCAATGATCCAAACTACCATGGTTGACAAGTTGGGTTTTAAGACGATCAAGGTTAGAGGTCGATTCATTTTAAAAAATGGGAATTTGATGCAAGGGATACAAATTTAGATTCTACACGTACAAAGGACGAGTGAGACAATTTCGAGGACGAGTTTTTTGAAGTGAGGGAGAATGATGGAGAAAGAAGAATAAACTGATTATTTAGTTTCCTTAGTTTATGATATCTTTTATTTTAATTTTCTTATATTGTGGTATGTTTTATTTATTTTTCTGATTTTGTGTTTCTTGGGAAGAATATTGTTATCTTTTTTCCCAAGTTTAGTTTTTCTATATAATTAGGACTTTTTGTATTGAATTATTATGGAGTTATGAATAAAAACCCAGACTTTTAGTCTTTGTTTATTGACTTGAATCCAGGTTAGGGTTTATTGTTCAATTTTCTCTTAATAATCGGGTATTCGTTCAATCAACGATTGTTTGAGTTTGCCTGATTATCGGTATTCTTTTGAATCAACGATAGTTGGAAGAAATTGTTTCTAGTATTCATTGAAATCAATAGATCCAGTTTATCTATCTTTGATTGTTTCTGGTATTCCCTAGGAAGCAACGGATTCAATTAATTATCCTTGTTTTCCGCTACATCACCTAGCAAGCTACGGTCTCCTTGAGGGCGAGCTTGATAGCCTCATGTGGGATAAGTAACGTATGCCGCGTTAACGTTTTCAGAAAAATTACCTTAAGTAGAAGTACAATCATTGTAGGAATGAGGACCACCACATGTGTCACAAGAAATAGAAACGGCTTTAGCTTGTTGAAAATGGTTTGTGGCCATGGTCAAGAAATTCTTGTTCATCTCTGCGATTTGTTGGGTAAGTTCGGTTATCTCGGGATTGGAAGTAGTAGAAGAAACATTGACTCTCGAGTTAGATCTTGAGGATGCGGATGAATCCCAATTCTTGTGGTGAGTAGTCATGTTTTCAATCAACTCTCGACACTCCTCTGGTCTCCTTTTCATAAAAGTACCACCGACGGAGGCGTTGATCGTGTCACGATCATGAAAAGTGAGACCATTGTAGAAAGTATCAATGAGAGTGACGGGGAGCATGTTATGATTTGGACAATGGTCGATCAAATCATTGTATCGTTCCCAAGCATCAAAGAGCGATTCATCATTGTCTTGCATGAATCCACTAATTTGGTTACGAAGGCTTGTGACCATGGATGGTGGGAAGTAGCGCGACAAAAAGCGTTGAGTAATGTCATTCCAAGTATGAATAGAATTCTTTGGGAGACGGTCAAACCATTTTTTGGCATGGTGAGAAAGCGAGTGGGGAAATAGTTGAAGGCGAAGGTCATCCATAGAAACACCCGGGGACTTCATGCTTTGGGTGATAGTAATGAATTTGTCAAGGTGTTTGTTGGCATCATCATCCAGAATTCCGCGAAATGGGTTAGTTTGCACTTGTTGGATCATGTGACGCTTCAACGAAAACTCCTGAGCCGTGATGTGCATCGGCGCAATCGGGCCTCCGCGTCCGTTCATGGTGGGTTGACACAATTCCTCCATTGTTCGTAAATCAGGTAGGGGGACATTGTTGTTGTTGTTATTGTTATTCAAATTGGGTAGAGGTGGGTTATTATTGTTGTTATGAACACCAGCCATATATAGATCTTCACGAGTCTCGGGCTCAGAATAGTTCGAAGATCTAGTAGCATACACCTGCAGAAGAAAAATACACAGAGAGAATATCTATATAATCTTTTTGGTGCAAAAATTTGGAAAAGAATTGCTTTTTTATGATTTTTCAATGTTTTTGTATTTTTGAAGAATTTTATATTTTTTTAGGGTTTTTTGAATTTTTTTTTGAAGCAAAGAAAATAACGTTCAAAGAACGGATCCCAAAATTCAATGCTTCTCTCACTAGAAACCGTTAATCGTAACGAAAAGAGCCGGCAGTGGCTGCCATTTAATACTCGGCTTTTACCCCAAGTATAAAATCTTATCGTCCGAATCTTTTCGAATTGATTTCCAGTCTAAAGTGCGACTCAATTGTCTTTTGGTGAACAAGAGAATGATTTGGTTGATTATCTATTTTAAACTAAAAGCAAATAAATTTAAATGTCGTTGAGTAAAGTAGAGCTTTTAAGATTAAACTAAAGTAACGAGTAAAAAGTAAATGCTTGAAAACTTAAAGACAAGATTAGGAAAATTACTTGAACACTTAATAAACTAGAACTTGGAAACTTTGCAAAAACAAGAAACTAAACCATCGGAAAATTGCCAAATCGGAATCTGATCGGAATATAGGTCGAAAAGAAGGCTGATCGGAATGCAAACAAGCAATACTGGTCGGAATAATTCAATCGGAATGTGGAAATAAGGAGCTATCGGAATCCTGTTGTCGGAATAAGGAGAACTAGGGTGATCGGAATGAGGCCAAACTAATGCAATCGGAATATATTTAAAACTACAATCAGAATACATGAACTAGAGTCGAATTGGAATGTTACAAAAAGGATCCAGATCGGAATCCAAACTCCCTAATCCGATCAACACGATCGGAATATTAAGGTGCTCAAATCGGAATGGGTTAAAACCCTAATCCGATCTATTGATCGGAATAAGGGGAGGGGGTGCAGTCGGAATGTACCAATCGGAAAAGGGTTTAATACCTTTTCCGATTTATGTGGGATTCGGGAATAAGCAAAGGTGATAAGCTATTTTGATAAGCTATCACCAAAACTTGAACGAATCTAAAGTGAGAAGGACTAAATAAGCACAAATAACAACTTATCCAAACTTAAAATAATCAATCTTTTGAATCAAACCATAAAAAGATGAACTTTTTAAGAAAACTTTTTAAAAAGTAAACAAGCTAAACATATAAATAAGCCAATAAGCACAAAGATCTCAAAGCTTATTCGTATGAAAACTTAAGTAGGCATAAAAAGATTAACTTTTTAGCACGAAAACATTAAGAACAACACGGATCAAATGTAATTCGCACCAAAAGCAAACTAAAATCAAAGAAAGGTAGAAAGAGATGAAAGATTAAAAGCTTAACTTGAACTGGATTAATGAAATCCAAATACAAAAGGCTTAATCTTGAAAGATTAAAAGAAAGAAAGATGAAAATTTAGTGAGAGAAAGTTGAGAACTTTCTCTCTCTAAAACTAGAAAGAAAAGTGAAAAAATGAAACTAACTACTAAAAAATAACCAACCCTCCTAATGTGTATTAGGAGGGTATTTATAGGGAAAAATGGGAAGGAGTGCATGTGTTGCTTCTTCTTTCTTTCTTTCTTCACGTCTTCTCGACTCGATTTAATTCTTTGTCTTTTCTCGACGTCGTCTCGGGATTCGAACTTGTCTTAATAATTTTCTTCTTTAATTTAGACTTAAGTTCTTCGACTTCATTAAACTTCCGTCTTTAGACTTTTTCTTCGATAAATCTTCAGAATAGGTCTTGGACATCCGTTCTTTAAGCACTCTTGATCTTTTGACTTCGTCCTTTCTTGTTTTCTTCGATAAAAGCCCGTGAAAGCCCGTGTTTTCTTCCTTTTTCATTTTTTGGTCCTAAAACACAATAAAAACACAAACCACGCATAATTCCGACTTTTACGACATAAAATACACGTTTTGGTCTTGTTATTATTAGAAATAAGTGGTAAAAGGATAAGTGTTTTCACACTTATTAAGTACTTTTGGTGGAGTGGTATGAAACAAGATGTTGCCACTTACATCTCCAAATGTCTTACCTGCCAGCAGGTTAAGATCGAGCATCAGTGATCTGGCGGTCTCCTTCAAACGTTAGATATTCCAGAGTGGAAGTGGGACAAAATCACCATGGATTTTGTTACTCGTCTTCCGCCAACCAAGAGGAAGCACGATGCAATTTGGGTTATCGTAGATCGACTTACCAAATCAGCTCATTTCTTGCCGATCCGCAAGGAAGATTCGGTAAGTAAACTCGCCGATACGTATAGAAGAGAAATCATGAGACTTCATGGTGCTCCATCCAGCATCGTCTCAGACAGAGATCCTCGATTCACTTCGCGATTTTGGAAGTCTGCTGAAACCTTGGGGTACACAACTTAAGCTTAGCACGGATTTTCATCCTCAAACAGACGGGCAGTCGGAGTGAACGATTCAGACATTGGAAGACATGTTGAGGTCATGTATGTTGGAATGGACGGGTGATTGGGACGATTATATCTGTTTGGTGGAGTTTGCATACAACAACAGTTGGCACGCCAGTATCAAGTGTGCTCCTTTCGAGATGTTGTATGTTAGAAAGTGTCGCGCCCCAATCTGCTGGGATCAGGTTGGTGAGAGAACACTTGAAGGACCAGAGATCATAGAGATGACTAATGAGAGGGTCGCAGTAGCTAAGCAGAAACTGCAAGAAGCACGGTCACGTCAGAATAGTTATGCCGATAAGCATCGTAGGGACATACATTTTAACGTAGGAGATCACGTCTTTCTTAAGGTTTCGCCGGCACGTGGTGTTAGACGCTTCGGGATTAAAGGGAAGCTCAGTCCTCGTTTCATCAGACCGTTTGATATCATTGAACGAGTCGGTGAAGTATCTTACCGGTTAGCGTTACCTCCGCAGCTTTCGCATGTACACAATGTGTTTCATGTGTCCTTACTCAGAGGGTACCCATCATCATCCCCTTCACATGGTTCAGTATCCACTGGAACAGATACGTGAAGATCTCACTTTCATAGAAGAACCCGAACGAGTTCTTGACAGACAAGAACGAGTCATGAGAAGGAAGACGATTCCATTCGTCAAAATCCTTTGGAGGGATCATACCAAGCGGGAAGCCACTTGGGAAACAGAGGAGTCTATCCGGGCTTCTTACCCTCATTTCATATTTTGAATTCGGGTATGTTCTTCTTTTCTAGTTTACTTTATCTATAATTCGGGGACGAATTATTCTTTTTAGGGGGGAAGAGTTGTAAAACCCGCATGCTTTTACCATGAATAGTATCCTTTAGATCGTACGTACAAGATTAAAACTTTCCTTTTATAGCATGTTTACGTTCACGTATAAGAATTTTAAGTATTATGTACGTGTTAGAACACGATAAGTATTTTTTTACGTATGAACACACGATAATTATTCAAATAATAATTATAGTCACGAACATGCGATCATGAAATCATGAACGTAATTTAATCACGAGCTAATATTAATTACGTATATATATTTATTACGAACACGAATAAATATATTAGGTCACGATCAATAATCAATTAGAACACATAAAAACACGAACACGATAAAACACGAACACACTATAATAATTAGACTCGGAAAAGGTACGGGTTACCCCATGTGGGCCCCCCTACACACGGCTACACCAAGAGGATGGGCCAAACCCATTTTAATTTTTACTAAAACAAGGGAATTAGGAAAATCTTGGTCATTTTTCACAATACAGGAAAAATAACAAAACCCTAAAATCTTTTTCCTTCTTCCTTCTCTCCTTTGGCCGCCGGATATACAACACAAAAAGGGGGTGTTCGAGTTGATTTTGATCTTGAATATTGTGCAAGCATTCGTGTGTGTTCATCCTTGATTGATCCACGCATTTGGTATAACCTTTTTAACCTTTTTCTTTTATGTTTTGATTTAATAAATCACATAAAATCATGAAGTTTATAAAAAACTAATTAAAAACATTTATTAAAACATGTCTATGATTATGGGGTAAATCAAAACAAGGGTTTTTAGGGGTGTTTGTTCTAGCCGACGCCTAACCAAACCCCTAAGGGGTCTTGGCTTGGCTTATTAACCACCACCGAGACCTCATGGTCTCGATATGGTGGTGGTGGTCCCACGACAGCAGCAAACAAGGGGGAACCCCGACTTGGTTCGGGGTATGGTGTTGATTACGGGTCCGGTTCATGGTTTCTAGTCACGATCCGGTTCATATATTATTTTAAAGTTTATGATTTTAATAGTTATGCGTTAAAAATTCAATTAATAAAACTTGACATGATTAATTTAACTAACATGACTTAGGTTATAAATTTAATTATTAGATCATTAATTTTAACCTAAGTATTTATATTAACTAGACTTTATAATTAATTAATTATTAAAAACTATGACTATAATTAATTAATTAACATGACTTAGGTTATATTATTAATAATTAATAATACATGTTTTAACCTAAGTATTTTACCTTATTTAATTAAAATCATGATATATTTAATTAAATACTTTTAACCTATAGTTTATTTAATTTACATGTAATAATTAATAAACTATACTTTATAACAACATGACTTAGAATAATAATCAGAAAACACTTAAGCTTATATAATTAGCTTATTTAACCAACTTATATCTAATTATGGAAACTTTCTATTTTTTGAAACTTATTTATTTAAGGCAGCTAATCTATTTATGGTAACTTTCAATTTTTAGAAACTTATCTATTTTAAGCAATAATTCTATTTTTGGAAACATTCTATTTTTGGAAACTTTCTATTTTTGGAAACTTTCTATTTTTGGAAACTTTCTATTTTTGGAAACTTTATATTTTTGGAAACTTTCTATTTTGGGTAACTTTTTATTTTAGGAAACCTGGTATTTTTAGAAAGTTACTTATTATTACACAGTAAGTATAATAATACATGAAATACAAGTAATACTTAATCAGAATAGAAATAACATAAGATAAATACAGCATAAAGCTTAAAACTGTAAAACATGACATGAACGTGTAAAATAAGCTAAGACATGATATAAAATCAGTTACGTATTTAGTAATCAGATACTTATACACGTATGTATTTATGTAGCATTAGCGATACCGAAGTAGGACTCTCTTCCGTTCGTCTTCTTCGTTCACTGGACATAAGGTACGGATTCCCGTCCTTTTAGTATGGACATTCTATCCTTATTAGGATTCCCCGTATGCAGCCAACTGTTTTCCCGTAGTATAAGTTTATATGTTTGATTTCTTATGTTTAGTTAGTATACCTAAAGCCATATACATGCATGACCAGTTTCACCTAGTTATGGAGGTACCATAACCATAACATTAGAGGCACTAGTGTTATGAATTCCCTACGGCGGAGTGATTGCTCGTGGGGTCCCTTCAGCTTTTGGCCATATTATTATATTTATCATGTGGGGCGTATGGGTGCATCCTAGTTACATGTTTTTCAGCAGATTACTCAGTGTGAATGTGGTGTGTGCCTTGCATCCTTCACAAGGAGCTGATCCCTCCTATCCAAAACAAGAATATTAAATTAGAGGCAGCCCCTCTAATTTGCATGATGAGGTCACCCCTCCAATTATTCATGCACGGTGGATTTTCATGACCTATATTGGCTAATGGTAAAATATTTTAAACAGTTTTTATAAGATAAACATAAGGCTTTTCAAACTATAAACCAGTTTTACTAAGACTCAACCGGGTTATTCGGGACTTAGTTTCTTCCGCTGTTATATGCTTATATGCTTATATTATTCATGCTTTATCGTACATCCGTGCATGAGCGTATTGCTCAGCCGTTTTCCTTTTCATGTTCCCAAAACGGCAGGTACTCATGGACGCTCGTAGACTTTAAGTGTACGTGCATATGGTCTGGAAGCTTTCTAGACTTTCTTAACTTTATGCATTATCTATACGTTGATATTCTTTCCATGGACATTGTTTATTCCTTTCATTTACAGTACTTATATTTGTGTGTGATGAGCTTTACTTTTGGACTACCGATGTTTGATTCCGGTATTTCCTTTTTATGGTCATGTAATGTTTTATACATTTATCCTTGTATGCTTTGATAACACGCCATAATTACGTGTGACATTCCATTATCAAAATGGGGTGTTACAATAATAAAATCAATGACTCATAATAGTATGTATATAGACATGACCAATCACTGCAAGTGAATCCCTTCTAAACCTCACAACATGTACTAGCTTTCCAAACTAGCACCTTCGGTATTGATCCATCTCAAGATGCCAAATCAATACGGTTCAAGTACCCAACACGGGTCTCCAATCTCAGAATATACACTCTAACACAATACTTATATCCTTTTAGAAATTTGAGAAGCTAATAGATTTGCCTCTCGCCTCAAACTATGACGCGAGGTTAAGTACCTCCCAAAAAGTACTCAGCCGGTACTACCAAAAGTACACGCTGTTTTACCCTACCTAAACAACTCCGTTTTCGACGAAACTTGGTGAAAAACTCACTTAATATCTGTAGAAGAGTAAGTTAAAATTTCATTCAATGATTCACATTTTTGACCCACCTGCTTGACACATCTTTAGACCTTAAAAACCGGACTGTTTTACACACTTGACTCGTAAAACCATTTTGACCTTGTTAAACATTCCCATTTACAAAATATACACTTGACTTTGAAAAAAGAATCCAATTGATAAGTTTAAAACCTAACAACAGCCTTTGATCAGTTTTTAAACTCAATTTATAGTCCCCGAGATTTGATCCAAATATCGACAACAATTTCGTATTGTGTCAATACTCGTCTCCCGGTACACGAATAATCAAACTAGCATAACTTTTGACTCGTTTAGAGTTAAAAGCTCTATCTTATATCAAAACGAGCGTCTCGACGACTAATACAACAATATCCAAACATATCATCACCTAACCAACACCTACTGTTCGAAAAACACCCTTTAACTCACTGATGTAAAATGACATCTTCAAAACCATACTAAATCCTATTTTGACCCATTTCCAAGTTCACCAACACCTCAAATAACCCATATTAATCATTCCTAACAACATCTAACACCTAGATTCACTTGCAAGACCACATGCATTCACCAAAAATTAATAATTCCTTGCATGCACTCAAATAAAAATTGTTATATTAATAATAACATATAACTGGAACCTTACATTTATTTTAGGAGATCAAATGATCAAGAACACCATAAAGCCCCAAATTTTCGTGGCTCCTATGGTAAAAAACACCAAGATAAAATCTTTTCCAAGCTTGTTTGATTGATTTGAATTGATCCTAACAACAAAGACAATACATGCAACCAACAAAAATGGATTAAATCAAGGTTCATCAAAAATAAATTTGGAAAATCAAAGTTGATGCATGTTGGATTTGATGATTGGAAAACACTTACAAGATGATTTTAGAGGTGGGTCTTTGATTAGATTTCTTCAAAAACCAAAATTGGTGGTGGATCATGGTGGTGGTATGGTTGCCGTGAGCTAGAGAGGGAAAAGGAGGAAAACACACATTTTTGATGGTGAAAAATGAGATGTGTGTGTTAGTTGGTCCTTATATATAGTGGTGGAAGGGCTAAAAGTGTATATAAGGCTATCTTTTCGCCTAGTTTGCAAACTAGTTAGCAAGGAGCGGGAAATGGTAACTAGTCGGTTTTTAAAAATTTACGGGAGTCGGGTTTCGTCCCGGATTCATAAAAATATAAAACTCGTTTGTTAAATCGATCGTTTTAATATTTAAACGCACATAAAACGAAATAGTAAGGTTCCGACTCGACTTAACACGCAATGAAATAGAAATTTTAAGAATCTCAAATATTGAAATAATCGATATTAAAATATAATATTTGGACATCTATTGGCATCGCGATCACTATTAGTACTCTTCAGTCGTCACAACAATTAAATTATACACACATTATAGGTTTCAACTAAAAACCGTCAAATATAATAATACTCATCATACATAGAATTAAAAATCCGTTACATAATTAGGATAAAATAATGGCGTTAAGCTCGGGTTATTACATTACCACATCCTTAAAGGAGCGACGTCCTGGCGCTCACCTCGCCTCATGCTCGTATTGCGCACCCCTAGGAAAGACGAGGGCACTTATTCCTAAAGAAGTCCTCACGATCCCACGTGAATCTTGATCCACGATCTCCACTGTTTCTTCTACAGAACGCAACTTTTCGTCAAGTTGTATCTCACCAAAAAGGGATGAATAAATCCTTATCCGCCGGGAACTTCTTCAAGCTCGATATACTAAAATTTTATGAATTACAAGAAGCTCATTTAACGACAAGATTAGATAACATGATTTTCGAGTAAGTCCAGGCGAAAGGAAGGTTGCAAATTAAAGGATATCCATTGGCCGGATAGCCATGATGCATATAAAAAGAAATAGCAAGAAAATATTTTCGTCATCGGAGTGTGCTTACACTAGGATCCTTACTCAAAACATAATACAAAGACACCATCTCACTTCCGCCTACGCGCATCATAATCTTAATAAACATCATCATTGAAAGTCAAAAAGATATTACATGGTATGTGTTCTCCATGATCGGACATCATTGGACAATGCCTTCTCAAGTTCTCACAACTTACGATCATTCGACTAGATCACATACCATATAAGTACATAAAAAAAGAAAAGGTCAAACATAAATATCAAATATAGATCTCCACCGTTGATCATCCTGAAAACCTTGAACGAACCCTTGATAATAAAACTTGATCTCCAAAATCTTTCCACTTGCGGTGTCGGCTATAAGATACTCCTTGAGATAATAACAACTTTATTAATTCCAATCATTCCAAAATTCGGTCCATTGGTGAAGATTCGCAACATATCGGGCGTACCATTAACTTCTGCTCTAGTGTTCAACAAAAGCGTCCCACTAACTTCTGTTCTAGTGCTTCAGGTGATGCATCACATTCTTTATTTAATTCGTCATACTAGCCCTCAAAAGTCTCGTCATCAAGAAAAGTCTTCGGTGACCCTTCGATAGTAGCAAATAAAATCCCAAAATATTCACATCCATGATAAGTTGCCGTTGATAACTTGATCCTCGGTTAATCCACAAGTACATGCATAGATCTTGGTGACGCTTAACCAAGTCGCCTATTCTCAGAACGGTTAACGGTTCTTAACGATATTCCTATAAAGCTCGCGATCATCGAGACACATTAAAAATGGTCTATCAAATTAAATCATAACTTGAGAGAACCCAACGGTTTACTCGTACATATATGATAATCGGCGATCATCATAATAACGACAGCCCCGAACGATTCATACCAACGAAACAAGATTCGAAGAAAGATGTACGCATACCAAACACTCACAAATCAAGCCATACATACGTGGGCCCACTCATTTATAACTCCTTGTCTACATCGAAAGGCGTCCCTTTCCATGTATACAAGAATTTATAAATTCATGGTTCGGGAACTTATAACTTTCTTGTTCAAATGAAAAGGCGTCCCAAGCTATTTCAACAAAACGATTATAAGTCATCCTACTCAAGTATTACTACCTCTCAACACGATGTCATATCAAAATACCATAGTAAATACAAGGTGTCAATAAACTTACATCATGATTTCCGTATTCAAACGTCCCATTCCATTTGAATAAGGAAAACAAGATAATCTAAGGTCCAATGTTTAAAAGTTTCTTATTCAAATGTCTTAATCCATTTAAATAAGACAACCTTAAACAACTCATAGTTGGGCGAGTTAAAATCTATATATCTAAATGTCCCATTCTATTTAGATACAAGGCATTAAGTCACTCAACCGAATGACTACTATGAGCATATCTTTGTTGTATCAAAACTATATATATTTGATTAGGATATAAATACCTTAGGTCCAACATTGGCATCCTCCTTTTCGTCAAATAACGTAATCATATAAAAATTAAATCACACGTCGCATTACATAGAATGTAAAACCCGTATTTAAATATTCCTGAATATTAAATACGCAGTCTCAGTTTAAATAAATTATTACTACAACTAATTATTCAGAAATAATATTACGACTAATTTTTAGAAAAATAATTACCAGAGCAGAAAGATTATTACGTTTCAGGGAAATATAAACACAATAAAAATAAATATGCATGCGTAATTAATTACAAGTGTCGGAAACCAAACAAAAACATATATATTGCAAAGGGGCGTTTGTTTTTAGTAGTAAACAAGAAGTAATGGGCTTTTAGGCCCAACCTTGCCAAGAAAAAGAAAAAACGGGCATAAACCCTCCTTATTTGTCAAGTCAGAAACAAAACAATTTTTTTTATGGTTTCATGTTGGTGTAGAGTGGCCGCCGGGTTTAGAACAAAAAAAAAGGGAATTCAGATTCAATTCTTCATCATAAATTCGTGTGTAATCATCCATCTTTCTTGATCATTGTAACGGTATCATCTCCTTCCCTTTTATTTCTGCTTTAAAATCACGAAATCAACATGTGTTTGACCTAAACAAATGAATAATCGAATTAAAAATCAGGGGTGTCGCGTTTGGCTGTTTCATTAGAAAACCAAGACCATAAGGTCTCGGTGTGATGGTTATAACCAACCGTGACCAATCAGGGGTCGTGGTGGTGTTCTCTTTGGCCCAGTCGCGAGCAAAACAACCCTAAACAGGGGGATATATATAAAACGGGGTGTCGGGTTTTGGTTGTGGTTCAAGAAACCGAGACCAAGAGGTCTCGGTGGTCCCTTCTCTGCCCAGCCGTGACCCACACAAGGGCGGCTTAGGGTTGTGTTTCAGCTATCGCAGCCAAGCAAACCCCATCGGGGGTTAAATTATTTAAGGGGGTGTTTGGCTGTGTTAAAAACAGTGGGAACTTTACTACACAGTAGGATTTGACATGAAATCAGTGGGAAAGACATAGTACATCAGTGGGTAAAGGTTTGGACAGCAAAATTGCATTTTTAAATTGAAATTAGCAACATATTAGTGACACATATTTCTATCGCAGAATTATTAGGGCAGATTTTTATACTATTTTTAAAAGGCAGCTTTTAGTGACACTTTTTAGTGACTCAATTTTCTGTCACTAAATCATATTGACAGATTTTAATATAGTTGTGGAATTGTTTAGTGCGACCGGGAAGGAGGTATCTCGGTAGGCTCGGGGCGTAATTATTATAGTAAAAATAAAACGAAGATTTTTATATTATACCTTTTATTACTCGTTTTATAAGTGTTTTAAATTGTATTTTAAATAACTTAAATTAAAACAGTCTTTAATATTTTAAAAGGGTATTATTTTATTATATGAACTAAATTGTTTTAGAAACTTTTAAATTAGAAACCTTATGTTTTAACGAGTTAATTATTATAGTATTAAATAACATCAGAACACGTCTGTATCTTAATTATTAGTAGGTCGTAAACATATTAGAAAGAATTATTGAAAGTTCAGATTCATCAGTTAATATACGTACAGATTTTCAGAAATAAAATAAAAAATGAGAAGCCAATAAGATCAGTAAATTAAATAAACATCAGATAACTTATTCGTGTCTATTATTATTGTAGCTTATGTGAAGCCCGATTAGTTTCGTTCAGTCTTCCATTCAGTCAGTTACTGGACTAGAGGTACGGATTTTCTGTCCCTTTTGTAAGGACTTCCTTTCCTATGCATGATTAGGATTCCCCGTCTGCAGCCAAATGCTTTTCCCCAGTATATGTTTAAGCTATCAGTAATCATGTTAATAACTAAATAAATTGCCTGAGCATTATATACAAGCATGACCAGTTTATGTACTAGTTACGGAGGTACCGTAACCATGGCACTAGAGGCACCGGTGTCGTGACTCACATGCAGGAGAGTGATATCCTGCATCGTCCCTTCACGTTTTGGCCATTATTATTATAATGTCATGTGGGGCGTATGGATGCATCCTAGGCTTATCAGTTTACAAGTTATCAGGGTGAATGTGGTGTGTGCTCTACATCCTTCACATTGGAGATGATCCCTCCATCCAACACAATATTTTGAGGTCACCCCACTACAGTTATTTAGAGGTCACCCCTCTACAGCATGACGAGGTCACCCCTCCAGTTATTCATGCACTGTTGTTACAGAACATGACCTATATAAGCTCTGGCAATTAAAATACAGTAAATGCATGTTTTCAGATTTAACAGATAACAGTTCAGCTTTATTATTTATAAATCAAACTTTACAGATTATACACAGATTTCCGCTGCAACTTTACTTATCAGTCTTATAGCTCCAGTATTTCATCATCTGTTTCATTTCAGTAATTCCTTATCATGATTTATATCCGTTCACTGAGCGTTTTATGCTCAGTCGTAGTTCCCTTTCATGTTCCAACGGCAGGTACACCAGGACGCTCTTAGGATTCTGAGAGCATGTGCATTTGGATGGAAGCTATCCAGACTTCTTACTTTATGTACTTACATTATTCTTCTTATTTAAACATTGTTTAGTCCTTTCCTTCAGTATTTTACTTTTCATGTTTTGCGCTTATGTTTAGATTACCGATGTTTGATTTCGGTATTTATGGTCAGTTAATGTTTTAGGACATTTACCTTATGCTTAGATGACACGCCATAAATACACGTAACAGTCCACTTATCCAAGTGGGGTGTTACAATTATGGTATCAGAGCCCCAAGGTTCGATCTGTAGGCTCTAAAACTTGACGTGTGACTAGTGGGTAGTCACGAGGAACTTCCCAGATTTTTGGCGTTGTTATCTTTCATGTTTCTCATGCATTTATCAGTTAGTTTCCTTCAATATCAGTCAGTTTTCTTAAAGTTTTTTTTACTAAGTAAAAGGTTGGTACATGACTTACCATATTTAGTCGCATGTGCTTTTCTGCGAATTTTGTATTGGTAAACCGAACCATAGGCGTTTACCCTTACTCATGACAGATTCATGTTTTCAGTCAAATATTACTTGGTGAACCCGCCATACACGTTCACTACTATTCAGATCAAATTTTCATGCTATTCAGTCGAATGATGTTTTGTGAACCGATCTACAATTGTTCACCTTTGTCATATCAGGACATTTAATACCAGGGTTTTACCCCAAGTATAAAAATCTTATCGTCCGAATCTCTTCGAATTGACTATTGGTTCAAAGTGCGACTCAATTTTTCTTGGTGAAATAATAAATGGTTAAGTTGATTATCTATTTTAAACTAATAGCAAATATGTAAATGTCGTTGAGTAAAAAGAGCTTTAAAGATTAAACTAAAATGACGAGTTAAAAATTAATGCTTGAAAACTTAAAGACAAGATTAGAAAAATACTTGAACACTCAATAAATCTAAAACTTGAAAACTTTGTAAAAACATAAAACTCATCCAATCGGAATGTGCCAAAAGTGAGTGATCTGAATGTGTGAAGATATCACTGATCGGAATCCTCTATCGGAATAAGGCAAATCGGAATGTCAACAACACCTCTGTCGGAATACTGCAATTGGAAAGCCCAATCGGAATAAAGAAAAAGGAGGCAATCGGAATAATGGGAAAACAACACCAATCAGAATGTATTAAACACAAGGCTAATCGGAATGTCACCAAAACCTCCACAATCGGAATGTTGTAACCCTAATCCGATCAAGGTGATCGGAATAATGGGTGCTAATCGGAAAGCCAAATCGGAAAACACAAACCCTAATCCTATCTTAATGATCGAATTAATCGGTGCTTTAATCGGAATGTTGTGATCGGAAAAGGGTTTAAACCTTTTCCGATGAGCTATTGATTCGAAAATAAGCTAGGCTATAAGCTACTAGGAATAAGCTAATACCAAAACTTGAACGAATCTAAAGTAAAATGGACTAAATAAGCATGAATAACAACTTATCCAATCTTAAAATAAGCAACCTTTTAAATCAAACTATAAAAAAATGAACTTTTTAAGAAAGCTTTTAAAAAGTAAATAAGCTAAACATATAAATAAGCCAATAAGCACAAAGATCTTAAAGCTTATTCGTATGAAAGCTTAAGTAGGAATAAAAAGATTAACTTTTAAGCACGAAAACATTAAGAACAACACGGATCAAATAGATTTCACACCAAAAGTAAATTAAAATCAAAGAAAGGTAGAAAGAGATGAAAGATTAAAAGCTTAACTTGAACATTGATTAATGAAATCACAATACAAAAGGCTTAATCTTGAAAGTTTAAAAGAAAGAAAAGATGAAAACTTAGTGAGAGAAAGTTGAGAACTTTCTCTCTCTAAAACTAGAAAATGAAAAATGAAACTAACTACTAAAAACTAACTAACCAACCCTCCTAATGTGTATTAGGAGGGTACTTATAGGGAAAAATGGGAAGGTGTGCATGTGTTGCCTCTTCTTTATTTCTTCTCGACTCGATTTAAATCTTTTGTCTTCCTCGACGTCGTCTCGGGATTTGTCGATATATATTGAACTTGTCTTGTATTTTTTCTTCTTCTATTAGACTTGAGTTCTTTGACTTCATTAAACTTCCGTCTTTAGACTTTTTCTTTGATAAATCTTCAGAATAGGCCTTGGACTTCCGTTCTTTTTGCACTCTTGATCTTTTGACTTCGTCTTTTCTCGTTTTCATCGATAAAAGCTCGTGAAAGCCCGTGTTTTCTTCCTTTTTAATCTTTTGGTCCTAAAACACAATAAAAACACAAACTACGCATAATTCCGACTTTTACGACATAAATTACGCGTTTTGGTGTTGTTATTATTGGAAATAAGTGGTAAAAGGATAAGTGTTTTAACACTTATTAAATCCCCTACACTTGACCATTGCAATGCCCTCATGCAATGCATTAATTTTAAAGCACGGTTTACATTTTCCATCATAAATAACCAACACTGGCCTTTATTAGACACTAAACATTTATGGAAAGTAAAAAGATAAAAACAAGTAAAGAAATGAAAGACTTACATTGGGTTTTGGCTGCCATGAACGTTTATCATCCTCAAGTTTCACGTTCCCCATACCAAGCTTAAAAACGAGATCATTGTTATTATAAGTTAGCAAACTAACACGAATTCATGTGGGCCAATTATTTACTTAGACTCCCTTATTCCTAGGTGTATCTCTTATATTTTATTTTTGTCTTAAATGATCACGAGGATGCATTGTTTGACTTATTTCGATAGTTATTTAGGGCGAAAATAAAGTGAACGATTTAATCAATAGTTAGCTAAAGGACAAAATCTTTTAAAACTGCTTCTCGGGACCTCATAAAGTTCATATCTTGGCATAACTTGCTTCACGATTTGAGACCTTTCTCGGACCGATATTTGGCAGCGACTTCATACTTCAAATCTTTGAGAGACGTTCTTGAAATTATGGTCTTCTCTTCATAATAGGAATTTCTTCACTTGAAGTTTTGAGAGATTCTTCATATTTGGACCACGACTTCTTCATTTTTCTCCAATCTTTATTTTGGACTTTGATATACAACGATCCGCCTCCTTTTAGGACTTGGATCTATTTATCCTCATACCTTGTTAGGGCCTTTTTGGATAGACTTCTCCATGATCTTTTGGGGAGTTTTTGCTTTTCGTCGTGTGTCTCGATCCTTCATATTGATTTTCGATAAATGATTCTTCACATCACTTTTGGATCTTTAGCAACAAAATGTAGCCCTCATGCCTTGTTAGGGCCTTTTCGGACTCGCCAATCTTCGCATCCCGCTTCAATAAGTTATGCCTTGGCTATGAACTCTAATTAATACCGAGCAACTTTTAAATGATCTTGGGCTAGAAGCTAAGTAACTTTTCAAATCGTACAACCTTATTTATTGCAGATAAATTTATTAACAAGCGATGGGAGAATAGGCTCATAATTAACTCACATAAATTCATGAGAGAATACCAAACTTATAATTGACTCTATCATCTCTCGTCCTCCAGAGTTTAAAATCTCAAGGAATGAGACTCGTGGATGCTTAGCCTATTAAATCAAAGTTTCGGGTTTTCGAGTCGTCTATAGGATCTTGCATCTTCTTAGACTCTTTCAAGTTTAGAAAATGCATTTTAAAGTTCCCTTGATAAACGACTCTCTAGGATCAATTATAGGAACTTGCGAAAAGTTCTTGTTCTTAACCCGTGAGAGTTAAGACTTTCGCGTTTTATAGCTCCCTACATAAAAGCCTAGCAAAACTTGACTTAAACACGTAAAGGATACTAGCTAGAGTAAACTTAGATAAGTAAACTCGGGTTGAGTCAAAATATTCACGACGTTGAAAAATTTAAAACCACTTTATTTAAGCAAGGAAAAAAAATAACCATAACAAATGAAAATACCACTATACAACTAGGCCAAAATAGATTAAAAATTTTGAAAAATGTCGAAAAATCAAATTTTCCGGTTAAAATGAGGGCAAATTCATGGAAAAGACCACTTACTTCGATAGAAGTCCCCCTACACTTGATATAAACATTGTCCTCAATGTTTAAGCATGTGGGAGTGAACTCTCCTACACTTATGACATTGTGCACTTTGTTTAAATCTTGCTAAGGAAAGGACAACTAAAGTGAATTCAATGTGAACATATAAAATATGAAATATTGAATCACGACAGTTTAGGATAGAATCGGGAAGATGGGAACACGGGATCATGGTTCGTCAAAAGTCATCAAGGGGCTCTTTGAAGCTTTAATCCCTGCACAACACAAGAAACAAGACAACAAACACATACGGGGCTCCCCACTACACTTATTATGAAAGCAGTAAAGGATAGATCACAGGTTGCCTCCCGAGAAGCGCTTGTTTTTGATAACCGAGTCACGAGCCTGACTCGAACCAAATTTAGTTCATGGAAAACGTGGTGAGGGATGGAATCATCTCATGAGAGATGTCCTCACCAAAGTACAACTTCAAACGCTGGCCATTCTCCTTGAAATTGGGCCCATTTGGCTGAGAAAGCTCAATGGTCCCATATAGAAAGACTTTGGCGACGGTGAATGGACCAGACCAGCGGCTCTTCAACTTGCCCGATAAGATCTTCAACCGAGAGTTAAAAAGTAAGACTTGATCACCAACGTGGAAATCTCGGTTCTTAATTATTGCATCATCGATGATCTTGGTCTTCTCTTTGTAGATCAGTGAATTCTCGTAAGCTTCATTCCTCAGTTCATTTAGCTCATTGAGTTGAATCTTGTGAAGATCACCGGCTTTGTTGATGTCGAAGTTAGCCCACTTCAAGGCCCAGTACGCCTTGTGTTCCAGCTCGATAGGGAGGTGGCATGCTTTCCCGTACACAAGACGATAAGGTGTACAACCAATCGGGGTCTTATAAGCCGTACGGAAAGCCCACAAAGCATCATCTAACTTATCGGCCCACGCGGCGCGATGCTCTCCCACAGTACGCTCCAGAATTCTCTTCAATCCACGGTTGGAAATCTCGGCTTGACCATTGGTTTGGGGATGATAAGTGGTGGAAAGACGATGATTAACACCATACTTAGCCATGACTCTTGCAAATTGATCATTGCAAAAATGAGTCCCGCGGTCACTGATTATAGCACGAGGAACTCCGAATCGAGCAAAAAGCTGCTTCAAAAAGTTCACAACCACCCTCGCATCGTTCGTAGGGAGAGCCTTGGCTTCAACCCATTTAGAAACGTAGTCAACGGCTACGAGGATGTACTTGTTCCCTTTAGATGATGGAAATGGCCCCATAAAGTCGATGCCCCATACATCAAAGATTTCACATTCTTGTATGAAATTTTGAGGCATCTCATCTTTATGTGTGATCTTGCCTTGTCTTTGGCAAGCATCACAGTGTTTAACCATTTCGTGAGCGTCACGATAAATGGTGGGCCAATAGAATCCAGAGTCGAAGACTTTCTTCGCGGTGTAATTGGGACCAAAGTGACCACCGGTGGGTCCTTTATGGCAAGCATTAAGGATTTGTACCGCTGTCGGCCCATCAACACATCGACGAATAATCAGATTAGCACATTGTTTGAAAAGGTAAGGGTCGTCCCAGAAATAATGTTCAATATCTTTAAAGAACTTTTTCTTTTGTTGGGACGTGAGCCCTTCCTTGAGAATCCCACCCGCTAAGTAGTTTGCAATGTCCGCAAACCACGGGGTGTCATGGAGATTGGAGTTGATAGACATTAAGGCCTCAAGGGGAAAAGAGTCATTGATCTCTTTGTTGGGATGATCCCCTTGATAAGGATCCTTAAGTCTACTGAGATGATCCGCGGCTAGGTTTTCAGATCCCTTTTTGTCACGAATTTCAATGTTGAATTCTTAAAGGAGCAAAACCCAACGAAGAAGTCTTAGCTTAGAATCTTGCTTAGTCATCAAGTACTTCAACGCGGAATGATCGGTATACACGATGGTGGTAGAAAGGACAAGATAGGGGCAGAATTTTTCCAAAGCATACACTACAGCTAAAAGCTCTTTTTCGGTAGTGGTATAATGCAATTGAGCCCCCGTCATTGTCTTGCTAGCATAATGGATTGGTTGGAAGTGTTTGTTCACTCTTTGGCCCAAAACCGCTCCAATAGCAAAGTCGCTAGCATCACACATCAACTCAAAAGGTAGCTCCCAATTAGGGGTAACCAAGATCGGTGCCTTAGTTAGCTTATCCTTAAGAAGATTGAAGGATTCAAGACACTCTTTGGAAAAGATGAAAGGAGTATCTTTTTCCAAGAGGTGGGTCATCGGGCGAGCGATTTTAGAAAAATCTTGAATGAATCGACGATAGAAGCCCGCATGACCGAGGAAAATTCTCACACCCTTCACGGTTGAAGGTGGAGGCAATTTAGCAATAACATCGACTTTAGCACGGTCCACTTCAAGACCGGATTTGGAGATTTTGTGTCCTAGCACAATGCCCTCTTTTACCATGAAATGGCATTTTTCCCAATTTAGAACAAGGCGAGTGTCTTCACACCGCTGAAGCATGCGTTCCAAATTGGAAAGGCAAGAAGAGAAAGAATCACCATAAACCGAGAAATCATCCATGAAGACTTCCATAGTTTCTTCAACCATGTCATGGAAGATAGCCATCATACACCTTTGAAATGTCCCAGGAGCATTGCATAAGCCGAAAGGCATTCTTTTGTAGGCAAATGTTCCATAAGGACAAGTGAATGTGGTTTTCTCTTGGTCTTTGGGATCGATGGGTATTTGAAAATACCCAGATAAACTGTCCAAAAAGCAGTAATAGTCATTACCCGCTAGACGTTCAAGCATTTGGTCCATGAAAGGAAGAGGAAAATGATCCTTTCTCGTAGCATCATTGAGTTTGTGATAGTCTATACAAACTCTCCACCTTGTAACGAGACGAGTAGGAATTAACTCGTTGTTTTCATTGGGAACAACGGTGATTCCACCTTTCTTAGGCACACAATGGACGGGACTAACCCACGGTGAATCCGAGATAGGATAGATCATTCCCGCATCAAGAAGTTTGATAACCTCTCTTTTGATTACGTAATGGATCTTAGGATTCACCCTTCGTTGGCTTTGAATAGTGGGTTTAAAGTCGTCCTCCATGAGAATTTTGTGTGTGCAGAAGTGAGGATCAATTCCACGAATATCAGAGATCTTCCAAGCAATTGCTTTCTTGTGATTCTTCAGCACGGCGATAAGTCGGGATTTTTCTTCTTCTTTCAAGTCCTTAGCGATGATGACCGGTAACGTCTTGTTGTCTTCAAGGAAAACGTACTCGAGATGAGACGGAAGATCCTTAAGCTCTAAATCCGGAGGATTTTCGATGGACGGCGTAGTCAACTTCGGATCATCGGTAGAGATAGCCTTAGGAGATTGTGGGGAAATATGGTCCTCATTGAGAAGTTTCTCAATGGTACGAATGTCTTCATCCTAATCGGTGGGAGTATTATCATACTTAAGATCGAGAGGACCCAAGCTAGCTTCAAAATCATCCAAGTCACTTTCTCCAATAGGAGTCAATGACGGAGCAATTGAGGCAACGGTCTCAGCAATGGGTAGAGAAGAAGAACCACTTTTACAAGCGTCTTTGAAATGTTCTTCACAAACCTCATCAAGAACATCAATGAAATTAACACTCTCGTTTTCCGAAGGCTGCTTAGAAAGTTTACCCATGTTGAAGACGATTTTATCGTCACCAACTCTCATGATTAATTCGCCTGCGGCTACATCAATGAGAGTGCGACCGGTCCTCAGGAATGGACGTCCAACGATTAATGGAACACGGGGGTCCATCTCGTAGTCAATGACAACAAAATCCACCGGGAAGGTGAATTTTTCGACACCAACAAAGACGTATTCGGCTATCCCCACTAGATAAGCAACCGTACGGTTAGCTAATTCCAAAGTCATTTGTGTGGGTACTAGCTCGGGGAGAGATAATTGCTTCCAAACACTTAATGGCATTAAGTTAATACTAGCACCAAGATCGGCTAGGGCCATGCAATTCTCTACTCCCGGGAAGTTGCAAGGAATCAAGAAACGACCTGGATCACCAAGCTTGGTTGGTAATTTCCTTAAGAGCACTGCGGAGCAATTCTCATTAAGTTGGGTCTGAGCAATGTCAAGAAGCTTCTCTTTGTCACTGAGAAGATCTTTAAACATTTTAGCGTATTTGGGCATGTGAGCGAGAGCCTCAGCAAAGGAGATATTGAAATTCAGTTGTTTGAACATTTTAAGAAAGTTCGAAACTTGAATATCATCCTTGTTCTTCAATTTCTCTTTCCGCAACCTCGAAGGATAAGGTATATTGGGTTGAGATGAAGGATTTGGGATAGAATTCACACTCACATCCTTGGGTGGTGGAGGGGTAGAAGTAGAAGGTGGTGGAATTGGAGAAGTAGAAGTTGGAGGAATAGAAGATGGAGGATTCGGAGAAGGAGACTCGTTTTCCTTTGTCACAATCACCGGTGTAGGTGTAGGAAGCTCGGGTTCCTTTAAACCTTTTCCACTGCGAGTGGTGATTGCTTTCATCTCCCCTCTTGGATTAGCAACGGTGTTACTCGGAAGAGAACCCGATCCAGAGGCTTGATTACTAGGGAAGAAACTATCCATCATGTTCCTCAAGTCATTCGTTTGACTTGCCAAAGTGTTTCGCATATCAGCTCAAAGATCATTCCCTTGCTTCACCATATCTGCTTTCATGTTGGCCATTTCCCGCTGAAGATTTTGCACGATCACATCGTTCGTCCTCATGTAGGTTTCAACATCTTGGTGTAAGGCTGTGGGTTGGTTGAGAGGAGGAGCATGGTAGGCGGGTGGTTGATAAGCAGGTTGTTGGTAACCTTGGTTGTTTCTTTGAGGTGGATATGGGTTTCTTTGGTTTTGATATGGAGTTGGAGCACGTGGTTGGTTTTGATTGTTGCGATTGAGGTTGTTTGGGTTTTGTGGGGGGAAACCGGATGGTGAAAGAAAGTTGTTTAAGCGATAGCTGAGCAAGTTGCGGTCACCCTGAGGACGTGCTTGATAGCTTCCTGTAGCATAGGTACCGTTGGCGGCATACACATTTTCCGGATTGTCGTGAGTCGAAGGACAATCGGTGTATGAGTGAGATCCCCCGCATATATCACATGATTGGCTCAAAACATTAGCTTGGGCATTCAATTGTTTGGCATTGTTGGCAGTTTGTAAAGCAAGTGATTCCACAAGCGAAGTAAGCTTATCAATTATTTTGTCGGCATCACTAGTACTAGCACTTGCTACATTAGTTCTAACACTCTTGGTTTATACTCTAGATTTGTTCTCAATAATATCCCAAGCAACAGTAGAAGACTTAACCAAAATATTACCCCCGAGGCACTGTTTAGTGAATCTTGGTCATTCATGCTTAAACCATTGTAAAAAGTATTGATTTGATGTACTTTTGTTAAACCA
This sequence comes from Glebionis coronaria, assembly GCA_025667525.1. NCBI lineage: Eukaryota > Viridiplantae > Streptophyta > Magnoliopsida > Asterales > Asteraceae > Glebionis > Glebionis coronaria. The sequence continues at coordinate 649,805 of JANFOE010000509.1, read as the reverse complement.
TGTTGTGGACACTTTCTTAAAAGTTCCTTAAAACGGTCCCAAGATTCACTAAAAGACTCACCGTACTTTTGTTCAAAGGTAATAATTTCATTCTGCAAAGCGGTAGTACGTGAGGGTGGGAAAAAGTAGTTGATAAACTTGGTCTCTAAATCCGTCCACGTAAGAATACTTTGTGGCGGTTCCTTATCAAGCCAATTCCGGGCTTGTCCCTCTAAAGAGAAAGGAAAAAGTTGCAAACGGATCACTTCTTGTGATACCCCATTGCACTTAACCGTATTGGTAAGCTGAAGAAACCTTTTAATGTGGTCATGAGGATCATCGAGTGAGCGCCCCAAGAAGGGTTGAGCAGAGACCATTTGTATAAAGCCAGATTTGAGTTCAAAGTTGTTGGCTCCAATCTCAGGGATGACAATTGCATCGGTGTTGCCTTCTACGTGCGATTGCAAAAACTCGATCATTGGTTGATTGTGCATGGTGACAATTGGTTGAGTAATGACTTCGGCTTGAGCTACTCTCTTATTTCGAGCACGAGTACGCATGCACACCTACAAAAGGATTAGAAAAATAGAAAATAAATATTTTTGGTTTTTATGGTTTTTTAATTTTTTTTTTGTATTTTTGAAAATTTTATATTTTTTAGGATTTTTGAAATTTTTAAAGCAAGGAAAATAACGTTCAAACATGAACGGATCCCAAAATCCAACGCGTCTCTCACTAAAAACCTTTAATCTTAACGAAAAGAGCCGGCATCGGCGCCATTTAATACCCGGATTTGGCCTTGTTAGAAAATCTTATCGTCCGAATCTCTTCGGATTGACTATTGGTTCAAAGTGCGACTCAATTGTTCTTGGTGGAATAATAAATGGTTAGGTTGATTATATATTTTAAACTAATAGCAAATATGTAAATGTCGTTGAGTAAAAAGAGCTTTAAAGATTAAACTAAAATGACGAGTTAAAAATAAATGCTTGAAAAATTCAAGACAAGATTAGAAAAATACTTGAACACTCAATAAATCTAAAACTTGAAAACTTTGTAAAAACATGAAACTCATCCAATCGGAATGTGCCAAAAGTGAGTGATCAGAATGTGTGAAGATATCACTGATCAGAATCCTCTGTCGGAATAAGGCAAATCGGAATGTCAACAACACCTCTGTCGGAATACTGCAATCGGAAAGCCCAATCGGAATAAAGAAAAAGGAGGTAATCGGAATAATGGGAAAACAACACCAATCGGAATGTATTAAACACAAGGCTAATCGGAATGTCACCAAAACCTCCACAATCGGAATATTGTAACCCTAATCCGATCAAGGTGATCGAATAATGGGTGCTAATCGGAAAGCCAAATCGGAAAACACAAACCCTAATCCTATCTTAATGATCGAATTAATCGGTGCTTTAATCGGAATGTTGTGATCGGAAAAGGGTTTAAACCTTTTCCGATGAGCTATTGATTCGAAAATAAGCTAGGCTATAAGCTACTAGGAATAAGCTAATACCAAAACTTGAACGAATCTAAAGTAAAATGGACTAAATAAGCATGAATAACAACTTATCCAATCTTAAAATAAGCAACCTTTTAAATCAAACTATAAAAAAATGAACTTTTTAAGAAAGCTTTTAAAAAGTAAATAAGCTAAACATATAAATAAGCCAATAAGCACAAAGATCTTAAAGCTTATTCGTATGAAAGCTTAAGTAGGAATAAAAAGATTAACTTTTAAGCACGAAAACATTAAGAACAACACGGATCAAATAGATTTCACACCAAAAGTAAATTAAAATCAAAGAAAGGTAGAAAGAGATGAAAGATTAAAAGCTTAACTTGAACATTGATTAATGAAATCACAATACAAAAGGCTTAATCTTGAAAGTTTAAAAGAAAGAAAAGATGAAAACTTAGTGAGAGAAAGTTGAGAACTTTCTCTCTCTAAAACTAGAAAATGAAAAATGAAACTAACTACTAAAAACTAACTAACCAACCCTCCTAATGTGTATTAGGAGGGTACTTATAGGGAAAAATGGGAAGGTGTGCATGTGTTGCCTCTTCTTTATTTCTTCTCGACTCGATTTAAATCTTTTGTCTTCCTCGACGTCGTCTCGGGATTTGTCGATATATATTGAACTTGTCTTGTAATTTTTCTTCTTCTATTAGACTTGAGTTCTTTGACTTCATTAAACTTCCGTCTTTAGACTTTTTCTTTGATAAATCTTCAGAATAGCCTTGGACTTCCGTTCTTTTTGCACTCTTGATCTTTTGACTTCGTCTTTTCTAGTTTTCATCGATAAAAGCCCGTGAAAGCCCGTGTTTTCTTCCTTTTTAATATTTTGGTCCTAAAACACAATAAAAACACAAACCACGCATAATTCCGACTTTTACGACATAAATTACACGTTTTGGTCTTGTTATTATTGGAAATAAGTGGTAAAAGGATAAGTGTTTTCACACTTATTAGTCATATCAGGACATTTCATAAACCTTGACAAGTATGGCTTGGACTACAGCCAACCATATTCAGTTCTAGATTATAAATTTTTATACATGACGGTTCTCAGAAAATTTTTGACAAGTATGGGTCGAACCAGAATCGCCCATACTTAGTCACGTGTTTTCTCCTTTGAATTATGTGGATTGAACCATAGCCATCCACACCAGAAATGATAAACCTCAGTTATTTATTCTTCTATGTTAATTGTATCAGTCAAGTTTATACTCTCACGTGAATGTCGTTTTCAGGCTGACTAAGTTCATGTCTCCTTATGAGGATTATGTTTTCAGCAAGGTGACGATGTTTTAATGCTAAGATACATAAGGGGTTATAGAAAAATCATGTTTTCATAATAATCATGTTCGATCTTCATCAGTCATGTCTTCATGCTGACCATAGTTGAAATTCCATTTTATCATATTCTTGAAACTCTATAAATCAGCATTAAGTCTACGCAGGAATTACCAGGCTATCATGTTACTCATTTCAGTTCAGTTTACTACCGTTTAAATCAAATCATTTATTTCATCATGTCGGACAATAGACACCAGTATCGATTATTCCATAAAATTTCCACTAGTGTCACGTACAATATTCCATATGTACCCCATGTACAGTGTCTGAGTTATACTCCATGTATTTTCATGTGTACTCCACGTATAGTGTCTTAGATATGCTCCATGTGCAGTATTCATTTTGTACTTCATGTATAGTAGTCCAGGTGTAATCCAGGTACCCTACTCCATGGATATTGCTAATCGGTCCTCAATCATCTCAGGCGTTTCCACTTGTCGATATTCTACCAGATGCTGATGTTGTTCGTAAGTTGAAGATTTTACCAGATACTGATGCTGCTAACACTTTGAAGACCTCATAAATGCTGATGCTGCTGATACTTTGGAGATTTCTCAAGATGCAGATGTTGTTTTTACTATGAAGACTCTGCAGAACAAGGACGAAAACTATAAATTTGAAATTCTGACAAGAATAAATTTCAACCATCAGACAGTACCATTCCATTCCATGCTTTTACCTTCTCAGTATGATGTCACACTTCACTCAGCTAACCTTTCATTCAGAAGAGTGGGAACCGGAACCCAGCCAACCACTCAACAGAAATAGTTACATGAATCACGGTCATGATAACGACCGTCAGGAAACTGACAGACAAAGCAGTAGTGACAACCTCCGTGCGTATAATTAATCAGCCAGTAACCATCGGAACTCTGGTACGGACATGACCAGAAATATAAAGGTCAGTAGTCTAACCGGTCAACCAATCCTAGAAGTTACCAAAAATTGTCCGCCTTGTCCAGATTCATCCACTAAAATACATGTCCAGACAACAGTCAAGATACATGTCTCAAGTATCATTTCGGAAGACACTTGTCAGGACACGAGTCAGGGTACACGTCGTACGAATATCTTCTCAGGACACGAGTCAAGACTCATAATATCATTATTGTCTTCTAAACCAGGTCCTCAATAATTCAAGGTACCCTCCAAAAGGGTATGCCGTTTTGTTATGCCACGCATAAAATCAGACCCTTAGAATTCAGTTACCGCCACTGGCTATTATTCAGGTTAGACACGCAGTATTCATTATGTGAGGTTACAGACGAACACATTCAGTGTAATTCGCCATGTTACTACACGTATTCCTATGTCAACTTTATCTTAAATAAGATATTTACCAACCTCTGAGCCAGAAAAGACTCCACATTATCACCCATATTTATAAAGGTTTTTCCTTCAGTTAAGACGAGATTTGTCTTACTAAATCCCAAATATAGTCATTATATTTCCTGCCCGAAAAATCAGTACAAATTATTTCTGCCTTACAAGCGTGTGACCTCTCAGTCCATAGCTACGAAGACTTTCTAGCCACCAGTTATAATCCACTTCTGAAGTTCTTAAAATTTATGATCAACAAATTTCTCAACATTTCCAGAAGTAATTAAGAAGGTGTTCCAGAAGTCCCTTCCTAACCACGAGACAATATTTAACATCAAGCTTGTCTCAAGAATAGAACCTGTTTTCAAAACTCTTTATTCCAGGGCTTCAGCTAAGTGAAAAGAGTTGCAGCAGTTGCTGCAAGTGTTAGCTGAACGAGTCTTTATTCGCCCTAGCGCACCACCATGAGGTGTATCGTTTCTGTCTATCAGGAAGAAGGCTGGTAACATGAGATCATGTATCGACCACCGATATTTTGACAAGATCATCATTTTTAATCGACGTTCATTCCACGAATAGCAGGTTTATCTGATCTGCTATAACTTCTTATATATTTTCCAGAACAAATTCATGATCATGTCACCATCAGTGGTGAGAGAGACATATTATAGTCACTCTAAAAATTTGGAATTATACTTCTGAGCTCCTTAATGCTCCAGCTATAGCATGAAATTTATGAATAAATTTTTTATGACTTCGCAGACAAAATCATCAGTATGAACTTTGATAACATTTTGATCTTCTAAATTCTAGAGAGGTACAAGATAATCATCTTCTCACAGTTGTATAGATTCTCCAATAGGAGAAAAATTATATACGCAACTTTCTAGATATGAATCCCAGAAGAACAAGGTGGCATTTCTGGACCACACTATTTCAGCAGAAAGGAATTTCAGACAATCCTGCGAAGGTGAAGGCCATCACCAGGTGGTCACGACCGACGCCGGTGAACGAAGTACAAAATTTCTAGAATTCAGTTGGCTACTACCGTAGAAATTGTTGAAAGTTCTCATGATTAGCTTTCTATGGCTAAGCTTTCGCATAAAGGAGAGGACTCACACTAAAATTTTGTAATCCATAAGATCCTACGCTATGAGAGATCTATTTTACCCAGATTCAAAATTATTTCATGACTAATCACTCAGATTCCACCAGAAGGTACCATAATCCCAGACAGAATTTTGTTAGAAGCAGTATAACATAATTGATGCAACTATGTTCATATCTGGATGCCTGACATACCTCAGGTTCAAGATAGGACACCGACATGCTGTAGGAAATTCAGCAATAGGTCGTATGATTCCAAAGTATTCCATCAACAATCTTGTCAGATCGAAATTATCGTTCGCGAATCGCACTCACGTTCATGTTCACAATCACGTGTACGTTCACATTTACGTTCACGTTTATTTTCACTTTCACATTTAAGTCTCATTCGCAGTATGATGCTGTTTCAGTTCATCCTTTGTGCTATCTCATGATTTAAGCTCATGTTAGCGTTGGTAACATTGTTCACGTTCAAGTTCATGTGACATTTCGCAATACACGTTTCACGGTTTATTACCGAATACGGATACAAAAAGCTTAAGAAACTAGACTCAAGTTAGCCGAGCTTCTCCATACCCAGGTAGACGTTTCACGTCTCAGGCCATATCGTTTGTCATTCTTTCCACAGTCAGCATATGTTCATGATATGTCCTAGCATCACGTTCACAATTGCGAAATTGATCTTTTTCTCTAATTGCGGAATTGAACTTTTCTCTAATTGCGGATTTGTATCATCTAACCAATTGCGGAATTGTTCCTTTCATCCCATTGCGGAATTGATCTTCATTCCTTATTACGGAATTGAATTTTTTTCCAATTGCAGAATTATGTCTTTTGGTGGATTGCGGATTTGAACCTTCTTCATATTGCGGAATCTTGCAATAATTTCGCAATTGGGGATTGCGAAATTATTGGTTAATTGCGGATTTATATCCATTTCAAGGATTGCGAATTTGTTTCAACCCTAAGTATTGCGAAATCATTGCACTTTATTGAGGAATTTTCATATTGTCATATCTTTGGAAATTTTCCAAGATGTTCGAAAAACGTGATTTTGAAAATTTCGTGTGCAATTTTACGTTGAAGTTTTTCTTTGGTTTCTTCTTTAAAGAATTTAACTATTACACCTTTCACTCCGCTTTCTACGAATTGAGATCCTGATTTTCACACGACTCTTACGATGACATCCCAACAAGATATTTATGCTGCGGGTACTGAGAATCGTCCACCCATGCTTGCCAAGGAGAACTACACTACATGGGCTAGTCGTCTCCTTCGTTATGCAAAATGTAAACCTTTGGGAAAGTTGATTGTCAACTCGATTCAAAAGGGTCCGTACGTTAGAAGAACAATTATTGTGCCTGGGGATCCTACGAATGCTAACCCAGTGGCTGACTCTAGTCATGAGCAAACAGATGAAGAATTAACTGAAGCTGAATCCAAACAACTCGATGCTGATGATCAAGCAATTCAAGTCATTCTTATGGGACTTCTTGAAGATGTTTATGCTGCTGTCGATAGTTGTGAAATCGCACACGAGATGTGGCTTAGGATTCAAAAAATGATTAAGGGCAGTGAAATCGGTTTACAAGAAAAGGAAACTAAGTTGCTTTGTGAATGGGAGAAATTTACGTCTACTGAAGGGGAACAAATTGAACCTTATTATCATCGGTTTTCAACCCTCATGAATCATCTTAGAAGAAACAAACATGAACCTACAAAAAATGCTGCCAACATCAAATTTCTTGATAACCTTCCTTCTGAATGGTCACGATATGTGTAGGATATGTAAATCTATGCTTATGTTTTAGAGAGAGAAAGAGATAGAAAGATGGTGGATTTCACACTTCTAGAGAGAGAAAGTTTAAGAGAACTATGTGTTATTCAAATGAAATCACCACCCTCTCCCGAGGGTTTATAAACCAAGCCCATAAGATGGGCTTGGGCTTACATTTGGGCCGGCCATACAAGCATGGACCGGGCTTTTCCTTGTTTAGTTAATTAAAAGATATCTAGACTACGAGCTACAACTTAATACATTGTCGGAGTGACCGAATCTTCCTAAATACGTAAAAACGTATTTCTAACAATCTCCCCCTAAGGGAGGTCACTCCAAACAAGGGCGTCACCCGAGTTACAATAATTAAATAAACCTAGCATACTATGCTTGTCTTGAGCTCGTAGTCTTCGTCTTTCTTTTCCTTTTTCTTTTTTGGTGAACATGCTGATGTGATCATTGATATCAATCTTGAGCATTAATCTCTTGCCTTGATCTTGTGCATCCATCACTTGTGATCTTCGCCTCCTCGTGGCACCATGTCCCACATACTTATACCTTCGTAATTATTAAAAGCTTCAGAGTTCGATACAACGGAAGACTTAACTTTTAGGCTTTCTTGAATTAGATGAGGTATTAAGTACATAAAGTATAAGCATGCGGGGACGACTTCTCCTTGGATCCCGCAACGCCACCGTCTTCGAATGTCGCAAAATAAGTAGACACGAACGAAATGGCTTTGAACATTTCATTCTAATTCGGTAGCATTTTACCTCCGGTCGGTGAAGACCGTTGGACGATATAAAATATCGTACTTGTGGCAGGTAGATTTAATTAAAAATCTCCTTCACAAGATTTCGCGGGTAAACTCGTTCTCTTTACTCGACCGTCCAAAGCTGACTGCGAACGTAAAGAGTGAATCATTTGGATAAAATTATCCGCATGATTGAAGCCGTCAATTCTGATTCCTGGAACAAGTTTGATTCATTAAAGAATCGCACCATCGTTGCTTTCCAGTTGTCACGAGCTTGATTCGTATAGAATCTTGCAAGTTACCTACCAAGTGCTGTTTGAGGTTAACACTAGAAGGATTTCCACTCATCACCGTGAATACTAATGTATCACTCTGAGTGTTCTGGCAAGATCACTAAGATATTGCGTAGAGGCCTGGAACGTGTTTAAATTCAGCTAAGAATTAAACCACTGTTTCTTTCCAGTTGTCACAAGCTTGATTCATAAAGAATCACACAAGTCACCTACCATGAGGTTTTTGATATTCGCTCAAGAAGGATTTCCATCTTCATTGTAAATACTTTCGTATTACTTGGATGTTCAGGCAAGATAACGAAGATTTTGCGTAGGACTCTTAATATCTTTCTTACTTTTCAAAGTGTGTGAAGAAGCAAGGAATTATGAAAGTGTGTCCTAATGAGATATTTGATGATCTCAAATGGCTCTAGACTCGATCGTGCACTTTGGATTTTTAGTGATCGGAGGCTGGAGAGGAGTGCCACCATTTCAATACCAATTTATTCGGAGTGAATAAACCGATAGATAACATGTTGTCTCCGTGTGATTAAAACAAATATCTTTTAAGAGATATCTGAGTTAGCTGAGATGGGTTGTGCATTGCATCACTGGGTCCATGATGTCTATCTTCAATATCAAGAATCATTAAAAATGATCTCAATAGCATATGTATTGACCCGGTTTCTGCCTAAGTTGTAAGGAGGGCTTCTTTCTTTACACCCTTTATCTTTACAATTCTTTTTCATTCTTCAACCCCTTCAATGCTTACCAATACGTCATAACTAGCACCTTGTTGTGATTGTTCCAGTGCTAACTTAAGTACTTGGTCGGCATTCAGCTACGTTCACAATCTTTCTCCATCTTTCCTAAGGACTACCATTTCTAGCTATGGAATGTCCTTGGGAAGGTTCCTCCGGTTCTGGAAGAATCATAGGACTTAACCTATCCTACCATCCTTATGTCACCACAATCTTCATCATCGTGAAATAAATGGGTTTTGGGTAAGTATAAATCACCATGCAATCCATTTTTGATATGCAAATCCATTTTGCTCCCCCTTAACATATGCCAGGATATTCAAAAACATTTCGCACATGTCGGGATGAGCCAACACATTAAGTCAAACCACTTGTGATAATATCCTATATTAAATCACATTTTCTCTCCCATATTAAAAATATTAACCCAATCGATGTTTTTAATATCAATTGATTTAATGAAGTTTTAACAAAGGTTTTGGGAAGAAAAATGTAAGTCCATTTTATCTTCATGATATCAAACGCATGAGATATGATACCGATTTGTAACATGATCACATATTCACCATATTAGAAAAGAATTGACAAGATTGGACCTGATTGATGAGAACATCATATGATAAGATCAAATGGTTCTTATCGACAAGTGTTGGTCTCCTCGTCACGTCTGAAGTCATCTCTTGAAACCACATGAACGATTGGTATTGTTGTCTTGACACCAATTAGTGAGCTTGGCACTTTCGGCATCGAAGATTCTGAATGCTTGACAATTGCTCCCCCTCAATTGTTGACCCGTGTTCTATTGAAAGAGCTGTAGTCGTCGGTTGAGTAGTCGAATCGTCGAGTATGTAGATACCAATTGTAGATTGCTATGGTTGTAGAGATGATAACTTCATAAAAACAAGACTTCTCTTGTTTTAACAAATAAATGCACTGAAACGTACATTGATTTGTGTTAGACCAAGTTATAAAGTAAACTTGATCCCTTACAAGGTTTTAAAGTAAACCTTGCCCGATAAAATTAATTCCCGTTGTGAGCCAAAGCTTTCATAAGAAATACTTGACTTTAATATGAAAATCGGGTTGCAGTCTGAAATAACTACAAGCCATAAGGGCATGTTTTATGAAATATTTACAACTTTTGTACGAACTCTATTTATGGCGCCGTGTCAATATTAATCAACATTTCTAAGGCCGTAAATATTATCGTACCAAAAGACATGCCTTTGAAAAATAAAGTAAAAATATTTTTGGATTTTTATGAATTTTTCAATTTTTATGGTTTTTATATGGTTTTATATTTTTGTATTTTGCTTTTGTGGATAAAAATATAAACAATATATACAGATGATCACCAAGGATACGGAGAATAGTTTACCATCACTATTCTTTCGCTTCATCTGCCAATTCCTTTAGAGTCTCAAGCGAGAAGGTTCTCATTCCTAGCTTGTCGGCCAAAAATTCAATTCGAGCGCGATCTAAAGCCTTCGTGAAAATATCCGCCAATTGATACTCAGATCGAACAAAGTAAAGCTCGATTACTCCATTTTCCACCTGCTCCTTGATGAAGTGGTAGCGAATGTCAATGTGCTTTGACCGGGAGAATTGAACGTTGTTGCAGCATAAGGAAATTGCACTCTTGTTGTCACAGTACATCGGAATTATGTTGAAACCTAGACCATAGTCTGTTAATTGCGATCTCATCCAAAGAATTTGAGCACAGCAACCGGACATAGCTATGTATTCTGCTTCCGTACTTGAAATTGCAGCGCTTTTCTGCCTTTTCGATGCCCAACTGATTAGTCGATCTCCTAGTAGTTGTAAAGTTCCACTCGTGCTACGCCTTGTATCTTGACAACCTACGTGATCCGCATCTGCATATGCCATAATTGCAATCGAAGAGTCTTTCGAATACCAAAGTCCCCGATGAATGGTTCCTTTAAGATATCGAAAGATCCATTTCACAGTAGACAAGTGTAACTCAGTAGGTCGAGTTTGATACCAAGCACACATACATATAGCAAACTGAAGATCAGGTCGACTAGCTGTGATATACAGAAGAGTACCGATCATTCCACGATACAGTGTTGGATCAACGGAAACTCCATGTGGATCTGCATCAAGCTTAGTTTTTTTCCACCATTTGAGTATCCACAAGGTCGCATCCTTTTACCACTTATTTCTTGCTAAAACGAGACCAAAACGCGTATTTAATGTCATTTGTTTGGAATTATGCGTGGTTTGTGTGTTTGTTGTGTTTTCAGAGCCAACCGGATAAATATTGAATAAAACATGGGATTGCACGGGTTTTATCGAAGAAAAAGACGAAAAGACAAAGTCTATAGTCCAAGAGATGCAAAAGATTTGAAGTCAATGGGCCTATTTGAAGATTTATCGAAGAAAAGAACCAAAGATGGAAGATTTACATATGTCGAAGAAACTCAAGTCTATTAAATGAAGAAATTAAAAGACGAGTTGAATTTATCCGTCGAAAAATCCCAAATCGAAATCGAAAACGTCAACTTTTCTGAAAAGACGAGAAGACAAAAAGAAAGAGAGAAAGCCCACTCACCAAACCAAGTCAAGCACTATAAATAGTCCTCCCATTCACATTTTCAACAAGTTTTTCTTTCTGTTATACTTTTCCTAGTTCGTAGGAACCAACTCCCTTAAGGAGGTGGTTTTCATTTTCTTTGATTTCTTCACAATCTTGTAAGTTTGATCTTTCCATTTTGATTGTTTGAATCTTAATCATCAATACAAGTTTACATTTAATCTTTCTATCATCTTGTTCTTCCTTTTCTTGTTGATTCATAGTTCTAAGGTTTTTATTTTATTGGTTTGATCTTGAAAAGTTAGTGGGTTTTATGTTTTTGTTGTTTTGGATTGATGTTTATTATGAGTAAATGATTAGTGGTTAAATTGGTTTAAGTTTTGATTAAAAACATGGTGAATTTTGGGTTAAATTCGTGTGTTAAGTAATCCCCTGTTCTTTGTTATTATTACTGTTCCTGCCCAGATTCCGGATCAACTCATTATTCCGGATCAAGGGTTTTGTGAATTTATTCCGGATCAAGTTCTTTGGTTCGGAATATTTAATATTCCGAATCAGCTAGTCTATCCGGAATAATCAATATTCCGGATGAGCAGTTATTCCGAATAAAGGTTTCTTCTAAAACATTCCGCATCAAGTCAATTATTCCGGATCAAATTTTATTCCGAGTAAATTAATTATTCCGAATGAAGCTTGGTTTTTAATTATTCCGCATAAGCACATTATTCAGGATCAAGAATTATTCCGCATGAAGGCCACTTATTCCGAATAGAACTTTATTCCGGATCAACACTACATTCCGGATCAACCATTATTCCGCATTAAGCAAAAATTCCGCATGAAGCAAACATTCCGCATCAACCATTATTCCGAATGAAGCAAACATTCCACATCAACCATTATTCCGCATGAAGCAAACATTCCGCATGAAGCAAACATTCATCACCAACCATTTATTCCGCATCAAGTGAACATTCCGAATGAAGCAGTTTTTCAGGTTATTCCGCATGAGTTGAATTATTCCGAATAAGCTAAATTCCCCTGATATTCCGGATCAAGCAATTATTCCGAATAAGCTGTTTTCTCCAAGTTTAGGTATTTTACTGTTTGATTTTTATTCAAGTTTATTTCCAGTAATTGCTTTTAGTTTAATTTTATTACTTCTCGCATTTATCGTTTTAGTAGATTTAGACCAAAGCTCCCCCTTTTTAGTCACCAAGTACAACAATTCCACTTTTTACCGTGATCGATTCGAGAAGATACCGAGAACGAAACAACGACAAATACAATTGGGTACGAGCAATGCAAACAAAGAGTTTCCCAAACTTGGAATACATGAGTTTCCCAAACTCGTCAGATAAGGTTTGGGTCGAGGCTGCAAATATAATATCATCAACATATATTTGTACCATAATCATATCTTTACCTCGTTTCTGAATGAACAGCGTGGGATCCACCTTGCCTTTAGCGAATCCTTGCGTAATGAGGAATTATGATAATAGATCATACCATGCGCGTGGAGCTTGCTTCAACCCATAGGGAGCCTTCTTAAGCTTGTACACATGATTAGGATAATTAGGATTCACAAAACCATACGGCTGTTGAACATAGACCTCTTCCTTGATTTCACCATTCGGAAATGCCGTCTTCACATCCATCTGATAGACGATCATATTCATGTGGGCTGCATAAGCGAGGAATAGTCTAATAGCTTCCATACGGGCAACAGGCGCAAAGGATTCCATAAAGTCGATGCCCAGTATCCACGAGCTACTAGTCTAGCTTTGTTCTTCAATATTCCGCCTATCTCGTCGAGTTTCACCTTGTAAACCCATTTCAAAGTGAGTAACTGCACTTGATCCGGGAATGGGACAAGTTCCCATACTTCAAGACGTATAAATTCATTAAGTTCTTCTTGCATAGCTTCTATCCAACATGATTGAGTAAAAGCTTGTTGCCATGTCTTAGGTTCAACTTCAGTGAGAAAAGCATCAAAATGACAAAACATTGCATTTTCTTGTAACTGACTTCGTGTGGATACCGGACGATTAGGGTCACCAATAATAGAATCTATAGGATGATCCTTTGTCCACTTGCTGTCGTGTTCACGAATCCGTGGATTGGAGTAAACCGTACTAGGACCTTCCTCTGAGGTGGACAACCCGGCTTGATTAGGGCCGGGAATAGGTACACCAAAGAATGGAAGTACACGCATTTGAGAGAATTCCAAATCGTGATCATCATCATCCTCTTCATCATCAATAGGAATGACATGGGTAGTTGAAACGGGTGTTGGTTGAGAATTACTTGTTGATGGTATATCTAGACTAATTGTAGGTGCAGACGTATCTGATTGTGCTTCGGTTGCTGGAGCGACAACTTCGGTTACCGGAGCTATTACCTCAGGTTCTGGAGCAACAATACTGGGAGGAGTAAAGAATTCATCAAAGAACGGTTGAAACAACGTATCCCATTCAGTCCTAGAAGGTGGTGTAAATGATGATGAAGTAGGGTTGTTTGGGACAAGACTAGAACTAATGTTACTGGGCCCCATTTCATGAAGTGCGGGTTCAGAGCTGCTTTGCTCAGAAGCCATTGCTGTCAACTCATCAAAATCAACATTCATAGTTTCGAGGATCTTACGAGAGTTACGGTTGTAGATTCGGTATGCCTTCTTTACGAGTGCGTAACCAATGAAAATACCAATATCGGCCTTCGGTTGAAGTTTTCCCAAATTGTCACCATCATTATTTGGATAGCAAAGAGAACCAAATACATGAAGATATGATAAATCTGGTAATTTTCCATGGAGGAGCTCATAAGGTGTTTTACCATGGCCTTTACGGATTAGTGACCGGTTTTGGGTGTACACTGCTGTAGATACTGCTTCTGCCCATAAAAACAATGGAGCCTTTGCGTAAATTAACATCGTTCGAGCAGCTTCCATAAGTGTGCGATTTCGCCTTTCAACGACACCGTTTTGTTGTGGAGTGCGTGCAACAGATGTTTCATGAGATATGCCAACTTCTTCATAATAATCACGCAAGATTTGATTCACAAATTCGGTTCCATTATCTGTACGAATGCGTCAGACAGTAGTGTTGAGACGCACTTGAATCATCTTGAGAAATCCGATGATGAATTTAGGTGCCTCATTTTTTGTTTTAAGAAATTTCACCCATGAAAACCGAGAGTAATCATCGACAATGACGAGGATGTACTTTTTACCACTACGACTTTCAACACGCATTGGCCCACAAAGACCCATATGTAACAGATAAAGTTTCTCTTGGTTGGTGTCTTCCGTCTTGGGTTTGTAAGATTTCTTAGTGCTTTTCCCCATTGTACACGTGGAACACAAATGATCCTTGTTAAATGAAAGTTTAGGAAGACCGCGGACAAGTTCGTTTTTCGCCAAATGATTAACAGCGTCAAAGTTAAGATGAGATAACCGTCGATGCCATAACCATGACTTAGTCTTTGATGCTTTGGAGAGAAGACATACGGGAGAAGCGGCCATCATGTCTTGTAGAGACAAAGTATACAAATTATTCCCTCGAGTACCTTTCAATAAATCAACCCCTTCCAAATTACGAATGAAGCAGGTATGCTCTCGAAAAGCAACTTCTAGGTTTGCATCACAAAATTGTCCCACAGAAAATAAGTTGTGACCGAGACCTTCCACATAATACACTCTTGAAATAATAACATTCCGAATATGATATTCACCATAGCCCATTATCTTTGCAATATGATCATTTCCAAATCGAACCGTACCAAGAAACTTGCTGATGAAATTTCTGAGCTGAGAGCGATCCCCGGTCATATGCTTGGAGCAACCAGAGTCCAAATACCATATAACAATTTGGACCACCTGTTTTCAACAACAACAGTAGACAAAGTATTGGAAACTATTGGTTCCGGAGTGTTAGCAGATACAGATAAAATATTATCAGAATTGCTAACATTTTTGTGACCCTTAGATTTCCTGCGTTTTCTAAAGTGAGTCTTAGCACTAACAGGTTTTACTGTTCCAACTTTCTTAGGTTTTTGATTATTCACGGGCACTACAGTGGGAGTAGACCTATTTAAAGGGCACTTGGTTCCTACAGTAGTGTCAGTGTTCCTAGTTAAAGGACACGCTTGTGTTTTGGTAGCCTTGGTACTCCTAGTTAAAGGGCATGCTTTCTTCGCTGTAGTGGGAGTGATCCTAGTTAAAGGGCACGCATTTCCTACTATAGTGAAAGTTCTACCAGTGGGGCGCCACATCCAACCAACTTGGGTAAAACCTTCCCAGTCGGTTTCCATTCTAATCTATTTTTCCGGGCATACATCTCATTCACATGGTCAATAAGGCAAGAATCATGAAGACTAGAAAACATACATTCATTTCAATTCCAACATTTCAAATTAGAATTCACACTAGGCTTAGAACGCTGCACAACCACAGAGCCTTTAGGTTTAGCTACATGATTCTTTTTATTCAAAACAGAAATAACATTTCTAGGATGGGCTTCTACTTTCTTCTTCACTTGACTACTAGATGGGGACAAGATCCTATAATTCTTCTTGTTTCTTTTAAGCTTAGATCTTTGAGCCTTACTAGTGGTGCTTAATCCTGTAGAAGGCAACATGGGAATATTAGAATCTGGTTTTGATTCCGCCTTATCTTTAGTGACCAAAGTTTGAGATGGTTTAGTCCTAGGGCCCTTATTAAATGGTGTGACGGCTATAAGGTTCCTTTTGATTGCACTAGAGGACGATGCTGAGACAGTGGCTGCGTTATACACAACATTCTTACCTTTTAGAGTACGAAGTGTTTCCTTTAACTCAGCCAAGACCAGATTTTTATCACAAATTTGTTCCCTCAAATCAGATATTTCCACCGACTTTCGATTCAATTGTTCAATCAAGGATTGATTCTGTGCAGTGGTATTAGCACATGCGGGCTTTACTGAATCAAAGAGTCGTGTATCTTTCTGTTTTAAGTTATCAACTTTGGACAAAATCTTGGAAACTCGATTATCTATATCAAGTTTAAATTCTCAGCGGTCTCAAGTACGTTCACACAGTTAAGCTCCTTAGATTTCTCTATTTCTATCGGCAAAGATTTAGCAACATTGTCACTTGGCTGACGTTGTTTTGATTGTAAATTCAATCGAAAAGTCTTTTCAAAGTTTGCATCATCGATATTAACACCCTCGAATGACGTTTCAAATATTTCTTGAATAAATTGTTGCTTGCATTCAAGCGAAATACAATGTGTTTGAATCTCATCAAAACATTTTGAAAACGAAGAATATGAATCTTGAAGCTTTAAAAATTCTGAAGGTCTACGATATCTAAGGATTTGGTAATCTAAGGATTAGATCTATTGAAAAGATGGAAGAAGATGGGGAAGATGAAGATGGGGTGTAGAGAGAGAAAGGAGAGAAAAAGAAAAGTAGAGAGAGAAAGGAAGATTTGATTAAAATGAAAAAAATGTAATGAATGAACCACCCCTCCTAACATGCTAGGAGGGGTATATATAGCCCACCCTATATGTGGGCTATATGGGCTATACTTGGATCACGAGCCTAATACATTAATATATCGTTGGAGCGACCGATCCTTCATAAATACGTAAAAACGTATTTCCAACAATCTCCCCCTAAGGGAGGTCGCTCCAAGTTACAAAGTTCTAAATATTCTATAACTTGTGATCTATGCTAATAATGATGTGACCGAGACTTTCTTTGGAAAAACGTATTTCCAACAATCTCCCCCTAAGGGAGGTCACACCATTTTACAAAAATCTTAAACCTAGCATCTATGCTTGAGTCTTCGATCTTGTTCTTGTGAATATGCTTGATGTGATCTTTGACTTTAGTCTTGAGCATGTTTCCTTGCCTTGACCTTGTGCATTCATCACTTATGAAATTTGCCTCTTCGTGACTTTATGTTCCACATACTTATACCTTTAAATTATTGAAACTTCAGAGTTTGGTACAGCGGAAGACTTGACCTTCAGACTTTCTTGAATTTGTTGAAGTACTAATTGTATGTAGTATAAGCATGTGGTGACGACTTCTTCTGGATTGTACACCGCAATGCCACCTTCTTGTTACGCTGCATAAGATAGTTAGCAACAAACCATATATACGGATGAAATGGCCTTGAACATTTCATTCTAATTCGGTAGCATTTTACCTCCGGTCGGTGAAGACCGTTGGACGATATTAAATATCGTACTTGTGACAGGTAGTTTCAATAAAGAACCTCCTTGACAAGATTTCGCGGGTAAACCCGTTCTCTTTACTCGACCGTCCAAAGCTGACTGCGAACGTAAAGAGTGAATCATTTGGATAATATTATCCGCATGATTTGAAGCCGTCAATTCATGTTCCTGGAACAAGTGAAGTTCAATTAAGAACCGCACCATCGTTGCTTTCCAGTTGTCACGAGCTTGATTCGTATAGAATCTTGCAAGTTACCTACCAAGTGCTGTTTGATGTTAACACTAGAAGGATTTCCATTCGTCACTGTAAATACTTAATAGTATTACTCTGAATGTTCTGGCAAGATCACTAAGATATTGCGTAGAGGCCTGGAACGTGTTTAAATTCATTTAAGAGTTTAAACCACTGTTGCTTTCCAGTTATCACAAGTTTGATTCATAAAGAATCGCACAAGTCACCTACCATGAGCTTTTTGATATTCGCTCAAGAAGGATTTCCATATTCATTGTAAATACTTTCGTATTACTCGGATGTTCAGGCAAGATCATGAAGATTTTGCGTAGGACTCTTAAGATCTTTCTTACTTTTCACAGTGTGTGAAGAAGCAAGGAAATATGAAAGTGTGTCCTAATGAGATATTTGATGATCTCAAATGGCTCTAGACTCGATCGTGCAATTTGGATTTTAGTGATCGGAGGCTGGAGAGGAGTGCCACCTTTTCAATACCAATTTATTCGGAGTGAATAAACCAATAGATAATGTGTTGATCTCCGTGTGATTAAAACAAATACCTTTTGAGAGATATTTGAGTTAGCTGGGAAGGGTTGTGCATTGCATCACTGGGTCCATGATGTCTTTCTTCAATATCAAGAATCATTAAAAATGATCTCAATAGCATATGAATTGACCCGGTTTCTGCCTAAGATTGTAAGGAGGGCTTCTTTCTTTACACCCTTTATCTTTACAATTCTTTTTCATTCTTCAACCCCTTCAATGCTTACCAATACGTCATAACTAGCACCTTGTTGTGATTGTTCCAGTGCTAACTTAAGTACTTGGTCGACATTCAGCTACGTTCACAATCTTTCTCCATCTTTCCTAAGGACTACTATTTCTAGCTATGGAATGTCCTTGGGAAGATTCCTCCGGTTCTAGAGGAATCATTGGACTTTAACCTATCCTACCATCCTTATGTCACCACAATCTTCACCGTCATGAATAGAGATGTTTTGGGTAAGTGTATGTCACCATGAAATCTATTTTGAAGTGCAAATCCATTTTGATCCCCCTTAACATATGCCACGATATCCGAAAACATTTCGCACATGTCAGGATGAGCTAGCACGTTAAGTCAAACCATTTGTGATTAATCATTTCCCATATTAAATCACATTTTCTCCCCCATATTAAAAATATTAACCCAGTCGATGTTTTTAATATCAATTGATTTAATAGCATTTTAAGAAAATTTGGGAAGAAAGATGCAAATCCAATATCTTCATGAATTACACAAGCTCCCCCTCAAATTAATGAGGGTGTACTTGAAACGTAAATTAAATACCTTTTAAACACAAGTGTAAGGTATTTATCACGTGCAAAGATCATAATGAATTCACAATATTAGCAATTTACGAGGTTGGACCTGAATGATGGAGAAC
Source organism: Glebionis coronaria (assembly GCA_025667525.1). NCBI lineage: Eukaryota > Viridiplantae > Streptophyta > Magnoliopsida > Asterales > Asteraceae > Glebionis > Glebionis coronaria. The sequence continues at coordinate 630,536 of JANFOE010000509.1, read as the reverse complement.
ATCATATGAAAGAAGCACATGGTTCTTGTTCACGAATGTTGGTCTTCCTCGTAACTTCTAAAATTATCTTCCCCTTTACACCATATGGACAATTGATATCGTTTTCTTGACACCAACTTGTGAACTATTGGCACTTTCGGCATCGAAGAGTCTGAACGCTTGACAATTGCTCCCCCTCAATTGTTGACCCGTGTTCTACTTAAAGAGTTGTAGTCGTCGTTTGAGTAGTCGCATCGTCTAGTATGTAGATATCAATTGCAACGAACTTCGGATTGAGGAGTTGATAACTTCGGATTTTGAAGTCAAAGCTTTCCGGTGAAATGCTTGACTTCAATGTGAAAAGCGGGTTACTATCAGAGATAATAGCAAACCATATGGAGCATGTTTTAAATCTTTTAAACTTCTGCTCGAACTTTATTTACAACTCCGTGTCATTATTGAATGACATTTCTAGGTTCGTAAATATTATCGATTCCAGAAGACATGCTCGTTTTATCAAAACATTTTTGAACACACAATTTTGAAAGATTTAGAAAAATCTTTTGAGAAATTCTTGAAAAATTGTCTTCCAAGTTTTGAAAAACAATTACTTGAGCTTAAGAATGTTGAATATCTTAAGAAAGCTCAAGTCCGAGAATTTGTAAGCTTCCCGTTGTTAAGGATAAGTTACCATCGGCGATAAGCTTTCCTTGTATCTGAAGGACGAGTCCTAAGCTGACATTTACTTAGAAGTCGTTTTTCATGAGCTTGAAAACTTTTGACTGTTTTAACGGAAAGCTCATGACCGAGAAGGGTTAATTTCTCGTTTATGAGGAAAAGTTCTCTTATTTAAAAGATACACTTTCCTTTCTGAGCTTAAAACATTGAATGTTTTAATACAAGCTCATGACCGAGAAAATTGAATTTCTCGTTATGAGGATAAGTTTATCATTAATGATAAACTTTCCTTTATTTGAAGTTCGAGTTACAGTCTGACATTTAACTGTAAGTCATTTTTCATGAGCTTGAAAACTTTTGACTGTTTTAACGGAAAGCTCATGACCGAGAAGGGTTAATTTCTCGTTTATGAGGAAAAGTTCTCTTATTTAAAAGATACACTTTCCTTTCTGAGCTTAAAACTTCGAATGTTTTAATACAAGCTCATGACCGAGAAAATTGAATTTCTCGTTATGAGGATAAGTTTATCATTAATGATAAACTTTCCTTTATTTGAAGTTCGAGTTACAGTCTGACATTTAACTGTAAGTCATTGTGCATGAGCTTAAAAACTTTGAATGTTTTCGATATAAGCTCATGCCCGAGAAAAATTAATTTCTCGTTGTAAGGATAAGTTTATCATCGGCGATAAACTTTCCTGCCTTTGAAGAACGGGTTACAGACTGTCATTTATCTATAAGCCTTTGTGCATGAGCTAAAAATGTGGAATGTTTTTAACATAAGCTCATGCCCGAGAAAAATGAATTTCTCGTTTTTAGGATAAGTCATCATCGGGATGATCTTTCCTGTCTTTTGAGAGCGAGTTACAGTCTGTTATGTGACTGTAAGTCCTTGTGGTAAGCTTAACCATGAATCCCCTGAGACACTTGTTTCTCCGATATCTGCTTTTTCAGCAACCAAACTCTAAGAGTGTCCTTAGTTGAACGGTATACAACGATTGGACCGCTTGTTCTTTTGGAACATCAACTTTGGTACCTGCATTCTCATTAGGAATTTGCTTGCTTTGACATGGGTTAGCGATATCAATTTTAGAAGCACGTGGGGGTTCACAGTTGGCTTTACTTGTGTCAGAGGCGACCTGAGTAGATGATTCACTTATCTTAGCTAGCAAACGTTTCCTTTTATAGAAAACCTTAAGTTTAGGCTTAAGTGATGTATCATCTTTTTCAATTTCCTCCCTAGCAGTCTTAGTAGAGTCGGAGATTATCCTAGTTAAAGGGCACTCGTTTCCTACAAGAGTGAAAGTTCTACCAGTGGGGCGCCACATTTTACCAATGGGTTTGATTTTAGCTACCCACTGGGATTTAAGTCTAGCACGGGAGTTCACCTCATTAAGCAATTTTTTGATACAGGAATCATGATTGGCTCTAAAGACACATTTCCTACATGTTTTACAAGTAGCATATTTAATGTCCGAGTAATTCCTAGATGATTGATCGATGCTCCTAGGAGATGACATGCTACGGTTAGCAGTGTTGGGTAATCTAGAAGGCATTTGACTATGTTAGACATTGCTATCTCTTACATGTGTCTTTTGAATAGCTTCCCTTTAACCAGAATCATGGCGCACATCAGTTGAACTAGTTCTAGACGTGTTCATTGAACTATTTTTAGAGAAACTAGGGGCAATCATGTGATGAGGTCTTGCTAAAACTGATTTAGTCACATTAGGCCTAGTTGGTGGAGTGACTGTTCTAGAAATATGACCCAAATCAACTTGGGAGGCAAACCGCGGTCTCGAGGATTGTGGTCGCTCGGATCTAAATGCAGTAGGTTGTCTGACAATCGGTTGTCTGACGAACTGATTTGTAGGCGGTTTCCCCAAGATTGATGGTTTTTCAAGCTTAGTGTCCACACTAGGTCCTCTATTTTTCCTTAACTCGTTTTTCAACGCAGCTATAGCAAACACCTTTTCCTGAACTTGGGCTTTTAACGTATCATTTTCTTTGAGCAAACTATCTTGGGATGCCAATTTAGACTCTAGTAACTGAATTTGTTTCAAAAGATTTTCCTTTTCAACTTTAGAATCTAAAACTTTTTGATCCAATTTTCTTTCAAGAACAACATTAGACTTTTCAAGTTTTTCAAAGTATGCTTCAAATTTGTCCGTTTTCTTAGAAAATTCAAGTTTGGCATCCTCAAGATCTTTTGATTGTTGAGCTACAATCGTTTCGAGCTCTCTAATCTTAGAATCAGAAGCAGTCAATGAAGCAGTCAAAATACAATTATCATGATGTTTAGCATTTTGAACACTTTCTCCCCCATTATGACTCACATCGGATGAATCAGAAGTGGTATTTATATCAATCTTTTCCATCCCATGTTTGTCATAATTATGTTCAGAATGCTCAATATGCGGCATGGCATCAACATATACATCATAAACAACATTACATTGTACCATATTTGCAGGCTCTTCGTCATAAATGGGTAAGGTGTCAGCAAAAGAAATCTTGTGAATATTCCCTGACGTGCCACTGGTATCATGTTGTCCTCCTGATTCTGTGCTCTTGCCATCGTTAGGCTCCAAGTAGTCAACCGTATGACCATTCTCTTCTTGCATCTGCGCCATTGATTCTTGCACTCTATTATCATACGCTTGCTGAAGTCGAGATCTTTCATAAATCGAAGACGAGACCGATGTCATGAGTTTCAATATTGTATCACGGAAAACTCGAAGCTCGGTATGTGTATCTCGAAGAAATGATTGGCAAATCACTGAACTTCCAGACTTGATGATACTGAATTGGAGGAAAGGCGTGAGTTGTGTCACAAGAGTCTTATATGCAAGTGCCGATGCAGAGTGATTGAAGTTTTCATTGTTGAGTTGCTCGGCGAGTTGGGTCAGAGTGGTGAATATTGAATCGATGAATATATGACCATCTTGTCCAAAGATGGTCACAAATTCGCTCCCTCCTTGAAGCCGTGAAAGAGTAACTAGATGATATTGAAGCATTTGAAATGAATTTATACCACTTCCTCTAGCTTTGTCTTGCATTCGATGCAAGTCTCCCTCTTTAAGTGTCGAATGTAACGATTCCATTGAAAATTGAGGAAAAATGATGTGGATGTTGTTGTTTTCAGGATTTTACAATTCGACTCGGCTCAAAAGGTGTTGTCGGCTCACACGATTATGAATTAAACCTGATCAAAAATCCGTAGTCGCTAAAATAAATCCCGTCACGTTGAATCGTCACTTTGTCTTCAAATCCGGTCACAAAAACGTTGAACCCGTCAAATATTTTTCCACGTTAATTCTTTTAAAATACCCGCCTCAACACGATTTGCCAAAAAACCAACAAGTGACAAAATATACAAAATAAATTTTAACTAAAAAAATGAACTTTTGAAAATATAAAAAAGATAAAAATATGAAACTATTATAAATAATCTTTTATATTAAAAGTTGTTAAAAAAAAATTTCTTAATTTAGGCAACTAAAAAATATGTGGCATAGGGTTCTCCGTCTATGCAATACACGTGTATCCCAACTAGAAATAAAACGTGGCTTTCTTGTCTTCAATGTATGCCTTGTAAACTCCGCCCCAAAATAATGTGTATATCACTCTCTCTCAGATAAACTTCAAACAAAGAACCCTCCGTCCTTTCAACTCTCTCTCTCTCTCTCCTAAAAAACTAATCTAATCTCAAAACTCGCCCCTCTTTTCTGTTTACTCTCTCTCACCAATCTATACTCCACCGTCTAATCTCACAACCCTCACCTCAAACAATCCGCCTCCTTCATTTACAATCCAAGTCAACCTAAAAAACAAATCTCCCAAAGAATACACGCAGTCGCCTTCGCTTCCTTTGATTTGCTCAGGAATGATCAAGAAAAAAGTCTTCAAGATCTTTAATTAGGTCTCGGGTAGGTTCTTTTTTGCATGTGTGTTAAACTTGAGATCTATCGAGTCTTTCTATCATCTGTCGCGTCTTTCTGTCTAGTGTCTAGATAAAGTCTTCGAGTCTAGAGTCGTTTTGACAGTTGTGAGAGTTTTTTGAGTTTTGGTGAGGGAGTCGTGAGAAAGGTGTAATGAGGGTGTGATTGGTTTTCTGATCAAATCGAATTTAGGAGATGATTATAACACACTTGTTATAAATCATTCTTGATTTCGAAAATAAATCAAGAAGTGTTCAACTTCTACAGAGATCTATGATGAGATAAAGTTCGTGTGTTTAGGTCTTCATTAATCTTGGCATGCATGTGAAAACACGAAATAGAAACTGAGATCTTGTGTATTGTTGATTTAAAAAAATGTGGCGAGTGTTTTTTTTTGTGTCGGGAGAGTGGTTGGTTGTTTTTAGGAGACTCAGATTTGTGTCTCGAGTCTGTTGAGGTTTTTTGGTGAAATCGAGTGTTGTTTTTGGTTCGAGAGGGGTGTGGGTTTGTTTGAGAGTTGAGAGTACTTCGAGTATGAGTGAGGTTCGAGGGTGTGTTTGGTTGTGTCTTGCTTTCGAGGGTTTGAGGGTTTGTGTCAGGTTAGTGTGAGAGGGTGAGTCGAGGGATGTTGATGTTGGGTCGTGGTCGAGAGAGTCAGATGGACAGTTGAAGTTGTGAGTGGTGTTCGAGTCTAGGTGCCGTTGGATTTTTTTTCAGTCAAGAGTCTGTCTATTCGGAAAGTCTATTCGGAAAGTCTATTCGGACAGTCTATTCGGAAAGTCTATTCGGAAAGTCTATTCGGAAAGTCTATTCAGAAAGTCTATTCGGAAAGTCTATTCGGAAAGTCTATTCAGAAAGTCTATTCGGAAAGTCTATTCGGAAAGCCTATTCGGAAACCCTATTCGGAAAGCCTATTCGGGAAAAAAAAACGGAAAACTGATATGAAAACTGATAGATTTGGATAGGTTTGGACTGTTTTGACAGTTTGGACAGATTGGTTTGGACTGATATGAAAAAGAAGAAGAAAACTGATTAAAAGATTACAGTCACCCAGATAAAGAAAACTGATTAAAAAAATGATAAAAATGATTAAAAACTGATATAAAACTGAAACGTAACGGATGATTTAAAAAATTTTAATAACAATCGATGATTTTAATAAAAAGTGAAACAAATTAGATACGGATGGACAAAACGTGATACCAAATTAGATGACAACTGATGAAAATTGATGAGACGAAAACTGATGAGAACAAAAACAGATTATAAAAAATAAAAAGATTTAACAAGAAAATTAAAGGATAACAAAACGCAAATCCTAAGATTCAACCATGGCTCTGATACCAATTGAAGGTCTACGATATCTAAGGATTTGGTAATCTAAGGATTAGATCTATTGAAAAGATGGAAGAAGATGGGGAAGATGAAGATGGGGTGTAGAGAGAGAAAGGAGAGAAAAAGAAAAGTAGAGAGAGAAAGGAAGATTTGATTAAAATGAAAAAAATATAATGAATGAACCACCCCTCCTAACATGCTAGGAGGGGTATATATAGCCCACCCTACATGTGGGATATATGGGCTATACTTGGATCACGAGCCTAATACATTAATATATCGTTGGAGCGACCGATCCTTCATAAATACGTAAAAACGTATTTCCAACAAATTCAGCGTTAGATTCGTGACAAGTACTATCTACCACATTATCCACAGATTCAACATTATGCACAATAGAATCATTATCAACACTTTTATTCACACAGACGGAAACTATATCATGAGATATCACTTGCTTCAGAAGATGATCATTTTGGCGTGAAACCCGTTCTATTTCAAGTAAACTGTTTTCATAAGCATCTTCCATTTCATTGAAAACACGTCTAAATTCTTCTATTTCCAAAAGCAAATCTTGATCAAGAGTACCAAGACAAGATTTAACATTCTTTACAAACGGAACAATTTCGTCTCGAAACGCAGCACTAGTGTGCTCAAAGTTCCATTCACCTTCCGCTATGGCCGAAGCCGTCGTACGTTCCAAAATGACCTTGTCAAAATCGGCTAAGTGTTGGTGAACCGCATTTAAGTTAACGGACGCCTTGCTTACCGGTGGAATTAACTTTGTTAAATCCGTTTTGACAAGTGTAGGAGACGTACTAGGAAGGTTTTCATTTGACAAACTTTGGGGCACAAGAACTGTCAATTCTGCTAATTCCTTTTGTAAGCGAATGCGTGTCTTTTTCGAAAATTGATTTTTGTTATGTTGATTGATAGGTGTGTAAACACCCATCCTTTTACCACTTAATTCGGGCTAAAACGAGACCAAAACACGTATTTAATATCATTTGTTTGGAATTATGCGTGGTTTTTGTTTTTATTGTGTTTTCAGAGACAACCGGATGAATATTGAAGAAAACATGGGATCGCACGGGTTTTACTGAGGAAAAGGACTCAAGATAAAGTCTATTGTCCAAGAGATGCAAAAGATTTGAAGTCGCTGGGCCTATTCGAAGATTTATCGAAGAAAAGGACCAAAGATGGAAGATTTATATAAGTCGAAGAAACTCAAGTCTATTAAACGAAGAAATTAAAAGACGAGTTGAATTTAATCGACAACAAATCTCGAATCAGAATCGAAAACGGAAACTTTTCTGAAAAGACGAAAATACAAGAAGAACGGGAGAAAGCCCACTCACCAACTAAAGGACAAGCCTATATAAAGAGTTCCCTCACACACATTTAGAAGCTAGCTTAGTTTTTTTTCTTCTCCCCCACTCTTTCTCTCTGTTTCGTTTCATCACCATCACCACTAGGGTGATTGGTGATTTTAATCTTTGTTTTCCAAATCTTGTTATTTTAATTCTTGTTTGATCTTGTTAAAACATTAATCATTCAATACAAAGTTTTGTTTAATCTTTCCATTTAATCTTGTTCATCTTCATCTTTATCTTCAAGTTCTTAAGTTTTTATTTTTCTTGATTTGATTTTCAAAAGTTGATGGGATTTGTGTTTTTGTTGATGGGATTTGTAGCTTATGGTTAATAGATGCTTTTTGATTGAGTTATTTTAGTCTTTGGTGAAAAACTTAGTGATTTTTGGATTAAAAACGGGTTTCCTTGTTCTTCGTTAACTGTTACTGTACCTGGGTTTCCAGAAGTTCCGAGTCAAGCAAAACTTCCGAATCAAGCATAACTTCCGAGTCAAGCAAAACTTCCGAATCAAGCATAACTTCCGAGTCAAGCAAAACTTCCGAATCAAGCATAAGTTCCGAATCTAACACCTTCGTTCGGAAAGTTCCGAACCAACCCTTAAGTTCCGCATCAGTGAACAGTGACTTCCGAATCATTAAGTTCCGAATCAAGGACTTCATTCGGAAGTCCAAAACTTCCGAATCAGCAAGTTCCGGATGAGTGTAAAAGTTCCGAATCACAAACTTCCGAATGAAGGATAAGTTCCGGATGAATCCAAAAGTTCCGGACCAAGCACAAGTTCCGAATGAAGAATGAACAGTAACTTCCGAATTAGTTATCTTTGGGTATTTTACTGTTTCTTAACTATTTCTTTACTGTTTCCTTGATTTAATTTTAATTTTCTTTTAAGATTAATTCTAATTTAAATTCAAGTTTAAATTCTAGTTTTTATTACTCATCATTAAATTAATTATCTTTGATTTAAGTTTTCATTTCCACTTTTAATTAGATTAGAAAACCAAACCCTTTTATTTAGTAACCAAGAACAATCATTCCACTTAAGACCAAGATCAATTCGAGAAGATATCGAGGAATTAGAACCCATTGAAATATCAAATATCAAATGGCGCCGCTGTCGGCTCTTCTCGTTAAGATCAAAAGTTTTTTTTGAGAACTTGGATTTTGGGATCCGTTCCCCGTGAACGTTACTTTTTCATAAAAATATTCAAAAACACTAAAAAATATAAATTTTTCAAAAATCCTAAAAATTAAAAACAATAAAAACCAAAAATATTTGTGCTTTGCTTTTCTTTGTTCGTTCTTTTGCAGGTGTATGCGCACTCGATCCACGTCTTATCAAGAGCCCGAGCCTCTCGATAACTTCGACATGGCTGGTGTACAAAACAACAATAACATACCACCTCCGAACAACAATAATAACAACAACAACCCACCTTTCAACAACATGAATAACAACAACAATGAGCCCCTTCCGGATAACCGCCCGATGATTGAATTGCTGCAAGCTCATGTCGATGGCAACACGGATCCAATTGTTATACCACCAATTGCCGCCAACAATTTCGAGCTAAAATCAGGCTTTATCCAGATGGTCTCAGCTCAACCATTCTTGGGACGAACCATTGATGACCCACACGACCATATCAAGAGATTTCTACAACTCACTAACACGGTCAAGTTCAATGGAGTTCCACAGGAGGTTATAAGGTTACAACTTTTTCCCTTTTCTTTAGAGGGACAAGCCTGACATTGGCTTGCTAAGGAACCGCCACAGAGTATTCTCTCGTGGACGGATTTGGAAACAAAGTTTATCAACTACTTTTTTCCACCCTCTCGTACTACCGCTTTGCGGAATGAGATAATAAATTTTGAACAAAAGTACGATGAGTCATTCAGTGAATCTTGGGATCGTTTTAAAGATCTTTTAAGAAAATTCCCACAACATGGTTTTACCAAAGTACATCAAATCAATACTTTTTACAATGGTTTAAGCATGAGTGACCAAGATTCACTGAACAGTGCCTCGGGGGGTAATTTATTGGCTAAGACTTCCAATGCTGCTTGGGACATCATTGAGAATAAATCTCGTGTGCAAACCAAGAGTGTTCGGACCAATGTTGCTAGTGCTAGCACTAATGACAGCGACAAGCGACTTGACAAAATCACCACGCTTCTTGAATCGCTTGTCACCCACACCGTCAGCAACAACAACAACAACAACGCCAAAAACGCTCAAGTGAACGCTGTCAGCCAACCTTGTGAGATATACGGTGGTCCCCACTCTTACACAACTTGTACCGCCACCCAAGATTACCCTGCTGAGAATGTGAATGCGGCATATGGCACCTACCAACAACCTGCTTATCAAGCTAGACCTCAAGGTGACCGTAACTTGCTTAGCTATCGATCAAACAACTATCTTTCACCACCTGGCTTTCCTCCTACCAATCCAAACCAACAACAAAACCTTAATCGCCCTCCTCAACAACAACAACCTCGACAACCATACATCCCACCTCACAAGCAGCAACAACCACCTCAACGTAACAATCAAGTCTACCAACAACCTGCTTACCAACCACCTGCATACAATGCTCCTCCTACCCAAACCAACACTGCATTACACCAAGAGGTCGTAACCTACATGAGAACCAATGATGTGATAGTGGGAAATCTCCAAGAGGAAGTGCGCAATTTGAAGGCAGACTTGGTCAAGCAAGGAAACGATTTGAGAGCCGATATGAGAAATACGTTGGATAGCCAGACTAATGATTTGAGGAACATGATGGCTAGTTTCTTCCAAAGTAGTCAACCCTCTTCTTCGGGTACTCTTCCGAGTAACACCGTTGCGAACCCAAGAGGGGAGATGAAAGCAATCACCACTCGAAGTGGCAAAGGTACTAAGGAACCCGAGCTTCCTATACCTCCACCGGTGGTTGTGACTAAGGAGAACGAGTCGCCTGCTCCAGTTCCTCCTCCTTCTCCTTCCCCAATTTCTCCACCTCTTCTTTCTACCCCTCCTCCACCCGTGGTTGTGAGTGATCCTATTCCTCTAAAGCCTTCCTCTTCTTCTAATATACCTTATCCTTCAAGGTTGAGGAAAGAGAAGCAAAAGAGCAAGGATGATATTCAAGTTTCGAACTTCCTAAAAATGTTCAAAAAACTGAATTTCAATATCTCCTTCGCTGAGGCTCTCGCTCACATGCCCAAGTATGCCAAAATGTTTAAAGATCTTCTGAGCGACAAGGAAAAGCTCCTCGATCTCGCCAACACCCAACTTAATGAGAACTGCTCTGCAGTGCTCTTAAGGAAATTGCCAATCAAGCTTGGTGATCCGGGTCGTTTTCTTATCCCTTGCAATTTCCCGGGAGTAGAGAATTGCATGGCCCTAGCCGATCTAGGTGCCAGTATTAATATCATGCCTCTAAGTGTTTGGAAGCAATTATCTCTCCCAGAGCTAGTCCCCACCAAAATGACTTTGGAATTAGCTAACCGTACGGTTGCTTATCCAGTGGGGATAGCCGAAGACGTCATTGTAGGAGTCGACAAATTCACCTTCCCTGCCGATTTTGTTGTTGTCGACTACGAGATGGACCCCCGTGTGCCACTCATTGTTGGTCGTCCATTCTTGAGGACCGGTCGCACTCTCATTGATGTTGAAGCCGGTGAGCTTATCATGAGAGTGGGTGACGATAAAGTAGTCTTCAACATGGGAAAGCTTTCTAAACAGCCTTATTCTTACGAGAGTGTTAATTGTATTGACGTTCTTGATGAGGCTTGTGAAGAACACTTCAAGGATGCTTGTAAAAACATTCCCACCTCTCTTCCCAATGTTGAGACCGTTTCCTCTATCGACTCATCACTATCTCTATTTGGAGAAAGTGATTTCCTTTGGAAAGATTTGGAAGCCACCTTGGAAGATGTGAAGCAAGACAATGACGATTCTCCTGCCACTTGGGATGACGATCTCAGTTTCATTACAAACCTCCTCAGAGAAGACAATCCTTCCCCTCCATCTCCCACTGTTATTGCTATCGAGACTCCGACTTCGAATACGCCTCCCGTCGACAATCCTCCGGATTTAGAACTTAAGGAGTTGCCACCCCATCTTGAGTATGTATTCCTCGAAGAAGAGAAGAAGTCGCCAGTCATCATTGCTAAGGATTTGAAGGATGAAGAGAAAGCCCGACTTGTCGCTGTGTTGAAAGATCATAAGAAGGCTATCGCTTGGAAGATTTCGGATATTCGTGGAATTGATCCTCACTTCTGCACACACAAAATTCTCATGGAGGACGACTTCAAGCCCACTATCAAAGCCAACGAAGGGTGAATCCAAAAATACATGAAGTCATCAAAACAGAGGTTATCAAACTTCTTGATGCGGGTATGATTTACCCTATTTCGGATTCACCGTGGGTTAGTCCAATCCATTGTGTGCCCAAGAAGGGCGGAATAACCGTTGTTCCCAATGAACACAACGAGTTGATTTCCACTCGTCTCGTTACTGGGTGGAGAGTTTGTATAGACTACCGCAAACTCAATGATGCCACGAGAAAGGATCATTTCCCTCTACCTTTTATGGACCAAATGCTCGAACGTTTAGCCGGTAATGAATATTACTGCTTTCTCGATGGTTTCTCGGGTTATTTTCAAATACCCATCGATCCCCAAGATCAAGAGAAAACTACATTCACTTGTCCCTATGGCACTTTCGCTTACAAAAGAATGCCTTTTGGCTTATGTAATGCGCCCGGGACTTTCCAAAGGTGCATGTTAGCTATCTTCCATGACATGGTTGAACAAACCATGGAAGTCTTCATGGATGATTTCTCGGTCTTCGGGGATTCCTTCTCTTCATGCCTTGCCAATTTGGAACGTATGCTAAAGCGGTGCGAAGACACTCGCCTAGTTCTGAATTGGGAAAAATGCCATTTTATGGTAAAAGAAGGCGTCGTGCTTGGACATAAGATCTCGAAAGCCGGTCTTGAAGTAGACCGTGCTAAAGTCGATGTTATCGCAAAGTTGCCTCCACCTTCAACCGTGAAGGGTGTGAGAAGTTTCTTGGGTCATGCGGGCTTCTACCGTCGATTTATCAAAGATTTTTCTCAAATCGCTCGCCTGATGACCCACCTCTTAGAGAAAGATACTCCTTTTATCTTCTCCAAAGAGTGCCTTGAAGCCTTCAACTCGCTTAAGGATAAGCTAACTAAGGCACCCGTCTTGGTTACCCCTAATTGGGAGCTGCCCTTTGAGTTGATGTGCGATGCTAGTGATTTTGCTATTGGAGCGGTTCTTGGACAAAGAGTGAACAAACACTTCCAACCGATCCATTACGCTAGCAAGACAATGACTGGGGCACAATTGCATTATACGACAACCGAAAAAGAGCTTTTAGCTGTTGTCTATGCTTTTGAAAAATTCCGCCCCTATCTTGTCCTTTCTACCACCATTGTGTATACCGATCATTCCGCGCTGAAGTACTTGTTGACAAAGCAAGATTCCAAACCAAGACTTCTTCGCTGGGTTTTGCTGCTCCAGGAATTTAAAATCGAAATTCGCGATAAAAAAGGAGCTGAAAACTTAGCCGCGGATCATCTCAGCAGACTTGAGGATCCATACCAAGGGGATCATCCGACCAAAGAAATCAATGATTCTTTTCCTTTGGATACCTTAATGTCTATAAACTCGAAGCCGAATGAAACCCCGTGGTTTGTGGACTTTGCAAACTACTTGGCGGGTGGAATTCTCAAGGAAGGGTTGACGTCCCAGCAAAAGAAGAAATTCTTTACCGACATCAAGACTTACTTTTGGGACGACCCTTACCTATTCAAACAATGTGCTGACCTGATTATTCGCCGATGTGTTGATGGACCGGCAGCGTCTGAAATCCTTAATGCTTGCCACAAAGGACCCACCGGTGGTCACTTTGGTCCCAACTACACCGCAAAAAAAGTGTTTGATTCGGGATTTTATTGGCCCTCCATATACCGTGACGCTCACGATATGGTCAAACGATGTGATGTTTGCCAAAAGCAAGGCAAAATCACACATAAAGACGAGATGCCTCAGAATTTTATTCAAGAGTGTGAAATTTTTGATGTTTGGGGTATCGACTTTATGGGGCCATTCCCTTCTTCTAAAGGAAACAAATACATCCTTGTAGCCGTTGACTACGTTTCAAAGTGGGTTGAAGCCAAAGCTTTGCCTACTAATGACGCAAGGGTGGTTTGTAACTTTTTGAAAGCTCTTTTCGCTAGATTCGGTGTGCCTCGCGCCATTATTAGTGATCGTGGGACTCATTTCTGCAATGACCAATTTGCTCGATTCATGGCTAAGTACGGTGTATATCATCGTCTTTCCACAGCCTACCACCCACAAACTAATGGCCAGGCTGAAATATCCAACCGTGGGCTGAAGCGAATTCTTGAAAGGACTGTGGGAGAGCATCGTGCCTCATGGGCTGATAAACTTGATGATGCTTTGTGGGCTTTCCGTACTGCTTACAAGACCCCAATCGGCTGTACGCCTTATCGTCTTGTGTACGGGAAAGCGTGCCACCTCCCCATTGAGTTGGAGCACAAGGCTTATTGGGCCTTGAAGTGGGCTAATTTTAATATAAACAAAGCCGGTGACCTACGTAAGATCCAACTCAATGAGCTGAATGAACTCCGTAATGAGGCTTATGAAAATTCTTTGATCTATAAGGAAAGGACTAAGCTCATTCACGATTCTAAGATAAAAAACCGAGAGTTCCATGTTGGAGACAAAGTCTTACTTTTTAACTCTCGGTTGAAAATCTTCTCGGGAAAGCTCAAATCTCGTTGGTCCGGCCCATTCACCATTGCCCAAATTTTTCCATATGGTACTCTCGAGCTCGCTCAACCTAATGGACCAAATTTTAAGGTGAATGGCCAACGAGTGAAGTTGTACTTTGGTGAGGACACCTCTCAGGAGGTGATTCCATCCCTCACCACGTTCCCCATGAACTAATTTTGGGTCGAGTCAGGCTCGTGACTCGGTTATCAAAAACAAGCGCTCCTCGGGAGGCAGCCCGAGTATCTATCCTTTTATGTTTTAATCCCCTAAGTGTAGGGGGGACTTCTATATGTGTTTGTCTTTGTGTGGTGTGATTACAGGGATAAGTGCACTCTTGGAATTTTTGAAGAACCATGCTCCCGTGTTATTCGAAATCCGGTTCTATCTCTCAACTATCGTGATTAAATTTTCTTCATACTCACATTTGAAATTGATCACGTTAGTCGTCTCTTCCTTAACTTGAGTTAACCAACGTGCACAATGTCATAAGTGTAGGGGAGACTTTTCCCACATGCTTAAACATTGAGGACAATGTTTATCTTAAGTGTAGGGGGGACTTCTATCGAAGTTTTAAGTGGTCTTTTCCATGAAAATGCCTTCAATTAACCAGAAAATCCTATTTTTCAACATTTTTCAAATTTTTTATTAACTTTGGCCAATTAGTTGTAATTTTTAAATTTTTATCGTTGCTTTCATATGTATATATCCCGCAAATAAAGTCAAAAATATTAATAAAGTGGTGTAGCTAGTTTAGAAGTCTTTGACATATTAGGCCCGTTGCGTTTATTTTGACTCAACCCGAATAGACTTATCCAAGTTTATTCTAGCTAGTATCCTTAACCATGTAGACCTTAATTGGTTTATTAGGCTAAGTATCCACGAGTCTCATTACTTGAGATTTTAAATTGTGGAGGACGAGAAATGATAGAGTCAATTATAAGTCGGTATTCTTGCGCAAGCTCACTTGGTGTAATTATTTGCCTATTCTCCCATCACTTGCTAATAATTTATCTGCAATAAGTAAGGTCTTACGATTTGAAAAGTTACTTAGCTTCTAGCCCAAGATCGTTTAAAAGTTGCTCGGTAATGATAAGAGTTCATAGCCAAGGCATAACTTATGAAGCGGGGCGCGAAGATTGGCGAATCCGAAAAGGCCCTAACAAGGCATGAGGATTTAATTTTATTGCTGAAGATCCAAAGTGATGTGAAAAGCATTATTCCTAAAATCAATATGAAGGATCAAGACTCACGACGAAAAGCAATCAACTCCCATAAAGATCATGGAGAAGTCTATCCGAAAAGACCCTAACAAGGTATGAGGATAAATAGATCCAAGTCCGAAAAGGAGGCGGATCGTTGTATCTCAAAATCCCAAATAGAGATCGAAGAAATAATCATGAAGTCGTGGTCAACAAAGTTGGAGTACCCCTCAAAAGTCTCCAAGTGAAGAAATTCTATTATGATGAGAAGACCATTATCTCAAGAACGTCTCTCGAAGATATGAAGTATGAAGTACATGCCAAATATCGGCCCGAGAAAGGTCCCAAATCGTGAACCAAGTTATGCCAAGATATGAACTTTTTGATATCCCGAGAAGCAGTTTTAAGAGATTTTGTCCTTTGGCTAACTATTGATCAAATCGTCCTACTTTGCTTTCGGCCCTAATAAACTATCGAAAAAAGTCCAAAAATGCATCTTCATGATCATTCTAAGACAAAAATAAAATATAAGAGATACACCTAGGAATAAGGGAGTTTAAGCATTTAATTAAGCCATGTGTGTAAGTGTTTGAATTGCTAACTTATAATAACAATGATCTCGTTTTTAAGCTTAGTTTGGGGAACGTGAAACTTGAGGGTGATAAATCTTCGCAGCACCAAAGCCCTAATGTAAGTCATCAATTTCTTTGCAAATTATTTCCATATAGCTATTTTCAAAGAGAAAATGGTTTTCTATCCCTTTGTTACCTTTGAAGTTTTGTTTCTTTAATTTTTGTTTAGTAGAATTTAAATAAGGCCAAGGTTGATTAATTATGAGAAAAATGTAAAATTGCTTTGTCACTAAGCATTGCATGAGGGCATGGCAATGGTTAAGTGTAGGGGATTTGATAGGTGTGTAAACACCCATCCTTTTACCACTTAATTCGGGCTAAAACGAGACCAAAACACGTATTTAATATCATTTGTTTGGAATTATGCGTGGTTTTTGTGTTTATTGTGTTTTCAGAGACAACCGGATGAATATTGAAGAAAACATGGGATCGCACGGGTTTTACTGAGGAAAAGGACTCAAGATAAAGTCTATTCTCCAAGAGATGCAAAAGATTTGAAGTCGCTGGGCCTATTCGAAGATTTATCGAAGAAAAGGACCAAAGATGGAAGATTTATATAAGTCGAAGAAACTCAAGTCTATTAAACGAAGAAATTAAAAGACGAGTTGAATTTAATCGACAACAAATCTCGAATCAGAATCGAAAACAGAAACTTTTCTGAAAAGACGAAAATACAAGAAGAACGGGAGAAAGCCCACTCACCAACTAAAGGACAAGCCTATATAAAGAGTTCCCTCACACACATTTAGAAGCTAGCTTAGTTTTTTTTTCTTCTCCCCCACTCTTTCTCTCTGTTTCGTTTCATCACCATCACCACTAGGGTGATTAGTGATTTTAATCTTTGTTTTCCAAATCTTGTTATTTTAATTCTTGTTTGATCTTGTTAAAACATTAATCATTCAATACAAAGTTTTGTTTAATCTTTCCATTTAATCTTGTTCATCTTCATCTTTATCTTCAAGTTCTTAAGTTTTTATTTTTCTTGATTTGATTTTCAAAAGTTGATGGGATTTGTGTTTTTGTTGATGGGATTTGTAGCTTATGGTTAATAGATGCTTTTTGATTGAGTTATTTTAGTCTTTGGTGAAAAACTTAGTGATTTTTGGATTAAAAACGGGTTTCCTTGTTCTTCGTTAACTGTTACTGTACCTGGGTTTCCAGAAGTTCCGAGTCAAGCAAAACTTCCGAATCAAGCATAACTTCCGAGTCAAGCAAAACTTCCGAATCAAGCATAACTTCCGAGTCAAGCAAAACTTCCGAATCAAGCATAAGTTCCGAATCTAACACCTTCATTCGGAAAGTTCCGAACCAACCCTTAAGTTCCGCATCAGTGAACAGTGACTTCCGAATCATTAAGTTCCGAATCAAGGACTTCATTCGGAAGTCCAAAACTTCCGAATCAGCAAGTTCCGGATGAGTGTAAAAGTTCCGAATCACAAACTTCCGAATGAAGGATAAGTTCCGGATGAATCCAAAAGTTCCGGACCAAGCACAAGTTCCGAATGAAGAATGAACAGTAACTTCCGAATCAGTTATCTTTGGGTATTTTACTGTTTCTTAACTATTTCTTTACTGTTTCCTTGATTTAATTTTAATTTTCTTTTAAGCTTAATTCTAATTTAAATTCAAGTTTAAATTCTAGTTTTTATTACTCATCATTAAATTAATTATCTTTGATTTAAATTTTCATTTCCACTTTTAATTAGATTAGAAAACCAAACCCTTTTATTTAGTAACCAAGAACAATTATTCCACTTAAGACCAAGATCAATTCGAGAGGATTCCGAGAGAAATTGAACCTAGCAAAATGCGAATATCATTGATCATAATCAATTGTATGGAATTTTGAAAGCATTTTTGAATGAGTTTCATCCGCAAGTGACTGTGTCTCCTCAGTACTACGAACACAAGGTGCTTCTTTCGATTTGCCAATTATGGTCCTATCATAAAGACCGGGAATATGTTCCTGAGCTTATTTTGCATAACCGGGATTAGGTGGTAAATCTTAAAGACGCTTAAGTTCGAGTTCTTTAAATGATTTAGTTAAAAGATGAACCTTTTCCGTGGAAGCGTATTGTTTTAAAAGCTGTTGTTCTTTGAATTTAAGAAGTTTGGTAGCATTAATTTCCGATTCAAACTTTTTAGACTCGAGAGTTTCGAAATCCATTTTAAGTTTTTGAAAATCATTGACAACCGACTCTTTTGCTTTTAATTCATTGGAAAGATTAGCTTTTAATGATTCTATTTCTTTCAAGTGTTCAATCTTTTCAAAACGAAATTGGTCAAATTCAGAACATGTTATTTTCTCTGCTTGAGGGACCATTTCAAAAGTTTTGACCTTTTCTTTATGCAACGCAAGCTCAGCAATTAGGGTGGAATTCGTATCTACGGATTGTCTGAGGGCCATATGCATTTGATCAATAATATGTTTAGGCACCATGACCAAATCATGTTGAGCATAAGATTCCATACTTGTCGTAGCATTTGGTTGAGGTTCACTCAAATGTGTAGGATTGGGTACCACATCATTTGAGTTACTAGTCCCCGAATGCTGTTCGAGGTTGTTATTTTCATGCCCAACTTGATGTTGGTTATCATCAATATTATTAGATGTGGTTGGTAACTCACTGACGACATCAGAACCGTAGTGAGAGAGATTAGCAACGAGAGTAGCTTTGGCAGAATAAATGTCATCACAATCCGAATCATATGCGTCAAGATCATCTGCTTGATAAGCTGCATTAGAAGTAACAACGACTACAATGCCTTCAGTATCTGCTGCCCCTGGGTCTGCAAGAAATGCTAACTCCTCTGAATCCAAAATCTTCCCCTTAGACTGAGCATCAACCAGATACATCTTCTCACGAAACCATGCATCATCCCTTCTCCTTTTCAGCTCAGTGCATTCCCTAGCCATATGACCTTGTCCTCGGCAATTGTAGCAAGTCAAAACCTTCTTAGGACCAATGGGGCTTCCATTTCTATTAGCTTGAGAATTCACATCTTGAGCATTTACAATCCTTGTAGTAGGTCCATATGAATTTTGCCTTCCCTGAATAGGTTGCACTATTACTTGACCATCTTGAACAGTAGCTTGTTGTCGGGGATTTGAAGAGGTGCGGAGTTGATTGTTTGTTGGTGGAAATCCTCTAGTTGCAACAAGTTTTGACAAGTATGCAGTGAGATGGTTTAGAACATCAGCTGGCGTATCATTTGGAGTAAAGACCGGTGCTTGGATTGGTGGAAGTTCATTAGAGTAGAAGGCTTGTGCTGATTGTGCTTCAATAGGAAAGTATCCTTGCTGAGGGGTATAGCCCATTGGAGAAGTGTTCTCTTGTGATGGTGATGTCTAATATGGTGGTTGCTGTGGAAAAGATTGTTGATGAAAACTTTGTTGAAATGCTTGCTGTGGCATCATTGGTGGTTGATAAGATGGTTGCTGTGGTTGCTGATAGGTGTGTGGTGGTGGCTGCTGCAAGTATGATGGTTGTTGATAAGTATAAGCCATGTTTTGTTGAGAAGCATACATGGCAAGTGGATCATGAACTTGAGGTGTAGACAACCGAGCCTCGATCACATGGCATTCGTGTTGTTGAAGAAAAGCTTGAAGTTGATCCACATTGGTGTTATGCAAGTCCTTAGCCAATTTAACATCCGTCACGTATTTTTTCCATTCTGAAGGAAGAGTGTTCAAATACTTGGTGTTCAATTGAAAGGTAGGAATTATCATGCCATAGATATTGAGCTCATTCAACAATAGGGTAAATCTCAGATAGTAATCATTGAGAGTCTCCCCTGGCACATAGGCAAACTTATCAAAAGTATCATAAAGCTTACACTCTCGTTCTTGTTTAGTTAACGAGGTGGCTTGCATGAGAACACGAATTCTATCCCATAACTCTTTGGAAACTTTATTTTTGCTGACGAGTTTGTAGACATCTGGAGGAAGGGCTTGGAGAATGATGTTTGTAGCATACTTATCACATTTGTCTTGAATCTTCATATCTCCAGTCAATTCACCCGTTGTGCGAGGACGAGTAGTTGTACCTTCCGTCACTGTACCATAATCTAATGGTCCATTGAGCACTGACGCCCAAATAAGATGTCCATTCTCCTTGTTCAACATATAAAGTTTCATTCGGGAAGCCCATTCCTCATACATAGTCTTCACCAACATTGGTGGACGATTATCCGTACCCGAGAGGATGGACTTATCCGTAAGAGATGTGTACTCCATTTCAATAAGTTAAGATTTACAAACGTTGATCGATCAATGAAAGAAAGTAAATGTGTTTGTTGTTGTGAGTTGAAGTCGAGAAACAATGTTAAAATCCCCTAAAATATGTCCTTGATAAACAAAAAATTCCAAGTCAAAATTACACACGAAATAATTTTTGATTATCGGAATGTTGATCGGAATAGTGATCGGAATATCAGTCGGAAAGCCGTCGGAATAAACACTATCGGAATAACCTTGATCGGAATGTCCCTAATCGGAATAAACCAAATCGGAATGTCCCTTTTCGGAATGTGCCAAATCGCAATGTTCCTTTTCGGAATGTGCCAAATCGGAATGCCTAATCGGAATACCTAATCGGAATGTACCAAAATCGGAATCCCTAAACCCTATTCCGATTACACTGATCGGAATGTCCTATAAACCCTTTTCCGATGACCTGATCGGAATAACTCCCACTTTTCTCGGACAAAACTCAACCAATTCATGATTTTAAGCCAAAAAATGATCAAAACACCCAAAAATTTTATGTTTTTAGCCAAAGTAACAATACCAAATCACTACCACAACTATGTAGATGATTTGTATCAAGAAAAAACCATAAAAAAACACAAAAAAAATTTTGGTTCGTGTAAAAATGGATCAAAATAGGCGTATGAATCAAGAACACAAACACATGAACAATACAATCATCCCATGGCTCTTGATACCATTTGTAGGATATGTAAATCTATGCTTATGTTTTAGAGAGAGAAAGAGATAGAAAGATGGTGGATTTCACACTTCTAGAGAGAGAAAGCTTAAGAGAACTATGTGTTATTCAAATGAAATCACCACCCTCTCCATCAATGGAGAGGGTTTATATACCAAGCCTATAAGATGGGCTTGCGCTTACATTTGGGCCGGCCATACAAGCATGGACCGGGCTTTTCCTTGTTTAGTTAATTAAAAGATATCTAGACTACGAGCTACAACTTAATATATTGTCGGAGTGACCGAATCTTCCTAAATACGTAAAAACGTATTTCTAACAATATGTCACTCTTGTCAATCAAACCAAGGATCTTCATGTCATGGACTACACTCAAGTGTATGATTATTTGAAGATGAATCAAGATGAAGCTAACGAAGTTAGGGCTGAAAGATGTAAAACCCGTAAAAATAAGGTCATAATTTAATTCTACTTTCAATTATTTTGAAGTATTTTATAACGTTAAATATTATTATGTTTAACGGTTTAAGTTGAAACCGATATTAAATATTATATTTTAATATTTTGACGAGTAACGAGGACTACTAGTGATCGCGATACCGACGGATGCCTAAAATTTTATATTTTATTATCAATCGTTTCGATATTTAATATTTTCGACGATATCGTTTTAATTACGTATCGAGTCGTTATATTATTATTTTTTGTGTGCGTTTAAACTTTTAAGTATTTTTACGAAACCCGAGTCTCGTAAATATTTGTAAAATTTACTTTTAGTCATTTCCCGCTTTTTAACTAATATTTACATTTTGGACCAAAACTATCACAAATTGGCAAAAACTACCCTAACTCCACACTATAACTAACACTTCCACTAACACTTTTCTTTTAATAAATTCATTTAACAAAAACATCAACCAACTTCTTCTTCTCCCTTTGTTTTAGCCATCCACCATTAACACAAAAAACACCATGATCAAAATTTTTCTAGCTTGATCCAAGAGAAACTAAAACAAGTCCCATCCTCCATTTTCAAAGGGCTACAATATGGTATAAAATTTTCATACATGCAACCATATAAATTTTTCAAGAAAAGTTGGTTATGTTTGATCCAAATTTGTTGTATGCATGTGTTAGTAGTGATGATCAAAAGATTTTCATGCTATGTTTTTATTAAAAAGTTGATTTTTAATTTTTGGGTTTTTGATTTTGATGATGATGCAAGTGTTAGGGATGGTTCATGATGATATTAGGGGTGTAGGATGATGAGGAAAATTGTTAGAATTGATCAAAAACATGATTTTGTGGGAGATTTTGAAAGGTGATTTTGGGCAGTAGGTTTGAGGCCGTTTTTGGGGGTCTTACTGTTTGATAGCCACTTAACTAATTGGATAGGGTTGTAGAGAATTTCGTTAGCTTCGATTTCATATAAAGTAGGCCTTCCAACTCCAAACGAGGTGGAAGATACACTAGTTTGATTTTCGTGTACCGGGAGGCGAGTGTCGACACAATCCGAAAATTGTTGTCGATATTTGGATCGAATCTCGGGGACTATAAAATGAGTTTCAAAATGATTCAAGGGCTGTTCTCAGGCTCCAAGTTTAGTATTTTGAGTCTATTTTTAGAATCAAGTGGCGGTTTTACAAATGGAGTTGTTTAGAATGGTCAAAATGGTTTCGTAAGTCAAGGTCGCTAAACTGTCCGGATTTTGTGATTCAAAAATGAGTCGGGCAGGGAACTTTAGAAGTAAAATCTTTTAATGGGCTTTTGAGAGGACTTTCTATATATAATAAGTAAGTTCTCTGACTAGTATCATAAAAATTTGATATGTTTAAGTATGGGAAAACGGCTCGGACATTCGGTATGTTCCGGCAGATTTTATTAAAGGCATATAATAATAAAATGAATATATAGGAGAGTATAATAGAACCATTTGCATCGTTTTCTCTCGAGTTGTGGTGATTTTATACTTGAGTTTGATTTTATTAAGTATCATTTATTTCTCGGGTCTATTATTAATGTACGCACCTTATTTGCTAGGTTGCGGTTGTCGTGTTTTTCGGGCATCTACTATCGTCGGCGATCGTCTTCAACTAATATAAGTACTAAGGTGAGTCTATAGCCTCGCTTTATACTAGTTATTAAATAATTTTAAACCCGCGAGGGGGAATACATGTTTTTATAAACTTAGAACACAAGATTTTTAATGGTATGCTTTGTCCCTCTATGAATGGACCCGTGGTTGCCTTTAAATTGCATTAAGCGATTGCCTTAGTTAAAGCCTCAATTATGGACCGTTAATTAACCTATGATGGGTTAACCGCTAGTACAATTAATAGATCTATGGGGGAAGCCGCCCCGGTTCAGTTTTTGTGGACTTGTCATAGAAGCTTAGGCCCGACCTCCACACTGTTTGAGCATATTGTATTGAGAAGTCGGGTATACGGCAATGTACCAATAATCTGGAGGTAACCGACAATTAATAAATCTCTCGTCTTATTAGACTGATATGGGAGTGTCTAAGGGCTCGGTTCCATGAGCTTATTGCAATTTATGCTATATACAATTATCATTGTTGATGCAAATTATTATTTGATGCTTATAAGCATGCCACAAACTTATAATCTTTGCTTGTGTTCAAATTGATTTCATAAACCTATAGATTCACTCGGCATTTTTGCTGATTGTTTTACTCACATGTATTTCAGGTAATCAAGAAGTGGAAGCTTGGAGGTCACGAGAATGAAGTTGTGCACTGCTATGTTGTTCAAACTCTTTGATTTATTTATCGTTCCATTTTTAAAACAAACTAATATGTTGTTTTAACTTATCTTTTGGTAACGATTACTTGGGACTACGCTACTCTGACAAATGTTTTAGGAACGATAAATCTAAAACGTCTCTTTTTGAGTCGTTCTTTATAAATTATGTGTTGTTGTATCATTGTTTAGCACCCAAAGATGTATTCCGCTGCGTGTAAATTTGGGGGTGTTAAAGATTGGTACCAGAGCCATGAGTTATAGAGAACTAGGTCTTTTTTCTAAAAACCTAAACTATAACTGTCGGTTTTATTTTTCAAAGAGTCGGTGCACATGATTTCGCGTGACTTCAGGTTCAAGCTACTTCTGGGATTACAACTTTAGTATACATTATTATGTATGCCTTATTGCTAAGTATTTCTAAATAAATACTATAATCCTTTATCGATATATATTTATGTCGTTAAACTTTTCGATAAAAGTTTATCATTTATTAATGATTAACTTAAATAAATACAATGAATTTTCAAGATCTTTCTGTATTTATTTTTGAACTATTTAAATTGCTTTTATTGCAAAATTTTTATATTATGACCTTACATAACTTCATTTACGCGCGTTACTTTCATTGTTTAACCCTTTGAGATATCTATATAGATATTCAAATCGTCTTCCGGCTATTTGTGCCTGGACGTATTTTAACGTAATTTCTAGACCATTGTGTAGCTCAATGTGTCCTTGGAATAGACTAACCGCTATTTTTTGACATTTATATGTATCGACTCCGAAGTGTATTGTTCACTTATATCTCGGTAACGTCATCGTTATTTTATAAATCATCGTCTAGATTATGGCGCTAGAATTGGTATACGATTTTACTTATATAAAATTGTATCATTTGTTTTTCATTAACCTTCTCGCTCCCGGAGTGTAGCATGTTAATGTTCCATTCTTTTCTTGCTATGTTTTGTGTTTTTGACAACCGTGGCACCAAGGAGATTTGCCTACATTGCACTTTGAAATCTAAATTACGAACGTCTTTCACCGTTTTGCTTCCTAAATTTTGTGTTGGATACCTTGAAGCATCTTTTGTCATTTATTATGCTATATTTTTATTTGATGCTCATTACGAGATTTATTTTTCGTTGTTGTAAAATCCACAAGACATGTGTGTATATATATATATATTTTGAGCCGTTAGGAAGTGTCGAAAAATATATTTAATGGAGGAACTGCAGGGGCAGTATAAACAAGTCACAACTTAAAAGTAAAACCTGCGTTTTTAAAATAAAATAGTCAAACCTGCACAGAACTTGCAGGGGTATTTTGGTCATTTTACATTGGTTTTCAGGTCTCGGGTAAAACTAGAAAGTCGTCTGAAACGTCGTTTTGCATCAAAATGCTTTAGACTCCGAGTCTGGGAAATGTCGTTTATCGGGTCAATTAATCGGCTCATATTTAAAAGTTAAATCTGATAGAAAATTCAGAACATGAGTTTTAAATGTTTCTAAGCTGTTTTGATTTCATTTGAGATCGTAAAATTTTAACAAATATTATTTTACAACTAACGAATACTAGTTGCATGTGAAAATGTTTAAAAATAAAAACAGTACAGGATTAGCAATTACCGGATTAATGGTGTAATTTAAAAACGAATAACATACTTTCTTAAAAGCATGTTGTGTCGAGTATCTTACAAAGAATACACATGTGGATTGTTTTATTCTTTTTATATATATGACTCAATTGTCATTCGATGTTATTTTATTTTTATTTTCTTTTAATCTTCCACTGATTTGAGTTGCGTTTTGAAGTTTTGCCTTCACGTTCTTCGTTAACATTCTTATCGCGTATCTCATGACGTTTTCGTCTAAACCTTATAACCCTTTGAAAACTTAACAACTTGTAACCATTTCATTGGTTGTTTTATAAGCTACTATTTGCCACTTTTTGCAAAACTTTGACTACTTTATACGTTGTCATAATGTCATATTATAAATAAATCTGATATTGTTTTACGATTATTTTCACCAATTATTTTTACTTTGGTGTTATAAAATACTTTTCGTAAGATTAAAAGTTGCTTATTAAGTATCTCACAAATTAATTGTATCCTATAAATTTATAAACTATTTTTAAATTCCATTTTACAAATGGCATGGTTTATATATAAACATAAGAAACGTAATACTTTTCGACGAAATGGAGCACTGCATTGCTAGCCCTAAATTATACATGGCCTGATCACCTATGTCTAATCTAGAAGGAGCCATGCTAGGCTGAATAGTAGTCAACTTCAAAATCTTGATAATAATCAACTTTTTACTTGTAATTATGATAAAGATAAATAAAATGAAATAAATTGAAAAGAAGTTTTGAAAACTTTATATTTTATGCAAGTAGCACAATTTCTATGCATCCGCATATGTTTTCTTACCTTTTGTTAAACGAATTACGTGATTATAAGTACGTTTTTACTCGACAATCGTTTTTCCACTTGTTACCTCATTTTGTCTTATAACTGATTTCTTTTGACCGTTCGTTTAATTACTGACTGTTGATAAAAGACTTGAAAGTCTCGATTTGTTTTATCCTTTCTTCTCGTCCAATCTTCTTTATTCGACTGGGTAGATCTTTGGAATTTCTCCGCACGTGAATAATGAATTATCACTAGAGTGATTTCCGTATATCTGGGATGACGTCCGTCACTCTCGTTTGTCTCGAAATCCACTTTTGTGAACCGTGCTTTGATTTCTCTCTTTAAACACTAACATCGTTCATTTGATTTGTTTTAATTACAAGTGATTATTAGGAATTTTATTTTATTAAAATTTTTGTATGGATCTTATTTCCGATCGTGTAACGACCACCGCGAAGTTAACAAGCTGATATTGGTGAACCATCAACCGCACTAACCAAAATTGACAACTTGTTTAATCTATCATTTCTTATCGTCTTACCATCAACGTCTTTATCTTATTATTCTCTTTAAGAATTCATACGACATTTGCTTCGTTCTCTTTTGTACCATTGATTTCGTATTAATTGTTGACTATTATTTTCATTTGTATTCGCTTGTTATCTTGTCACATTTCGAAACCAGAATATATCCCATGTTATTTTGAAATAATAAACACCTTTATGTATTTCTACAAAGTATTATAAATTTTTTTATGGAACTTTTATACATTTTCCAATGATTTTCAGTTATCGAAATAACCATTACAAGAAAAAGGTTAAATTTATACATCATATTTTGTATAACTAAAACTAATGTTAAAAATAAAATTATGTTCTACCTTTTGAACTAATTGACTTATCATACTTTATTTTTAATGTAATGAAATTACCGGTTTAATTTATATTCCTAACAATGATTTAATTTGGAAATTATATTTTCTAAATCGTAACCATCAATATGAGTATAATTAATAAATTTACGTCATTCTTTCAAAGTTTCTTAAGACGACCAAATAAATTTGGAAAACTATTTTACTTCTATTTTTGATGTATCATCTTTATCAAGAAAGTACTTCAACTGAGTTTTAAGTTAATACCAAATCCGGGACGGATAATTGTGACAAATGTTATTTTAATGTATAATTTATTCTTCGCTCTCATTTTTCTAGTATTGTGATTTATTATGTTTTACGGTTACGTGAGTCGAGATCCCTCGTCGATCGTCAACCTTAAATCGTTTTACCACATCTTGTTCGTTTATGCGTTTATTGAAGTTATTTTTATCTCGTTCTATTCCTCGTATTGAAGATTACTATTTTATTCTGAGTTTAAAATGAATCTCGGGAAGCAGTGTATAAGAAGAAACGATAAGTGTCACCAGGATTTATGCGTGTACTTGTGGAATGATTGAGGACCGAATCTCTTAATGAATGGAGTTAATAAATTTGTTACAACCTCGAGGAGCATGTTGAAGCCGACACCGCAAGTGGAAAGACTCTTGTGATCAAGTGGTTATTATCAAGGGTTCGTTCAAGGTTTTCTCGATGATTAACGATGGAAATCTATACTTGATGTTATTGTTCGACCTTTTATTTTTATGTACTTATGTGGTATGTGATCTAGTCAAATGATCGTAAGTTGTGAGAACTTGAGACGGCATCATCCGATGACGTCCGATCATGTAGAACATATATTATGTAATATCTTTTTGACTTTCAACGACGATGTTTATTGAGACTTTAATGCGCGTTGGCGAAAGTGAGATGGTGTCTTTGTATTATCTTTTGAGTGAGGACCCGCGTGTGAGTACCCTTCGATGACGAAAATGTCTTTCTTGTTAGTTCTTTCGATGTGTGTCCATGGCTATCCGGCCGATGGATATCCTTTAGTTTGCAACCTTCCTTTTAACTGGACTTACCCGAAAATCCTGTCATCTATTCGTGTCGTCGAATGAGCTTCGTGTGATTCATAAAATTTTCATGTGTCGAGCTTGACGGGTGACTTGTGGATAAGGATTTATTTATTCCTTTTTGGTGAGATACTACTTGACGACAAGTTGCGTTTTGTAAAAGAACCAGTGGAGATCGTGGATCGAGATTCACGTAGGAACGTGAAGACTTCTTTATAAGGAATGCCCTCATCCTTCCGGGTAGTGAACAACTCGTGTATGAGGCGAGTTGAGCGTCGGGACATCGCTCCCTTAAGGTGGTGAGGATGTAAAACCCGTAAAAATAAGGTCATAATTTAATTCTACTTTCAATTATTTTGAAGTATTTTATAACGTTAAATATTATTATGTTTAACGGTTTAAGTTGAAACCGATATTAAATATTATATTTTAATATTTTGACGAGTAAGGAGGACTACTAGTGATCGCGATACCGACGGATGCCTAAAATTTTATATTTTATTATCAATCGTTTCGATATTTAATATTTTCGACGATATCGTTTTAATTACGTATCGAGTCGTTATATTATTATTTTTTGTGTGCGTTTAAACTTTTAAGTATTTTTACGAAACCCGAGTCCCGTAAATATTTGTAAAATTTACTTTTAGTCATTTCCCGCTTTTTAACTAATATTTACATTTTGGACCAAAACTATCACAAATTGGCAAAAACTACCCTAACTCCACACTATAACTAACACTTCCACTAACACTTTTCTTTTAATAAATTCATTTAACAAAAACATCAACCAACTTCTTCTTCTCCCTTTGTTTTAGCCATCCACCATTAACACAAAAAACACCATGATCAAAATTTTTCTAGCTTGATCCAAGAGAAACTAAAACAAGTCCCATCCTCCATTTTCAAAGGGCTACAATATGGTATAAAATTTTCATACATGCAACCATATAAATTTTTCAAGAAAAGTTGGTTATGTTTGATCCAAATTTGTTGTATGCATGTGTTAGTAGTGATGATCAAAAGATTTTCATGCTATGTTTTTATTAAAAAGTTGATTTTTAATTTTTGGGTTTTTGATTTTGATGATGATGCAAGTGTTAGGGATGGTTCATGATGATATTAGGGGTGTAGGATTATGAGGAAAATTGTTAGAATTGATCAAAAACATGATTTTGTGGGAGATTTTGAAAGGTGATTTTGGGCAGTAGGTTTGAGGCCGTTTTTGGGGGTCTTACTGTTTGATAGCCACTTAACTAATTGGATAGGGTTGTAGAGAATTTTGTTAGCTTCGATTTCATATAAAGTAGGCCTTCCAACTCCAAACGAGGTGGAAGATACACTAGTTTGATTTTCATGTACCGGGAGGCGAGTGTCGACACAATCCGAAAATTGTTGTCGATATTTGGATCGAATCTCGGAGACTATAAAATGAGTTTCAAAATGATTCAAGGGCTGTTCTCAGGCGTCAAGTTTAGTATTTTGAGTCTATTTTTAGAATCAAGTGGCGGTTTTACAAATGGAGTTGTTTAGAATGGTCAAAATGGTTTCGTAAGTCAAGGTCGCTAAACTGTCCGGATTTTGTGATAAAAAAATGAGTCGGGCAGGGAACTTTAGAAGTAAAATCTTTTAATGGGCTTTTGAGAGGACTTTCTATATATAGTAAGTAAGTTCTCTGACTAGTATCATAAAAATTTGATATGTTTAAGTATGGGAAAACGGCTTGGACATTCGGTATGTTCCGGCAGATTTTTATTAAAGGCATATAATAATAAAATGAATATATAGGAGAGTATAATAGAACCACTTGCATCGTTTTCTCTCGAGTTGTCGTGATTTTATACTTGAGTTTGATTTTATTAAGTATCATTTATTTCTCGGGTCTATTATTAATGTACGCACCTTATTTGCTAGGTTGCGGTTGTCGTGTTTTTCGGGCATCTACTATCGTCGGCGATCGTCTTCAACTAATATAAGTACTAAGGTGAGTCTATAGCCTCGCTTTATACTAGTTATTAAATGATTTTAAACCCGCGAGGGGGAATACATGTTTTTATAAACATAGAACACAAGATTTTTAATGGTATGCTTTGTCCCTCTATGAATGGACCCGTGGTTGCCTTTAAATTGCATTAAGTGATTGCCTTAGTTAAAGCCTCAATTATGGACCGTTAATTAACCTATGATGGGTTAACCGCTAGTACAATTAATAGATCTATGGGGGAAGCCGCCCCGGTTCAGTTTTTGTGGACTTGTCATAGAAGCTTAGGCCCGACCTCCACACTGTTTGAGCATATTGTATTGAGAAGTCAGGTATACGGCAATGTACCAATAATCTGGAGGTAACCGACAATTAATAAATCTCTCGTCTTATTAGACTGATTTGGGAGTGTCTAAGGGCTCGGTTCCATGAGCTTATTGCAATTTATGCTATATACAATTATCATTGTTGATGCAAATTATTATTTGATGCTTATAAGCATGCCACAAACTTATAATCTTTGCTTGTGTTCAAATTGATTTCATAAACCTATAGATTCACTCGGCATTTTTGCTGATTGTTTTACTCACATGTATTTCAGGTAATCAAGAAGTGGAAGCTTGGAGGTCACGAGAATGAAGTTGTGCACTGCTATGTTGTTCAAACTCTTTGATTTATTTATCGTTCCATTTTTAAAACAAACTAATATGTTGTTTTAACTTATCTTTTGGTAACGATTACTTGGGACTACGCTACTCTGACAAATGTTTTAGGAACGATAAATCTAAAACGTCTCTTTTCGAGTCGTTCTTTATAAATTATGTGTTGTTGTATCATTGTTTAGCACCCAAAGATGTATTCCGCTGCGTGTAAATTTGGGGGTGTTAAAAAAGACGTGCCAAGACACAAGACCCATTGGCTTTTATGGCAAACTATCCATCATCTATGTCATATCCCATGGTACCCTACCATCAACCCTCGTCAAGTAACTTCATGCCACAACAACAACAACAACAACTCACCCCTTATGGATATCAACCTCCTGCTGCTGTGAATTACCTACAACAACCCATTGCCTGTTTTGATGACATCACCGATCCTACTTATGCGATTAATACTGGTCTTGCACTTCTCGCAAAGGCATTCAAATTTACCATTAACCCCACCAACAACAATCAGAGAATCTCCTCGAACACTAGAAATAGGCAGATCGCTCAACCGCTCATGAATGAAAATCAAGATCGCCAATTGGTAGTTGCTGGAGACACGGAGACTCAATTTCAACAATATGGTCAGAATGCTGGGCAGACTGTTGGCAATGCAGGAAATCAGTATGGTCAAAACCGTGGTCAACATCCGGGTGCTCCGAATGTGGGTAATCAGAATGGGTTAATAGTTGTGCCAGCAGTTGGTAATTAGATGGGAAACATTGTGGCTGCAAGGGCTGAGAATACTGGTACGGGAAATGGAAACAACAATCGTCAGGTTCAGTGTTACAACTGCAGGGGATTTGGTCATTATGCTCGAGATTGCACTGCCAAAAAGAAGAGGGATGCTGCTTATCTTCAGACTCAGCTTCTCATAGCACAAAAAGAAGAGGCAGGGATTCCACTTCAAGTTGTGGAATTTGATCTACTGGCTTCTGCTGCAGAATATGACGAGGAAGAAGAGGTGAATGCAACTACATCTTGATGGCAAACTTACAGCAAGCATCAACCTCAGGAATGCATGATGACAGAGCTCCCGTCTATGATTCAGACGGTCCTTCTGAGGTACAACAAAGTTTTGATGATAATGATATATATTGTATGTCTAATCAGGAGGAAGAGTATACTGAGATGCTTGAGCCCTACATTGAGACACACGGGGACCAAACGAATAATAGTATTATTATTTTGAAGGAGCCTTGTGTGGACCTTAGTGTGGATCAAGTTGCTCAGCCTACAACCCTTCCTGATGAGACACATGCGTATTAAATCTCTATTTGATAAGCTTGCTAAGGATGTAGATCATGCTACGGTGGTTAATAATAAGTTTAGAGAAACTAATCCCAAATTGACCACTGAGCTTGCGGGATATAAGGAACGGGAGAAAAGTTTTGAGATTCATCATGCTAAAATCAAGGAACTTGAACAAGCTCATGCGACATCGGTTTATCAAGAAAAATGCACAACTAAGAAATTAAATGCCTTACACTTAAGTAGTGCTAAAAAGATAAGTGAATTGAATGATGAAATTACTTCTCTTAATAAACAGCTTTCAACTGAAAAATCTATTATTTTGGATTTAAAAGAAGAACGAAAAAAGATGAAACATGATTTCACAATTCGAGAAGATGGGCTTCTTGAGGATTTTTGCAAAGCTCAGGATAGGATTAGGGAATTAGACAACCTTTTAGTTAAACGTGGCCAAACTATGCAGACGATAAATATGCTTGCACCAAAAGTGAATGAGACAAATTACACTCGATACAAATTGGCTATAGGTTGCCCTCTTCCCCCTAATCCCGGATACCTTAAGCAAGTTCAGGCCACTAATGAAACTTTATATAATGGTAGTGTGCTATTGTCTGATGAGCATGATCCTCCTAGTGTGCATGATTCCGAGGAAACTACTGAACTTGCTGAAGAGACTCGTTTAAGAATGAAAAAGTTTGATAAAGAAGTGACACCCGTTTATTAACCGAAAATTAATCCTCCAACTGTTTTTGTTCGGTCTCAAACGAGTACTGAAATGCTTTTGCTACCAAGTGAGGAATTGACTGATGACCCCTCCTAAACCGAGTATCACACGTCGATTTCTAAACGAGCTTAAAGATAACTTTGTCATTCTTAAACGTGTTGTTAATTCCAAAATCACCGGAGGAAATTTTACATCACCTGTTTAGATTGAGGTTCAGAAAATTCTTCAAAACGATATTAATCCGCTTATTAATCAAGTTGATGCTCGGTTAGGAAATTTGGAAAACGCTTTTCTAAAAGAATTTGCCAACTTTGTTGAAGAGTTTAAATCTTTGGCAAAGGAAGCTGATGAATCTCTTGATAAAATCAAAGTTTTGGAAAACGATCTTGAACGTCTCTCTAAAGCAAGTGATAGTATTGTTAGTAGCCCAGTTGAGTTAGGTACCTCTGTTTTGGATAATGAAAACCTTCAAACTGAGCTTGATCTTATGAAAGAGAAAATGGAATCTTATGTCATTAAAAAGGATAAAGAATTCACCGATCTTTGGAATAAATTTGTGAAAAAATATGATGAATGCAAGTATGACAAGATTTCGTATGAAAAAGCTTAAAATGAATGCAACAAACTATCGCACGGTTGCAGGCTCAGTTAGGAGGGGTTACGGAAACGAATTTGGGCTCTTCAGGTTTGAGAGTTCTAGTGATGGTAATGTTCAGAAGCTTAAGGCTAAGATTGCAGATTTAGAATCTATTGTTGTTTCATATAAGCGGGCTGTCGAACAAAGTATGTCTGTATATCAGAAACTTATTGATAAAATTTGTGAGAACTATAAGTTAAAGGCATTGTTAAAAGATAAGACTTCTGAACCTAGCTCGATTGTGGATACGCTGATCCAGAAACCAGCAACCTCGGGACCCACTCGTATTGCTGTGACACCTTTTCCCATGGTTGCTGGAACGAACACTGCTGTGATTGCCCCAGGAATGTTTCGTGTTAGTTCTCCCTCTGTGACTAGCAAACAACGTAAAGCAAGCGTTAGGACAAAACCGATCACTGTAACTCAACCACAAGTTATTGATTTAAAAAGTGCTAATTCTAATAGACGAGTGTCTTCTTCTACAGGTCTAAACAACTACACTAAGAGCAGACGGCCACAGCCTACGAGCAATACAAGGAATGATAGGGTCCTTTTTGCCTCTAGAAGTAGTCGCCCTAAGATCCATAATGTGGAAGTAGAAGAACACCCTAGGAATTTACCGTTTTTTAATCATAATCAGAAACCTATTTCATCTAAATGTAATAACTTTAAGCTTGCTATTCGGAATGAAAAATCTGAAGTCATTTGTGCTAAATGTAATAAATGTTTCTTTACTTTTAGTCATGATGCTTGTGGTTTGACTATGAATGGGTTGACCTATGGTGGTTACAATCGAATTGACAAGCTGTCAGACGGTGAACAACAACGCACTCCTTAGGCTAAGGTGTATGTTCCAAAAAGTACGCATGTAGGGTCTACAGAAAGTCTTGCTAAGCCTAGTAGCCCTAGATTCACCTCTAAATGGTTGCCTACTGGTAGAAATTTTGACTGTTGTGGCAAAATTATCGACACTAGTAGTTCTCATACTGACAGTGAAACGTCGGTATGTGATATGGCTTAATTATCATCTAACCCTTCAGGAACCTATTTCATCGGTTGCCAAAATATTTTCTTCTCTTATCATTGGCAGGCTGTTGAAATTTGTCTCTGGTGCGTGGACTCGGGCTGTTCCAAACATGTGACTGGGAATCGAAGCCTTCTCAAAAACTTTGTATGGCGCTTCATGGGAACTGTTCGATTTGGAAATGATCATGTTGCGGCAATTCTAGGCTATGGTGATCTTCATTGGGGAAATATAATCATCACCAGAGTTTCTTTTGTTGATGGCTTGGGACATAATTTGTTCTCGGTTGGGCAATTTTGTGATTCAGACTTGGAGGTCGCTTTCGAAGTCATACATGTTTTGTAAGAGATCTTGAAGGAATTGATTCGTTGAAAGGAAATCGTACCACCAACCTTTACACCATTGATCTTTTTCAAATGTATGCTGCTTCTCCAATTTGTCTCATTACCCGAGCCACATCAACAAAGTCATGGTTATGGCATCAAAGGTTATCTCATCTCAATTTCGATGCCATCACCCAACCTGCGAAAGATGATCTCCTTACCGGTCTTCCAAAGTTTAAATATACAAAAGACCATCTTTGTCCTTCCTGTGAACAAGGTAAAAGTAAGAAGAAGCCTCACAAACCCAAACCTATTCCCAACTCAACGAATAGGTTACACCTCTTACATATGGATTTGTGTGGCCCAATGAGAATCAAAAGCATTAATGGAAAGCGGTATGTCCTTGTCATTGTGGATGACTATTCTCGTTAAACATGGGTTCATTTTCTTGCTTCGAAAGATGAAGCCCCTGATGTAATTATTAATTTCCTGAAGAAAACACAAGTACTACTGCAAGCCCCTGTCATTATTGTGAGAACGGATAACGGCACAGAATTCACCAATCAGAAATTGAAAGCTTATTTTGACGAAGTTGGGATTTCTCATCAAACTTCGGCTGTAAGAACTCCAGAGCAAAATGGAGTTGTGGAACGGAGGAATCGTACGTTAGTTGAAGCTGCTCGAACAATGCTTCTATCCTCTAGTGCACCATTATTTCTTTGGGCTGACGCTATAGCAACTGCATGTTATACTCAAAACCGCTCCATAATTCACACCCGTTTCAACAAAACACCTTATGAGATCATTAATGGAAGAAAACCGGATATCTCATTCTTACATGTATTTGGCGCATTATGTTATCCCAAGAATGATCGTGAATATATCGGTAAACTTGAACCTAAAGGTGATATTGGCTTTTTCATTGGTTATTCTTCAACTACCTGTGCTTACAGGGTTTATAGTCGAAGGACAAGAAAGGTAATGGAGACTATGAACGTTACCTTTGATGAACTCTCGGGTATGGCATTTCAGCATAGAAGTTCACATCCCGAGCTTCAAGGTCAGACTTCTGGACACGTAAGTTCAGGACTCGCGCTTCAATTTGCACCGTCAGCAATCTCATCGTTACAACCATCGGAACGTGACTTGGAAGTTTTATTTGGGCCAATTTATGATGAATATATGGAGGGTCCTTCGTTATTTGGTGTTCCTCAAAATGCCCCGGCTGCACCTGCTGCGGTAGTTCCAGAACCACCAGCTGCACCTACACCAACGGCATCCGTTTTTGCATCATCTATGTCAACCTCAACCATATTGACTCAAAACATTCCAACCACATCTCTGACTGCTGACGCAACTCAACAACATTCTCAGCAAATTCCAAATCATGTCATCTTCAGAATGAAATAGTTGATGAAAATGCAAACAATGCGATGCTCAACGAACACGAGTTTGTTAATCCATTTGCGGCTTCCACAAGTTCTACTCAGCCTTCAACATCATATGTGGATCCGTCGAGCTCACATCAAGTTTCTCATACACTCCCACATGAACACAAATGGACTAAGAATCATCCTTTGGTTCAAGTGATTGGCGATCTCACACGACCAGTCTCAACACGAAATCAGCTACGTACCGACGGTGATATGTGCATCTATGCATTATCAGTCAGTACAATGGAACCAACAAGTGTGAAAGAAGCAATGACCAATGTATCATGGATTGAGTCTATGCAAGAAGAACTCAATCAGTTCATTCGGCTTAATGTATGGGAGTTAGTACCTCGACCGGACAATATCGACCCCCTTACTCTGAAATGGTTATTCAAAAACAAGATGGATGAGGAGCAAACGGTCATTAGGAACAAGACTCGGTTAGTTGTGAGAGGTTATAAACAGAAGGAGGGAATAGACTTCGTAGAATCCTTCGCCCCGGTTGCTCGAATGGAAGCTATTAGGATTTTCTTGGCATACGCTGCACACAAATCGTTCACTGTGTATCAAATGGACGTGAAGACGGCTTTCTTGCATGGACCGTTAAATGAAGATGTGTATGTATGTCAACCTGAAGGTTTCATCAACACCGAGCATCCAAGCCATGTCTACAAGTTGAAAAAGGCAATTTATGGTTTGAAACAAGCACCGAGGGCATGGTATGACGAATTAGCATGATTTCTTCTACAAAATCACTTCAGCAAAGGAACCATTGATCCGACTTTGTTTATCAAGCACTACGGCAACGACATATTGGTGGCTCAGGTCTATGTAGATGATATTATATTTGGTTCTACTAACCCAAAATATTCCATATTATTTGCAGACCTTATGAAAAGTCGATTTGAAATGTCCATGATGGGGGAAATGACGTTTTTTCTTGGTCTCCAAGTTCACCGATCCCCCCGTGGCATAATCATATATCAAGCCAAATATGTGCTTGAAATTCTAAAGAAATTTTGAATGGAAAACTGTGATCCTATCGGTACTCTAATGGAAACTACACAAAAGCTTGATTTGGATAAGAAAGGGACATTTGTAGATGCTACAAAATACCGAAGTATGATCGGGTCCCTTATGTACTTAACCTCAAGTAGACCGGACATTGTGCATGCTACATGTTTATGTGCTCGGTACCAGGCTAAGCCAACCGAGAAGCACCTCAAGGAGGTTAAAAGGATCTTTCGTTATCTCCGTGGAACCATTAACATGGGTCTCTGGTATACGAAGGATTCTGGTATTAATCTCACTGGTTTTTCAGATGCCGACCATGCAGGGTGTCATGATACATTCAAGAGCACTTCCGGTGGGGCACAATTCTTAGGGGAGAAGCTAGTGAGCTGGTCATCAAGGAAACAACACTGTACGGTGTTGTCAACCACGGAAGCAGAGTATGTGTCTCTATCCGTGTGTAGTGCTCAAGTCCTTTGGATGAGAACACAACTCTCGGATTATGGCTTTTACTTTAACAAAGTCCCTATTTATTGTGATTCACAATCAGCCATAGCCATATCCTGCAACCCGGTCCAACACTCCAAGACCAAGCACATAGCTGTCCGATTCCATTTCATAAAGGAGCATGTGGAAAAAGGAACGATCGAACTGTTCTTTGTCAAGACAGACTACCAACTAGCCGACATCTTCACCAAAGCTCTTTCTCAAGACATATTTGAATTCTTGGTTCGTCGACTTGGTATGCGTAGTTTCACACATGATGAACTTGAACGTCTTGCACATTCGCAGTAATCTTGTATATATTTATCAGAAAATCAAAATACAAAAATATAAAACTGTTGTCCCATATTATTTAGATGATTAATGATAGAAAATAGATGAAAAGAGATGGATTCCTAGAGAGAGAAAGTAGTGAGAGAAAGTAGAGAGAAGATGATTAACTTGGTGAATATTAGATTAGAGAAAGATTTGTTACAAATGACCATCCACCCTCCTAACATGCTAGGAGGGTAATATATATAGTCCACCCACATGCGGGCTTTAATGGGCTATATATTGGGCCGGGCTTGTCTTTTGGACTTTAATTAGTTTAAATCCAAGCCCGTAAACCACGACTAAGTAACTACCTATTACAACGTTCTAATAAATATTACAATAAAAACCTATGACCGAACATTCTTGTTTGACTCAATATTTTTAAGGCTAACAATCTCCCCCAATGTGAGGTCATTCCTCTTCGATATTTGGAGTCCAATGGAGATTTATGAATTTCGTCATAAATGAGTCTTGAACGTGTAACAGTAGTTTTGTTCCTTCATGCTGTGATCTTTGAGCCTTTGTCATTGTCTTTCGACTTAGTCTTTTATCTTGAGATCTTCAAATCATTCTTGACTTGTCCTTGCCATCTTGCGATCTTGTGTCTTTATCCACATGCTCACACTATTATATGTTGAATAAGTCTTTGGGCATGAGTATGTGGTTTTGAATCTATGACTTTGCTGAGTACACCGTGACGCCACCTTCTCGAGACAAAACATAGACACGGACTGAATGGCTTAGACATTCGTCCTAAATCGGTAGCGTTTTACCTCCGGTCGGTGAAGACCGTTATACGATATTAAATATCATACCTGTGATTAGGTAGATTCAATTAAGAATCTCCTTGACAGGGTTTCGCGGCTGTACTAGCCGTTCTCTTTACTCGACCGTCTCAAAGCAAGACAGCGAACATAAAGAGTGAATCAATTGGATAAATATCCGCTTGATTAAAGTCGTCAATTCAAACTCCTGGAACAAGTTTGATTCATTAAGAATCTTACCATTGTTGCTTTCCAGTTGACACAAGTTTGATTCATAAGAATCTCACAAGTCACCTACCGTACCGCTGTTTGATGTTGACGCTAGAAGGATTTCCATTCGTCACTATGAATATTAATGAATATCACTCTGAATGTTCTGGCAAGACCATAAAGATATTGCGTAGAAACCTGAAACAAGTTTGAATCAATTCGGAATCAAACCACTGTTGCTTTTCAGTTTTACATATGTTCAATTCATAAAGAATCTTACATATGACCTACCACAGTTCTGTTTAATGTTAACACTGGAAGGATTTCCACTCATCATTGTGAATACTAAGTAGTATCACTCTGAGTGTTCTAGCAATATCACAAGGATATAGCGTAGGACTCTCTTGATCTTCATTCGTGTATCCTAACGAGATTTTATTGATCTCTTGGCTCTAGACTCGATTTGTGCACTTTTAGTGGTCGGAGGCTGGAGCATATGCCACCTATTCAATATCAACTATCTCGGAGTGAGAAAGTCAATAGAAGTCGTGTTGATCTCTGTGACAATAAAACAAACTTCTTTTGAGAGAAGCCTGAGTAGCTAGGAAAGGGTTGTGCTTCACATCACTGGGTCCATGATGAGTTTGTCTTCATGATGAGTTGACCCGGTTTCTGCCTAAGTTGTATGGAGGGTTTCTTTCTTTACACCCTTTATCCTTACATTTCTTTTTCATTCTTCAACCCCTTCAATGCTTACCAAGACATCATTAATAGCACCTTGTTGTGATTGTTCCAGTGCTATCATCAGTACTTAGTCGGCATTCAGCTACGTTCACATTCTACTCCATCTTTACTAAGGACTTCTAATAATCTATTGGATTGTCCCTGGGAAGATCCCTCCGGTTCTGTTTGGATCATAGGACTTAACCTAACCACCCTTTTGACACCAATAACGTCGTGTATTAAAGATGTTGTGGGTATTTGATCGAAACTATGAGTGCTTGAGTCTTTAGATCACATTTTAATCACATTCTCTCCCCTTATCTCTAATATATAAAATCTTTTGATATTAGAGATACCAAATTTGATTAAAATATATTTTGAAAAATAGTCTTGAAAATTTCGGGAGAAAGATGTGTCAAACTTAGCATGAATTTTGGAAAGCTCCCCCTCAAAAATTGATCCAATGGAATTGTCATTACGAGGATTTGATCCACATTAAACTTTTGAGGATAGGAGTTGTTGAACACACAATTTTTGAAAGATTTTGAATATCATTGAGAAATTCTTGAAAAAATTGTGTTCAACGCTTTTTGAAAAATCAATTCTTTTTGTCGAAAAGGTTTTTCTAAAGCATAAACTTGAGTTCAGAGACTTTGAATGTCTTGACAAATCCACTCAAGTGTAAGAAGATGTAACTTCTTTTGCTAAGGGTAAGAGTACAAAAGCGTACACTCCCCCGTGAATTTAGATCCGTGTTGCAATCTGAAAGTAATTACAAGCCATTGTGTTGAGCTCAAAACGTTGAATGTTTTGTGACAAGCTCAACCCGTGATAGATTGCTCTACCCGTTGTTGGAAATTTTGTCCAAAATAGACAATT
The DNA here is from genome assembly GCA_025667525.1 of Glebionis coronaria. Taxonomy (NCBI): domain Eukaryota; kingdom Viridiplantae; phylum Streptophyta; class Magnoliopsida; order Asterales; family Asteraceae; genus Glebionis; species Glebionis coronaria. Next base: position 590,021 of record JANFOE010000509.1, on the reverse strand, counting down.
TCCTCTTGAAAAGATAGAAATGACATGTTTTGAAAAATATATACAACTTTCATTCGAGCTTTATGTACACACCCGTGTCGTTATTGAGCGACATTTCTAGGTACGTCCATATTATCGATACTGAAAGACATGTCGAGAAGAATATTTTTGGATTATCAAAGATTTTTTAATTTTTTATTTTTCTTTTTCATTAATATTTACAAGATAGATGTTTGATAGATGAATCAAGCAGGCTTCTTTGCCAAAATCTCCAGTTCTGCTGGAGTCAAACATCTCATACCAATTTTCCTAACAAGATACGCAAACCTCTCTTTCGAAAGAGCTTTTGTAAACAAGTCAGCTAATTGGTAATCAGTTCCAACAAAGTATAATTCAACAATACCCTTTTCAACTTGTTCCCTTATAAAGTGATATCTGACATCAATGTGCTTCGTGCGGGAATGCTGTACCGGATTGCAGGAGATGGCTATGGCCGACTTTGAGTCACAGTACATAGGTACTTTATCAAAATGGAAGCCATAATCCGTGAGTTGTGTTCTCATCCAAAGAACTTGAGCAAAACACGCAGATAGAGACACATACTCCGCTTCGGCTGATGAAAGTGACGTGCAATCCTTCTTCTTGGAAGAACATCCCACAAGCTTGTCTTGACCTAGAAATTGTGCACCACAAGAAGTACTTTTACGTGTATCAAGACACCCTGCATGATCAGAATCTGAATAGGCCGTTAGAAAGAAACCGGTTTCCCTCGGATACGAGAGTCCCATGTGAATGGTATTCTTAAGGTACCGAAAGATCCGTTTAACCTCCTTGAGGTGCTTTTCAGTGGGTCATGCTTGATATCGTGCACAATAACATGTAGCATGATGAATATCAGGTCTGCTTGTTGTCAAGTACATGAGGGACCCGATCATGGAACGATATCTCGTTTGATCTATGGGTAATCCTTCCAAATCAACATCTAGAGATGTGGTTGATAATGGTGTCCCAACGGGGTCACATGATGTCATACCATGCTTTGTGATTATCTCTTGACAATACTTAGCTTGGTTAATGAATATACCACTTGGGGATTGGTGAACTTGAATTCCTAGAAAGAATTTTAGTTCGCCTATCATAGACATTTCAAATCTGTTGTGCATTACTTTTTCAAACCATTTTGAAAGTTTTGGGTTTGTAGACCCAAAAATAATGTCATCAACATAGATTTTCACAAGCAAAATTTCATCCCCATATTTATAAGTGAACAAAGTTAACTCAATGGAACCTTTTGAGAAACCTTTGGAGACCAGAAATTTCGAGAGCTCGTCGTACCACGCCCTTGGAGCTTGCTTGAGTCCATAAAGTGCTTTGTGGAGAAGATACACCTTGTTAGAATAATGAGGATTGACGAATCCTTCCGGCTGCGTGACATAAACTTCTTACTTCAAAGGACCGTTAAGAAACACCGTCTTTACGTCCATTTGATAAACGATGAATCCCTTATGTGCAACATAAGCAAGGAAAATCTTGACCGCTTCCATTCGAGTTACTGGTGCAAATGATTCTTCAAAATCAATACCCTCTTTCTGTCCATACCCTTTAGCCACTAGCCTAGATTTATTCTTGATGATCGTGTTCTCTTCATCCATCTTGTTTTTCTAGATCCATCTAAGATTTAATGGTGTTACATCGAACGGCCTGTCAACAAGTTCCCAGACTTTAAGTCTTTCAAATTGTTGAAGTTCATCCGTCATCGATTCAATCCAAGCATGATCAGCCATGGCTTCTTTGATGTTTTTCGGTTCAGCTGAACTCACTGTAAGTACGAACATACAAACATCGCCATCGGTGTGAAGCTGTCGTCTTGTACGAACGGGCTGTGAAGGGTTTCCAATTACATGAACCAAAGGATGATCTTGGGGTCCAATGATGTGTTGAAGGATGTCGTTGATAGAATGTATGCATATTTGACGGATCAACATGGCGAGTAGAAGACTATCTAGTTTCGTGTACCGGTGTAGCGAATGGGTTGATAAATTCGTCTTCGTTAGATAATGCATTGTCTGCTTGATTTGTGTTCTCTGGAGCAATGACAGTAGTTATGGATGTTGTAGGATCGACTGTTGAGGTGATATTCTGAGGAGGTAAATCTACAGCAACCCGTGTTGAAGTAGATGAAGTTGTATCCGGTTGTTGACGATGATCGGTATCATCATTCTTATCATGAGTGACAGCGGAAGACTTCGATACAACGTGTTTCTCCCCCGTGAAATATTCATCATACATTGGTCCATATAACATTTCCAACTCTTCAATTGTCGTGTCGACTGTCATATCAGCTCTAGGAACATGTTCTGAAACCAGCATTGAACTTGACGGTTCATTGCTGTGGTCTTGAGTTCCGAGTTCCGTGCGGTTGTGAACGGAAGTCGTTTGTCGTTGTGGATCGGGACTTAAATTGTTTTGTTCAAGTGCCATTTCTTGTAATTCATCAAATCGGATGTGAATAGTCTCGACTATCAATTTTGTTCTCTTGTTTTACACTCTATATCCCTTAGACTGAGTTGCATATCCCACAAGAATACATGCATCACCTTTTTCTTTCATCTTATCCAAATTTTCACCATCTCGAATAATGTAACAGGTACATCCAAAAACATGAAGCTGTTTAAGTGAAGGTTTTCGATCATGAATTATGTGATATGGTGTCTTTTCGTGTCTTGGGATAATTAAGGAGCGGTTTTGTGTGTAGCATACGGTTGACACGACTTCGGCCCAAAAGTATAGTGGAAGTTTTGAAGCGGATAATAATGTTCGAGCAGCTTCAACCAAAGTACGGTTTCGTCTTTCAACAACGCCGTTTTGTTCGGGTGTTCGAGCAATAGATGTTTCATGTTGAATCCCTTCGGCTTCAAAATACTTTCTCAGATTAGAATTCAAAAAGTTTGTACCTCTGTCAGTACGAACCACTTTAACTTGAGCTTGAAGACCATGTTGTATCAATTTAAGGAAGCTGATGAGAACGTCGCGTGTTTCATCCTTGGACCTCAAGAAGTGAGTCCATGTGTACCTTGAGTAATCATCGACTATTACTAGAATATATTTCTTTCCATTGGTACTCTGAACACGCATGGGACCACACAGATCCATGTGAAGAAGATCTAACCGTCCTTTAGAGCTTAGTGTGGTCTTTGTTTTGAAGCTACTGCGTTTAGCTTTACAAAGTTCACAAGAAGAACAAATATGATCTTTGATGAATTTCAAGCTTGGAAGGCCTCTCACAATATCTTTCTTGGAAAGCAAGTTAATGGTATCAAAGTTGAGATGAGAAAGACGTTGATGCCATAACCATGCCTGAGTCTATGAAGCTTTAGCCATGAAGCAAATTGGAGTTGATGAATTTGTGTCTTGAAGTGAAATTGTGTAAAGATCAGTACCCCGTGTACCGGTAAGTAAGTCATTCCCATCATAATCACGAACAAAACATGTCTTCTTTCTGAAAGCAACTTCCAAATCCGCATCACAGAATTGACCAACCGAGAAAAGATTGTGATTGAGCCCTTCGACGTAGTATACCCTTTTGATTGTAATATTCCCCTGAATCAAATCTCCATATCCTAGGATCGGTGCAAATTGATCATTTCCGAATCGGACCGTACCCAGGAACTTCTCCACGAAGTTAATTAGAAGCTTGAGATTCCCCGTCATATGCTTCGTGCATCCGGAGTCCAGTATGAAGATAATTATTTGTATCACCTGCAGAAGAGTTAGAACACGATGGAGCATTTGCTAAATTGGATACCACAGTAGTTGTGATAGTAGAATCATTAATGTCCTTATCAACATTTAAAGGCAAACTAACACTCGTTTTCACATTTTCTGTCCTAGCTTTCGGCATCCATTTATATCCGGGAGGACATTGATTAGCAAACCACCATTTCCAAGACTTGCTAGCAGACTCATATAATTCCTTAATTTTTCTTCTAGGATTCTTAGTGGTGGAGTCTGATGCATTACTTTTTTTAGTGGGGGTAGCACTAAAATGGTTCACTTTGCGTTTGGGTCTACTAGCTCTAATAGGCATCACAACTTGCTTCTTAGTTCTAGTATCTACGCCTTTGACTTTATTCATAGCACACATAGAATGATTAGCATTAGCACACTTGCCACATTTGACACAAACAAATTTCACATTCATAGCATTCAAATCATTCACATCATTCATATCATCATTACATGCGATTACAGACTTTTTATTCTTAAAAACATTCAAATTCCTAGGGTGTGCTTCTACTTCCTTCATCTTCCCTTGATTCTTGTGATTCCAGACATTATCATTCACTTGAGTGCTCTTAAGCTGAGGCCGGCTAACACTAGTAGTGGAGACTATTCCTGTAGTAGAAGACACACGAATATTAGTGTTTCTAGAAGTCTTAGGCGATTGAATAACTTTGTTTGTGGGCTTAGTGGTCATTCTATACATCCCTGGTTTAATCACATTAGTGTGCTTAACGCTTGGTGCTATGGCATTCCTTATGGGTTGATTTTGTGGTAACCTTTCCTTTCCATCTATCTTGGGGGCAAACACAGGTTTTGCAAACGAGGAATTTGATAAAGCAGATGGTTTCCCAAGATAGAGGATCTATTCACTTTAGAAGCATTGGGTTGTCTAACAACATGTTTCTTAATACTAGGATCCACGATTTTCCCACCCATTTTAGCAACGAGTTTCTGCAACTCTGCTATCGCTCTGTCCCTGTCTTGTAACTGATCTTTCAACCCTTTAATTTCAAAATTCTGTTCATTCATTTCTCGAAACGTTTGGGAAAGTTTTTCTTGCAATTCATTATCATGTGGAAAACTACCAACATCTTTTTGCAAAGCAAGTTCAAGTGAATGACAATGTTTTTGAAGAAAATCAGTTTTGTGTTGAAGTAACTCAAGCGCCTTTTTATCAACATTTTCTTTACGTTTCGAAAGCTCAATTTCAAGACGTTCACATTCTTTACTTTTATCAAGATATTGGAATGCAACTTTAGAATATTCATCAATATCAGCACAAGATGTAAAATAAGCACACATAACATCGTTAGAAACACATTCTTGCAATAGTAAATCATATTCATCGGAAAAATCAGTCTTCTCCATTTGAAGATCTTCAATGTATTTCTCAAGAGATTCAACATATTTTAAATCATCATACATTTCAGTCCGAATGAACTCCTCAAGTTGAAGAACAGTTTTTTTAATCAATGCCGTGTTAGGAATTAAGAGTTCTTTCACAAGGAAGGTAATATCTTGAGGAATCAGACGTGTCCACTCGGCATTTTCACGTTTGGCCCAGTCTCTTTCAACAATAGATTTAACATTATCTATGTGGTGTTTAAGAATACCTAATGTTTTCCTACTCTTGCTTTTAGATTCATCTAGAGGGAGATAGTTTATGTATTTGTAAACATTAGATTTCTTAGGGGCAAATGCTTTCTTCCACTGAATTCTCTTTTGTTTGCATTCTAGGAACACTTCCTCACGAGTTTTCTGAGTTTGTTTGTTGAAAAGGCCATAAAGAATATTCTCATAAGCATAATTATATGGTTTCACAAACTCCTTATTAACAAGTGGTTGACTATCATCATCCCAAAGGGCATTCTCTTCACTATCGATAATCATAGACATGCAATCAAGATATGTCCTTTCAGTCTCATCAAGATAAAGACACGGGTTTGCAGCTTGAGCTTTGGCAAGGTACTCAGGACTTGCAAAGCTAGCTTGACCCTTAAACATCGATGGAGGTGCTAGCATTCTTACGGATTGAATAGAATCATGCGTTTTATAAACAACGTTCTTCAAAAATTCGACTTGTGCTTCTAGTTTGGTAACTTTTTCGGTTTCTTTATCATATCTACTTTTGAAGTCTTGTTTTAACGGATCTACCTCTTGTTTCTTATCCTCTAGAATTTTAGCAGAATCAGTAGTGGTCATAGAGAGCTTTTGTTCAAGTTCATTGACTTTGGTATTGGCAAGGTACTTTTTTTGACGTTCATCCATTACGAAAACATTATATTGACGATTCTCTTTAGCTAATAACTCAAGAGTTGTATTATATTTGTTTTCAAAATCGTCCTTTTGACTTTTTAACGCACTTCCCTTGTACCCCTCAAGCTCTTTGGTTTTCTGAAGGAGCCCATCTCTATAGCTTTCAGTTATCTTAGTAGATTTGATAAGAGCAGCTTTGCATTCTTTAAAACTTTGAGTGAGCGTAGCATTTGCCTTCTTTAATTGCTTTTGACTCTTTTTATTTTCAGTGACATCTTTTTTGTAAATTAGCAATTAAATTAGCAAGCGCAATACGTTCCTCTTCATCATTTCCATTTGCATGTTGATCATCCTCAGACTCATTATTGCACATGTCTGATGAATCAGGTGTGGTATTGCTATCAACCGTTTCCATCATACACGTGTCATTAATGGCATTGGGTAGATCACTATGCTCAGGAATATCACCAAACACATTATATTCATCAATAGTGTGTACCTTATCGATTGGCTCAGTGTCAAAGATAGGGCCATTGTCATCTTCAGTGACTTTGAGAACTTCTTCAACCTTTGCCATGTACGAGTAATGTGCATCCAGCTCTTGATCAGAATCTTCATCATCAGTATCATCAAGCATTGCTCCTTCCTCAGCTGACAATTTAACCCCTGCTTCCATTTTCTTGCATAACAGCATCTTTTCCTTGTGATAGCTGGAGTCTCTAACCCTTTTCGGCTTCCTGCATTCCTTTGCCATATGCCCATAACCTTGGCAGTTAAAACATTGAATCCCACTCTGCTGAACCACTTGACTTCCAACCGTTTCCCTATTCCTAGTAGCAGCAGCAATCCTCTGAGTATCATACTTGGCAGTTTATCGATCATACCTTGCATAACCTTCAACATGTATTGGATTATGTCCATCATAACTAGAAGGACTTTCACCACGTCGACGTGTGTCATACCTTGGAGGACTCTCAACATATTGGTTCTTTGTGTTAGATGATGTGCGGAGATTGTTGTTGGTGGGTTTGTAGATTTTCTTGTAAGTCTTCATTATGAAAGCAATTTGTTGTTTCATCTCTCGGTTCTTTTGAGCTTGGTCTTCATCACTATCTTATTCAGATGAGGACTCAGATGGTGGTGATGGTGCTCTTGGCACTTTACCTCGAGATTTTATGGAAGATGAAGACTTAGATGAAGTGGAATATCATGGTGAAGATGATGTAGTGGAATATCGTGGTGAAGATGATGTAGTGGAGTATGGCTTAGGAGCACGAGAGTGAGGATCTTGAACATGTTGAGTGGTAGTCACTAAAGCAAGTGGATTAGCCGTTTTTGCAACACGTTCAGATCGAATCTCATTTGCTTCATTCTGAAATTGCTTCAAGATATCAAAGAGTCGATGATATGAGACCTCGTCTAACTTTTCTTGTTGTTTCACCAAAGTGACGAACCGTGTCCACTCGGGTTGAAGTTGTTGAAGAAATTGGACATTGACTTGCATGGTGGAGACTTGCAGATTATTTATTGTCAAGTCATTCATCATCTTATAAAACCTGGAGTAGTAAGAGTCAATTGATTCTCCATCCCTTGAAGTAAACTTGCCAAAATTCCAAAACAAGTTTGTTTTGACATCTTGTTAGTTGAGTGATTCTCCTTGTTGTAAGCGTTCAATAGCAGTCCACATTTCATGTGTTGTAGGACAAGCATCAACCGTGGAATAAATGTCATCTCCAATCCCACTTAGAACCATATAGATGGCTTCCTTCTCCGCATCATGCCAAGCATAATCTTCAGGTGTGAGATCAGCTCTTGTTTCATCACGTTCACTTGCAGGAATTGGATCAGTAGTATCTGTGGCTGCTCTTGGAGGAATTGAGATTTTCTTGAATACATATGGTCCATGAGTAATACATTTCCTCAAGGCATCACCATTGGGTCTTGTATCAAGATATCGTATGAAACGTGATTGCCATAGAGCATACCTACCAGACACAAGCATTGGTGGTCTCTCTTTATTCCCCGCCACCATGATATTGTTGTTTGTGACACGATAGTCTTGAGTAGAATCCATATCTAGAAACTAGAAATCGATGAAGTGTAAATGGATCTTAAGTACATGTGTGTTGATTGTTGTTGTCGATGAAAAATGTTAAAATCACCTAAAAATTGTCTTCACAAGAAACCAAAAAATCGAAGGCGAAAAATCACACGTCTTCTTCGGAATATTGATGTTTTCAGAAAAATATGGATCTTCGGAAAAATGAAGTTTTCAGGAAAACCAACTTCTTCGGAATAATGGTGATTTCAGAAAAACGTGGATCTTCGGAATAATCTTCGGAATAAGTGCTTTTTTAGAAAATGAGACTTTTCGGAATAATCTTCGGAATAATCTTCGGCATAATCTTCGGAAAAATCTTCGGAATAATCTTCGGAAAAATCTTCGGAATAATCTTCGGAATAATACCAAATTCTGAGAAAATGAAAAATTCAGAGAAACTTACCTTCTTCGGAATAAACGTTTCTTCGGAAAAGAGGCTTTTTCGGAATAATGATAATTTCAGAAAAAAATTCGGAAAAACCACTTTTTCAGAAAAATCCCTTTTTCATAATTTTCACTTCTTCGGAATTGTAAACCCTTTTTCGAAAATCTGTATTTTCGGAAAAATAAACCCTTTTCTGAAAAAACATTTTCGGAATGATCTTGAATCCGCCAAGTTACCGTAACTCCAATAATAATCCAAACACCTCAAAATCTTTTGATTTTGACGACGAAAATCAAACCAAATCCCTACCAAATCGATATAAATGATTTATATCAAGATATCTAGCCCGAAAATACTAAACAAAATTTAATTCGGGATGATTTATATGTAAAAATCAACCGAATCAAATTCAAACCAAACAACCAAACACAATCTACCCCGTGGCGATTGATACCAATTGTTGTCCCATATTATTTAGATGATTAATGATAGAAAATAGATGAAAAGAGATGGATTCCTAGAGAGAGAAAGTAGTGAGAGAAAGTAGAGAGAAGATGATTAACTTGGTGAATATTAGATTAGAGAAAGATTTGTTACAAATGACCATCCACCCTCCTAACATGCTAGGAGGATAATATATATAGTCCACCCACATGCGGGCTTTAATGGGCTATATATTGGGCCGGACTTGTCTTTTGGACTTTAATTAGTTTAAATCCAAGCCCGTAAACCACGAATAAGTAACTACCTATTACAACGTTCTAATAAATATTACAATAGAAACCTATGACCGAACATTCTTGTTTTACTCAATATTTTTGAGGCTAACAAAAACCTATAAAAACAAAATAAAAAATGAGAAGATCTTTCAAAAAATACCAAAAATATTCTTCTCCGACATGTCTCTCGGTATCGATAATATGGGCGTACTTAGAAATGTTGTTCAATAACGACATGGGTACGTACATAAATTTCGAATGGGAGTTCAAATGTTTTCAAAACACGTCTTTTCTACTTTCTTCTCATAATGGCTTATAGTCACATGTCAGACTATAACCCGGTCCCTAAATAAAGGAAAGTCTTTGACTTATCATCAACAACGAGAAATTCATTTTTCTCGGTCATGAGCTTATATCAAAAGATTCAAAGTTTAAAGCTCATGAACACAATTTTCTTGGACTTTTGAGCACACTTTTTCAATTTCAAAACAATGTGCTCATATACTCCCCTATATAAATAGAATCTTTTTTCGAGGGGGAGTATAATGATTTCATAAACATTTGTTCCAAAGTTTCATGACACATTATTCTCTCCATGTTTCATCACTAGTTTCATAAAAATTTCAATTTCATGCAATTTTTGAGGGGGAGAATAGTGATTAAAATGTGTTATCTTGGATAAGATCTTTGATATAAGTGCTTTCTCTGCCTAATATGTGCAAAAACCTTTCCTTTTTGATGCACATATGTAGGGGGAGCGTTTTGGGTAATACAAAAAACCTTCAAGGTGTATACTCTGATTTCATCAACACCTTGATTGCTTTTTAAAAGGTTTTTCTGGTTATGATATCTATACCTTCAAAACATTAATTCACGACGGTATTGGTGTCAAAAGGTGGTTAGGTATTCGTCCTATGTCCAACCACAATCGGAGGGATCTTCCCAGGGACAATCCATTAGATCTTAGAGGTCCTTAGGAAAGATGGAGTAGTTGAGTGTCCGGGAAAAATGCCGACTAATGACTTAAGCTAGCACTGGAACAATCACAACAAAGTGCTAGTTATGACTTCTTGGTAAGCATTGAAGGGGTTGTAGAATGAAAAAGAAATGTAACGATAAAGGGTGTAAAGAAAGAAGCCCTCCATACAACTTAGGCAGAAACCGGGTCAATACATCTATTATCAGAATCACTTTGATGATTTCTGATACTGAAAACAAAGCATCATGGACCCATTGATGCAATGCACAAACCCTCCCAGCCTACTCAAGCTTCTCTCAAAAGAAGTTTGTTTTATTGTCACAGATTTCAACTCATTTCTATCGACTTTCTCACTCCGAGATAGTAGATATTGAATAGGTGGCAGTCTGCTCCAGCCTCCGATCACCAAATAAACGTGCACTTATAGAGTCTAGAGCCAACGAGATTCATCAAAAATCTCATTAGGACACTTATTCCTTATATCAATTGTTGTTCATCACTAGAACACATGCGATAATTTACAGAGTCCTACACTCTATCCCTGTGATATTTCCAGAACATTCAGAGTGATACTCATTAGTATTCACAGTGATGAACGGAAATCCTTCCAGTGTTAACATCAAACAGCACTGCGGTAGGTCATATGTACGATTCATTTTGAATTAAACATATGCTAACTGGAAAGCAACAGTGGTTTGATTCTTAATTAATTCAAAATCGTTCCAGGTCTCTACGCAATATCTTTATGATCTTGCCAGAACATTCAGAGTAATACTTTTTAGTATTTACAGCGACGAATGGAAATCCTTCCAGTGTCATCATCAAACAACACTGCGGTAGGTAACTTGTGCGATTCTATATGAATCAAACTTGTGTCAACTGGAAAGCAACGATGGTTTGATTCTTAATTGATTCAAACTTGTTCTAGGAAATTGAATTGACGACTTAATCAGCAGAATGGAAGTGTATGATTCACTCATTACTATGAATTATCTTTCGATAAATTCAAGTATTGAGAACGGCTACCACAGTCGGAAACCCTGTCAAGGAAGTTCTTTGAACTTACCAAATCACATGTACAATATTCTTACTATATAACGGGAAACCGGAGGAATGCAAACGGTGGCGTAACTTCAAGAAGTCGTAATTCAAGACCACATGCCCATGTAAATGAAGAAAGCTCAAGAACATCTAAAGATAAAGACTTCCGCTACTCTGATAATCAAGGGAGATTGTTAACAAGCTTTCTAGTCAACACAAAACATGAGTATGTGGAGAAAGACACAAGAACACAAGCTGGAAAGGTTACAAGATCAAGTCAAGGCAAAGATCAAAGATCCAAGATCACAAGTCATGAAAGAAACTATGAAGAAACTCTCAAGACATCGAGCTTCAAAGTCTGCAACAACAAAGAAGTGAAGTCACATATTACATGACCACCCCTTAGGGGGAGATTGTTAGAAGTAATTAAAGTGATGGTCATATAATATATCGATGCGAAGCTCGTGAAAAATGTTATTTAATGATGTCGAGAGTTTTTAGGTATTATTGTTTTATGTAACGGGATTTAGTCCCGAACACACAAATGAGGAAGGCCTCCTAAGCATTTGTTAGTTAGTATAAAAGGCTTCCTAATCCTTATTTGTGTGTGTGCTTTCCATTTGATTAGTTTTAGAGAGAGAAAGGTGTTTGTTTCTCTCATTAGGAAATACAGCATCTTTGTTTTCTTTTTCCTTCCTTAATCTAATCTTTCTTTTTTAGTTTAATCCTTGCTTAATCTTCATCTATTTCATCATCTTTATTAGTTCTTCATCATCTATATACTTTTTCTATTATCTAGTTCGTCATCTCTTCATTTTGATACATAAAGTTCAAGACTTTACGTATTTGGTTCGTGCGTAAACATCCTACACAATATGTTTCATGTATCATCGGGCACAATATATTCCATGCCCATCATTCCTCATATAATCGTGAACCACGTTCACAATTGCTCACGTAGTACGTTCATAATTGTTCACGTAGTTCGTCCATTTATACTTTCAGCAACTTACCCATAGATATAAATATTATCTTTTCTAGATATTTGTACGTATCATTCCATGTATTCTACATGCTATAGTTTATTCTTTCTATCAGATTCAGAGAATCCATCTTAAGTATGCAACCGGAAACCATTCAGCATCATCAGGACAGGGTCATCAGGACCAAGATTTTTTTATTATGTTTAGACCTTTGAAGGAATCGTTTCGAGCGGGAGGCCACTCGAAACGGAGGAGTCCATCCGGGCCTCTCATCACTTTTCCTTCAATAAATCCAGTTAAGTTCTTTCAGTCAGGTTACATACCATATCCTCTACAGCCATGTCTCGTTCTATGTTCACGTCAGTCATGTCACGTTTATACCCTTCAGTAGCATCATGTTCTAGATCAAGGACGAATGATCCTTCAGCTTATATGTCTTTTCAGCCTTCATGCTCTTTCAGCACATATGTCCTTTCAGCGTTTACTTCGACCAGCTTAAATTACCTATAATTCGGGGACGAATTTCTCCTTTTTAGAGGTAAAGAATTGTAAAACCCAGTATAGTCGTGTTCTTAATTCGGGGACGAATTATTCTTTTTAGAGGGGAAGAATTGTAAAACCCGTATTTAAATATTCCTGATTATTAAATACGCAGCCCAGTTTAAATAAATTATTACTACAACTAATTATTCAGAAATAATATTACGACTAATTTTCAGAAAAATAATTATCAGAGCAGAAAGATTATTACGTTTCAGGGAAATATAAACAAGATAAAAATAAATACGCATGCGTAATAAATTACAAGTGTTGGAAACCAAACTAAAACATATATATTACAAGGGGGCGTTTGTTTTTAGTAGTAAACAAGAAGTAATGGGCTTTTAGGCCCAACCTTGCCAAGATAAAGAAAAAACAGGCATAAACCCTCCTCATTTGTCAAGTCAGAAACAAAAAAAAATATTAGGGTTTCATGTTGGTGTAGAGTGGCCGCCGGGTTTAGAACAAAAAAAGGGAATTCAGATTCAATTCTTCATCATAAATTCGTGTGTAATCATCCATCTTTCTTGATCACTGTAACGGTATCATCTCCTTCCCTTTTATTTCTGCTTTAAAATCACAAAATCGACATGTGTTTGACCTAAACAAATGAATAATCGAATTAAAAATCAGGGGTGTCGCGTTTTGGCTGTTTCATTAGAAAACCAAGACCATCAGGTCTCGGTGTGATGGTTATAACCAACCGTGACCAATCAGGGGTCGTGGTGGTGTTCTCTTTGGCCCAGCCACGAGCAAAACAACCCCAAGCAGAGGGATATATATAAAACGAGGTGTCGGGTTTTGGTTGTGGTTCAAGAAACCGAGACCAAGAGGTCTTGGTGGTCCCTTCTCTGCCCAGCCGTGACCCACACAGGGGCAGCTTAGGGCTTTGTTTCAGCCATCGTAGCCAAACAAACCCCATCGGGGGTTAAATTATTTAAGGGGGTGTTTGGCTGTGTTAAAAATAGTGGGAACTTTACAACACAGTTGGATTTGACATGAAATCAGTGGGAAAGACATAGTACATCAGTGGGTAAAGGTTTGGACAGCAAAATAGCAGTTTTAAATTGAAATTAGCAACAGATTAGTGACAGATATTTCTGTCGCAGAATTATTAGGGCAGATTTTTATACAGTTTTTAAAAGGCAGCTTTTAGTGACACTTTTTAGTGACTCAGTTTTCTGTCACTAAATCATATTGACAGATTTTAATATTGTTGTGGAATTTTTTAGTGCGACCGAGAAGGAGGTATCTCGGTAGGCTCGGGGCGTAATTATTATAATAAAAATAAAACGAAGATTTTTATATTATACCTTTTTATTACTCGTTTTATAAGTGTTTTAAATTGTATTTTAAATAAGTTAAATTAAAACAGTCTTTAATATTTTAAAAGGGTATAATTTTATTATATGAACTAAATTGTTTTAGAAACTTTTAAATTAGAAACCTTATGTTTTAACGAGTTAATTATTATAGTATTAAATAAAGTCAGAACACGTCTATATCTTAATTATTAGTAGGTCGTAAACATATTAGAAAGAATTATTGAAAGTTCAGATTCATCAGTTAATATACGTACAGATTTTTAGAAATAAAATAAATAAATGAGAAGCCAATAAGATCACTAAATTAAATAAAGATCAGATAACTTATTCGCGTCTATTAATATTGTAGCTTATGTGAAGCCCGATTAGTTGCGTTCAGTCTTCCATTCAGTCAGTTACTGGACTAGATACGGATTTTCCGTCCTTTTGGTAAGGACTTCCTTTCCTATGCATGATTAGGATTCCCCGTCTGCAGCCAAATGTTTTTCCCTAGTATATGTTTAAGCTTATCAGTAATCATATTAATAACTAAATAAATTGCCTGAGCATTATATACAAGCATGACCAGTTTATGTACTAGTTACGAAGGTACCGTAACCATGGCACTAGAGGCACCGGTCTCGTGACTCACATGCAGGAGAGTGATATCCTGCATCGTCCCTTCACGTTTTGGCCATTATTATTATAATGTCATGTGGGGTGTATGGATGCATCCTAGGCTTATCAGTTTACAAGTTATCAGGGTGAATGTGGTGTGTGCTCTACATCCTTCACATTGGAGCTGATCCCTCCACCCAGCACAGTATTTAGAGGTCACCCACTACAGTTATTTAGAGGTCACCCCTCTACAGCATGGCGAGGTCACCCCTCCAGTTATTCATGCACCTTTGTTACAGCACATGACCTATATAAGTTCTGGCAATTAAAATACAGTAAATGCATTTTTTCAGATTTAACAGATAACAGTTCAGCTTTATTATTTATAAATCAGACTTTACAGATTATACACAGATTTCCGCTACAACTTTACTTATCAGTCTTACAGCTCCAGTATTTCATCATCTGTTTCATTTCAGTAATTCCTTAGCATGCTTTATATCCGTCCACTGAGCGTTTTATGCTCATCCGTAGTTCCCTTTCATGTTCCAACGGCATGTACAATAGGACGCTCTTAGGATTCTGAGAGCATGTGCATTTGGATGGAAGCTATCCAGACTTACTTTATGTACTTAAATAAGTTCAGATTGATCAGTTAATATACGCACAGATTTTCAGAAATGAAATAAATAAATGAGAAGCCAATAAGATCAGTAAATTAAATAAAGATCATATAACTTATTCGCGTCTATTATTATTGTAGCTTATGTGAAGCCCGAGTAGTTTCGCTCAGTCTTCCATTCAGTCAGTTACTGGACTAGAGGTATGGATTTTTCGTCCTTTCAGTAAGGACTTCCTTTCCTATGCATGATTAGGATTCCCCGTCCGCAGCCAAATGTTTTTCCCCAGTATATGTTTAAGCTTATCAGTAATCATGTTAATAACTAAATAAATTGCCTGAGCATTATATACAAGCATGACCAGATTATGTACTAGTTACGTAGGTACCGTAACCATGGCACTAGAGGAACCGGTGTCGTGACTCACATGCAGGAGAGTGATATCCTGCATCATCCCTTCACGTTTTGGCCATTCTCATTATCATGTCATGTGGGGTGTATGGATGCATCCTAGGCTTATCAGTTTACAAGTTATCAGGGTGAATGTGGTGTGTGCTCTACATCCTTCACATTGGAGCTGATCCCTCTACCCAGCACAGTATTTAGAGGTCACCCCTCTACAGTTATTTAGAGGTCACCCCTCTACAGCATGACGAGGTCACCCCTCTACAGCATGACGAGGTCACCCCTCTAGTTATTCATGCACCGTTGTTACAGCACATGACCTATATAAGCTCTGGCAATTAAAATACATGCATGTTTTCAGATTTAATAGATAACAGTTCAGCTTTATTATTTATAAATCAGACTTTACAGATTATACACAGATTTCCGTTGCAACTTTACTTATCCGTCTTACAGCTCCAGTATTTCATCATCTGTTTCATTTCAGTAATTCCTTATCACACTTTATATCCGTTTATTGAGGGTCTTATGCTCAGCCGTAGTTCCCTTTCATGTTCTAACGGCAGGTACACAAGGACGCTCTTAGGATTCTGAGAGCATATGCATTTGGATGGAAGCTATCCAGACTTCTTACTTTATGTACTTACATTATTCTGCTTATTTGGACATTGTTTAGTCCTTTCCTTCAGTATTTTACTTTTCATGTTTTGGGCTTATGTTTGGATTGCCGATGTTTAATTTCGGTATTTCCTTTATGGTCAGTTAATGTTTTAGGACATTTACCTTATGCTTTGATGACACGCCATAAATACACATAATGGTCTACTTATCCAAGTGGGGTGTTACATAGAAGATGTCGCCTCGGATAAACGATTCTTCAAAATCATAAGAAGTATTCGGAACACGAATATCACATCAATCAACTACGTTTCAGAAAGAGATGTCATAGAATGGCACATCACGATACAGTGCTAACAATCGAACTTAAACTAGTCGATATGCGATAGATTATGAAACAATATATATACTCAAAGTATCAAACGAGTTTCACACTCGTATTCAGATAATAAATAATTATCAAGATCAGTGATTGGCAGTGAGGCCAAATCATATACAAAACCGTTTATAAAAGGTACCACCATCAGTCAAGGACCATTGCTTCATGCGCAATGCCTTTAAATACCATAGTATATTCATACATATACATACTATCATTGCTACATACACATAGGTTCATATAATCACAACCAAACATAAAGTAATGCAAGAATAGCCTTACAGGAGCCATGCGGAGTAGTTGCGTGCTTAAAACTTTTTAGACCATACCAAAGTTATAGTTTAGGTTTTTCAAAATCGACCTAGTTCTCTATAACTTGTGGCTCTGATTACCTTTTTGTAACACCCCCAAATTACCACGCAGCATAATACCACTTTGGGGCGCTACTCATAGCACATCACACACAATCATAGACAACGACCTCAAAAGAGACGTAAAATTAATATACAACATTTTCTAAAATATTTCCCATCCCAATATATAAAATCAGAGTAGCGTTTAGTCCCAAAAACTGTCACACCCCACCATGGCAGAATATGGGGCACGACGTATGGATATCATCACAATAATAACGTGTCCATAGAGAGAACTATATGAATTAGAAATGTCATAAAAGGTGACACAAATGTCATGACAATAGCTCATCAATGCAGGAGTCTAGGTAAATAGGTAACAGTCCTACCTCTTACCCAAGACAAACAAATAACACAAACAAATCAACATATAGGTTCATAGTATCACTTATAGAAACAGACAGAAAAATGAACTATGAAGGAACGGGGATCTCCTTCTAAATGCATTCCTACGCGACTCCAATCCTAGCCACATATGTTCTCACGCTTAACCACTTTATCACCTGAAAGAGACACTAAAACACGTCAACATAATGTTGGTGAGAGTCATAGGTTTAGACTCCAACCGAAAATAGGTTATAATAAGCTGTGAACAACCATAAACCACTAAACATATGGACAATGTGCTACAAGTATGCATTAACAACTAACATTCAAGATCAATCATTCCAAACCAAATCCAAGGCTCCCAGCCTTACCAAACACCATGGTACCATAGGCGCCCATACACCTATGTACCAATCCCAAGGCCCCGCCTTGTCATTATCCATTGGTCCCATAGATGCTCACACATCTATGTACCTCCCCAAGGCCCCGCCTTGTCAACATCCCCCTGGTACCAAGTCAAACCACAATAACTGAGACGGTACGTGTCCCTCGATCCAAATCATAAACACAATCAAGAATCACATAGCAGTTAATCACATAAGTGCCCACACAAGTCCATCACAAACCATAAAAACATTAACAACATTAGTTATAAAACCATACAGTGTGTCTTCCATCCCATCTAGAAGTGAAAATAATTAAAAGATATGGGACTATGAAACTCACCTGATAGCACAGCAAGCTAGCACTCCTGCAAACCTATAAAATCATACACGACACCCTTCGCTCATGTCTTAACACCCAAGTTAAGTAACAATCAAGGAGATGAATCTAATTCCTCAATCCCCACTATCTAGTTCTCCCACTACAAGCTATTCTATATGTAAAAATTCAGTTTTTCCCTGTACAGTTTACTAGTCATTAAACGGCCACATGAAGTGAACTTAACACCACACTTGGATTCTACCCTACTGGAGTTATGTTTTTATATGATCTAAGAACTCCAAAAACCAATTTTACTTCCTACTTACACATTTAACCCTTCCGTTTAGTCTCTACGCCAAAAGTCGTTTTCACCCAAACTGATTTTCTGTACATGCTAAATGTTCGACACCAAAAGCCCGACCTAAACACCATAACTTTTATTGAAAACATCCAGTCCTTTTATATACATTATAAAGAGTTCCAAAATCAAAAATTGTTGGCTATCTCATCCGTTTGGTTAGGTTTTGACTCAAATTTCCGAAATCCAAATTGATTCCTGAACAGCACACTGTTTTTGTAAAAATTGTTTGACGACCTTCCCTAACTCCATTTTCGACCAACCTTACATTTTTGAAAAGTAGACTCTTTGAACTTAATTTTAAAAAAAAAGAAACTCGACCAAAGGTGCTACCTACTGCCCGGAACAGTCGACACAAGACAACCCTAAAAATCAGACTGTTTTAGGCCTTTATGCACTAACCTTCTAAACATCATTAATTACCCCTAAATTATTAAACAAGAACCCTAAAATCATTAATAGATCTTAATTACTATTTTTTTCAGAAAATTAATGAAACCCTAATCATCTCAATGATGGTTAATTAACATTGTAAACATGATTAATTAATAAAACATGAATTAAATTAAGATTATACCTTTAATTTATCAAAACCAAGATTTTTGGAAGAAACCTATGATAGGTGGGAAAACACCCATCCTTTTTACCACTTAATTACAATAATAACTGAGCCAAAATGTGTATTTTATGTCATTTATGTCAGAATTATGCGTGGTTTGTGTTTTTGTTGTGATTTAGGACAAAAAGGTGAAAAGTGGAGAAAACACGGGATTTTACGGGCTTTTGTCGAAGAAAAAGACGAAAGATGAGGTCGAAAGATCAAGAGTGGAAACAGAACGGAAGTCCAAGACCAATTCTGAAGATTTATCGAAGAAAAAGTCAAAAGACGGAAGTTTACTAAAAGCCGAAGAACTCGAGTCTTATTTATGAAGAAAATTCAAGACAAATTCAAATAAATCCCAAGACAAAGTCATTTAAGTCCAAGTATTAAAAAGATTAACAAAGGATTAAGAAGATCAAGGACCTAAGCTTGCAATTAAGGAAAAGAAGAAAGAGGGAGGAAGCTTCCTAAGCTCCTCCCTAATCTCCCTATATATAGATAATCATGTATTCATTTTCAAGGGTTGGTGGCTTGACAACCCATCCTTCCCCCATTTTTCATTTCCTGTACTTTAATTTTCTTGCACCTTAATCTTCATGCAATGCACCTTTAAATTCTTTTTACTTCCAAGTAAGTTTCCATTTGATTGTTGTTAATCTTTACTTTATTGTTAATCTTCTTCTTCCTTTCTTGATTGATTTGTTCTTCATCTTCATTGTTAATGTTCTTGAGTTTTTATGATTTTGATTAAGTGGGTTTTGATTGATTTAGCTTTGTTTGTTAGTTTTGATGATTTGTTTTGATTAATTATTGTTAGTTGATGCTTATTGGTTGTTTTGGTTTAATCTTTTCGTTTGTTTTGATTAGATTTGTTCGAATTCGTGTTCTATTTCATTCTACTGTCTTACGTTCATGTTGCTGTATCTTGCCCAGAATATTCCGAATAGACTGCTTTATTATCCTTCTATGCGGTATATTTCTAATATTCCGAATCATCTGTTTTCTTTATTCCTTATGCGGAATATATTAAGTTATTCCGGATAGTCTGCTTTCAAAGTCTTCTATGCGGAATATCGGGTATTCTGGATAGGAACCTTTACTCGGAATGTTAGGTTTATTCCGCATAGGATTTTATTCCGCTTAAGCTGTTATTCCGAGTAACATCTTTTATTCCGCATAACTTACTTTATTCTGAATTGGCATTGTTTATTCCGCATAGCAATTATTATTCCGCATAGCTTCTTTATTCCGGGTAGGATGTTTTATTCCGAATAGGATGTCATCCCGCATAGAAGCATTATTCCGAATAGAGTTTTTCAGTCTTTAGTTTTAAACTGTATTTTTCCCGCCTTTTTCTTTATTTGCATTTTTATTTGCTTTCCTTTTAGTTTAAGTTTTAGTTTTTGTTTATTTACCTTTATTGCCTTTAATTTCTCGTCATTTGTTTCCCGTCAAGTTTTAAGCTTTCATTTTTGTTTCTTTTTACCGTCTTTACTTTATTTTTAATTGTTTCAAGTCTTTATTTTTATTTAGTTTTAGACAACGACAACTCTTTCATTTGATTTACCAAGAACAACTGAGTCGCACAATTAACCAGAGATCAATTCGAGAAGATACCGAGAATAAAGAACTTTCAACTAGTAAAATCTCTTGTATCAAATGGCGCCGTTGCCGGCTCTTCTCGTTAAGATCAACGGTTTTTTGTGAGAGACGCGTTGGCTTTTGGGATCCGTGAACGTTATTTTTCTTGTAAAAAATTTTCAAAATTCAAAAACATTTGAAAAATTATAAAAAGCATTTCTTTTTCAAAGTTTTGCGCCAAAAATATTCTTCTTGCTCATCTATCTTTCTTTATGGATTTTTTTGTCCATTGTGTCGGGTGTGGGAGACGATTGTACGGGAACGACTCATGTCAATGGTGTACATGTGAGCGGTGCGGAAACGATATCAACAATACACAATTCATATGCAGATTTTGTCCTTTGTGCAACTCGACTAATTCGTCCTTTTTGAACCCACCTACTCTTTCCCCGTGCATCTATTGTGGAAGCGATTCTCATTGGCATGTTTCGTGCCCGGTTCGTTACTCGTATGATCACGGGTAAGAACCGGGGTACAATTATGACAATGATAATAGCTATCCACAAGACGCACCCGATTTTTCACCCGACCCATGTTGCCAAAATTGTGGGGGTCCTCACGATACTTCTTATTGTCAACCAATGAATTATTATGAGCAAAATCCGTGTCCTCAGTTTTCTTCATCAATGGATTATTATGAACCAAACCCGGTTTCTAATTCTTCTCAACCGATGAACTACTATGAGCCACAACCATGCTATAATTCAGGTTTTCAACAATTTGAACCCCCACAACACATCATCGATCATCAACCCTCCTTCGAACATGTGAGCTCCCACGAACAATGGGCCACTCTTGTTAAGAAAGGTCAACAACTTCAAGAAGCTTTCAACAAGATCATCGAAAAATGTAAAGAGGATCAACGACAAGAGCAAATATCGAATATCCAGACTTATACTCCTCCTCCGGTGTATCCATACTATTATGATGATGATGACGATGAGCCTACTATTTCTTGGAATGATCTTATTGCTCACTGCCCTAGTGCTATTGTCATCCCTTCTCTCGATATCCCAAACGTGTCTAAGGATTGTGATTCGTTGAATGAGCTTAGTGATGTTGGTCTCGATAAATTATGTGATGATGAGGTTTGTGACATACCGACTGCTATGGAGCCTGAGGACGACGTTGATCTTTCGGAAGAGGTCAATCCTAATGATGACGATTTTTCTCCAAGCTATGAGAATTTCACTTTTGAAATTTCTCAATCTCCACCGGGAGATGCTGGTGACGACGATTTATTCTCTCCGGTTTACGAGAAGTTCACCGATGAACATGATCTTTTGGATGAGGTGGAAGACGTGCTTCTTCGCGATAGATTACGGAAAGTGCACCTTCTTATTGCTCAAATCTAAGCGTTGACTTCTCCTCCTCTTTCCGAGTCTTTGCCTCCATCTATTCCTCCCGTTGAAGATAATGACCCATTGCTGGAAGAAATCAACATTCACTCCATACCACCAGGTAATGATGACGATGACATGGAGGGGGATATTATTTTTGATAATTTTCTACTTGAAAGTATTGACCCAAGTCCCCCTCCCGAGCACCTTTCATCCTCCCCTTTAGCCACTATCACGGAGGATGAGTGCTTTGACCCGGGAGGTGACATTGATTATGCTATGATTGATAACAATACGGCTTTGCCGCTTGCTCAGCATCTATTGTCTTTGGGGGAGGACAATGTGCTTACTTTACCCACCCCACCTCCCGTGGACCTTGATTTCACATACTTTTCGTCTGTTGAAAGGACCTTTCTCCCATACAAGACTTATCCCCCGCCTCTCCTTTGTTGATGTCAACCGGGAACGAGGAAAAGGTCTTTGATCCCGGTATCACATTCGAGGCTTCCCCATGGACTATTTAATTCGGGGACGAGTCAGGCTCGTGACCCGGTTAATATAAACAAGCGCTTTTTGGGAGGCAACCCAATTATCTATCTATCTTTACCATAAGTGTAGGGGGGAGCCCCGGGGTGTTTCTTGCTTTCTTTATTATAATGTGCAGGGATTAGAGCTTCAAAGACACTCTCTTGATGACTTTTGACGAACCGTGATTCCGTGTTCCCGTCTTCCCGGTTCTATCCTAAACTCTTTTCGATTCACTATTTTATATTTCTCAATATTAAAATAGGAATCTCTTTAGTTGTCTCTTCCTTAGCGAGATTTAAACAACGTGCACAATGTCCTAATGTAGGGGAGTTTACTCCCACATGCTTAAACATTGAGGACAATGTTTATGTTAAGTGTAGGGGGACTTCTATCGATGTTAAGTGGCCTTTTCCTTGTATTTGTCCTCATTTTAACTGGAAAATCAATTTTTCGACATTTTTCAAAATTTGTGATCTATTTTGGCCTATTAGTTTTTCCCTTTGTATAGTTATTTCCTTTCCTTATTAGAATAAATTTTTAATAAAGTGGTTTTAATTTTCAAACGTTGTGAATCTTTTGACTCAACCCGAGTTTACTTATCTAAGTTTACTCTAGCTAGTATCCTTAACGTGTTTAAGTCAAGTTTTGCTAGGCTTTTATATAGGGAGCTATAAAACGCGAAAGTCTTAACTCTCACGGGTTAAGAACAAGAACTTTTCGCAAGTTCCTATAATTGATCCTAGAGAGTCGTTTATCAAGGGAACTTTAAAATGCGATTTCTAAACTTGAAAAAGTCTAAGAATTTGCAAGATCCTATAGGCGACTCGAAAACCCAAAGCTTTGATTTGATAGGCTAAGCATCCACGAGTCTCATTCCTTGAGATTTTAAATTGTGGAGAACGAGAATGATAAAGCCAATTATAAGTTCGGTATTCTTTCGTGAATTTATGTGAGTTAATTATAAGCTTATTCTCCCTTCGCTTGTTAATAAATTTATCTGCAATAAATAAGGTTGTACGATTTAAAAGGTTACTTAGCTTCTAGCCCAAGATCGTTTAAAAGTTGCTCGGTATGGATTAGAGTTCATAGCCAAGGCATAACGTATTGAAGCTGGATGCGAAGATTGGCGAGTCCAAAAAGGTCCTAACAAGACATGAGGGCTACATTTTGTTGATAAAGATCCAAAAGTGATGTGAAGAATCATTTATCAAAGATCGATATGAAGGATCGAGACACACGACGAAAAGCAAAAAACTCCCCAAAAGTCATGGAGAAGTGTATCCGAAAAGACCCTAGCAAGGTATGAGGATAAATAGATCCAAGTCATAAAAGGAGGCGGATCTTTGTATATCAAAGTCCAAAATAAAGATTGGAGAAAAATGAAGAAGTCGTGGTCCAAGTATGAATCTCTCAAAACTTCAAGTGAAGAAATTCCTATATGAAGAGAAGGCCATTATTTCATGAACGTCTCTCAAGATTTGAAGTATGAAGTCGCTGCCAAATATCGGTCCGAGAAAGGTCTCAAATCGCGAAGCGAGTTATGCCAAGATATGAACTTTATGAGGTCCCGAGAAGAAGTTTTAAAAGATTTTGTCCTTTAGCTAACTATTGATTAAATCGTTCACTTTATTTTCAGACTAAATAACTATCGAAATAAGTCTAAAATGCATCCTCGTGATTATTCGAGACAATAATAAAATATAAGAGATACCCCTAGGAATAAGGGAGTCTAAGTAAGTAATTGGCCCACATGATTTTGTGTTAGTTTGCTAACATATAATAACAATTATCTCGTTTTTAAGCTTGGTTTGGTGAAAGTGAAAACTTGAGGATGATGATTATTCATGACATTTTCAAAACCCAAGGTATGTTTTTGATTTCTTTACTTTGTATGTTTATAATTTCGTATCTCTTTAATAAAGGCCAACGTGGATTGATTGTGATGAAAAATGTAAACGTGCTTTGTAACTAATGCATTGCATGAGGACATTGCAATGGTTAAGTGTAGGGGATTTGATAGGTGTGAGAACACCCATCCTTTTTACCACTTAATTACAATAATAACCGAGCCAAAACGTGTATTTTATGTCATTTATGTCGGAATTATGCGTGGTTTGTGTTTTTGTTGTGATTTAGGACGAAAAGGTGAAAAGTGGAGAAAACACGGGATTTTACTGGCTTTTGTCGAAGAAAAAGACGAAAGATGAGGTCGAAAGATCAAGAGTGGAAAAAGAACGGAAGTCCAAGACCAATTATGCAGATTTATCGAAGAAAAAGTCAAAAGACGGAAGTTTACTAAAAGCCGAAGAACTCGAGTCTTATTTATGAAGAAAATTCAAGACAAATTCAAATAAATCCCGAGACAAAGTCATTTAAGTCCAAGTATTAAAAAGACTAACAAAGGATTAAGAAGATCAAGGACCTAAGCTTGCAATTAAGGAAAAGAAGAAAGAGGGAGGAAGCTTCCTAAGCTCCTCCCTAATCTCCCTATATATAGATAATCATGTATTCATTTTCAAGGGTTGGTGGCTTGACAACCCATCCTTCCCTCATTTTTCATTTCCTGTAGTTTAATTTTCTTGCAACTTAATCTTCATGTAATGCACCTTTAAATTCTTTTTACTTCCAAGTAAGTTTCCATTTGATTGTTGTTAATCTTTACTTTATTGTTAATCTTCTTCTACCTTTCTTGATTGATTTGTTCTTCATCTTCATTGTTAATGTTCTTGAGTTTTTATGATTTTGATTAAGTGGGTTTTGATTGATTTAGCTTTGTTTGTTAGTTTTGATGATTTGTTTTGATTAATTATTGTTAGTTGATGCTTATTGGTTGTTTTGCTTTAATCTTTTCGTTTGTTTTGATTAGATTTGTTCGAATTCGTGTTCTATTTCATTCTACTGTCTTACGTTCATGTTGCTGTATCTTGCCCAGAATATTCCGAATAGACTGCTTTATTATCCTTTTATGCGGAATATTTCTAATATTCCGAATCATCTGTTTTCTTTATTCCTTATGCGAAATATATTAAGTTATTCCGGATAGTCTGCTTTCAAAGTCTTCTATGCGGAATATCGGGTATTTCGGATAGGAACCTTTACTCGGAATGTTAGGTTTATTCCACATAGGATTTTATTCCGCTTAAGCTGTTATTCCGAGTAACATCTTTTATTCCGCATAGCTTACTTTATTCCGAATTGGCATTGTTTATTCCGCATAGCAATTATTATTCCGCATAGCTTCTTTATTCCGAGTAGGATGTTTTATTCCGAATAGGATGTCATCCCGCATAGAAGCATTATTCCGAATAGAGTTTTTCAGTCTTTAGTTTTAAACTGTATTTTTCCCGCCTTTTCCTTTATTTGCATTTTTATTTGCTTTCCTTTTAGTTTAAGTTTTAGTTTGTGTTTATTTACCTTTATTGCCTTTAATTTCTCGTCATTTGTTTCCCGTCAAGTTTTAAGCTTTCATTGTTGTTTCTTTTTATCGTCTTTACTTTATTTTTAAGTGTTTCAAGTCTTTATTTTTAATTAGTTTTAGACAACGACAACTGTTTCATTTGATTTACCAAGAACAACTGAGTCGCACAATTAACCAGAGATCAATTCGAGAAGATACCGAGAATAACGAACTTTCAACTAGTAAAATCTCTTGTATCAACCTAATTTTTTGTAAAAACCACGTCGCCTCTTTTTTTTCTTGGAGAAAGATCTGTGTTTTTTTTGTAGCAATGTATTTATACCCTTTAAACAAGTCTTTTCTTAATTTAATACAAATTCTAATGGGCTTTTACCCATTCTTTTTTTTCTTCTTTAAACCGACTTTACAAAAGTATTTTCCAAAAATATAATTATTTTTTTTATTTTTTTTAAATTTCGTTTTTTATTATTCCTTATTGATGTTTTTTTATTTATCTTATAATCCCTTAATTAATTAATTACACCTAAACCTTTTAACTAGTCAATTTTACGCGGTTACCGTAAAATACGTAAAATATACAGTTTTATGAAAATTCTTAAAATATGAAATAAACTTTATAACTAAGTACTAAATGACTTAAAACCATCCCGTAAATTATTCCTCTGAATAAATACCTCATCCGAGACCTCTAAACGCTAAACCCTAAATCGTAAAAAGTACGATTTACAATAATACTTATACGTATATGTAAAACACCAAAATAACACCATTTCATTTCATAGTCACTAATTTGTGAGCTCATGAACATGAAATAACCGTTCCTCGATTTACTTATGAGTACTTTATACCCATAAACAATATCCACACCAACCTCGTTCACGCAAAATAACATGTAAACACGCAAATCACATAGTCACACATAAATTAACCTTAAAATAAGACCAAGTGACGAACCTCAAAACCACGGTTGTCACATCACTCCCTCCTAATTGAAATCTCGTCACGAGATTTACTCCTTAGGATCGTCATTATCAATTAGCTGAGGATACTTTCTCCTCATAAATCCTTCCCGTTCCCACGTGAACTCTAGTCCACGTTCCAAATTCCATCTACCCATAACTACGGTATATTACACTTTTTATCCAACGTCCTAGCTTCACGACCCAAAATCTCTATCGGCTCTTCGATAAAACGAAGACTCGTATCCATACTAATATCATCTAACGGTACTTGTAAGTCAGTTCTTGCTAAGCATTTCCTCAAGTTTGATACATCAAATATGTCATGCACACTACTCAATTCCTCCGGTAATCTCAACCTATACGCCACTAGCCCAATCCTTTCAAGGATTTCAAATGGACCCACAAATCTAGGTGCTAACTTCCCTTTTCTTTCCAAACCGCATCACCCCTTTCCATGGTGAAACCTTTAGCATAACTTTATCTCAAATCTCAACGGCTTACGCCTCTTGTCCACACAGCTCTCTTGTCGGTCCTTTGCCATTTTCAAACTCTACTTAAGCACTACCACTACCTCTTGTAGTTTTCCGTTCCAACTCCGGTCCAATATGTTGACTGCCTCTAACTTCACCCCACCGTAACGGTGATCCACCTCATCTTCTATGAGTTAACTCTAGCAGTTTCTACTAAAATTCCTATCACCATACCTAACGACTTCTATCCTCTATGGATTTTCCATCAATTGTAAGTTCTCCCAATCTTAAACACATCCAATGGTATATGCAGGATTGCATAACCAAAATCTTCCCATAATATTCACAAGAAACATGTCATAACCACCACCTCATCGTTGCTTTTCCATGCTCGGCACCAAGTAACTAACCATCCTTCATACTAACATGTTTTACACCTTTTCTCTAGGTGGACGTTCCATTGCTCGTGACTACTAACCTCTTGCTCTAACGATTTCTCTTCAATATCACCCCACTATCTTCACAACCTCTTTCTCCCTCGAATCATTCTTCCTCCATACAACTTTTCGCTTGTCTCTCCACAATCTTAATTTCCATACCATCTTATATCCCGTCTTCAGCCTATTATTTAGGTGTTTCCTCCTTTATTCCTTACATCCTCATCAATGGGGAATATGCCCCTCTCATCGGTGACTCTCTCTTTGTAGGAGAATTCTTCCTAATATAATGCGTTCTCCAACTATCTCCAAATCTCACGCTAATGCTCTAGGCGTCTTTCTCAATTACCCCTATAGTATGCTCATACCAAACATTTGTCTATCAATGGTATACTACGCTTGCTTCCCATCGTTTCTTCCCTTGCCATAATCCTTGATAAGGCATTCCATACATATTAGGCTAACTTTTTACACAAAACCCTCTATTCCATCACATCCGTACGCTATCCTTCCAACTTCTCAGCTACGTGACTTCTCATTCCTCTTGAAATATGAGATGAATTAGTCAGTCTATCGACTATCACCCAACTCTCGTCCTACTTATTCGTCCACCCCATTATGTATCCCTTTCACCAACTTTGTCCTTACATCGCCCTTTCTAAGCTACTCCTATCTATGTAGGAAGTATAGTCTACGTCCCTTTTCACCATATGATTGTCCAAGCCACGCAACATACATGTTGAAGCGTTCTCTGCTTTAGACAACTCAACTCGTGCAACCCACATACTTCATCCAAACCACCCTAATACGTCATCCATATAGTTCAAGTTCGTCTCAGCTTCACTTCATTCTTCTTATTCCATATCTCATCAACCATGCTTGCCTTTCCCAGATGGTACTTGGCCTTGCAATTTTCTTTCATCACTTAACTCCACCCATCACCTTTTCCAAATGTTCAATCAAGATGATTAAATATGTGTTGGACACGTTCATGATCTGTATAGATCATTCTCTACGTCTCGTACCCCAAATGCCTCTAGCATTCTAGGCAGATATAACAATCCAGCTCCACTAACTAAGTCTATCTAGTTCTTCCAAATCTTTAGCTCCCACAACGTATAAACAACCGCCTTTCTTTGTCGTTCTCGTATACATCCAAATCCTTGCTCCACGTATCGTCATGCTTTGCTAATTCATCCAGTCCTTCCGATAATTCCAAGATCTGCTCATTATCCAATCCACCTCTTCAGCCTCCAAAACGCTTCCTCACCCTTCTTCACTTTGCCCCTTGCTGGTTCCACGATATGCCATCATCTCTGACTACTCGTCCTGGCCAACTTAATCCTAAAACTAACACTTGAAAATCTCACGTATAATTCCCTTTCCTAACAACTCCAAAACCAACTCATAATTCGCCTCACTCTCCTTCTTATATTTGAGTAGATCAAGATGTCATCGATGCTCCCGATGACAACTCGTTTATATATTGTCATGCACCCCCGGTTCATTGACTCCATGAAAACTGCTAGCGCCTCGGCGAAGCCAAAATCATAACCGTAAACCCAAAGCGTTCATACAACATCCTTAGCAGTTTGAACTACGTCCTCCTTGCACCCTCTCTTAGAAGCAATACTAATAAATTTCTACCTCGTTCTACTCGCGAAAATCTACACGTATTCTAAAAGACCAATACTTCCTCTTATCAGACCACTCAACCGCTTTTCACAGCCAATCTACTACTAAGCAACTCAAATTTTACATTGCATCCGTTGCAATTTCTAACAACTCTTGCTCTTAAAATCATTCCATCAACAATTTCCTTGGAAAGGCACTAACTACAACTCCTCTCACTTCTCCTACTTGCTCTATTTATGGTTCTACCTCACAGTAATAAGCAAACCTACTAAATCTCAGGAAATTTTCGGAAAACTTACATGCCTTACGAACAATCATAAATACCTTTGAGGTATTATATCCCCTTCCAACACTCTCTATGGCGAGTTACCTGTGCCAATATCCATACATTATACAAATCTCTATTCATCTCCCTTGGCACTCCTAAGAGACCTCATGACCACATTAGTTCGTCTACGAATTTTTAACTCTTTCATCCCCACTAAGGGCATTTCGACCATTCTCTTAGGGCCACCTACTTGATCGTGTAGGCGCGACCAAGTCTTTCATATGTCTACCTCAACGCTCCCAATCAATACGAACCCAAAACTACATCCTGAATCCACTAGATACGATCAGCGAATCAAACCTACTGATAACTAACGACATTTCACGTGCACGAGTTAAAACATACCAAAACCACGAAAACTAAAAAGTAAAACTCAAACATGTACACTTTCAAATGACTCATGACAACGAAAAATGATCCAAGAAACACTTAATGGAACCAAAACATCTTATGCCCCGCGACATATTATTTAAACCGTGCACAAGATCGACTTTTCCAAAAGAATATTTTTTTTCTTTCCTCACCACATCTATGTGACTCAAACAATCTACAAACAACCTTCTAGATGATCTCAAAACTCAACTCAAAGACTAGGTATCCCGTGCATCCCAAATCATAAAAAACTACTATTCAAAACTCAACCTTGAACCCATCACTTGTACCAAAATTTCGATCTAGCTACTGACACCCATGACTATACATACCAAATATTTGAAAAGTACATTCCGAGTACATAACTTTAGGCTTTTGAATCACCCAAAAAGCTTTAAAACGAACAAGTTATGACCAAAACAGTTTTATACTAGTTTTTTTTAAAAAAAACTAAAGAATCCTCTTAGTAATTAACGTAATCCTTTTTAAATGAAAAGAAATAAATGTATGTGAAATTTTCATGAACTTTGTTTAGTCTTGCATAAATAATTATAAATGACGTATATTGATTAAGCTCACTTATATAAACTATTTAAGTAGAAAGAAATTTTATTTCGCTTTATTTTAAAGAAAGTCTTTTAGAATTTGAAATAAATAAGTGGTGATTAAAAAAATATATATATCTTATGTTACATCTTGTTTCAAACACGACTCAACACTTTACCTTTATTTTATCAAATAAAACCAACTATCCTAACTCTACAGTAGATTTTAGAGTCCTTTTTCCATATACCGACCAAAAGAAATGTAAGACTCAACATAAAAGATATCATTATTCCAACAGAAATCACAAGTTATTTCAATAGACTTAACACCAAAAACACCATATTAAAACGGACACGTGAAATAGGAAACTCGAAGAATATGCTACGCGGAGGTTCAATATCAAAAAACAAGATACAATCGATAATAGTAGGGGATCATACATATATAGGTATATGCATACATACACTCAAATCCATCCAACATATACTATACAAGCATGTATTAACCCTCTTTCATGCAACCATACTTAGGAATCCATCGATGTTGTGATACTTGTATAACTATGTTGGCCACCATACTTATACAATTACCCTTTCCGCAATGCACTCCCTCTTATGATGACACTTATAAGTATCAATACAACACATAACACATACATCCATCAACTCAGCTAAGCACATAGCCACATAAACAATAAGGTCCAAAAATCCTACTAGTAAAATAACATAATCAAACTCTTGAAATACATAAACTCGTAGTCCAGCTGAACTAGCGTAGACAAAATTCAAAATGTATAAAGAACATGAAAACATAATCAAACGAAATCCAACAATGACTAGTGTATACGACAATGGTTCAACCCGCACTAGTCAAAACTTAACAAACATCGCAAGTAAAAACCAATAACATCCATAAAACTTTAATTAATATAAAATGCACACATACTCCTATGACGCCTATATGCAGGGACCCTTAAGCTATAGACTAGGTTACTAGACTAGGCAACCTAATTCTCTATAACCATTGGCTCTCTGATACCATTCTGTCACACCCCACCATGGCGGAATATGGGGCGCGACGTATGGATATCATCACAACAATAGCGTGTCCATAGAGAGAACTATATAAATTAAAAATGTCATAAAAGGTGATACAAATGTCATGAAAATATCTCATCAATGCAGGAGTCTAGGTAAGTAGGTAACAGTCCTACCTCTTACCCAAGACAAACAAATAACACAAACTAATCAACATATAGGTTCATAGTATCACTTATAGAAACAGACAGAAAAATAAACTATGAAGGAACGGGGATCTCCTTCTAAATGCATTCCTACGCGACTCCAATCCTAGCCACACATGTTCCCACGCTTAACCACTTTATCACCTGAAAGAGACACTAAAACACGTCAACATAATGTTGGTGAGAGTCATAGGTTTAGACTCCAACCAAAAATAGATTATAATAAGCTGTGAACAACCATAAACCACTAAACATATGGACAATGTGCTACAAGTATGCATTAACAACTAACATTCAAGATCAATCATTCCAAACCAAATCCAAGGCTCCCAGCCTTACCAAACACCATGGTACCATAGGCGCCCATACACCTATGTACCAATCCCAAGGCCCCGCCTTGTCATTATACATTGGTCCCATAGATGCTCACACATCTATGTATCTCCCCAAGGCCCCGCCTTGTCAACATCCCCTTGGTACCAAGTCAAACCACAATAACTGAGACGGTACGTGTCCCTCGATCCAAATCATAAACACAATCAAGAATCACATAGCAGTTAATCACATAAGTGCACACACAAGTCCATCATAAACCATAAAAACATTCACAGCATTAGCTACAAAACCATATAGTGTCTCTTCCATCCCATCTAGAAGTGAAAATCATTAAAAGATATGGGACTATGAAACTCACTTGATAGCACAGCAAGCTAGCACTCCTACAAACCTATAAAATCATACACGACACCCTTAGCTCAGGTCTTAACACCCAAGTTAAGTAACAATCAAGGAGATGAATATAATTCCCCAATCCCCACTATCTAGTTCTCCCATTACAAGCTATTCTATACGTAAAAATTCAGTTTTTCCCGGTACAATTTACTAGTCATGAAACGACCACATGAAGTGAACTTAACACCACACTTGGATTCTACCCTACTAGAGTTATGTTTTTATATGATCTAAGAACTCCAAAAACCAATTTTACTTCCTACTTAAACATTTAACCTTTCCGTTTAGTCTCTACGCCAAAAGTCGTTTTCACCAAAACTGATTTTCTGTACATGCTAAATGTTCGACACCAAAAGCCCGACCTAAACACCATAACATTTATTGAAAACCTCCAGCCCTTTTATATACATTATAAAGAGTTCCCAAATCAAAAATATTTGGCTATCTCATCCATTTGGTTAGGTTTTGACTCAAATTTCTGAAATCCAAATTTATTCCTGAACAGCGCATTGTTTTTGTAAAAATTGTTTGACGGCCTTCCCTAACTCCATTTTCGACCAACCTTACATTATTGAAAAGTAGACTCTCTGAACTTAATTTTAACAAAAAAGAAACTCTACCAAAGGTGCTACCTACTCCCCAGAACAGTCGACACAAGACCTCCCTAAAAATCAGACTGTTTTACGCCTTTATGCACTAACCTTCTAAACATCATTAATTACCCCTAAATTATTAAACAAGAACCCTAAAATCATTAATAGATCTTAATTAATATTTTTATTCATAAAATTAATGAAATCCTAATCATCTCAATGAAGGTTAAGTAACATTGTAAACATGATTAATTAATAAAACATGAATTAAATTAAGATTATACCTTTAATTTATCAAAACCAAAATTTTTGGAAGAACCCTAATTTTTTTTTAATACCACGTCGCCTCTTTTTTTTCTTGGAGAAAGATCTGTTTTTTTTTTGTAGAAATGTATTTATACCCTTTAAACAAGTCTTTTCCTAACTTAATACAAATTCTAATGGGCTTTTACCCATTCTTTTTTTTTCTTCTTTAAACCGACTTTACAAAAGTATTTTCCAAAAGTATAACTATTTTTTTTTTATTTTTTTTAAATTTCGTTTTTTTGATTATTCCTTATTTATATTTATTTTTTTATTTATCTTATAATCCCTTAATTAATTAATTACACCTAAACCTTTTAACTAGTCAATTTTACGCGGTTACCGTAAAATATACGGTTTTATGAAAATTCTTAAAATATGAAATAAACTTTATAACTAAGTACTAAATTACTTAAAACCATCCCGTAAATTATTCCCGTGACTAAATACCTCATCCGAGACCTCTAAACGCTAAACCCTAAATCGTAAAAAATACGATTTACAATAATACTTATACGTATACGTAAAACACCAAAATAACACCATTTCATTTCATAGTCACTAATTTGTGAGCTCATGAACATGAAATAACCATTCCTCGATTTACTTATGAGTACTTTATACCCATAAACGATATCCAAACCAAATAACATGTAAACACACAAATCACATAGTCAGACATAAATTAACCTTAAAATAAGACCATGTGACGAACCTCAAAACCACGGTTTTCACAAAAAACGTTACCAATCATAATACATTTATCAAAGACTTTAAAAGTCATTTATTCATTTCAAAGGATGGAAAAATAATATGAAACATTAAACAAGTATGCACCAACTTCCTCCTCGCATGCTCCGCTGCTATCCATCTTGATTACCTGAAATACATGCTTTAAATCATCAACACAACGGTTGAGCAAGTCTATAGGTTTTACAAATCATCATTTGAACACAAGGATTTTAATCATCTCAAGCTTGTCACACAAACAAGTCATATATATATCGATAAATGCCTTAAGCTCATGCAACTGAACGTTAACCAACACGTCAACTGAATCACGTACGGCGCCCCTACAACAGGTAATATTGTCATATACCAACGACCTCTTATACATAATATCCCTTTCAGGTGATCACAAAGGATACATACCCTAGGATAAGGCTGTCAAACCAAATAGATCCATCATATGTATTAGCGTTACCTCGCAAGGTAATTAACAGTTCATGAAATTCAGGGACTTCATTAGACAATGGTCCTTAGGCATTTATCATTATATTCGGGTCCAGCATACTAAAAACAACTTGTGTTCATTTTATAAAACAACACGTATTCCCCCTCGTGGGTTAAAAATCATTTACAAGATAATATAAAAAGCGAGGCTATAGACTCACCTTAGATAATACACAAAGCTAGTAGTAGTAGTAGTGATCACCGAAGTAAAGATGCCTCCCAAATATACACGTCAAAAGCCGTCACCTAACAAATAAGGTGCGCGCTTAGCCACATACTTAAGTATTTCAAAATATAATTAATATAATAAAATAAATGACTCAAAATAGTATGTACATAGACATGACCAATCAATGCAAGTGAATCCCTTCTAAACCCCACAACATGTACTAGCTTTCCAAACTAGCACCTTTGATATTGATCCATCTCAAGATGCCAAATCAATACTGTTCAAGTACCCAACACGGGTGTCCAATCTCAGAATATACACTCTAACACAATATTTATATCCTTTTAGAACATTGAGAAGCTAATATATTTGCCTCTCGCCTCAAACTATGACGCGAGGTTAAGAACCTCCCAAAAAGTACTCAGCCGGTACATACCAAAAGTACACGCTGTTTTCCCCTACCTAAACAACTCCGTTTTCGCGAAACTTGGTGACAAACTTACTTAATATCTGTAGAAGATTCAGTTCAAATTTCATTCAATGATTCACATTTTTGACCCACCTGCTCGACACATCTTTAGACCTTAAAAACCGGATTGTTTTACACACTTGACTCGTAAAACCATTTTGACCTTGTTAAACATTCCCATTTACAAAATCGCCACTTGACTTTGAAAATAAACTCCAAATGCTAAGTTTAGAACCTAACAAAAGCCTTTGATCAGTTTTAACACTCAACTTATAGTCCCCGAGATTCGATCCAAATATCGACAACAATTTCGTATTGTGTCAATACTCGTCTCCCGGTACACGAATAATCAAACTAGCATATTTTGACTCGTTTGGAGTTAAAAGATCTATCTTATATCGAAACGAGCGTCTCGCCGACTACTACAACAATATCCAATCATATCATCACGTAACCAACACCTACTGTTCGAATAACACCCTTAAACTCACTGATGTAAAATGGCATCTTCAAAACCATACTAAATCCTATTTTGACCCATTTCCAACTTCACCAACACCTCAAATAACCCATATTAATCATTCCTAACAACATCTAATACCTATATTCACTTGCATGACCACATGCATTAACCAAAAATTAATAATTCCTTGCATGCACTCAAATAAAAATTGTTATAATTATAATAACATATAAATGGAGCCTTACATTTATTTTAGGAGATCAAATGATCAAGAACACCATAAAGCCCCAAATTTTTGTGGCTACTATGGTATAAAACACCAAGATAAAATCTTTTCCAAGCTTGTTTGATTGATTAGAATTGATCCTAACAACAAAGACAATTCATGCAACCAACAAAATAGATTAAATCAAGGTTCATCAAAAATAAATTTGGAAAATCAAAGTTGATGCAAGTTGGATTTGATGATTGGAAAACACTTACAAGATGATTTTAGAGGTGGGTCTTTGATTAGATTTCTTCAAAAACCAAAATTGGTGGTGGATCATGGTGGTGGTATGGTTGCCGTGAGCTAGAGAGGGAAAAGGAGGAAAACACACATTTTTTATGGTGAAAAATGAGATGTGTGTGTTAGTTGGTCCTTATATATAGTACTCTTCAATCTTCACAACATTTAAATTATCCAAACATTAGTACTCTTTAATCGTAACAACAATTAAATTATCCACACATTATCGGTTTCAACTAAAAAATGTCAAATATAATAATACTCATCATACTTAGAAATTAAAAATCCGTTGCATAATTAGGATAAAATAATGATGTTAAGCTCGGGTTATTACATAATGGGAATTCTTAAATGTCGTCACATCAAGTGAATTTCCAACATATTGTTTGTTGAATTATGAGGGTGGGGGGTTGTTTATATAGTCCTAAATCCTGTAGTACAAAAAAATAGAAGGAAAGTTTTTCCCTTCTCCTTTACCCCTTCATAAGAGACGACCCAAAGACACTTTGGGTGTTCCGAAACCTTCCGTTCTTCTTTCTATTTATTCCACTTTCTATTTATTCTATAACGCTCGTTAATACTTAAATCTTAATTATTTAATGGTTGTTAAAGTTATAGCTTGGTTTAATTTAATAAATATAATAAATATATTTATTAAATAAATTAATAAATATAATAAATATATTTATTAAATAAATTAACTTTTTACGTATTGTGTGAAATTATGTAATCTAGAGTTTGATCCTATCACACGACTATAAAATATAAGTCCATAAACTTTCAGCTTCCACTTGGACATATTTCGAATATAATGATTACATTGACAAGCGTCTAGTTACACTAACAATGTCACTAGTACAACTCGAGTAAGGTCTCCTGGATAAAACCTTTTAATGATTCATCATTATTATTATCCTTATATTTCTAATACAACGTTACTAAGGATATGGATCTCAGTCATTCCTTTCATTAACCATTCTGTTTCTCGTTCACAGATTCAGCAAGATTACCAAAACAAATTTCGGTGCGGCCACACAAACATCTTACTAATCCCACGAGGGGCCCAGCTGATTAAACTCCAAAACAAAATTGGAGGAAATAAATTCCATATTGACTACAAGCAAAACTTATGAATTTTGCAACACTTCTGAAAATAATTCTTATAGCTACCAGTTATGTTTAGCGTTAGATTATTCCACAGAGATGCATTAGATTCATGACAGTTTTCTGGTATCTCAAGTCTAAGGATAACTATTTATGATTTACTTGATGACAAAGATCCACAAAGTAAAATCATATAGTTGGTATAAGTCCAATATTCGATTCATCGAATATCATCCAAAATCGATCAATATACTTTCAAGTATACTCTATTGCAATTTTGATTTGTCTTAATTTAATAATATTCCCATATTACTAATCGACGACGGACATTTAGCATAACAATTTATTCATGGATTAAAACATGTAAAATATGATACAAAATTAAGTAATAAGAATAAACTAAACCCAATCTTTATTTTATTAAATAATAATGTCTTAACATCCTTATCCAAATACTAATCACAGATTTATTGCATGAGTTCGCTAGCTAGTTGCAGCCCAATAGCCTTGGCATGCTTAACCACCTTTGGTATAGGCAAAGCCTTAGTAAAAGGATCAGCTATATTATCATCTGTTTGAAATTTTATGAATTTGATTTCACGAGCTTCAACTTGTTCTTGGACGTAGTGATGTCTACGCTTAAAGTGTTTGGCGCCTTTCATGACTCCTGAATCATTGGCGAATATTATTGAAGCAGAATTGTCGCAATATATATCAATAGGTTCTTTTATTGAAGGCTGTAGAACAATGATAATCTTTGTATTTCAAGAGGGTTGATGTATTTCTAGAGAGAGAAACAAGAGAGAGAAGTGAGAGAAAAGTATGTGTATTAACTAGAGAAATGAAACAACCAACACCTCTTTCCATGGTGGAAAGAGGTTTATATACCCAAGTCCTTAATGGATTTGGGCCTCTGGCCCATGAACATGCTCATGGGTCGGGCTTAACATAAATGTAACTTAAACACTACTACGAGCCTATAACTATATTGTTGGAGTGACCGAGACTTTCTTTATACGTAAAAACGTATTTCCAACAATCTCCCCCAAAGGAAGGTCACTCCAAATTTACAAAGTCCTAATCTAGCATGTTAGATCTTGTTCTTGAGCTCGTAGTCCACTTTCTCTTTCTTTCTTTAACTTTTCTTCTTTTTGTAAATATGTGTTGAATAATATCAGCCTTCTGCTTGGAACACGTTCTTTTGGTCTTTCACGTGCAGTCTTTATCTTCTTGTGATGTTCGCCTCTTCGTGACTTCATGTCCCACACACTTATCCTTTGTTGAATTCTTGAAAGTTTCAGAGTCGATAGAGCGGAAGACTTTTAGGTCATACTTTCTTGAACTTGCAAAAATATTTGATGCAAAAGGAATAAGTATGTGAGGACGACTTCAATAGGTACACCGCAACGCCACCGTCTTCGAATGCAGCAACATAATAAGACACGAATAAAATGGCTTTGACATTTTATTCTAATTCGGTAGCATTTTACCTCCGGTAGGTGAAGACCGTTGGTCGATATTAGATATCGTACCCCTGACGGATAGTTTCAATTAAGTAACTTCCTGGCAGGATTTCGCGGGGAAACCCGTTCTCTTTATTCGACAGTCCAAAGCTGACTGCGAACATAAAGAGTGAATCATTTGGATTAAAAATCCTTATGATTGAAGCCGTCAATTCATGAAACCTGGAACAAGTGAATTTCAATTAAGATTTTCACCATCGTTGCTTTCCAGTTGTCACGAGCTTGATTTAAATAGAATCTTGCTTGTCACCTACCAAGTGTTGTTTGATGTTAACACCAGAAGGATTTCCACTCGTCACTGTGAACACTAAAGAGTGTCACTCTGAGTGTTCTGACAAGATCATATGATAATGCGTAGAGTCTTGGAACGAGTTTAAGTTCAATTAAGAATTAAACTACTGTTTCTTTCCAGTTTTCACTAGATTGGTTCTTAAAGAACCGCACGTGTCACCTACCATGAGCTTGTTTGATGTTGGCTCAAGCAGGATTTCCATCTTCATTGTAATACTTGCGTATCACTCGGATGTTCTGGAAATATTACGAGAATACTGCGTAGGACTCATAAAGATCTCTTACTTTTCACATTGTGTGAAGAAGCAAGGAATAAATGGAAAGTGTCCTAATGAGACTTTTGATGATCTCGTGGCTCTAGACTAGATAGTGCATTTTGATTTAGTGAGCGATGGCTGGAGAGGATTGCCACCTATTCAATATCAGTCTATTCGGAGTGAATAAACTAATAGATAACGTGTTGAACTCCGTGTGGTTAAAACAAATATCTTTTGAGAGATATTTGAGTTAGCTAGGAAGGGTTGTGCATTGCATCACTGGGTCCATGATGTCTATCTTCAATATCGAGAATCATTGAAAAATGATCTCAATAGCATATGTATTGACCCGGTTTCTGCCTAAAGTTGTAAGGAGGGCTTCTTTCTTTACACCCTTTATCTTTACAATTCTTTTCCATTCTTCAACCCCTTCAATTCTTACCAATACGTCATCACTAGCACCTTTTTGTGATTGTTCCAATGCTAGCTTAAGTACTTGGTCGGCATTCAGCTACGTTCACAATCTTTCTCCATCTTTCCTAGGACTTCTAATTCTATCTAAGGAATTGTCCTTGGGAAGATTCCATCAGTTCTGATGAATCATTGGACTTTACCTAATCCTACCACCCTTTTGTCACCATGTTCGTCGTGAATTAAGTGTGTTTTCGGTAAGTATTGTCACCATGAAAAATCCTTGAAAATCACTTAAAGCACTTGTGATATTATAATCAAAGTTTTTGTGCCTTAAGTGTTTTGTTCATCAAAAATGCTCCCCCTTAACATGTGCATTACACATATTAAGTTGGTTTATCTTTTAAGCCTTTTTCATTGTTTAGCCAAGTATCATTAAGTCTCCTTTATCCCATTTTATCCCCTTTCCAAAATGTTAACCATCAATATTTTGGATACTAATGGATTAGCCGGTCTTTGGGTAATAAAATGAAATTAGATGCTGGCCAAAGAACATATTAATGCTCCCCCTCATATTAATGAGGGTTAGTTGTAGTGCTTGAGTACGATATGTTTGAAAGATTTAGAATCTCGAGAGAAATTCTTGAAAAAATATCATACTTTTACACTACAACATGCCACAAAAGCTGATTATACAAAAATTAACATATTCACAATAATAGACATATGGATTTGACCTGTTATAAGACGATCCTTAATTAAATGGATCGTTCTGTAAACCTATGGTGAGCTCCATATGGCCTTCCACCTACGAATCGTTCCACACTTCGTAGCAACCGGCGCTTCCTTAAAAGTTCCTCGATCTTCTTGATCGCGTACTTAGCTCCCTTTTTGCACTGGCTTGTCCAGGTGTACTTGACTGCTGGAAGCGGTAAGTCGGCATTGAGAACCGTCAGATCATCTCGAACATGCTTGAGCGTACCATCATTGAATTTGTGCAGTTCGGAGAATCGCATAAACTGCATGACTCCAGTCTCATTTGGATAAAATATTCCTGCTTCCGGTGTCGTGGTCCCCATGTACGGCTTCTTGTTCTTGTGAAAATTACTGAGCGGAGTTGTATGGGGATGTTGCAAGTTTAGCTGTTTCTGATAGCTCTCTACTCCAAGTTGAAAATCTTCCACCCGATTTGGAATGACGATTTTTCTTGCATATTGACGAAGGTTGGAGCTCAAAGCAATGACTATCTCAGGAATCAAATGGTCGACTTTTTCCTGAGCCAATAACAACAGAAGATCTTCGATGTCTTCAAGTTGAATGTACTGGAGACCACTTTCGTCAATTCGGTATTCTTTCTCATCAGTACGTTTGAACACTATTACATTCAAGTAATCATAACCGAATACAGTCTGAGTGGTTGCTCCTTGAATGCTTTTAATTCTGTGAGCTGAGACAATAGAAGAACCTCTCTTTGGACGATGGAAGTGATTGTAAGCTAACCTTTTCTTTGTATTCCAGTGAAAGATGCCAAGTGATGCAAAAGTATCATAAAACTTGAGCAGTTTCCTTCTCCATAATGCATCGGGTACTTTATCTTTGATCCATGGAACGTTCTCCAGATTAACAGCCTTGAGCATAGTAAGTGATGTGGCATATTTCTTCGCGCCTTTTTCAAGATACTCGAGATCGTGAGATACAAAGTGCTCTATTGGGATCTTTGCAGAACCGCCGATGACTGTGGGTGAAAGAGGTCGTAACATTGGAGTCTGAATTCCCATAGTCGTCGCTCTCATTGCCTTTGTAAGCTCATTTAAGTGATATTCTGCCTCATTATGACTGATCATCAAAGTATCAAAGAAGTCCACATTTTCGGCTGCCATTCTGATAAGATCCGGAGTCATTGTAAGTTTCCCATGAGAATACCTTAGAAAGGCCAAGAAATCGATAGGATTGTTTAGGAATTGAGTTAGCTCCATTTCAGTTGCTGTGGTGCTGCATTTGTAAGCCAAAGTTGCTTCTGTACCGTGTCATCAATAATAAGAGATCCAGCAAACGTTGGTTCTGGCATATTTAAGTCTTCAACTTCTATATCAGAGATGTGTTGATCTTTAGATGGTGTTGAAGGTTGTTCTTGTGTCACTGGTATATCATCATTTGGCATAGAGACTGGAATTTCGTCTTCTAGCATTGACCCTGTGGGTTCTTCTTGTTGCATAGACACAGGAATTTCATCTTCTAGCATATGTTCTACAGATTCATTGTGAGAATCATTAGTAAAGACTGGTTCAGTAGATATACCTGTGT
Source organism: Glebionis coronaria (assembly GCA_025667525.1). NCBI lineage: Eukaryota > Viridiplantae > Streptophyta > Magnoliopsida > Asterales > Asteraceae > Glebionis > Glebionis coronaria. The sequence continues at coordinate 547,627 of JANFOE010000509.1, read as the reverse complement.
CAATATGCTGAGATTCTGGTACAGTAGAGTCCACCGTCTTTTCTGTGGTTTCGGCAACGCTTTCTGCAACTTCCTCAATACCTCTCTCAGTTGCCTTATGACCTTCATCCTTATTTAACTCTTCGGTATTTGTACCCGTTTTGTCATTCTTATCACCCTTGTTGGTTCCATTACTGTCGTCATTATCATCATCGTCATCCTCATCCTCATCTGTATCCTCTTCCTCATCTTCATCTTCATCATTATCCTTTTCTTCCTCATCCTCTTCTTCCTCCTCATCTCCTTCCTTATCCTCTTCCTCATTTTGATCATTATCACCATCATCCTCATCACCGTTATCCTCATTATATTCCTCCTCTAGCTCGTCTTCATTGTCAGACTCAGAGTCGGTAGTATCTGCAGGTGTATCTTCAATAATTACTTTGTTGAGATATTGTAGAACTTTTCGTTTATTTTTCGATTTATGAGCCCCCATATCTTTCAGTCGTGTCTGCAACAATGTCATTAGTTGAAGAGTAGATAAACCAGTACCGAAAAGAATTGGTAGCTCCTGATCAACGTATGACTTTTCTTCTCATTAAATGATCTTGGTCATCTTCTCATTAATTGACCCAAGAAAGGCAACATTCTCTTTGTCACGAGTTTTCTTCTCTCTAAGAAATGTTTTGTGTTGTTCTTTAAGTTTAGACACTCTGTCGGATATTTTCTTAAGTGTAGGCTCATCAGGTTGCGGTTCTTTGAGAGGTTGTGTGTCAGGAGTGGTGAATCTTTCAGTCAGTGAAGCTATTTGTTTAGCTTGAGCCTCCAGCTGTTGTTGAAGAGACTAGATCAATGGATCACTGACTGTGAGGAATGGGTTGGAGGTTGATGATACTTGTTGTACTGATGGTGGAGGTGTAACCATAACTGTTAAAGTGGTGATGGATGATACGGCTTGTTCAAGGATAGGTGATGGTGTAGATTCAGTGATTGGGGTGGTAGTTGATACAGGTTGTTCGACTATTAATGACGGTGTAGATTCAGTCGTTGGCGTGGTAGTTGATACAGGTTGTTCAATAGGTACGGGTGTGATAGCTGGTGTTATGACATCAGTGATGACCGGGTGGATAATGGTGGAATGGTGGTTGATGTAATAGAAGTTATAGGAACATCCACCATGTTTTCATTTGTCGATGGATCAGTATTTGTCACCTCGACACCCTCCCCTTCCAAATTAAGATATTTCATAACATCGTCAGAGCCGGAAGTAGACTTACTTTGAAGTTGAGTTTCTGGTATGAAAGTTGCATGAGCATCATCGTTTATCACCATGTGAGTTGGTTCCGGTAAAGATGTGTTGATATTGACATCATGATATAACAAACTTGTATATGTGTTTGCACTGCTACCACCCTCTTCACGCTGCTCACGACTTTCAAAATGGAAGTTATCAGCATCTTCATAAACATCTTCATCGTTAGGATCTTCATAAAATGCCATGTCAGCATCCGGATTACCAAATTCCTCTAAGTCCTCAAACAGTCTTGAGCCTGATCCTGTGGAAGTTGCAAAAGCTTCCTCTCTGCTTTGTTGAAGAATAATACGCAGTCGTTTGGCTTCAGAAATGGTTTGTTGAGCTGGTTCATCTAAAGCAACACTTGCTTCTTTACCTTTGGTTTGCTTTGCTTTCTTTTGCCTTATGAGTGCTACTTCCTCATCATGTTCATTATCAGTATGGATCATCTCATCTTCATCAACTATTGGCATTTTTCCTGTGCCTTTATCTTTGGAGGAAGCAGTCGATTGGCGCTTTGAAACTCTTTTCTTGCGTTTACCTTTTTTATTCTCTAAGGGAAGTGAATTTGCTCGTCGAAACTGTGTGTCAATATCGTTAAGCATCTCTTGATATTTATCACTTTCCTTGATTCCTTCATTGATCATTGTGTCAGCTACTAGGGCTGGACGTAATGCATATTTTGTGGAATGAGTATCCGCATTCATTTGTAGAATCACATAGTCATCATCTTTTGTGTGGTATAAGAAATTCCCGCGAGTGTCAATGGTTGGATCACTCTTCATAAAGTGGTTGATGATGAGCTTGGTGAATCTTGGGAATGGAAGATGCACGGATTTCTTCTTGGTTCCAGTAAACTGATAACAGAATTCTTGCCAGATAAGGAGTGCATAGTCTACTTTAGATGCTGTGTAAAGTCCCCAAAATATGTGAGCCTGAGGTGGTCTCATTGCGTCGGAGCCCCGAGTCTTTCCAGTAAGACATTTGACAATGATGGTGATAAGTGCTTTTCAGGGTTTCCCTATGTGTGATGTGTTGAACTGGGATAGGTTGTGGATTTTACCTTCATAATTCAGAGCGCGAATGACTCAAAACATTTCATCGGTCTTTGGGTTAGCCACAAATTGTTCTCCTTGTGCTAACTTGGGAAAGTTAAACAGTTGCCAAAAGATGCTCAAGTTAAGTACCATTGGTGTTTTGTTTAGTTGGAATGAGATAGTCTTTTTAGAAAGTGTTGCAGTGATCCAGAACTCGTGCATGTAGACTTCGGGAACAGAGGCAGTACGTCTGAATGCATCTTTGATAGGTGAGATGTCAAGGATATCCGTGGCGATTTTGAAAGCTGCTAAAGATGGATCAAAATCCTCTTGCAAACGAGAGTTGTTCTCAGAATATGGTAGCCTATTGTTGAGTGAAACAAGTTCGAGATCACGTTGTCGCTGTGGTTCTTCTGTGATCGACATATTCCTGCTTTGATGACATAAACACAAATGATATACACAAACATATATATCTTAAATCTATGCCAAGTTTTAGCATTTGCAGCAACACACGACGATCATTATCACATTACATTTATAGAACAACAAAAAAACTTGATCACGACACAAGTCTATAGGTGCCACCTAACAGAATACTAGCATGACAATCCTATTACTAATCACGATCTTATTGTGTTAACATAAGACTATAAGCTATCACAATATTACCAAGACTACTCATTGCAAGCTTACAAGTCATCAGAATAATAACAATCCTAAATCCATCGCAATCTTACAAACCATCGAAATCCTAAAAACGATCGTAATGTTTAATCATCGCAATCCTATCGCAATACCACAATCATCAGAATATCTAAGTTCCATCTCAATAAGTGTGTTTCCATCTCAATGTTTGAGAATTGATTGCAATATGTCCCCATCGCAATACCATTACAATGCCATCGCAATAATGCATGGGAATGCACCATCGCAATATGCCATCACAATGCGTCATCGTAATGACCCATCGCAATGAGCCATCACAATGAGCCATCAGAATGGCCCATCACAATAACCCATCGTAATGAGCCATCAGAATGACTCATCGCAATGACTAAGCATCGCAATGTGGTGTCGCAATGATCATCGCAATCCGAGACTGGGATTCGATCTTATCTTTGACTTTACGATTCCTGGAGTTTGGCAACGTTTTAACCAAAACTGGGCAAGACCTTTGTGCATCTAGGCAATCTAAGCAAATCCCACTAATCAAATTGCAGTTTCACCGCAAAACGCAAAAACCCTAATTTTGATTAACTATGATCTCGGGTTGTTTGTATCAGTTTTAAGATTAGAAATGTGATAACAATTAAAGCTTGAAACAATACCTAGATGAGTGAACAGAGTGCAAGCAATCAAAAATCAAATGATGAAGGTCAACAATGGCGGGGAGTGTTTCTGTGTTTGTGTTTTTGCGATGGAAAAGAAACAAGGAACGGGGAGGGGGTATAGTGTTTGACTTGGTCAACTTTGTGCCAAAGTTACACATGAAACCCCCACTTTGCAACATTTGCAAAAATGGTCCCCCAGTTAGTAGCATTAGTTAAGATCATTAGGATTAACCAAATATCTTAACGAAGTACTAACCCGCACACAAAAACGACCATATACACTTAATGCCTAATTTCAAATAACCTATTCTTCAAGGTATATTCCACACAAGGCACACTTAGCATTTAATGAAGACGATTAACGGTTTATATTTTCTGAAAAACCTTTTTGAAGACCAATTTTAATTCCAAGAAGATTTAATATTTGCTCCCCTTAAACACGGACCCATTTTCTATTTAAAGAGTTGTAGTCAATGATTTTAAAGAAGCAAATATGCATGAAGACCTTTTCTGGTTTAGTGATTGTTTGGAACGATTCTTGTGGCAATAAGATTTCTCTTATTTTGACAAAATTAGTGCCCTGATACGTACACTAATTTGTGTTAGACCAAGTTATAAAGTAAACTTAGTCCCTGATTGTGGTAAGATTACACTCGTTTAGGAAAACGAGGTAAAAGCGGTAAGTATCAAGCGTACGTTTAGGAAAACGTAAACACTTATTACCCTTTTTGTGAGTTCGTTCTCGAGGAGGCTTAATGTGTGTGTTTAATTTGATTTATGATTTGTTTGTGATTATATTGATGAGAAAAGAGAAAAAAAAGACGGAAGATGCAAAAAACTATGCTACGACGTAAAAAATGCGGAATCGTAAAACTCGACAAAAAATAAAACTCCACTACAAATTACCAAAATTTTAATCTAAGTTGAGAAAAATCTAATTAAAACAAAAGTGAAAACCAAAATTTTCAAATCCATTTTAATTATTTTATATTAAATTTCAAAGTTTAATGAAAAACCCAAAATTAAAAAAAATTATTTAAGAGTGATTTTGAAAATTTTACTTTTTGTAAACCTAAAATAAACTAATTAAAATCTAAAAATTAATTTTCTAAAATTTAAAAATACTTTTTTCTATTTTTAATCTAATTTATGAAAACATAAACTAAAAATAATCTTAAAAAAAATTATTAAAGATAAAAATTTTATTTTCTCCTCTGAAAATCCTAAACTCCCAAAAGAATATAAGAAAAATGAAAGTTATAAAAATAAGATCTAAATAAGCTGAAAACGGGCTTATGATGTTCGAATTTATATTATTAAGCAAACAAAATAATCCTGTTAAGTAAATAAAGAAGGGGGATGATGACAGTAAAGTCCCTAGGGCATTTCTGGTTTGAGAGAGTGTGTTTGAGGCGTGGGGATGGTGTAGACGGGGGTTCGAGTCTGGCAGACCCCCAAACTTTTTGAATTAATTTTTTTTTATCTTACTCCTTGGCTAACAGTAACTAAACACCACACAAATCCAATACAAACACAAAACCCACGAATTTGGCAGATAAAACAATCAAAAACTGCCCAGAACTTGCTCCTTTTCTCTCTTTGTTCTTGTTCACAGTTACACAACCAACTCAACTTTCAAACTTGATTCTCCAAACCCAGATTCACTTTCTAATGAATTCTTTGTATTTTTTTTGGACAGCAAAACCCCCACTAGCAGTTGGCTTGTGGGGGCGTTTAAAGCAAGCAGATCAAATATCACAATAAGAGAGCTAAATTCAGTTACTTGTTTATTTGTTCAGTTTCCTTTTTGTAATACTTGGAACACCCTTACTATGCTATCAGAACACAAACAAGCTCAATTAAACAAACCAAACTCGTATCAAGTAGCTCACTAAATACAACCAAACAGTGGGCTTACAGTGACTGAAAAACAAACACACATGCCTTACTTTTTGGTTTCGATAATGTGCACAAGGTACAAACTTTCAACACCACAACAATAACAAGCAAAGATTGAGTCAACAAGCATACAAAGACCCCTTTTATATTTTTCTTTCTTGGTTTCTTAGGTTTCGCAGGTTTGGTTGAGTGGTACGCGCATACAACTCATAATAAGCAGATACAACAGAATAAATCTACAAAGAATTAAATCAACTAAGCACAGTTAACACCTTTGCAACTGATAATTACTAAAAAAAATGACAACGTAATTGGACTGATGTGTTATGCTAGTACGAAAACTCCGTTAAACGAACCAAACCTTGCAAATACTCCCCTATCAAGCACGTGATACCAATCTATTCACTAGCTCAGATAACCTTTAGTTAGGAAAGCAACTTACACAGAAAACCGAACACAAACCAAATCACTTACATACTAGAAAGAAACTCATGTAGCTAATATATCCATGCATACATCAATTGAAGATAACTTTAAACAAACAAGATTCAAACTGAAATAGATTATATAGTGCTCAAATAGCTAGTTTCTACAATATAAGTCAAATAAACATCATGCAGTCACAAAATCACTTGCAAATCGTTTAGGGCAGAAAAATAAGGAAATCGACAAACCTCAGGGATATACGTCCATACCCCCGATTTTCGAGCTTATGTGCTAGCAGAAAAAAGCACAAGCTTCCTTTTTCCTGCCAATGGTTAGTAAATGACAAACAAACAATAACAATAATAATATCCTTCTGATTTTGTTTCCTTCTCTTTTTTTTACTTGGAAACTTATAAACTTGGTATTAAAAGTTTTAACAGAATACTAACAACCAAACTAAGAGCTATCACTTTTTTTGTTTGAATTCTTTTAAGACCTTATGTCCGAGATGCATGTCCAAGCGAGCAACTCACCCACGTTACTTGTACCCATGCCTGAATATCCACGCATACTTGATGTTACTCAACATCAGTTATGTATGGTCATATTCAGACTCGAATAACAAATATGTGAGGACTTTCTTTGATCGTTGGATATGCAGAACTCGAAAAGCAGTTTAACATTAACCAATGATTAGTTAACTAATCAAGACTTATAACAAAAACAACTTAAAACAGATTTTTATTGCTACCCAAAATCGTATCTCCCAATTCCATAAACTTAAACTAAACTTACTGAATGATTGAAACAAAATTTTTCAAAACCAAATAAAACCTTTCACCAATTCACACTTAACAGGAGAAACTCAAACAGTAAATAAAAATTGTCACTTAAATCATAACATTAAAACAATTGGAACTCGGATAAATTTAAAAAACTTCAAAATTTTATATCATAAAAGAGGTCCTCAATTTATAGCCTCCTCGGATTGTTCTAGAATGAAGATAAATGTAAACCTTAATCTAGTGAGTTTCCAAGATTACCCCTTTGAAGATTCAGGTCAAATTCGAATATGCTGGTCTTGATTCTTCTTTTTGAATTCGTCCAAAAATCATGTGATGGACAGGCTGTGATGAGTTGATCTTGAACGTTGGATTTGATGTGGGCATTAAGCAACTCCTCCAAGCCATTGATCTTCTGCCATCCCTTTGTCTTCTTGCCAATAGGTGGGATTTTGGGGACCAGGGAGTGAGTGTGATGGGAATCTGAAAGTGGGGTTTGGGTTTAAACATGGCTAATTACTGATCTGGAATAGATCATAGCATAATCCATGTGAATTAATTTCGGGAGGAAATTAGGGTTTATGGGAAAAGTTTGGGTATTTTGATCTGTTTAAGTTAGGATTAGAAGTGTTTAAAAGGCAAAACACGTTTAATAATAAACGTAGGTTGTGAACTTGGGTCAAAACCGGGTTTGGGTGGGTAAAATGAGGTGGCGTGGTGTGATTGGTGTGAGGGGGTGAGGTGGACTGATGACTGGGAGGGGGGTTTTGGTTTATGGTAGAAACAATCCCCATATTTCCCTTAAACTTGCAAATTAAGTTTTGGCTGGCAATATATCCAATTTCCCTTTATATATAAGTTTTGATTTTTCTATTTGGCCACAAAGACTTTTGAAATGTCATTCCAAGGGTAAGATTTGTACTTTCATGAATCTTCAAGGGCTGTTCTTGTCATGTCTTCATTCTTCAATGTTTTGACTTGTTTTTTGACTTCTTGGAGGACCATTATTGACAATTTAGTTTAGTGGAGGGACTAAATTTGCCAATTTTTCAAAGTTAAGGGTCCTTTTTGTAAATTTGACAAACTTTAGGGACCAAAGTTGTAATTATGAAGATACAAGGGTATAAAGTGTCAATTCTTCCATATTGGAGGACCCTTCTTCATAATTCTTCAAATCTTCAAGGGTTTTCTTTGGAAAATTCTTCATTAGGGCTTGGTTCATTGTGCGGCTTCGTTTCCCGTGTTCATTTTTGCATGATTCTTGTGATCTTTTGTCATTTTCTCAATATCCGTACCTAAAATACACAAGCAACAAACACAAGCATATATTTCGCATTTTTCATGATATTTAATGCATTTAAGCCCATTTTGGACGATGAGACTATGTATAAAACCAGTCTCATCACTCCCCCATACTAAACCATTGCCGTGGCCTCACGCAATGCTAGAATAAAGTATCGTAGCATCTCCAAAATTCAGTTTTATTCACTTTATTGAACGATAAACTAGCTACACTACTACTATTGCTACCACTACTTGTGTTTTTTAGACATAATGTATGATTTTCATCGCAAAATGGGACGTTTAGGTTCATAGAATAAGAACACGTGAATGCTTCGTTAGAAATAATTTCATCATCCTCGATTTTCACCCTAATTCCATGCTAAGTGTGTAACGAGATCATTGTCATTATAAGTTAGTAATGCTAACACTACTCTTATGCCTAATCATGTACTTATTCTCCCATTATTCCTAAGTTGTATCTCTTATATTTTATTTTGTCTTGAATGTTTCACGAGGATACATTGTTTGACTTATGCGATAATAGAGATTTAGGTCTAAAAATAGAGTCCTAACGGTGTAACCAAGACCATCAAATCAATAACCCCTCCCAATAGACAACGATGTTAAAAAAATTAAGTTGACAAGAAGAATCGATAAACACGGTTTTATAACGGTTTTGAACATGAGACTTATTACCAAGACTTTTATACGCCCCCTAACGGAAGGGCCTTATTATCTTTGGTTTACCTCCATCTTTTATTCAACTTCGCCATGAAGCTTTTATTATGACTTCGGTCTTGCCTTGCCTTTTGTTATCCGCCTCATCGGTGGTTTTATTAGCCAAAGACGTATATCCTCACGCTTAAAGCGAATTTTGGATCATTAAAGCTTCGAAGATTAAGGCTTGATTCACGTTCAATTTTGCATAGATTTTTCGGCCTTGTGGGGCTTCAAATTGTTTGCTAGATCTAGGTGAGCGCTTGAAATCTTATTATTGGGTGAAGCTTTCGATTATTCGGGTGCCAATACTTCAAAACCGTGACGCTGGCGATACCTTAATGTCTTCCCAATTTAATTACACGGAAGCTACTAGAAAAGACTAGAAACCCAACAATCCTAACTAAACCGCTAAGTCAATATTTATTAACCAAAAAATATTTACATGCGAAGGGAGAATAAGCAAACAACGAGAACACATGAGTTTTTGAAAGAATACGAGTACTCTACGTTTAGCATAGTAACTTATAATTAACCCTATCATTTCTCGTCCTCATTTAAGAGACTTAGCCTAATGTGTAGTTAAGGAATCAAAGCTAAGTGCTCAACACGCACGGTCGAGTCAAAAATTACTCTTATTCTCGCCATCGGAAAACCTACATTCGTGTTTTCAAACACTTAAAAAACATGAGAAAATTTTTAAAATTTGGCCATTTTTAGCCTTATTTTGCATTAAAACGATAAACAAAAAGATAAACTTTGAAAGCGTGAAGGTTTGGCAAGGCAAGTATCTATTCACCCCCCATACTAAAGTTAAACATTGTCCTCAATGTTTCGTGTCTAGGGGTGAAAACACCCCCATACTAGAGACGTAGTCGAATGCCTAATCTAGCATGGAAAGGGTGTAACCAATAAATTAATAGCCGTTTATGAAGTGTGCTAATAACCTAAGGTTAGAACAATCAAGGATATATCATGGATATTGAGAAAGTCTTCAAAGCAAACGATTAAGTGCTCCCATAAAACGAACAGGAGAGGCTCCAATCGTGAAGATCTTGATCATCTAAAGTCCACAATTCACAAACAACCACGGAACAAAGGTTGGAAGGGCACAAATCCCCACACGTAAGCTACATTAGAAAGCGATAATATATACAAGGGATAAGCATGGGACTCCCCCACGAGGCACCTTGTTTTTGATTACCGAGTCATGAGCTCGACTCGATCCCCTCAATACTAATTATCATTGGGGAAAGTGATTTGGTCGAGGTAGTTCAAGGATGGAACTTCCCCGCCAAAGTAGTACTTCAACCTATGTCCATTCATCTTGAAGTTAGGACCATCATCTTGAGCTAGCTCGATGGTCCCATACGGAAACACTTGAGTCACGGTGAATGGACCAGACCAACGGGATTTCAACTTACCGGAAAAGATTTTCAAGCGAGAATTAAAAAGCAAAACTTGATCCCCAATGTTAAAAACCCGGTTTTTAATTTTAGAATCATGCAACTTTTTAGTTTTTTCTTTGTAAATCAATGAATTTTCATAAGCAATATCCCTCAATTCATCTAATTCATTCAATTTCATTTTCCGGTGTTTTCCCGCGGTCTCCATATCATCATTACAATGCTTTAGGGCCCAATAAGCCTTGTGTTCTAATTCGATAGGCAAATGACAATTCTTTCCATACACAAGCTTATAGGGAGTGCACCTAATGGGCGTCATTTGAGCGGTCCTAAAGGCCCATAAAGCATCGTCCAACTTATCCGACCAAGTTTGTCGGTTTTCCCCAATGGATCTCTCCAAGATCCTCTTCAAAGCTCGGTTTGAAACCTCGACTTGCCCACTCGTTTGTGGGTGATAAGCCGTAGAAAGCCGATGTGTAACCCCATATTTCCTTAGGACCCTTTCGAATTGGTCGTTACAAAAATGGGTTCCACGATCGCTTATGATAGCACGAGGGGTTCCAAACCGAGAAAACAAGCTTTTCAAGAACTTGACTACCACACGAGCATCATTGGTGGGCAAGGCTTTGGCCTCCACCCACTTAGATAGGTAGTCAACCGCAACGAGAATTTACTTATTACCACGAGATGATGGGAACGGCCCCATAAAGTCTATACCCCAAACGTTAAAGATCTCACACACTTGGATGATGTTTTGTGGCATTTCATCTTTTTGTGAGGCTTTTCCTTGTCGTTGGCATGCATCACACGACTTCACAAGATCTTGTGCATCTCGGTAAATAGTAGGCCAAAAGAAGTCGGCATCAAACACCTTCTTAGCCGTGAGATTAGCACCGTGGTGACCACCCGTGGGTCCCTCATGGCAAGCTCTAAGGATGTTAGAAGCTTCGGTGCCAAATACACAACGTCGGATGATTTGATCCGCACAAGTTCGAAACAAGTAAGGGTCGTTCCAAAAGTAGAACTTGACGTCACGAAAGAATTTCCGTTTTTCTTGAGTCGTCATACCCTTAACGATGAAGTTACCCGCATGGTAATTTGCAAAATCCGCAAACCATGGGGTGGAAGAATCAAGCTTAGAATTCACTACACCAAGTGTCTCGAGCGGAAATGCTTCGGTGATTTCCTTGGGCTCGTAAACACTTTGGTGAGGATCTTCCAAACGAGAAAGATGATCGGCCGCTAGATTCTCGGCTCCTTTTTTGTCAACGATTTTGTGATCAAATTCTTGAAGGAGGAGAATCCAACGAAGTAATCTAGGCTTAGAATCTTGCTTTGCCATGAGATACTTAATAGCCGAATGATCCGTATACACTATGCATTTAGTCAAGACGAGATAAGGTCGAAATTTCTCAAATGCATACACCACGGCAAGGAATTCCTTTTCCGTTGTAGTGTATTTAAGTTGAGCCTCGCTCATCGTCTTGCTAGCATAGTGAATAGGCAAGAAGTGCTTATCATGACGTTGCCCCAATACGGTCCAAATAGCGTAATCACTAGCATCACACATGAGCTCAAAGGGGACGTTCCAATTGGGAGCAACAAGAATGGGAGCTTCGGTAAGTTTCCTCTTAAGGATTTCAAAGGCTCGTACACAATCTTCGTCAAAGTCAAAACGTGCCTCTTTTTCAATAAGATGTGTAATGGGTCGAGAAATCTTCGAAAAATCCTTGATGAATCGACGATAAAAGCCCGCGTGGCCTAGGAAACTCCTAACTCCCTTAACGGTTTTGGGATGAGGTAATTTGGCGATGACGTCTACCTTAGCTTGATCTACCTCAATCCCCGCTTTCGAGACCTTGTGCCCTAAGACGATTCCACTCTTAACCATAAAATGACACTTTTTCCAGTTGAGCACAAGGTTGGTTTCCTCACAACGTTTCAACATTCTCTCTAGGTTCGACAAACACGAAGTGAACGAATTACCAAACACGGAAAAGTCATCCATGAAGACTTCCATCGTCTTCTCGATCATATCATGAAAAATAGCCATCATGCACCTTTGAAAGGTTCCCGGTGCATTGCAAAGTCCGAATGGCATTCTACGATAGGCAAACGTTCCATATGGACACGTAAACGTAGTTTTTTCTTGATCACGAGGATCGATGGGGATTTGGAAGTAACCGGAAAAACCATCTAAAAAGCAATAGAAATCGTTTCCCGCAAGACGCTCCAACATTTGGTCCATGAAGGGCAAGGGAAAATGGTCTTTTCGAGTGGCTTCATTCAACTTACGATAGTCAATGCACACTCTCCATCCGGTCACGAGTCTAGTGGGAATCAACTCGTTGGCATCGTTTGGCACAACGGTCATCCCTCCCTTCTTAGGGACACAATGGATAGGACTCACCCAAGGGCTATCAGAAATAGGGTAAATCATTCACGCATCACGGAGTTTAAGGACCTCCTTTTTGATGACGTCGTGAATTTTGGGGTTCACCCTTCTTTGACATTGGATTGCGGGCTTGTAATCCTCCTCCATTAAGATTTTGTGGGTGCAAAACTTGGGATCGATTCCCTTAATGTCGGATAACTTCCACGTAATTGCCCCTTTGTGATCCTTTAGAACATCGACAAGTGCGGTTTTTTCATCATTCGAAAGTTCCTTCGTAATAATAACCGGCAACTTATCGTCCTCCTCCAAATAGACATATTCGAGATGAGGAGGTAAATCTTTCAACTCGAGGATGGGTGGTTCCTCAAGTGAAGATTTGGGCTCGATACTCATAACCTCCTCGGGTGGAGGAAATGGGAAATCGTTAAGAAAATCCTTGATAATCGAGAAGTCCTCATCGTTGTCGAGGTCTTCGTTACAAGTACGTGGAACATTGAATTCTTCCAACGTAAAACCACCACCTTCAAATGGAGTGAAAGTTGGTGTCGAATTATCAAGAATGGGATCTAACATAGTAGGATTGCCACTAGTTTCTTCATCACCAAACCCTAGAACTTCTTGTGAAAATTCCTCGCAAACCACGTCGATCATATCAACGAGGTTTATGGTAGCAACGGAATAAACATGAGAAAGTTGAGAATTTTGAGTTGCGTTTATAACAAGTTCCTCGTTGTTGAAACGTAAGGTGATCTTTCTAGCATGCACATCAATTAAAGCCATAGACGTATCTAAAAACGAACGACCTAAAATGAGAGGAACTTGAGGATCCGTGGGAATATCGACAACGATAAAGTCTACGGGATAGTAGAACTTCCCCACTTTCACAAAAACGTCTTCCGCCAATCCACATGCACGAATCGTGGAATGGTCGGCCATCTCGATAGACATTACTGAAGGAGTAAGATTAGGAAGATTGAGTGACTTGAAGATTGCAAGTGGCATCAAATTAATGCTAGCACCAAGATCGGCCAAGCCATAACATTCTTCCATATCTTGGATTGCACAGGGGATCAAAAATTTACCGGGATCACCGACTTTTTGAGGTATGCGATTAAGATAAACCGACGAACAACTAGACAATTGATGCAATTTCTCCTTGTTGTTCAACATACTCTTAAAGTTAGCGGCAAATCGAGGCATCATGACCAAAGCATCGGCGAAACTCACATTAAGGTGCAAATCACGAAACATTTTCATAAAAAGCTCAAATTGATAATTATCGGGCTCTTGTCGTTTCTCCTTCCTAAGTCTCGATGGGTAAGGTAAGGGTGGTGTGGGTTGGGGCATAGGCATAGCCTTTGGAATCTCGGGTTCCAATGTTGGTAAAGGGTCTGTGGCATGAGCGGTACTTTGTGGGCTTGAGATATGCTCCTTTTCGACCACCACCTCGGGTTCTTCCTCAATTTCCTCCACCGTTGGAGTAATTGGTTGAGGAGTCGGTTCTTTAAGTGCCTTACCACTTCGTGTGGTAATCACTTTCATCTCTCCCTTCGGGTTTGATATGGTGTTACTAGGCAAACTACCCGAAGTAGAGGCTTTGTTCCCCAAGAACGCTTCTAAAATAGCATTAAGCTTAACATCTTGACTAGCGGCTTTTTGGTCAATCCTTTGTTCAAGCCTAGCATGAATTTTCTCAATTTTATTGTTTTGACCTCTAATTTGATTAGCAAAATCATTTTTCAACTCATTTCTCATGTTAACATTTTCCTTAACAAAATTAGCTAACTCCTTTGTGTTTTTAGCCGTTTCCCTAGCTTGACTAGCCAATTGCTCTTGAATGTTTTCCAAAATCTTATCATTTGTCGTAGCGTAATTCAAAAAGTCCATTGGAAGTTCTTTAGTGTAAACATTTTGAAGACCTTGACTTGTGTTTTGAAAATTACGGTTTTGGTTTTGATTTTGCAATTGGCTACTACTTCCTTGATTCCCATAGTTGTTATTACCCTTGTAATTGTTTCTTTGAGTGTTTTGGTAACCAACTTGATTGTTTCGATAATTGTTAGCATTTTGATTTGGTGGAAAACCCGGTGGAGTCAATTGATTAGTGCGGGTAACTTGACCGTTTTGGTTATAAGTTCTCGCGGCCGCGTAGGCACTCGAAGTGTTACTACCGTTGGTAATGCACTCGGAGTAATCGTGAGCTCCACCACAATACATACAAGAAACCTCAACCGCTTTAGCCGTAGCGGGAGTGGGTTGTTCACCAACTTTAAACTCAATTAACAATCCTTTAAGCTTATCAAAAATCTTGTTCTCCAAATTAGCCTCGATTTGACAAGCATCAACGGGATGTGACAATGAAGGCGAAGGTGAAGACGAAGTCTTACGAACACTCGACGTGCTACGAGGACTATAGACCTTAGACCTATTCTCAATGATTAACAATGCTTCCTCGACCGTCTTACATAAAAAGATTACCACCCGCGGCGGCATTAAGATAATCACGCTCATGATCGTTCAAGCCATTGTAAAACGTGTCAATTTGATGCAAGTCGGAAAAACCATGATGAGGACATTCGTGCAACATTTCCTTAAACCTATTCCAAGCCGTTGAAAAACTCTCATTATACTCTTGTGAAAACTTTGAAATCTCGTTTTTCAAATGCGTAGTCTTAGAGGGCGGAAAAATTTGGTTCACGAATTTTGAAACGAGATCCTTCCACGTCAATATAGAATTGGGTGGCTCTTTCTCTAACCAAATTTTTGCGGGCCCCGCTAAGGAATACGGAAAAAGCATCATCTTAATCGAGTCGTTAGAGACGTCCTTAAACTTGCAAGTAGCGGTAAGACGATTGAATTGGCGGATATGGTTGTGTGGATTGTCCTTCTCATCACCACGGAATTTGTTGTTTTGGATCATCGAGAACAAACCCGTTTTCACCACAAAATTCTCCGCAAGGATAGCGGGAATCACAATAGCTTCTCCATAACCCTCGGTGGGTGCTTGAAGTAACTCCATCATAGTTCGATTCGCCATGTTTGGTGCTTCTCTTACAATGGGTTCGACAATAGGAGATTCTTCACTAGAAGATGTTTGGTTTCCTTCCTTTTGATGACGTTTACGTGCACGTCTTGCTTTGGAGCGAGTTTGCATAAACGTCACGTAAAACGAGAGGGTGAGCAAAGAAGATTCTTTTTGGTGTTTTTACTTTTTCAATTTTTTTTTGTGGTTTTTGATTGTTTTTACTTTTTTTTGGATTTTGTGATTGTATTAAGTAGACCAAAATCTACAAATCTCCTCCTTAATCAAATCTCTCGATTAAAGAAGCCTCAAGGAATGAAAACGATCACGTGAAGTGAACGCCTTCGATGACTTTAGAACGTTGGTGGAACACCAAAACATTCAAGAGGGTTTAATCAAATGAAACCAAGAAAATATATATGATACTTAGTAATACTTTGGGCGGCAAAACCCTCGATTAGCTCTCAAAATAAAATACTCACAAGCAAGCGGGGAAACGAGGCGGCGCGAAGCACTTAAGAGCCTTTTTCCTTAGGATATATTTTATAATATCCGCCTTATACCCACCTTATAGTTTGTATTCTCAAAATCGAGCTTCACGAAAGTATTTATCTATTTTTGCCTTTTTCTTTGGTTTGAGATTCGAATACAATGATTGGGTAATGACCTCCCAAGTCAAGGTTGTGATTTCTCACGTATTTGGAGTACTTGTGAATTTATTGTTCTACGTATACAATATAGTAATAGTATTCATACAAAAAACGAAAAACCGATAATACGTATTAGTAGAGTGCTACTAATACAATTAGCTATTATGGCTATATATAAAAACAACAATGTCCAAATCAAAACACAACACGCCTCCCCGGCAGCGGCGCCAAAATGATTGTGGTAAGATTACACTCATTTAGGAAAACGAGGTAAAAGCGGTAAGTATCAAGCGTACGTTTAGGAAAACGTAAACACTTATGACCCTTTTTGTGAGTTCGTTCTCGAGGAGGCTTAATGTGTGTGTTTAAATTGATTTATGATTTATTTGTGATTATATTGATGAGAAAAGAGAAAGAAAAAGACGGAAGATGCAAAAAACTATGCTACGACGTAAAAAACGCGAAATCGTAAAACTCGACAAAAAATAAAACTCCACTACAAATTACCAAAATTTTAATCTAAGTTGAGAAAAATCTATTTAAAAAAAAGTGAAAACCAAAATTTTCAAATCCTTTTTAATTATTTTATATTAAATTTCAAAGTTTAATGAAAAACCCAAAATTAAATAAAATTATTTAAGAGTGATTTTGAAAATTTTACTTTTTGTAAACCTAAAATAAACTAATTAAAATCTAAAAATTAAATTTCTAAAAATTAAAAATACTTTTTTCTATTTTTAATCTAATTTATGAAAACATAAACTAAAAATAATCTTAAAAAAAAATTTATTAAAGATAAAAATTTTATTTTCTCCTCTGAAAATCCTAAACTGCCAAAAGAATATAAGAAAAATGAAAGTTATAAAAATAAGATCTAAATAAGCTGAAAACGGGCTTATGATGTTCGAATTTATATTATTAAGCAAACCAAATAATCCTGTTAAGTAAATAAAGAAGGGGGATGATGACAGTAAAGTCCCTAGGGCATTTCTGGTTTGAGAGAGTGTGTTTGAGGCGTGGGGATGGTGTAGACGGGGGTTCGAGTCTGGCAGACCCCCAAACTTTTTGAATTAAATTTTTTTATTTTTTTTATATCTTACTCCTTGGCTAACAGTAACTAAACACCACACAAATCCAATACAAACACAAAACCCACGAATTTGGCAGATAAAACAATCAAAAACTGCCCAGAACTTGCTCCTTTTCTCTCTTTGTTCTTGTTCACAGTTACATAACCAACTCAACTTTCAAACTTGATTCTCCAAACCCAGATTCACTTTCTAATGACTTCTTTGTATTTTTTTTTTGGACAGCAAAACCCCCACTAGCAGTTGGTTTGTGGGGGCGTTTAAAGCAAGCAGATCAAATATCACAATAAGAGAGCTAAATTCAGTTACTTGTTTATTTGTTCGGTTTTATTTTTGTAATACTTGGAACACCCTTACTATGCTATCAGAACACAAACAAGCTCAATTAAACAAACCAAACTCGTATCAAGTAGCTCACAAAATACAACCAAACAGTGGGCTTATAGTGACTGAAAAACAAACACGCAGGCCTTACTTTTTGGTTTCGATAATGTGCACAAGGTACAAACTTTCAACACCACAACAATAACAAGCAAAGATTGAGTCAACAAGCATACAAAGACCCCTTTTATATTTTTCTTTCTTGGTTTCTTAGGTTTCGCAGGTTTGGTTGAGTGGTACGCGCATACAACTCATAATAAGCAGATACAACAGAATAAACCTACAAAGAATTAAATCAACTAAGCACAGTTAACACCTTTGCAACTGATAATTACTAAAAAAAATGACAAGGTAATTGGACTGATGTGTTATGCTAGTACGAAAACTCAGTTAAGCGAACCAAAGCTTGCAAATACTCCCCTATCAAGCACGTGATACCAATCTATTCACTAGCTCAGATAACCTTAAGTTAGGAAAGCAACTTACACAGAAAACCGAACACAAACCAAATCACTCACATACTAGAAAGAAACGCATGTAGCTAATATATCCATGCATACATCAATTGAAGATAACTTTAAACAAACAAGATTCAAAATGAAATAGATTATATAGTGCTCAAATAGCTAGTTTCTACAATATAAGTCAAATAAACATCATGCAGTCACAAAATCACTTGCAAATCATTTAGGGCAGAAAAATAAGGAAATCGACAAACCTCAGGGATATACGTCCATACCCTCGATTTTCGAGCTTATGTGCTAGCAGAAAAAAGCACAAGCTTCCTTTTTCCTGCCAATGGTTAGTAAATGACGAACAAACAATAACAATAATAATATCCTTCTGATTTTGTTTCCTTCTCTTTTTTTTACTTGGAAACTTATAAACTTGGTATTAAAACTTTTAACAGAATACTAACAACCAAACTGAGAGCTATCACTTTTTTTGTTTGAATTCTTCTAAGACCTTATGTCCGAGATGCATGTCCAAGCGAGCAACTCACCCACGTTACTTGTACCCATGCCTGAATATCCACACATACTTGATGTTACTCAACCTCAGTTATGTATGGTCATATTCAGACTCGAATAACAAATATGTGAGGACTTTCTTTGATCGTTGGATATGTAGAACTCGAAAAGCAGTTTAACATTAACCACTGATTAGTTAACTAATCAAGACTTATAACAAAAACAACTTAAAAAAGATTTTTATTGCTACCCAAAATCGTATCTCCCAATTCCACAAACTTAAACTAAACTTACTGAATGATTGAAACAAAATTTTTCAAAACCAAATAAAACCTTTCACCAATTCAAACTTAACAGGAGAAACTCAAACATTAAATAAAAATTATCACTTAAACCATAACATTAAAACAATTGGAACTCGGATAAATTTAAAAAACTTCAAACTTTTATATCATAAAAGAGGTTTACAAAAAATCTGAGACCAAGGAAAGAAAGGGTACCACAAGTCGGTCCTTAATTTATAGCCTCCTCGGATTGTTCTAGAATGAAGATAAATGTAAACCCTAAACTAGTGAGTTTCCAAGATTACCCCTTTGAAGATTCGGATCAAATTCGAAATGCTGTTCTTGATTCTTCTTTTTGAATTCGTCCAAAAATCATGTGATGGACAGGCTGTGATGAGTTGATCTTGAACGTTGGATTTGATGTGGGCATTAAGCAACTCCTCCAAGCCATTGATCTTCTGCCATCCCTTTGTCTTCTTGCCAATAGGTGGGATTTTGAGGACCAGGGAGTGAGTGTGATGGGAATCTTAAAGTGGGGTTTGGGTTTAAACATGGCTAATTACTGATCTGGAATAGATCATAGCATAATCCATGTGAATTAATTTGGGGAGGAAATTAGGGTTTATGGGAAAAGTTTGGGTATTTTGATCTGTTTAAGTTAGGATTAAAAGTGTTTAAAAGGGAAACACGTTTAATAATAAACGTGGGTTGTGAACTTGGGTCAAAACCGGGTTTGGGTGGGTAAAATGAGGTGGTGTGGTGTGATTGGTGTGAGGGGGTGAGGTGGACTGATGATTGGGAGGGGGTTTTGGTTTATGGCAGAAACAATACCCATATTTCCCTTAAACTTGCAAATTAAGTTTTGGCTGGCAATATATCCAATTTCCCTTTATATATAAGTTTTGATTTTTCTATTTTGGTCACAAAGACTTTTGAAATGTCATTCCAAGGGTAAGATTTGTACTTTCATGAATCTTCAAGGGTTGTTCTTGTCATGACTTCATTCATCAAGGTTTTGACTTGTTTGTTGACTTCTTGGAGGACCATTATTGACAATTTAGTTTAGTGGAGGGACTAAATTTGCCAATTTTTCAAAGTTAAGGGTCCTTTTTGTAAATTTGACAAACTTTAGGGACCAAACTTGTAATTATGAAGATACAAGGATATAAAGTGTCAATTCTTCCATATTGGAGGACCCTTCTTCATAATTCTTCAAATCTTCAAGGGTTTTCTTTGGAAAATTCTTTATTAGGGCTTGGTTCATTGTGCGGCTTCGTTTCCCGTGTTCGTTTTTGCATGATTCTTGTGATATTTTGTCATTTTCTCAATATCCGTACCTAAAATACACAAGCAAAAAACACAAGAATATATTTGGCATTTTTCATGATATTTAATGCATTTTAAGCCCATTTTGGACGATGAGACTATGTATAAAAGCAGTCTCATCAGTCCCTTACAAGGTTTTAAAGTAAACCTTCCCCGGGAAAATTAATTCCCGTTGTGAGCCAACGTTTTCATAAGAAATACGTGACTTTAATGCGAAAAGCGGGTTGCAGTCTGAAATAACTACAAGCCATAATGGCATATTTTAAAAACATGTACAACTTTTATACGGACTCTATTTATGGCGTCGTGTCAATTTTAATCGACATTTCTAAGGCCGTAAATATTACTGTACTAAAAGACATGCCCGTTTTAAAAATGAAAAATATTTTGGGATTTTCTTGATTTTATAATTTTTATGGTTTTTGTATGTTTTATATTTTTGTATTTTTCTTTTGGTGGTTTAAATATATACGATAATATACAAGATCACGATCAAAGGATACTCTAGAATAGTTTACCACCACTATTCTTCAGATTCTTCTTCCAACTCCTTAAGTGTCGCTGGGGAGAATGATTTCATGCCTAGCTTTTCGATCAAAAACTCGATACGTCCTCGATATAAGGCCTTTGTGAATATATCTGCCAGCTGATACTCAATGTTGACGAAGTACAGTTCGATCACTCCGTTTTCCACTTGCTCTTTGATAAACTGGTAGCGTATGTCAAAGTGCTTCGCCCGGGAATGTTGAACGTAGTTGCAGCACAGAGCAATTGCACTTTTGACATCGGTATTTTGTTGAATCCAAGACCGTAGTCAGTTAATTGTGATCTCATCCAAAGGACTTGAGCAGCACAACCGGACATAGCAATGTATTCAGCCTCTGTACTTGATATCGTAGCGCTTTTCTGCCTTTTAGATGCCCAACTAACAAGTCTATCTCCAAGAAGTTACACACTTCCAGAAGTGCTAAGTCTAGTATCTTGACACCCAGCATAATCCGCATATGCATATGAGATTAGTACAATGGAGGAATCCTTCAGATACCATAGACCACGATTAAGTGTTCCTTTAAGATACCGAAAGATCCTTTTCATAACATGTAAGTGCTTTTCGGTAGGCCGATCCTGATACCGGGCACACATGCATATAGCAAATTGCAAATCAGGCCTGCTAGCAGTCAGATAGAGGAGAGTGCCGATCATTATACGGTAAAGTTTAGGATCGACAGCTATCCCTTCCTTATCTTCATCTAACTTGGATCTCTCCACCATTGTAGTATCCACGGGGTCACAGTTTTCAAAATGATACTTCTTTAATGATTCAATAGCAAATTTTGATTGATTAATGAAGATGCCTCTAGGATTCTGAGAAATTTGAAACCCTAAGAAAAATGAAAATTTTCCCATCATCGACATCTTAAAACGTGTGGAGATAATTTTCTCAAAATGGTCAGACAGTCGTTGATTAGTAGCAGCAAATATTATATCATCAACATAAATTTGTACCAGTATCATGTCGTTGTCCTCCTTAAGAATAAATAATGTTGGGTCCACTTTGCTTTTGGAGAAGCCTTTTGAGATGAGATACGACAATAGGAGATCGTACCACGCGCGTGGAGCTTGTTTCAACCCATAAAGAGCCTTCTTGAGCTTGTACACGTGATTAGGATACTTTGAGTTGACGAATCCATTCGGCTGGCTTACGTAGACATCTTCCATTAATTCACCATTGAGAAATGCCGTCTTAACATCCATTTGGTAGACGATCATGTTCATGTGAGAAGCATAAGCAAGGAATAGTCTAATTGCCTCTAATCGTGCTACATGAGCAAAGGATTCTTCAAAGTCAATACCCAAAGCTTGTTTGTAACCTCTAGCAACCAATCTAGCTTTGTTCTTCAGCACTCCACCTAACTCATCGAGTTTAACCTTATATACCCACAACAATGTAAGGATTTCAACGTTGCTGGGTAAAGGAACTAATTCCCACACTTCAAGACGTTGAAATTCAATAAGTTCCTCTTGCATGGCTTCAATCCAAGATGATTTAGTCATGTCTTGTTGCCAGTTTTTAGGTTCAGTGTCGGAAAGAAATGCATCAAAGTAGCAATATAATGCATGTTCTTGGAGTTGGTGGCGTGTTAAGACTGGTCGATTGATGTCACCAATAATATTACGGATTGGGCGATCCTTTTTCCATTTTGTATTGTGATTTTAAATCTGTGGTGGTAGGGAGTGAACGATTACAGGAGCTTCCTCTGAGGTACAAGCACCGTTAGGGTCTTCAGGTATTTGTGAACCAAAGAAAGCAAGCTCTTGTAAGTGAGCAAATTCCAAATCATGATCATAAGGATCCTCTTCAACATCATTAGGAACGAGTGGGTGTGATGATTCAGGTGTAGTTTGTGATTTGGTGGGGGATGGGACATTTGGTTCAAGAGTAACAGTAGATGTCTCGGACTGATTTCCATTATCTTGAGCAACAACTTCGGGAAACGGAGCTACTGCTGCAGGTGCTGGAGAATCATTACTAGGTGGATCAAAGAATTCATCAAACATTGGTTGAAATAACTCATCCCACTCGGACCTTGTAGGTGGTATAAATGATGGAGAAGTAGGATTGATATGAGCTTAAACTCATATCCTTTTATCAACAAATAACCCTAAAACATGAAGCAAAATACCCATTTATCTTGTAAAAAGCAGTGTTATGTGGTATGTTTGTGTTTGTGTGATCTTATGTAGGTAAAAGGATACAATTTCAAGCAAACAAGGAAAAATCAAGCTCAAATGGATGAAAAAGACAAAAGAGGATCAAAAGTGACAAGACTTTGAAGTTTAAGGACCTATCTTGACAAGTTGTGAAAGTTGAAGGACTAGAAGTGCAAATTATGAAAAGTCAAGATTCAAGTCAAACCTGGTCAAACTATCAAGTCAACTCAGTCAAAGGGCCATTTTGTACAAGTTTTGGAAGTTAAAGGACCAAAAATGACAAAGGAATGAAGATCCTAGCTTGAAATGGGAATCTGCCAAGTCAAGGGGCTTGTTTTGCCAAGTTTGGAAAATATTACAAGACATGATCCATGTGCATTAGCTCTAAACCAATCAGAAGCAAGGAAATAGTAAACATGGATCAAGCATTAAATACCCATTAACAGCCGCCACATTTATTACCATATCCAAACAGTTTCAATCCGTGTGACTTGTTTTAAGCCAACCAGAAAACGCCACGTGTCCATCTTCTTTAACAAAAATATTTCCAGGATCGGGATTTTGATAGAAGGCGTTTCATGAGAAAATCAAAACACCAAATTTGCTCGTTTTGAAGAGAGGAATACAATGGTGCAATCCAATTAACAAGTTATCCACTCAATCAAAAACCCCCAAATCAGTTCATAACCTTCAAAGAGGGATTTGCAGAATCTTCCACGTGTCAAGCTATGACTGGATCTGCCACGTCACAAACCCCAACAGAATCTCCTCTCATGCCTATAAATAGCTAGGATGTACCTCATTTCTTATTGTAGCTTAATTTTGTAAAACACATAGTTAAATCTTTCCTTTCCATTTTTCCCTCACTTTTCCCCTAACTACTCAAGAGTCTGACAAACTCTTGAGTCAGTTAGTTAGTTAGTATCTTGTAACAACCTTTATAACAGAATTCCTTCAATAAATTTCAAATTTCCTTTTTCCCGCCAAAAGTGTTCTTATCATTCCAGTTCATTACCTGCTATTGTGTGATCATATTGTGGCTGTTTGATGTTTGTTATGATCATACATTGATCATAACTGACATTGGTGAAGATTTGTAGCTGTTTGTTCAGAATTCAGTTCATTCCTAGTTCTTTTGAAGATTTCATGGCAGTTTGATGAATTGTAGCTGTTTGATTGTTAATTTGAGTTGATTACTAGTGATAGGTGGTGGTATCACTAGTGCAAGAGAGCTCAGCGCTCCTCTTCTTCCCAAAGGACCTCTACAATAGGTTTCATAGCTCTTGTTTTATGTTCCTCTAAACAAGTCCTTGCATGTTCAATTTCCTAGTTAAACTTGATGGCTGCCTGATTTACTTGATAGTAGTTGATGTTTGAGTGATCTTGGTTCTTTTGAAGCTTATC
The DNA here is from genome assembly GCA_025667525.1 of Glebionis coronaria. Taxonomy (NCBI): domain Eukaryota; kingdom Viridiplantae; phylum Streptophyta; class Magnoliopsida; order Asterales; family Asteraceae; genus Glebionis; species Glebionis coronaria. The sequence goes on along the minus strand of JANFOE010000509.1, from coordinate 523,236 downwards.
TTGCCTTCTTGTTTACTGAATTGATAGCTTAAGTAGTTTCTGCTTATTTTCAGTCACTTTTTAGCATAACAGCTTAATTGAGTTCTAGTCTTGGTAATAGCTTAATTTCAGTTCTAATAGTTGTCATTTTAGTCATTAAATCTAGTTTGCTAAATTTCTTGAATCAGTTTAATCCAATTCCTAATAAGTCTTTGTAAAATTTTTGTTAAAATCAGATAAAGGAGTGTTTGGTAGTAGCTATTAAGTGGTTTTCAAGTGTTAAGATTTGGTGTTTAGGAGTTCATTTCTAGTCATTAGGAGTTAACAAGTAGTTTTCAGCTTTTTACAAGTCATAAAAATAGTCAAACAGGCAATTGGCCTTAAAATAGTTTGGGTCATCCTTGTTATCAGATTTGGTTTGGAAACTTGTCAATTTCAATTGCTGAATTCTCTTTCATTCCTTGATGAAATTTGCTCAAACTTGTTTCCAGACTTAGTTTACATCATAAACTTTCAGTCATTTCAAGGAAAATCTACAGTTTTAAGTAATAAGCTAGAAATAAGCTTTTTAGTCCATGAATGAGCATTTGTCATTCTCTGATGTAAAGCACCTACTGTTTTCTTGGTTCTCTTAATCCTCTTCACAAAAGTCTTAATTTTCTTTCACCAATCCATTTAGTTAGTATTGAATATGAAGTTTTGAAGTTTTGAGCTTTTTCATAAAAATTGGTCAAACTTGGTCAACATAAGCTCAAAAGAGCTTATTTCAGATTTCTCATTCATTATTGGATGAAAATGGTTCTAGTTTGATTTCCCGTTCTTGTAATCAAGTGCTTAATCAGTTTTGTAACAAAAATCAGGTTGTGACTGATTGGAATAAGCTGTAGCTTATTTTGTGCTTATTAATAAGCACTCAATTGCTTATTTTGGACTTTTAGCTTATTTCCTTGAACACACATAGCTTAAATGGGATTTTAAGAGTTTTGCAAGTGGTTTCAGCTTATTTGGTTGAGTATTAAGTTCAAACGAGCTTAATCTTGTTCTTGTCCCGTTTTTGGTTAAAAGTTTGGTTTAATTGCATTATTAGTCCTTACTTTTCATTCAGTTTTGTAAACTTGGCTAAACTTCCAAGTTATTAGGGTTTGCTAAAATTCAGTCCCTGGACTTTGAAGTTTGTTCAATTTCAGTTGTTAGTTTGTTAGTTTGTTACTATTTGGTTAGTTTGTTAAAGTTTTTACATAATTGGTCCTTTTAGTTAACTGTTTTGCATTAATAGTTCTTATAACTTTTAGAATTTACATTTAAAGCATTTACATTTCATAGAAATTACATTTTCAGTCCTTTTAGTTTCAAGTTTTGCATTTTTATATTTTACTTGAATAGAATTTGGTATTTGCAACTTGTTTTACGTATAAGTAGGTTTATATTTTTCATTTTTACATAGTGTTGTTTGAATTAGCAATAGATTACCAAGCAAGCTTGAACAACCAAGAACAATTATAAATCTGATTTTGATTGGACTTTCTATTGGTTAAGAACTGAGAAAACGAACTTGCATTATACTCATTTCAAATGGCGCCGCTGCCGGTTCTTTGACTACACGAGAGACTATCGATTGACGGTTTTCATTGGCTTTTGGGATCCGTTCATTTGGTGAACGTTATTTTTACGTATCATAAATCAAAAACAACTAAAAAAAAATCAAAAATATAAAAATATATAAAAACTAAAAATTAACAAAACAATTCTTTTCCTAAAGAATTGACCAAAAAAATTAAAAAATCCAAAAAGCAATCTTTTTCCTAAGAGATTGCACCCAAAAATATATATTATTGTATTCTCTCGTTTTTTATGTACATATAGTATTTTCCTTTAAAAACTCATAAATACAAAAATATTTTCCATATATTATTATAAGTAAATACGTATACGTATAAGAACAATCAATCTACATATCTTCCATAAGTATTGCCGAGGCAATACACCGTGTTGAGGGGCGCTCCGGTCCTTGACACGCGTATCGATCAAACAAAATAAAGCAAGAATAGATAAATACTCTCAATAAGCAATAATTCGAAGAATACGAACATTTAAGTGAATAGAAAGGCGATGTGCTATAAAATGCCATCTAAGGGTCAATAGGTACTTAAGTGCTTCGCGCCACCTAACCCCCCGTTCACTTGGGAGTATTCTAAGAAGGAAAGCTTCATTGAGGGTCTTGCACCCAAAGTAGTAATACATATATTGTTATTTTCTTGTGGATATTTAATATCGAAACTCGAAGAGGATAATCTTATTCTTTTCAAAGTCACACGAGAACTTCTCTCTCATTCCTCGTATTGAGTTGCATGCTCACTCGCGGGCGTGCACAAATACCGATTGGTGTACAACCTCTTCCTCCGAAAAGGAAGAAAAAGAGAAAGAGTAAGACTACCACCGTCCACCAAGCCGATCACGAGAATCGTGCTTTGTCACCACCACAAGGAGCCATGGCTATTGATAATCGTACTTTGTATGAACGTATGCAATCCAACATTCATGGATATGTTAGTGCCATTAAGATTCCCGACTTTCCCGCTAACACATTTGAGCTACATACATCTATGATCAATATGGTTTCTGCATCACCTTTCTTTGGGAAACAAAATGAGGATCCCCATGCTCACCTTAAGAGATTCCTTTCACTTTGCAACACCATTAAGCATAATGGGGTTCCACATGAGGTCATTAGATTGATGTTAGTGTCATTTTCCTTAGATGGGAGTGCTAAACATTGGTTAGACACCCAACCACCCGATAGTATCACCACATGGGATGATTTTACCACTAAGTTTTTGAACAAATTCTTTCCTCCACAAAAGACTATGGCTTTGAGGAATTTGATTATGGGCTTTACACAAAAACCTAGTCAATCCTTTGGTGATGCTTGGGAAGAGTATAGTGAGTTGTTGAGGCGATGCCCTAACCATGGAATGGATGATCTAGGCCAAATCAATACCTTCTACAATGGCCTTAAACCTCACCACCAAGATTCACTAAATGCTTCCGCGGGAGGGAGTATTCATTGTAAGACATACCATGAGGCTTTGAACATTATTGAGACTAAGGCAATGGTTCAAACAAACGATCCATTTGAAGAAAGAGTTCATGTTATCCAAAACACTTCTCAAACACCTTGTGAACTCCAAATTCTTCAAGAGATCCTTCAAACAGTCAAACAAGGACAAGAAATGACTCAAGGCATGATTCAAGATTTTAAGAGCATGACATTGAACAATTCCTCAAACAATGTGAATGCCATCACCATTTCTTGTGTTACTTGTGGAGGTCCCCACTCTTATGAACAATGTGACAAGGTGCAAGGGTATCAAGGGGAATGTTATGCTTATCAAGAGGAACACCGTGAACACTTCAAGCCTAACATCAATCCAAATAACCTTTCTTACAAATCCCAAAATTACCTTACTCCACCCGGCTTCCCACCCCAACCACCCACCCAAATTCCACAAAATCCTCCTCAAATTTTAGCAAGGAATCAAGGGCAAAGACAACCATACCAAGGAAATAATTACAAGGCACCCAATCAATTTCAACCTCAAGCTAATACCTTTTATCCACCACAACAAGGATTTAATCAACCACTTCCATTTATTCCCAATCAAGCATATGCTCCAATACCAAATCAAGCTTACCCTCAAAATCAAACTCAAGGATATGGGATGCAAGAGACTCATGAGTATGTTGACAAGAAAATGCGTGAAATTGAGAAGAGAATGAATGACCAAGTGAAACGTACAATGGAGGAACAAATCAATAGGGTTTTAGTGGCGGTAACTCAAAGACCACAAGGGGCTTTACCTTCTAACACACAAACAAACCCTAGGGCCAATGTTAATGCTATTACAACAAGGAGTGGTACAACAACAAAGGATCCTTCACCTCCTAAACCTACTATTGTTCAACCCACTTGTGCTCCTACTTGTGATAAGCCTTCTACTTCTACTCCACCTCCTCAAAGTGCTCCTATTCACTCAAACACACCTTCTCAACCACCTCATACTTCTCCTTTACTTTCCACACTTCCCAATGAAGAGGCTAACAAAGACAAATCTTCCACCACAACACCTATTCCACCTACACCCAAACCTACTCTTCCATACCCTTCAAGGTTGAAAAAGGACAAGTTAAAGAACAAAGATGACATCCAAGTCTCCAATTTCTTAAGGATGTTCAAGCAACTCAATATCAACATATCCTTTGCGGAAGCTCTTGCTTATATGCCAAAGTTTGCTAAGATGTTCAAGGATTTGCTCTCAAACAAAGAAAAATTGGTTGATTTGCCCAACACATCACTTAATGAAAATTGTTCCGCGGTGTTACTTAAAACCTTACCAACAAAACTTGGAGATCCGGGGCGCTTCTTGATACCTTGTAATTTTCCCGGTGTTGAAAATTGCATGGCTTTGGCGGATTTAGGGGCAAGCATAAATCTCATGCCTTTATCGGTTTGGAAACAACTCTCTCTTCCCGAGCTCACTCCCACTAGGATGACTCTTGAACTAGCCAACCGAACCATAGCTCACCCCGTAGGTATAGCGGAAGATGTGTTTGTAGGTGTGGATAAGTTTACCTTTCCGGCCGACTTTGTAGTGGTCGATTATGACATGGATCCTAGAGTGCCTTTGATTGTTGGTAGACCGTTTTTGAGAACGGGTCGTACCTTGATAGATGTGGCGGAAGGAGAATTATTTATGAGAGTAGAGGATGAGAAAGTGGTGTTTAAGTTAGGGAAAGTTTGTGATAGAAAAGAGGTTAAGGAGTCTAGACCTTGTGAGACGATTAACATTGTGGATGTGCTAGATGAAGTGTGTAATGAACACTTTCATGATGCTTGTAAAAATGCTAGTGATGAGATTCCACATGTTGAGACCGTGGCCTCAATTGCTCCCTCTTTAACACCTTTTGGAGAGAGTGATTTCCTCTTGGAGGAATTTGAGTCCAACTTTCTTGGTGATGATGATTCTCCCATTAATTGGGAAGAAGATATTCTTACAATCCAAAAGTTGCTCAATGAGGACCCTATTCCTTCCCCTATTCCACAAGAGATTACCATTGAGGAACCTTCCATAGTAAAACCTTCCATAGAGAGTCCACCTCCCATTGAACTTAAGGAACTTCCATCCCACTTAGAATATGCTTTCTTAGAAGGAAAAGACCAATTACCGGTGATTATTGCTAAGGAATTGAAAGAGGATGAGAAGGAGCAACTTATTGAAGTCCTTAAGAAACACAAGAAAGCCTTAGCATGGAAAATATCCGACATAAGGGGAATTGATCCACATTTTTGTACTCACAAGATCCTTATGGAGGATGATTATAAACCTGCCATTCAAAACCAAAGGAGAGTTAACCCAAAAATTCATGAGGTCATTAAAAAGGAAGTGATTAAACTCTTAGATGCGGGCATGATTTACCCCATTTCCGACTCTCCATGGGTTAGCCCGGTTCATTGTGTTCCAAAGAAGGGTGGAATCACCGTGGTGCCTAATGAGAACAATGAGCTTATTCCCACGAGACTTGTAACCGGTTGGAGAGTTTGCATTGATTATAGAAAACTCAATGAGGCAACTAGGAAAGACCATTTCCCGCTTCCCTTTATGGATCAAATGCTTGAACGCTTAGCGGGAAATGAGTACTATTGTTTTCTTGATGGCTTTTCGGGTTATTTTCAAATACCCATTGACCCTAAGGATCAAGAAAAGACCACATTCACTTGTCCATACGGTACATTTGCTTACAAGAGGATGCCTTTTGGCCTATGTAATGCACCGGGGACGTTTCAAAGGTGCATGATGGCGATTTTCCATGACATGATAGAGCAAACCATGGAGGTTTTTATGGATGACTTTTCCGTATTTGGGAACTCCTTTAGCTCTTGTCTCACCAATCTTGAGAGAATGCTTAAGCGTTGTGAGGAAACACGTTTGGTGCTTAATTGGGAGAAATGTCACTTTATGGTGAAAGAGGGAATTGTTTTAGGACACAAGATATCCAATAAGGGATTAGAAGTTGATCGAGCCAAAATTGATGTGATTGCTAAGCTTCCCCCACCCACCTCGGTTAAAGGTGTGAGGAGTTTCTTAGGTCATGCGGGTTTTTATAGGCGCTTTATACAAGATTTCTCTAAGATAGCTAGACCGATGACTCATCTCTTGGAGAAAGAGGCTCCTTTCATTTTTGACCAAGCTTGTTTAGAATCTTTTGAGACACTTAAGGAAAAATTGACAAAGGCTCCCGTTTTGGTTTCTCCAAATTGGGAATTACCTTTTGAGCTTATGTGTGACGCTAGTGATTATGCGGTGGGGGCCGTTTTAGGACAAAGAGTTAATAAGCATTTCCAACCTATACACTATGCGAGTAAAACCATGACCGGTGCACAACTTCATTACACTACCACGGAAAAAGAGTTGCTTGCTATAGTATATGCTTTTGAGAAGTTTAGACCATACCTTGTGCTTTCCAAGACCATAGTGTATACGGATCACTCCGCTCTCAAGTATCTTATGACAAAACAAGATGCTAAGCCTAGGCTTTTGAGATGGGTTTTGTTGCTTCAAGAGTTTAAGATAGAGATTCGTGATAAAAAAGGGGCCGAGAATTTAGCGGCGGATCATTTGAGTAGACTTGAGCATCCTTTTCAAGGAGATTTCCCACATCAAGAAATCAATGAATCCTTTCCACTAGAGGAGCTCATGTCTATCTCTTCCCAAGAGGATGCCACACCTTGGTTAGCGGATATAGCAAACTATCTTGTGGGCAATGTGCTTATTGAGGGTCTTACTTATCAACAAAAGAAAAAGTTTCTTAAGGAAGTTAAGTATTACTTTTGGGATGATCCATATCTTTTTAGGCAATGTGCGGACCAAATCATTAGACGGTGTGTAGATGGGCCCGAGGCATTTAAAATCTTAGAGGCATGTCATAAAGGACCTACGGGTGGACATTTTGGGCCTAACTACACCGCCAAGAAAGTCTTTGATTCGGGTTACTATTGGCCTTCCATTTACAAGGATGCTCAAGAGATGGTGAAATTTTGTGATGTTTGTCAAAGACAAGGAAAAATTACACAACGTGATGAGATGCCACAAAATTTTATCCAAGAGTGTGAGATATTTGATGTATGGGGAATAGATTTCATGGGACCTTTTCCATCCTCTAAGGGAAACAAGTATATACTTGTGGCGGTGGATTATGTGTCCAAGTGGGTGGAGGCTAAAGCCTTACCTACTAATGATGCTAGAGTGGTTGTAAAGTTCTTGAAACAATTGTTTGCTAGATTTGGTGTACCTCGGGCCATCATAAGTGATCGTGGTACGCACTTTTGTAATGATCAATTCACGAGAGTTATGAAGAAATATGGAGTGAATCATAGACTTTCTACCGCGTATCACCCTCAAACAAATGGTCAAACTGAGGTCACAAATCGTGGTTTAAAGAGAATTTTAGAGAGAACGGTGGGAGAGCATAGAGCTTCTTGGTCGGATAAGCTTGATGATGCTTTGTGGGCGTTTAGGACGGCTTTTAAGACACCAATTGGTTGTACTCCTTATAGGCTTGTCTATGGAAAAGCATGCCACCTCCCATTTGAGTTAGAACATAAGGCATCTTGGGCTCTCAAGTGGGCTAACTTTGATTTAAACCAAGCCGGTTCACATAGGAAAGATCAAATCAATGAGATGGATGAGTTGAGAGCCAATGCCTATGAGAATTCTTTGCTTTACAAGGAAAAGACTAAGAAATTGCATGATGCTAAGATCAAGAATCGTGAGTTCAAAGTTGGAGAGCCGGTTCTCCTCTTTAACTCAAGATTGAAGCTTTTTGCGGGCAAACTTAAGTCGAGATGGTCCGGTCCATTCACTATTGCTCAAGTGTTTCCATATGGAACTCTTGAGTTGTCCCAACCCGATGGTCCAAATTTTAAAGTGAATGGTCACCGTGTTAAACATTACTTTGGGGAGGACATTTCCGTTGAAATGGTCCAAGAGGTCCCCATTTTCCCCATGAATTAATTCATTGAGGGACGAGTCGAGCTAGAGACTCATTAACTCAAGCATCGTATAACTAGGTTAGAGTGTTGTAGGTTAGAAATAAAGGCATAGATTTGGAGATAAGTGTAGGGGAGACCTTCTTTTGTCTTCATGATTGTTTGTAGGGTTGCTCACTCATCTCATGCTTTGGAGCTTATGGAGGAGGCCCTTGTATCCGGTTCACTTCGTTACTTTAGTGATTTTTCATTGACACCTTGTGCTTAAACATGATTTCACTAATAGTAGTCCTTTCCTTAACTTGGGTTAAGCAAAGTATATTCATTGTCATAAGTGTAGGGGAAGTTTTTATACTTCCATGCTCTTAAACATTGAGGACAATGTTTAGCTTAAGTGTAGGGGAGACTTCTATCGAAGTGACCTTACCTAGACCATTGCCTTAACTTCATGATAATTGGGGAAAATTAATTTTTCAAACATTTTTCATATTTTTGATCTACTTTGGCCACCAAAAATATGCATTCATAATTTTTGCATTAATCATTTTTCATTTGCATAACACATTTGCATTGTATATATTTTTTTCTTTTATTTTGCATCAAAAATATATAAAAAGGAAAAATATAATAAAACATGGTTTTAACAAGTTTAGACTTCTTTGACATATTAGGCCCGCCATGGATATTTTGACTCAACCCGAGTTTGCTTATTTTATCACTCTCTAGCTAGTATCCTTAACCATGTAGTCCTTCATTGGTCTATTAGGCTAAGCTTCCACCAATTTCATTCTTTGAAATTTTAAATTTGTGGAGAATGGGAAATGATAGAGTTGAAGCAAGTGTAAAAGGGCTAGATAGACTTCATGGCAATTACTTGTGGCTAAACCCTTCTCTTCTCTACCTCTATTTTCTTCGCTTGTATATAATTGTTAATAAATAATCAAGTACGGTTTTAATTGGTTTGTAATCTCTTATGCATTTTTGGCTAATCATTCATGGTTGATATGAGTACGTCTTAAGATTCTAAGTTAGCACGTTTTATGTGTACTAGACTTGTGTCATGCTCCATATTTAGCGGGTGTTTTTCCTTTTCTTCTTTGCAAATTTCTTTGTGAGGAATAAAGAAAAATAAGAGCGGCTTATGAAAAAAAAATGAGTGGCTAGAAAAAAAAAAGAAAAAAAAAAATAAAAAAAAATAAAAAAAAAATAATGCAAGACTCCCAAGAGGGGCAGTGTGGTGTTAATTATAGTGACTATTGAGTTCCAATATTACCTTGACGGGTTGCGGGGATTCAATAGATTGCTCCAATCCAATATTACCTTGACGGGTTGCGGGGTTGAAGATCCAAAATCTCAAAAAGATGCGGATGTAAATTATTGCGTGAGTTTTATTTTTCTTTCCTTAGCGAGTGTGTAGTTACTTATGAAAGCATGACATGAGGATTTTACACATAAGGCGAATGACTTATTACTCTTAATACGGACTTGTATTAATTGTGAGCGGTTTTTCAAGTAATGGATGAGAAGATTACTTAGGATTAAAACCGTGCTTCCTTATTTTTGGATTTTACGTTTCTTATATTTCACACTTTAATAATGACAAATTTGCCCACAAGCAATTTGCTCAATTAATAACCGGTTCCACATTTAATTGTCATGAATAAGTTGATGCACTTTTTACTTGTGAATGCAATGATTCCATTTACTAGCTTGGTATGGGGAAAGTGAAACTTGAGGGTGATAAGTGTCCATGGTATCCAAGCCCTAATCCAAGTCATTGAGTTCTTTATGAGTTATTTCCATCAAAACCATTTCAAGAAAAACCAAAAAGATATAGATAGAATTGTATTTTGATTCATTGCATTATTAAAAGTCAAAATCATGCATCATCTAGTTTAGAGTAGTGTAGATGCATCTCATATGGCCAAGGTGGATTAATTATGAGGGAAATGTAAATTTTTAAGCCTTGAAATACAATATTGCATGAGGACATGGCAATGCTCAAGTGTAGGGGAATTTGATATGAGCTTAAACTCATATCCTTTTATCAACAAATAACCCTAAAACATGAAGCAAAATACCCATTTATCTTGTAAAAAGCAGTGTTATGTGGTATGTTTGTGTTTGTGTGATCTTATGTAGGTAAAAGGATACAATTTCAAGCAAACAAGGAAAAATCAAGCTCAAATGGATGAAAAAGACAAAAGAGGATCAAAAGTGACAAGACTTTGAAATTTAAGGACCTATCTTGACAAGTTGTGAAAGTTGAAGGACTAGAAGTGCAAATTATGAAAAGTCAAGATTCAAGTCAAACCTGGTCAAACTATCAAGTCAACTCAGTCAAAGGGCCATTTTGTACAAGTTTTGGAAGTTAAAGGACCAAAAATGACAAAGGAATGAAGATCCTAGCTTGAAATGGGAATCTGCCAAGTCAAGGGGCTTGTTTTGCCAAGTTTGGAAAATATTACAAGACATGATCCATGTGCATTAGCTCTAAACCAATCAGAAGCAAGGAAATAGTAAACATGGATCAAGCATTAAATACCCATTAACAGCCGCCACATTTATTACCATATCCAAACAGTTTCAATCCGTGTGACTTGTTTTAAGCCAACCAGAAAACGCCACGTGTCCATCTTCTTTAACAAAAATATTTCCAGGATCGGGATTTTGATAGAAGGCGTTTCATGAGAAAATCAAAACACCAAATTTGCTCGTTTTGAAGAGAGGAATACAATGGTGCAATCCAATTAACAAGTTATCCACTCAATCAAAAACCCCCAAATCAGTTCATAACCTTCAAAGAGGGATTTGCAGAATATTCCACGTGTCAAGCTATGATTGGATCTGCCACGTCACAAACCCCAACAGAATCTCCTCTCATGCCTATAAATAGCTAGGATGTACCTCATTTCTTATTGTAGCTTAATTTTGTAAAACACATAGTTAAATCTTTCCTTTCCATTTTTCCCTCACTTTTCCCCTAACTACTCAAGAGTTTGACAAACTCTTGAGTCAGTTAGTTAGTTAGTATCTTGTAACAACCTTTATAACAGAATTCCTTCAATAAATTTCAAATTTCCTTTTTCCCGCCAAAAGTGTTCTTATCATTCCAGTTCATTACCTGCTATTGTGTGATCATATTGTGGCTGTTTGATGTTTGTTATGATCATACATTGATCATAACTGACATTGGTGAAGATTTGTAGCTGTTTGTTCAGAATTCAGTTCATTCCTAGTTCTTTTGAAGATTTCATGGCAGTTTGATGAATTGTAGCTGTTTGATTGTTAATTTGAGTTGATTACTAGTGATAGGTGGTGGTATCACTAGTGCAAGAGAGCTCAGCGCTCCTCTTCTTCCCAAAGGACCTCTACAATAGGTTTCATAGCTCTTGTTTTATGTTCCTCTAAACAAGTCCTTGCATGTTCAATTTCCTAGTTAAACTTGATGGCTGCCTGATTTACTTGATAGTAGTTGATGTTTGAGTGATCTTGGTTCTTTTGAAGCTTATCTTGCCTTCTTGTTTACTGAATTGATAGCTTAAGTAGTTTCTGCTTATTTTCAGTCACTTTTTAGCATAACAGCTTAATTGAGTTCTAGTCTTGGTAATAGCTTAATTTCAGTTCTAATAGTTGTCATTTTAGTCATTAAATCTAGTTTGCTAAATTTCTTGAATCAGTTTAATCCAATTCCTAATAAGTCTTTGTAAAAAATTTGTTAAAATCAGATAAAGGAGTGTTTGGTAGTAGCTATTAAGTGGTTTTCAAGTGTTAAGATTTGGTGTTTAGGAGTTCATTTCTAGTCATTAGGAGTTAACAAGTAGTTTTCAGCTTTTTACAAGTCATAAAAATAGTCAAACAGGCAATTGGCCTTAAAATAGTTTGGGTCATCCTTGTTATCAGATTTGGTTTGGAAACTTGTCAATTTCAATTGCTGAATTCTCTTTCATTCCTTGATGAAATTTGCTCAAACTTGTTTCCAGACTTAGTTTACATCATAAACTTTCAGTCATTTCAAGGAAAATCTACAGTTTTAAGTAATAAGCTAGAAATAAGCTTTTTAGTCCATGAATGAGCATTTGTCATTCTCTGATGTAAAGCACCTACTGTTTTCTTGGTTCTCTTAATCCTCTTCACAAAAGTCTTAATTTTCTTTCACCAATCCATTTAGTTAGTATTGAATATGAAGTTTTGAAGTTTTGAGCTTTTTCATAAAAATTGGTCAAACTTGGTCAACATAAGCTCAAAAGAGCTTATTTCAGATTTCTCATTCATTATTGGATGAAAATGGTTCTAGTTTGATTTCCCGTTCTTGTAATCAAGTGCTTAATCAGTTTTGTAACAAAAATCAGGTTGTGACTGATTGGAATAACTGTAGCTTATTTTGTGCTTATTAATAAGCACTCAATTGCTTATTTTGGACTTTTAGCTTATTTCCTTGAACACACATAGCTTAAATGGGATTTTAAGAGTTTTGCAAGTGGTTTCAGCTTATTTGGTTGAGTATTAAGTTCAAACGAGCTTAATCTTGTTCTTGTCCCGTTTTTGGTTAAAAGTTTGGTTTAATTGCATTTTAGTCCTTACTTTTCATTCAGTTTTGTAAACTTGGCTAAACTTCCAAGTTATTAGGGTTTGCTAAAATTCAGTCCCTGGACTTTGAAGTTTGTTCAATTTCAGTTGTTAGTTTGTTAGTTTGTTACTATTTGGTTAGTTTGTTAAAGTTTTTACATAATTGGTCCTTTTAGTTAACTGTTTTGCATTAATAGTTCTTATAACTTTTAGAATTTACATTTCAAGCATTTACATTTCATAGAAATTACATTTTCAGTCCTTTTAGTTTCAAGTTTTGCATTTTTATATTTTACTTGAATAGAATTTGGTATTTGCAACTTGTTTTACGTATAAGTAGGTTTATATTTTTCATTTTTACATAGTGTTGTTTGAATTAGCAATAGATTACCAAGCAAGCTTGAACAACCAAGAACAATTATAAATCTGATTTTGATTGGACTTTCTATTGGTTAAGAACTGAGAAAACGAACTTGCATTATACTCATTTCAAGGATTATTGGGAGTTAATCCAGAACTGATTGTACCGGTTCCCATCTCATGTAATACGGGTTCAGAGCTGTGTTGCTCAGAAGCCATCGCTGTCAGCTCATCAAAATCGGCATCCAAAGTTTCTACTATCTTGCCAAGACGACAGTTATAAATTCGGTAAGCTTTATTTCTAGGCGAGTAACCAATGAAAATTCCAATATCAGCCTTCGGTTGAAGTTTGCCCAAATTCTCACTATTTGTATTTGGATAACACAGTGCACCAAACACATGAAGAAATGAAATATTAGGTTTGTGTCCATGAAGTAGCTCATATGGAGTTTTACCATGGCGTTTACGAATGATGGAGCGGTTTTGGGTATAACATGCGGTTGCCACTGCTTCAGCCCATAAGAATAAAGGAGCATTCGCATAAATCAACATAGTTCTAGCAGCTTCCATAAGTGTACGGTTACGTCTTTCCACGACACCATTTTGTTGTGGAGTGCGGGCAACAAAAGTTTCATGTGAAATACCTATCTTTTCATAATAGTCTCGTAGAGTTTGATTAATGAACTCAGTTCCATTATCAGTGCGAATGCGGCGAACAGTAGCATGAAGACGTACTTGGATCATCTTTAAGAAAGTAATAAAATACTTCGGTGCTTGATCCTTAGATGCTAAAGCTTTTACCCATGTAAACCTTGAGAAATCATCTACCATGACGAGGATGTATTTTCTACCACTCACACTAGCCGTACGTATTGGCCCGCAAAGATCCATGTGCAAAAGATACAGTGGTTCTTGGTTGGTGTCTTCAGCTTTATGTTTGTATGATTTCTTGGTTCTTTTCCCTAAAGAACACGCCGAACATAAATGATCCTTGTCGAACTTAAGTTTTGGAAGACAACGAACAAGTTTGGTTTTAGCCAAATGGTTTATAGCATCAAAGTTAAGATGAGATAACTGGCGATGCCACAACCATGACTTGGTCTTGGATGCTTTGGAGAGAAGGCATACAGGAGAGGCGGCCATCATGTTTTGAATGGACAGTGTGTAGAAATTATCCCCTCGAGAACCCTTTAACAAATCATTTCCTGCAAGATCGTGAAAAAAGCAAGTATGTTGTCGAAAAGCCACCTCAAGGTTTGAATAGCAAAATTGTCCCACTGAAAATAGATTGTGACCAAGTACCTCCACATAATAAACCCTTGAAATCGTAACATTCCCAATTTGGTATTCACCATAACCCATGATCTTCGCAATATGGTCGTTGCCGAATTTAACCGTTCCTAGAAACTTGCTGACGAAATTTTTGAGCATCGAGCGATCTCCGGTCATATGATTTGAGCACCCAGAGTCCAAGTACCAGAGGATGATTTGGACCACCTAAAAATATCACCAGACAAAGACGATGTATCGGAATCTAGTAGTTCCTCTGTGTTAGCAGGTACAAATATAATAATCTTAGATTTGCTAACCGAAGAATTCTTAGGCTTCCAAACTTGCTTCCTAAATGCCGACTTAGATTCTAGTTGTCTAAGATCCTGAGGTACTTCTTCACTAGTAGGCACAATAGTGGGGGCAGACCTAGTTAAAGGGTGCTTTTTCCATTTCTTAGTGATAGTGTTCATATTTAAAGGACGTTGAGACCTAACTTCCGTGGATGTGATCCTAGTTAAAGGGCACTTAGTTCCATTAGCAGTGAAGGTCCTACCAGTGGGTTTCCATTGCCAACCAACTTGGGTGAATTTCTTCCCCGTTGGAATCCATTCAATTTTGTTCCTAATTGCATACATTTCATTCACGTGATCAACAAGGCATAAATCATGACGCTGAGAAAACATGCATTCATTACAATTCCAACATCGCAAATTCGAATTCACATTTTTCTTATGTTTCTGCACAGAAGCAGATCCTTTTGTCTTAGATACATGATTCTTTTTATTTGAAACTGAAATAACATTCCTAGGGTGAACTTCTACTTTCTTCTTGGCAATCCTACTAGTGGAAGGCTTGATCCTATCTTTCTTGTCTTGAGATCCTTTAGCCTTAGTAGACATAATTACTCCTGTAGAAGCCATGGGAACATTAGTGACAGATTTTTATGTAGCCTTGATGGGTGTGTTTAATATGGCCTAGATCCTGGATTCTTATGGAATGGAGTAATGGCAATGGTGGGGGTTTATTGTTTTGGAGGTACAGATATCGGTTGTCCAATGTACTCTAAGTTTGCTAAACAATCCTGAACGCGAACCCCATATAATAAAAACTCATATTGAAGATGACTTGTGGGATCTAATTCACGCATGTCATCAACAATCTCTCTAGCTAGATCTGCATGTTCTAAGGCATTTTTCATGTATGTGGCAAACTTAGTTGGACTATTCTTAAATTTTGGGTCCCGATATAACACACGTGGGTTGGGTTTGGGAGCACTAGAGGTCGAGGCAGAGATGGTGGCTGGATTATCAACAACTTCTTGTCCTTTGAGTTGAAGTGTATCCTTTAATTTAGCCAAAACCATGTTTTTGTCTATGAGTTGAATATTTAAGTCAGAGATTTCCTCGCACTTACTGTTCAATTGGTCAACGAGTGACTTTTTCTCTGCCGTATTAAAAGCGAAGCGTTCTTCTAACGAACCATAAATATCTGAGAAACCCTGCTTTACTTTATCAAGCTCCCCTAGCATAGAAGTAATTCTATCTTCTAGGGTATGATTTTTAATCTCTGCAGCCTCTAGCTCCAATTTCTCTGCAACTGATTCTCTCTTAAGTCTCATAATTTCTTCCTCTAATGCCTGAACCACCTGAATCATCTTGTCACTTGTCTCAACGGAGTTTTCACAATCAATTGTTTTTGAAAGAGTTTCATTTTTAGACTGATTTTCAATTTCAAGAGATATAGAATGTTGTTAAAGCTCATTAAAATGTTTTAAAAGTGTGTTATAAGAATATTGAAGCTTTAAAAAATCATCGTTAGATTTGTGACAAGAATGATTATCTACAGTATTCACAGGTTCAACAATATTCACAGATATATCATGCACATCATCACATTTATTCACAGTAGATGAAATCTCATGAGCATATTTAAAAGTAACAACTTGCATCACTTCGAGAGACACTATATGTTCTAAGAATCGGTCATATTCGGATAAAATCATTTCTTTCTCAATTAAATGTTGTTCATAAGCATCATCCATTTCATAGAAAACTTTTTGAACTTCACCCGTTTCAAAACTTAGATTTCCCGCGAGATAATAGACTCCATTTTTAATATTGTTTACAAATGGAACGATCTCTTTCTCAAACACCGTTTTCATGTGTTCGAAAGCCCATTCTCCAGTGGTTTGAGCCGTTGAAGTCGTACATTCCAGGATGACCTTGTCAAACTCGGTAAGGTATCGCTCAATCTCTTCCAAGCTTAGCTTTACCGTACTTACCGGTGGAAGATTCTTAGGAATTTCCTTCGGTTCGTCCGAGTTAACGAGTGTATGAAGTATACTAAGGCTTTCTCTAGTAGGCATGTAAGCTGATGTATGGATTGATTCCTTTTTCATATTAAATCGAGAATTATGATCTATTTTTGCATTGTATGCATTCATTTGTGCATAATAATACTCAGGATACGTAGGAAGTAATTTTAACCGATTCTCTTCATGTAGTGACATGCTCTCAGATTCAAAAAACACAATCGGATCTAATACCAATCCTAACTTGGTTGCATCATAAAGTCATGGGTTGTGGTGAAATTCTTGCTTTGCATACCCCGGGTTAGGTGGTAGGTCTATTAGACGCGATAGATTGAACTCTTGAAAAGAAGAATGAAACTAGTGTACTAAATGTGAAGCAGTGTATTATTTTAAAAGCAAAATTTCAGTCTTTTTAACTCTCTCAGACGCCTTAATTTCCGTTTCAACCCTTTTAGACTCGAGAATTTTGAAATCCGTTTATAGTTTTTGAAAATTATTAACGACTGACTCTTTTTCTTTAAGTTCTTTCGAAAGATTTGCTCTTAAACTCTCAATTTCTAGCAGATTATCCATTTGGACTTGCCTAAACCTATCAAATTAAGGATTGGTTAAGGTAGTGGACACTGGAGTTAATTCCAAGGTTTTAACCTTTTCCTTATGCAAAGCAAGCTCGGCAGATAAATTCTGGTTAACACTGAGGGTTTCAAGGACCGCATTATTCATTTGGCTAAGCATAGATGCCGAGACCATAACCAAATCAGGTTGAGCAAACGAATTTGTAGTCGTAATAGCTCCCGGTTGTGGTTCACTCAAAGTCTGGGGACTTGCATTGATATTGCTATCATTGTTTGTCTCCTAGATTGAGTTACTAACCACCAGAGGCTGTTCTGGATACTCAGACACTTGCTCAACTTGATAAGGTACAATACTAGTATCCGTAGCAGTATTTGGTACCTCAGAAATTATGTCAGCTCCATAAAGTGAAAGATTTGCCATGAGAGCTGCTTTGGCGGTATTGAAATCATCACAGTCAAAGTCGTATGCATCCAAATCATCACATTGATATGCGGCATTGTTTGTGATGGCTGCTGTGAGACCGTCAGTGTCTGTGACTACCGGATCTGCGAGGAATGCCAACTCTTCTTCGTCGAGCTCACGTCCTTGGGCTTGAGCATTCACCAAGTAGATCTTCTCCTGAAACCATGTGTTATCCCTTTTCCTCTTGGGCTGCTTACACTCTCGGGCCATGTGCCTCCCCTTTGCAGTTGTAGCATATAATCATCTTCATTTTGCCAGTGCTATTACCTCTTGTAGCAACAGTATTAGATGGACGTACACCAGTAGTAGATGAATTGGGTCTCCCCAGAAGTAGTTGCACCATGACTCTGCCATCTTGAATTGTAGCCTATTGTCGAGAGTTAGAAGAGTTCCTTAACTGATTGTTTGTTGTTGCTGGTCCTCAGTAACCTCGTTTGTTCAATGTTTGAGTGAGATAAGCAGACATTTGAGCAAGTATATCAGTAGGACTATCCCCTTGTCTAAACTCAGAGACAGGGATCTCATCATCACAATAGAATGCTGGTGCAGATTGAGCTACAAGTTGATTTGATGGAACACTAACTTGCTGTGAGTAATGGGGTTGAGGAGCCTCAAGTTTTTTATAGGTAATAGCAGGGTTTGTTGGAGGTTGATAAGGTGAATACTGGTGTGAAGCATAAGGTGTGACAATCCGTCAATTTATGATCGATATTTTATTCTCAAGTGTTATCTAAAAACAGTATTTTAATGTTATAATATGAACTCACTCATTTTTGGGAAGAAATTTTGGTTTACGTCTTGAAGTAGCATCGATTACGTCTGAACCGGAGGACTCTACGTTACGTGCTTACGTTTACATACACCGTTTTTGGTGACAGTCCGACACTTCAGGAAATAAATTTATTCATGAATGTTATTTTGGGATTCTAATTTGTGTTGGTTCATAAACTCACAAATTTACGAGAAGAGATTAGGACTTACGTGCATAATTTAACGTCCTTTACGACTAAACCAGAAACCCTAGGATTACGTATTTACGTTTTTGAACTCCGTTTTTGATGAGACAATTTTTATTAGAACCGTTTTGTGTCGTAGATTCATAATTTATAAAAACGTTTTTGTAAATCGTCCAGAGGGCACGTAAATCGAGGAAACTAGAATCGAGGAGTACCCGTAAATTAGTAGAGATGAGACAAGTGGGACACTTGTCCCACCCCCACTATGGGTGGCAAATTTTATACTAAGCTTGGGACACTTGTCCCATAAGCCTTCCAAAACTACTAAACCACAAAACTAGCTAAACACAAACCATTTCCTCTCATTCATACATGTAAAACCACTCAAATATCTCTCTCCGTTCTCTATGAACGTCTAAAACCACCCAAAATCAGCATCTTCTTCATCAAATCTAGCCATAAACTTTACATACAATCTACATATGTTGAAGCCTAGTCGAAAAGATGAAGATTGAAGGTGGTTATAACATGTGAAAAGGAGTTTCCATTGAGTTTAGGGGCTGATTTTCAATAAGTTATTCATGCATATGAAGATCTCAAGAAGTTCATTTGCCAAGTTAAATATGTGATAACAAGAACCAAGTCTTGTTCATCCAAAAACTCATCATTTCATCACTTTGGTGGTATATATATTGTTTCTTCCTATCCTCTTGTTATTTTGAATATGTAATATTGTATTTTCTTTATTTATATTTATGTATATGATGATTAATGATGATAAAAATATTATGTGGGGATCATGTGTTGATAAACTTGGTTAAAAAGATTGAAAACTACATGTAAAGGTGGTAAAATCTTGCTTAAATAAGTAAGCTGTATAAAAACAGTAAATAACCTTATGTTAAACTGTTAAAATGGCATGGATGAATTAATATACAGTAATTTATAAGACTTGTACACATGTGAGAGTTGGCCATACAATGGAATCCTTAAAATGAGTGAGATATGATCAAAACAATATTGAAGTACAAATCTGAGTAGTCTGTTTTGGACGGACTGTTAGGGACATTTAGAGATAGATTGAGCAGTAGCTAAATCTGAGTTAATTGTAGCACATATCATTTAGTTTATGGTGTCCAAAAATGAGCTTCTATCTCCTTATAGAACTCAATATATGGTAAAAATGTTGAAAGTGAAAATTATAATCAGATTTGTAAAATAAAAGTATATAGTATAATATTAGCACTCAAGTTAATATAATATAAAATGTATACCTAAAACCCACTAAATTATATATTACATATAAATAAATATGTACTTTAATAAATAAAAGGGACATTTTATAAAAATGACAATTTGATAAGTTTTATAAGTTATAAAACTAAAAACATAAGTTTTACGTCTTTTCGGCTAAAACCGATAAATTAACGTTTCCGTCAATTAAAACTTAGACGGTCGGACCCGTCTAATGTAAACTTTTTATAACTTATCTACTGATGTATAAGTACATTTGACAAGTAAAAACCGATAAAACCCGAGCTTTATAACTTATGGACATTAACGGGCCAAAGTAGCCTTATTGGACTATTGACCCAACTAGTTTGGATAAACACTAATGGACTTACTCATTGGGCTTAACCCACTTGGGCCCAAAATATGAGTATAGGTCTGATATTAAAAGTATAATTGGGCTAATATAAATTATTGGACTTTAATGGGCTTATTGGGCATTAATATAGAATTGGATTGAAACTAGTATATCTAGTCTAAATTTGACTAACACATAACACTATAATGTGTATAAAGAGATAAAATCCCACTTGATCATCATCATACTTATATTGTCATCATATATACATAGCCATTGTTTTTATAAGGTCATTGGACAAGAGTCTAAGAAGAGTATTATTTGTCTAGGTTTCCGTGATTGAAGCACGTATCATACATCCAAATCGCCGATAACCCGCCTTCCCCAATCAACGTGAGTTCATAGCCTCGCACTGTTTTAAATGTTTTTATGAAATGTTTTATAAACCCGCGAGGGAGATAACATGTTAGTTTTAATAAAAATAGGACACCAGTTGTCCCGATTGTTTGGTTATTGATTTGGACACGAATGATTATATGACCCGATGAATGATTATATGACTAGATGAATGAAATGAAACGGATTATTATTAGTTAGGTTATGTCACTAAAAGTCCCATTAGCATGAATTGTGAACTACCGGGAATTGGTAGACGCTTATTTATATGATAGTAATATTTGGGGAAGATCACCCCAGTTCGCGCCTTGACGGTTGATCCCCGTCGTGCCACATTGATTGGTAAGCGAATTTATGTATGAGAAGATTTATATAAGCGTGATTATTGTGACGACACGCTGTTTTAGATGGGTAAATGAGTTTCGGGCAAGCTACCCGTTGTTTGTTATAGTAAGGTAGCAATGTCATGCGGCTTATAATAATACAATAACAAAAATACTGCTATACGCATTGAATTACGATATATTGCCTGACTAGCAGTACGGGGTCTTATTATTGATATTATGTTCATGTTTTGGTTTTACTTAACCATATTCATATAACGGTTTTTATTTAACTCTATACAACGTTATAAAACATATTGTATGATGTTTTTATGACATTGGTTCGTATAATGGTTTTGAAGGCAAAAGCCTATATTATGATTTACGACTAAGAGTTGTATAAAATGCCTTTGGCCTATTTTATGGCCTACTACAAAGATTTGTACAAAATGATTTTCGGTAATAAATATATATCCATGATATATTAATGGATTTCATTAATGTAAAACCCGCATGCTTTTACCATGAATAGTGCCCTTAAGATCGTACGTCCTAGATTAAAACTTACCTCATTTAGTATTGATCACATTCATGTGCTAATAATCAAGCAAGTGCATACGTGTATGACATGACAAGTATCGATTACGTACGAACTCATGATAAACAGTTAATAAATATGTCACGTGAACATAATTAAATCATGATCACCATTTAAAATACGAACTAGAATAATTACGTAAATACATATAATATAATTACGAGCGTTAAGTTTACGATAAACGACACGATAGAATAAACAGAAACACTTTAAACACGAGCACGTTTAACCACGAACGAACACGAAACATCGGGACACGAGAAAGGTACGGGTACCCCATGTGGGGCCCCCATAACCACGGCACATATACCAAGGTGGGCTTAGCCCATGGACTTTTACAAGTAAAGGGGGGTAAAGAGTAAAACTAGTTTTCATTTTTCACTTTCAAGAAATAAACACAAAAACCCTAAAAGAGTTTTCTCTCCTCCTCCTTGTTCTCTCTTTGTGCCGCCACCTTAGCATCACCATAGGAGGGTGATTGGTTGATTTTGATCTTAAAAACTATTGCTATAATCAGTGTTTGTTCATCCTTTTCCAAGCTACATAGTGGTATACCTTTTTAAACCCTTCTTTTTAATTCTTTTGAATCTTTGTTTATGTTCATGAATATGTTATTGTTTCTTATTTAAACATGATAATTAAACATTGATCTAACATGTTTTGGTATTAATTAAAATCAAAGAATGATTTAAAAGGGTGTTTGTTTTTAGCCGCCTAGCAAAACAAACCCGAGGGGGGTTTGGTTTGCTTATTGCCGCCACCACCAAGACCATTTTAGGTCTTGGTTGGCTCATGTGGGACCCACGGCAGCAAGGGGGGCACACGTGCCCCGAGTTTGGCTCGGGGTACGGTGTCGAATTCATGCCCGATTCATGGTTCGTTGGTTAAATCATGATCTATGTTACATGTTAATTTTATGAATCATGAACTTAGGATATAAATTAATTAATAACATGAGATATTAATTAAACCATGACTTAGGTTATTCTAATTATTAATTTAGCATGATATTAATTTAACCTAAGTATTTTATGTTATAAGTTATAATTAATTAATTATTTAAAACATGCCTATAATTAATTAATTTAGACATGACTTAGGTTATATTATTAATAATAATAATATATATTTTAACTTAAGTACTTCATTTCATTTTAATTAAAACATGTTATACTTTAATTAAAATGCTTAACCTATAGTTTAATTAAAATACATGAAATAATAATTAAACTATATACTATATCTTATTGACTTAAGAAACAAGCTTATAAACACTTAGACTTATATGTTAGCTTATGTAACCAGCTTAATTCTAAATATGGAAACTTCTATTTATAGAAACTTAATTAAATAAGGCAACTAATCTATTAATGGAAACCTTCTATATATGGAAATCTATCTATTTCAGGCAGCTAATCTAATCATGGAAACCTTCTATATATGGAAACTTATTTAATTAAGGCAGCTGATCTATTTTTGGAAACTTTCTATTTTTAGAAACTAATCTATTTTAAGCAGTAAATTCTATTTTTGGAAACTTTCTATTTTTGGAAACTTTCTATTTTTGGAAACTTTCTATTTTTGGAAACTTTCTATTTTTGGTAACTTTCTATTTTTGGAAACTTTCTATTTTTGGAAACTTTCTATTTTTGGAAACTTTCTATTTTTGGAAACGTTCTATTTTTGGAAACCTGCTATTTTTGGAAAGTTACTTATTATTACACAGTAAGTATAATAAAATACCAGTAATACTTAAACGGATTAATCAGAATACAAGATAAACACAGTTTAAGGCTTTAAACAGTGAACCATGACCTAAAACATACCAAGTCAGCTAAAATGAGACATAAAACCCAGTACGTAATCAGTGAATCGATACTTATACACGTGTGTATTCATGTAGCATTAGTGATCCAGAAGTAGGAGTCTTTCTTCCGTTCATTCACTGGACTTGAGGTACGGATTCCCGTCCTTTCAGTATGGACATTCTTTCCTTATTAGGATTTCCCCGTATGCAGCCAACTGTTTTCCCCAGTATTTGTTTTATTGTTTTGAACTGCTTATGTTTAATTAGCATAATCTATAGCCATATACAAGCATGACCAGTTTCACCTAGTTATGGAGGTACCATAACCATAACATTGGAGGCACCAATGTTATGACTTCCCCACGGCAGAGTGATTGCTCGTGGCGTCCCTTTTCAGTTTTGGCCATATTATTATATCAGGTGGGGCGTATGGGTGCATCCTAGTTACATGTTTTATTCAGTTTATCATGGTGAATGTGGTGTGTGCCTTGCACCCTTCACAAGGAGTTGATCCCTCCTACCCAAACCAGTATATTGATTAGAGGCATCCCCTCTAATCAGCATGATGAGGTCACCCCTCCAAGTATTCATGCACGTGACCTTTTCATGACCTATATGGGCTATGGTATATATATGTTAAAACAGTTTTCACAAGATAAACATAAGGCTTTTCAAACTATAAAACCAGTTTTCTTGATACTTAACCAGTTTACTAGGACTTAGTCTTCCGCTGTTATATGTTACATGTTTATCCTATTTCATGCTATATTGTACATCCGTACACTGAGCGTCTTGCTCAGCCGTTTTCCTTTTCATATTCCCTAAACGGCAGGTACTCAGGGACGCTCGTAGATCTCAAACGTACGTGCATATGGATTGGAAGCTTTACTGTCTTTCTTTACTTTATGCATTTCCCTTACTTTGATACAGTTGCTTTGGACATTGTTTCGTCCTTTCCTTTTACAGTATTTATGTTTGTGTGTGATGAGCTTTACTTTGGGGTTACCGATGTTTGATTCCGGTATTTCCCTTTTATGGTTGAATAATGCTTAGACATTTATCCTTGTATGCTTTGATGACACGCCATGATTATGCGTAATATTCCATTTCCAAAATGGGGTGTTACAATTATGGTATCAGAGCCAAGGTTTCGACCTGTAGGCTCTCAAATATGACCTGTGATTAGTGGGTAGTCACTACGGTCTTCCTAGAACTGACAGTTGTTTTCATGCATTCATCATTTTTAAGCATACATATACATGTCATTGTTACAGGGTTTTTTGACTAAGTAATGGTTGGTACAGGACTGGCCCTATTTAGTCGCATGTGTTTTATCAAAACTTTTAGATTTGGGACCGACCCATAGGCGTCCCCTCGATATGTCTTTTGTTTTGAGTGAACTGACCAGAGGCGTTCACTCTCGAGCATCAAAAGTTTTCATAAAACTGCATCATGCATTCATACAAAGATTTTCTTGCATAAAATTTTTCTCGTGAAAATTTTTTTAGCATAAAATTTTTTTTTTATGTATATATACAAGTTATATTTTATGTTTGAACTGTTAATCATATGTTTATGTTATACTGTCAGATGGTTCTCACACGCGAGCAAGAGCAGCTCAATGCTGCAATTCAGGCTGCCATGCAAGCCTTACTTCCTCAACTGAGGAATGACATTCGTGCTGAAGTCCAAGCTGCCAACAATCAGCAGCAACAGAATCAGGCACCACCTCCTCCTCCTCCCCCAGTGACACTAGCGGTATGGTTGGAAAGATTTAACAAGCTCCGTCCTAGAGCTTTTGAAAAGACTGATAGCCCCAGCGATGCTGAAAGCTGGTTGACTCACATTGAGAAAATCTTCAATGCTATGGGATGTGACCCCGCCTTCAAGGCAAGATTGGCATGCTACCGGTTTGAAGGCGATGTACTCAACTGGTGGCTAGCTTTGACGCAGTCAGAAGGAGGTCATGAATGGGTCGCTGGTTTGACATGGGCCCAATTCAAGGGGAGAGTGATGGAGCAGTTCTTTCCTAAGGCAGAGCAGGACAAACTCAAGCGAGAATACCATGGGATACGTCAGAGAGCGGGCGAGAATAGCAACGAATTCATGCAGCGCTTTCTTCGCTTGGCTGGTTTTCTGGGAGCAGCAGCTGATACTCCTGAGGAGCAGGCACACCATTTTAGGTGGGCACTTCGCACCTCGGTCGCGAACAATCTGGTATGTGCTACGTTCAATACAGTAGCACAAGTGGCCGACGCACCAAGGAAGCTTGAGATGTTGCAGGAACGCGATGAGTTCGGGGAAGCTGAAAGACCCGACAAGAGGTAAACATTTCGTGTTCTATCGATAACCAGATCGCATCCTATCATTATATGTTCTATAATCATCTCTTAAACTGTATCTTCCAGGCAGAAAACTGGGGACCGGTCTCAGCCGGCTACCCAGCAGCAGCCTCATCAGCCCAAAGGAAACGGTCACAATAACGACCGTTCTGTTGTGGAAAGGCGCAACGGTAATGATAATTACCGTAACAATGCGGGACACTCCAACAACAGCAGGTCCTACTATTTACGCATCTTATTATGATTTCATGTTATATCTCTCATGCTGACACTATATTAACCTCTACCAGGAACCACGGTAACGGGAAGGACCAGAACCACAGGGGTTCTCAGCCTAACCGTTCAGCTAACACTGGTAAACATCTTATGACGCTTACGTCCTATACTCGTGCATATACTTTATTCTTAACACGTTTTGTCATCAGCAGGCCCTCAGCAAGCAAGGACTCCTGCTGGAGGATTCACTCATCCTCTTTGCAATACTTGCCATCGTAGACACCCTGTCCCATGTCGTCGTGATTCCGACGCGTGCTACAAGTGCGGCCTCCCTGGCCATCGTATGAGAGATTGCCGTAAGGGTGAAATGGAGGGTACTTCGGGTCATGCTGATACTAAACCGCCTCCTACCACTGGGCGTGTCTACACGACATCGCGCGATCAGGCAAACAAATCTACAGGTACCATTACTGGAATTTTGTATATGTACGGCCAAGCTACATGTGTTCTTTTCGACACGGGTGCCACTCATTTAGTTATTTCCACTACTTATGCTAAGAACATCAGGACACTTCCCTTGCCATTAGAAAATAGGCTTACCATTTCCACGCCTTTGAGGGACTCTGTATTAATAACTCATGTATACAAGAGTCTTCCTCTAGAGTTTGACGATAAAGTTCGTGCAGTAGATGCACTTCCCTTAGACATGATTGAGTTCGATATGATTCTCGGCATGGACTGGCTATCCAAGCACCATGCTACCATAGACTGCCACTCATATCGGGTGATCTTCGGCGACATTAATGCACCAGAGTACATTCATAACGGGTTCATACCCGGACGGTCTGTACAAGTGATATCTACCTTGCAAGCACGTGTAATATTTGTCTTTTTAGTTCGTTTTTCTCGACTCAATCCGAATTGATATAACGTTTTTAAGCTCGACTTATTGTTTTTGGTTGTAAAAATCTTGATTGAAATTTATGTCTAATTGGCACAAAACAAGTAAGAATGTAAAAATAACTATATTACACTATGTATACGTACTATCTAAAACGCATTGCAAATACCGCAATTAAAATACAAAGTACAAAATATATGACATGTAAAATACAAATCTACTCTACAAATTTTACTACTAACTGCTCACAAAATTACAATCCGTAGCAAACAAGACACTTAAGTAAAAGTAAACAAATATTAAATCCTAATATAATATTGGACCTAATTTGTTAAATTCTCATCTAAACTAATATCATTGACTACGGGCCTTATATTACAAAGTGTAAGCTAAATTTGCAACCAAAGATAATGCTAAATCCTAGAGGCCTAGTTTTTACTTAATAGTCTAAGTTCCCTAAGCATCTAACAACAAGGATTGTTACTATAACTAGTATATGCTATGTAAAGGATTAACATTGAACAATTGCTAGACTTGAAATAAAAAAAACGTATTCCAACTAAGGTAGATCATTGGTCTGATTCTGAGCTACTATCTATTTCTACTTAATGTTTTTAACATGAAAAGTCAACCTCCAGTTCATCATTAAGCTATGTCAAACTACTCTTAGTATTATCTGCAACTAAACACCCAAGGCCTTATACTATCTATTATGTGCTAATTACAAATTTGCTAGCAATCTTAAGTGTCAGACTCAACCACTAAGCTACACTTTCTGCTATACTTCATGGAAATCAGTTACTTGACCTATTGAAAGTACCTTAACTGATATTTTTTCTATCCAACATGTACTATGTCTATCCTAACCGATTTTATCAACAGAAAAACACAAGATCCTTAAGATCACAACTGATCCAAACACCATTTTAAACGGAAGAATGTAAAAATTAGAAAGGCAAAACACATAACACTAAGTATTCAACTAATATCAGGTAACTATAATGTTCAAATACTCAACACTCACAAATAATCAGCAAAGTTTATACTACCACGCCTACCTAGCAGATTTAACTACTATATGCAGAAAATCATAAAGTTCAAACTACACTTATAGTACAATTAAACTACACTACAGCTAAACAGATTAAACTATGAATTGCAGAAAAATTAAGTGTGCTTAACCTATTCATCCGACGCCTCCGTTGTTGGAGAAGTGCAGCGCTGAACTGACTTAAAAAACAACACCAGATTCTATCTCTTCTGCTACTCTCGTCCAGGCCACTGTTGCTGTTTTGCTACTGAAATCGAAATGAAGAAATCTACCAGGTTGCTACTTGATGAACTCTCTATCGTAGCAGCAAAAACAAACACGCCTAACTGATTTGCATCCACGTCTCTAAGTAAACAAATTTCTGACAACGCTGAGCTGAATTACATCCAGGCCTTGTCTGTTATCGAAGATCTACGCTAATGAACTACACTAATGTCATAACCAAATCCTAACTGAACCGTACTGAATCAGTTACGATAAACACCATTTTATCCGACGACAACCTTTTGATGTCAAAGCACACTAAAGCTATTTAAACGGAAATCTGAAACCAAGCCTTTCATTACAGCAAGAACTTGTAATCGGTGATTCGTTGATAGCAACAAGTCAATAGCTCCACCCACTGTTGAACTTCAAGAACAGAAACAGCTAGAAAGCTCAAATCATAACGAATTGTTGACCGAACTAGTAGCTTATCTTCAAGGAGCTAATCTACAGCTTAAAATCGGCTTCTAACCCAAATACTTGCACAGAACGAGAACCTATCTGATGCTACTAACTCCCATATGCAAAACATCTCAAAACTTCAAGAATCATAACAAGAACTACAAGTAATCATCAAAATATCTCTGATATAACAACAAGCATATCCAACTGATCTCTGAAACATGATCGGAAGACACGTGCAGAATATGTAAAGGTAATTTGAGAAGATTTAAAAGTGAAACGGTAAACTTTCATTAATGGAAGGTGAATTTCTGTTACAAAGCTAACTGTTAGTTACATTCGGTTATAACCGAATGAAACTAATCGAAGTAGGAGAATGAAAACAAGTATTAACTATGTGTGATTTCTGTAACTACTCCTAACTGCTAACTATATCTACTGTGTGTAGATACACCTACAGACTAACTTCTAACTGCCCTCAAATGAGAAAAATAATCGGGTATTTATAGAGATGGGTTGAGTGAAGAAGTAGAGTGTGATGACGTGTGATAACAAATCATAAACTGACACGTGGATGATCAGGGTTTATATGAGACAGGGAATTGGGGAAAATCAGTTGAGTGAATTTAAGATGAATAAAATCCTTGGGTTATATTCAGGTGATATGTGTGAATAATTTTGCTCTTCATTCCAAGTCTTGAAACACCTTCATTCATCTCCAATCTGCTGATAAAGAACTTGTTGACGTGGACTCTTCTTATTGGAGTAGAAAGAAACACACGGATCATCATCTTTTGGCTGATTTCCTATTGGTCAGGATTTGTGATCCAAGTGATATGTATTACTCTTCCTCTATTGGTCCAGCTGGCCTTCATAAAATATATTTTCCACTTTTGGCATAATTGGTCCCTCAGCTTTGTATCTTTAGGATGAATTGCAAAATCAGCCTTGAAACTTAATATATAATCATCATCAGTCCTTGATTCATCATGAACTTGGCAAAATAAGTCCTTTCAGCTTTCTTTGTCTTTTTCTTCGTCTTTTCTTCAAATAAAACTCGTAAAAGCACGTGTTTGTTTCATATGTACCTGTTTTACCTGAAAACACATAAATAACAAATACCCGCGTAATTCTAACAATTTAAAGTTCAATATAAGATATTTGACTGTGTTTTGAGTGGTTTTTGGATCATAATTGATGAGTGTTTTCACACTTATCAACTCCCCTCCACTTGACCATTGTCATGGCCTCATGCAATGCAGCATTTTAAAACACCAAGTTACACTCTTCTCATAATTAACCCACCTTGGCCATTATAGAATGTTTCTACACTATGCTACACTATATGATGCATGATTTGGAATTTATACAATGCAATGCAAAGGAAAGCAATTCTATTTACATCTTTTTGTATTTTCTTGAAATGGTTTTGATGGAAATAACTCATAAAGAAATCAATGACTTAAATTAGGGCTTTGGTACCATGGACACTTATCACCCTCAAGTTTCACTTTCCCCATACCAAGCTTAAAAATGGGATCATTGTATTCACAAGTTAAAAGTGCATCAACTTATTCATGACAATTAAATGTGGAACCGGTTATTATTTGAGCAAATTGCTTGTGAGCAAATTTGTCATTATTTCAAGTGTGAAGTATAAGAAATGTAAAATCCAAAAATAAGGAAGCACGGTTTTAATCCTAAGTAATCCTCTCATCCATTACTTGAAAAACCGCTCACAATTAATACAAGTCCGTTTCAAGAATAATAAGTCATTCGCCTTATGTGTAAGATCCTCATGTCATGCTTTCATAAGTAGCTACACACTCGCTAAGGAAAGAAAAATAAAACTCACGCAATAATTTACATCCGCCATCTTTTTGAGACTTTGGATCTTCAACCCCGCAACCCGTCAAGGCAATATTGGATTGGAGCAATCTATTGAATCCCCGCAACCCGTCAAGGTAATATTGGAACTCAATAGTCACTATAATTAACACCACACTGCCCCTCTTGGGAGTCTTGCATTATTATTATTATTTTTTTTTTCTTTTTTTTTTCTAGCCACTCATTTTTTTTCATAAGCCGCTCTTATTTTTCTTTATTCCTCACAAAGAAATTTGAAAAGAAGAAAAGGAAAAACACCCGCTAAATATGGAGCATGACATAAGTCTAGTACACATAAAACGTGCTAACTTAGAATCTTAAGACGTACTCATATCAACCATAAATGATTAGCCAAAAATGCATAAGAGATTACAAACCAATTAAAACCGTACTTGATTATTTATTAACAATTATATACATGCGAAGAAAATAGAGGTAAAGAAGAGAAGGGTTTAGCCACAAGTAATTGCCATGAAGTCTATCTAGCCCTTTTATACTTGCTTCAACTCTATCATTTCCCATTCTCCACAAATTTAAAATCTCAAATAATGAGATTGGTGGATGCTTAGCCTAATAGACCAATGAAGGACTACATGGTTAAGGATACTAGCTAGAGATTGCTAAAATAAGCAAACTTGGGTTGAGTCAAAATATCCATGGCGGGCCTAATATGTCAAAGAAATCTAAACTTGTTAAACCATGTTTTATTATATTTTTCTCTTTTATATATTTTTGATGAAAAATAAAAGAAGAAATATATACAATGCAAATGTGTTATGCAAATGAAAAATGATTGATGCAAAAATTATGAATGCATATTTTTGGTGGCCAAAGTAGATCAAAAATTTGAAAAATGATCGAAAAATTAATTTTCCAAGTTATCATGAAGTTAAGGCAATGGTCTAGGTAAGGTCACTTCGATAGAAGTCTCCCCTACACTTAAGATAAACATTGTCCTCAATGTTTAAGAGTATTGGAGTGAACTCCCCTCCACTTATTACATTGATAACTTTGCTTAACCCAAGTTAAGGAAGAGACAACTAAAGGGTATTCATATTAAGCACAAGTGTTTAATATCACGATAGCAAAAACTAATCGAAGTGAACCAGATACACGGGCCTCCTCCATAAGCTCCAAGCATGAAATGTGAGAGAGCAACCCTTGAAACAAACACAAAAAGACGAAGAAAGGCCACCCCTCCACTTCAACTCTACTATAACACCCTTTTATTAAACCTAACCTATTTAGATCTACTCTATGTTTTCTAACCTAGTTATTCAATACTAAGGGTGAAAAGTCATGCCCATAAAGGGAAACCTCAAAGAAAGTCCACCAGGATCAAATACATGATTTTCATCCCAATAATAGCTCAATCCCAAGGTGGGAATCACAAACCAGGGTAAAATAGTCGAGGTTCCCTTAAGCAAACAATGGTCACAATGAAAGGTATGATAAGCAGGTAAGGATCCCATTTTTCTAAAGAGTTTTCCTTTTATAGCAAATAGCTCAAAAATGTTTATACCAGGATCAAAAACCTTTTCCTTTTGGGGAAAATGACAAGTCAAATAAGTGTTTCCTTTAGAAGGCTCCCCCTTATAAAAATTCACATCATTAGACACCGAAGGTTGAAAAAGAGGTGTTAAAACACAAGTAGTATGAACCTTCGGGTCTTCCTTTTCTTTTCCTTTTGAAAATTTTTCATTAAGGTCCAAATGGGGATAAAAGTCATCATCTAAGTCCAAATTAGGAGAGTCGTCCTCATCCAAACTCAATGAAGAGACAAATGAATCATTGGAATCATGGGAAAACTCATCCTCAATAGAAAAGTAGGTATCTAGAAACTTGTCTAAATCCTCATCAAAAGTAATATCCTCTACAGTAATATCACTCTCTAAAGGTTGAGGATCCTCCTCAAGAATAACCAAATCCACCGGCGGATAGGTAGAACAATAAGAGTCAATATGAGGCTCAAGTATAGGAGTACCGCTCGTAGAGATGATATGAGTCATAGACCTTAAGGGTATAGAAAGCTCATCACTATAATCATCATTAACTTCCTCATTGTCATTGAAAAGTGGGTTATCAAGTGATGTTTGAAAAATAGGGTTTGAATAAATCACAAAATCATCAATGTTAAACTCTTGAGTTTCAAAAACATTCAATGAGGAAGTAATGGAGGCTATGGTCTCAACATGGGGAATCTCATAATTCCCACTTTGACAAGCTTCATGAAAGTATTCATGACAAACTTCATCAAGAATATCATTGTTATTCAACCCTACATCATCACTAGGATTTACCGCCTCGTCAAGAACATCAATATGATTAACGGTTTCATAACCTTGAGGTTTCTTAATGACTTTTCCCATCTTAAACGCAACTTTCTCATCCTCAACTCTCATAATTAATTCTCCTTCCGCCACATCAATAAGAGTACGACCCGTCCTCAGGAAAGGTCTACCAACAATAAGAGGAACTCTCGGGTCCATATCATAATCAACCACTACAAAGTCGGCCGGAAAGGTAAACTTATCCACACCTACAAACACATCCTCCGCAATACCTACAGGGTAAGCTATGGTACGATTGGCTAACTCAAGGGTCATCCTAGTTGGAGTGAGCTCAGGAAGAGAGAGTTTTTGCCAAACTGATAAAGGCATGAGATTTATGCTTGCCCCTAGATCCGCCAATGCCATGCAATTTTCCACCCCAGGAAAATTACAAGGGATCAAAAAGCGCCCCGGATCTCCAAGTTTTGTAGGTAAGGTTTTGAGCAACACGGCGGAACAATTCTCATTAAGGGATGTGTTAGGCAAGTCCACCAATTTTTCCTTGTTTGAGAGTAAATCCTTGAACATCTTAGCAAACTTTGGCATATAAGCAAGAGCTTCCACAAAGGATATATTGATGTTGAGTTGCTTGAACATCCTTAAGAAATTGGAGACTTGGATGTCATCCTTGTTCTTTAACTTGTCCTTTTTCAACCTTGAAGGATATGGAAGAGTAGGTTTTGGTGTAGGTGGAATAGGTGTTGTAGTGGAAGATTTGTCTTTGTTAGCTTGTTCATTGGGAAGTGTGGAAGGTAAAGGAGAAGTATGAATAGGTTGAGAAGGTGTGTTTGAGTGAATGGGAGCATTTTGAGGGGGTGAAGTAGAGGTAGAAGGCTTGTCACAAGTAGGAGCACAAGTGGGTGGAACAATAGGAGGTTTAGGAGGTGAAGGATCCTTTGTTGACTTTCCACTTCTTGTTGTAATAGCATTGACATTTGCCCTTGGATTTGTTTGTGTGTTAGATGGTAAAGCTCCTTGTTGTCTTTGATTGAATGCCATCAAAAGCCTATTAGTTTGTTCCTCCATTGTAAGTTTCATTTGCTCATTCATTCTTTTCTCACTTTCACGAATTCTCCTTTCAACATACTCATGAGTATCATGTAGCCCATATCCTTGATTTTGAACTTGAGGGTATCCTTGATTTGGGAAGGGTGGTGGTGGTTGAAATCCTTGATTGGGTGGATGAAAATTAGTTCCTTGATTTTGAAAGGTGTTGGGTGCTTTGTAATTGTTCCCTTGGTAAGCATAACACTCCCCTTGATAACCTTGAACTTTATCACATTGTTGGTAGGAATGGGGACCTCCACAAGTCTCACATGAAAGAGCAATAGTATTCACATCATTGGTGGAATTCTTGTTCAAAAAGAGTTCACAAAATTTCATGAGTGTGTTGGTCATAGTATCAAGCTTTTGAGAGATCATTGTTTCTATTTGAGGAGTAACACTTTCTTGCACCACATGGACTTTCTCATCAATTTGTGTGTTAGCTTGCACCATCGATTTGTTCTCAATAATGTCCCATGCTTCTTGAAAGGATTTAGAGAAAATATTTCCACCCGCGGAAGAGTTGAGTGAATCTTGGTGGTATGGTCTTAATCCATTATAGAAAGTGTTGATTTGGTGAACCTCATTGAATCCATGATTTGGACATTTCCTCAATAACTCCTTGAAATCCTCCCAAGCCTCACTAAATGTTTGATCATTCCTTTGTTGAAAACCAATAATTAATTTCCTCAAAGCCGTCGTTCTTGATGGAGGAAAGAACTGGTTCAAAAACTTCTTCCTTAAATCCTCCCAAGTGAAGATGCTCATAGATGGTTGCCTATCATACCAATTTCTAGCAAGACCCTCTAAGGAGAATGGGAATAGGATCATCTTAATGGCATCAGGAGGGACCCCATTATACTTAAATGTATTGCAAAGTAACAAGAACCTCTTAATATGGTCGTGGGGGTCATCTATGGGTCTCCCTAAGAAGGGGCTAGAAGAAACCAAAGTGATCATGTGCGTATTAAGCTCAAAAGTCTGTGCGTTTATTTCGGGTATAACGATGGCGTCGGCATTTCCCTCTACTTTCGATTGGAGAATCTCCATAATAGGACGTTGATCCATGGCTACAAAATGGTCGAATGTATATACAAGTGAAATGACGTCTAAAAGCTTCCTCGGGGAAGGAAGTGATACACCAAAGGTGGTATGTTTACACGTGTGCGAGTACACGTGTAAGTAAACACGAGGAATGAGGGAGTAGCCCTCGGTCGACTTTGAAGAAGAAAAGGATTATCCTCTTCGAGGTTCGATATGAAATATCCACAAGAAAGTATATATATAATTACTACTTGGGTGCAAGACCCCCAATAAAGCCTTCCTTCTTAGAGTACGCACTAGTGAACGGGGGGTTAGGTGGCGCGAAGCACTTAAGTACCTATTGACCCTTAGATGGCATTTTATAGCACATCGCCTTTCTATTCACTTTGTAGTTTGTATTCTTCGAATTATTACCTATTGGAAGTATTTATCTATTCTTGCTTAATTAAATTGGATCGATACGCGTGTCAAGGACCGGAACGCCCCCTAACACGGTGTATTGCCTCGGCAATACTTATGGAAGATATGTGTATTGGTTGTTCTTATACGTATACGTATTTACATATAATAATATATCAAAAATATTTTTGTATTTATTTGTTTTTTTAAGAAAAATACTATATGTACGTAAAAGCGATGAAAATCGATATAATATATATTTTTGTTGTAATCTTTTAGGAAAAAGATTACTTTTTGGATTTTTTTATTTTTTTGGTTCAATTCTTTAGGAAAAGAATTGATTTGTGGTTTTTTAATTTTTTTTGTATTTTTATCTTTTTGATATTTTTTTTTATCTTTTTGATTTATAATACGTAAAAATAACGTTCACAAAGTGAACGGATCCCAAAATCCAATCGTCTCACTCGAAACCGTTAATCTTCACGAAAAGAACCGGCAGCGGCGCCATTTAATATTTGTCTTTTTAGTTCGTTTTTCTCGACTCAATCCGAATTGATATAACGTTTTTAAGCTCGACTTATTGTTTTTGGTTGTAAAAATCTTGATTGAAATTTATGTCTAATTGGCACAAAACAAGTAAGAATGTAAAAATAACTATATTACACTATGTATACGTACTATCTAAAACGCATTGCAAATACCACAATTAAAATACAAAGTACAAAATATATGAAATGTAAAATACAAATCTACTCTACAAATTTTACTACTAACTGCTCACAAAATTACAATCCGTAGCAAACAAGACACTTAAGTAAAAGTAAATAAATATTAAATCCTAATATAATATTGGACCTAATTTGTTAAATTCTCATCTAAACTAATATCATTGACTACGGGCCTTATATTACAAAGTGTAAGCTAAATTTGCAACCAAAGATAATGCTAAATCCTAGAGGCCCAGTTTTTACTTAATAGTCTAAGTTCCCTAAGCATCTAACAACAAGGATTGTTACTATAACTAGTATATGCTATGTAAAGGATTAACATTGAACAATTGCTAGACTTGAAATAAAAAAAACGTATTCCAACTAAGGTAGATCATTGGTCTGATTCTGAGCTACTATCTATTTCTACTTAATGTTTTTAACATGAAAAGTCAACCTCCAGTTCATCATTAAGCTATGTCAAACTACTCTTAGTATTATCTGCAACTAAACACCCAAGGCCTTATACTATCTATTATGTGCTAATTACAAATTTGCTAGCAATCTTAAGTGTCAGACTCAACCACTAAGCTACACTTTCTGCTATACTTCATGGAAATCAGTTACTTGACCTATTGAAAGTACCTTAACTGATATTTTTTCTATCCAACATGTACTATGTCTATCCTAACCGATTTTATCAACAGAAAAACACAAGATCCTTAAGATCACAACTGATCCAAACACCATTTTAAACGGAAGAATGTAAAAATTAGAAAGGCAAAACACATAACACTAAGTATTCAACTAATATCAGGTAACTATAATGTTCAAATACTCAACACTCACAAATAATCAGCAAAGTTTATACTACCACGCCTACCTAGCAGATTTAACTACTATATGCAGAAAATCATAAAGTTCAAACTACACTTATAGTACAATTAAACTACACTACAGCTAAACAGATTAAACTATGAATTGCAGAAAAATTAAGTGTGCTTAACCTATTCATCCGACGCCTCCGTTGTTGGAGAAGTGCAGCGCTGAACTGACTTAAAAAACAACACCAGATTCTATCTCTTCTGCTACTCTCGTCCAGGCCACTGTTGCTGTTTTGCTACTGAAATCGAAATGAAGAAATCTACCAGGTTGCTACTTGATGAACTCTCTATCGTAGCAGCAAAAACAAACACGCCTAACTGATTTGCATCCACGTCTCCAAGTAAACAAATTTCTGACAACGCTGAGCTGAATTACATCCAGGCCTTGTCTGTTATCGAAGATCTACGCTAATGAACTACACTAATGTCATAACTAAATCCTAACTGAACCGTACTGAATCAGTTACGATAAACACCATTTTATCCGACGACAACCTTTTGATGTCAAATCACACTAAAGCTATTGAAACGGAAATCTGAAACCAAGCCTTT
This sequence comes from Glebionis coronaria, assembly GCA_025667525.1. Taxonomy (NCBI): domain Eukaryota; kingdom Viridiplantae; phylum Streptophyta; class Magnoliopsida; order Asterales; family Asteraceae; genus Glebionis; species Glebionis coronaria. The sequence goes on along the minus strand of JANFOE010000509.1, from coordinate 485,972 downwards.
CATTACAGCAAGAACTTGTAATCGGTGATTCGTTGATAGCAACAAGTCAATAGCTCCACCCACTGTTGAACTTCAAGAACAGAAACAGCTAGAAAGCTCAAATCATAACGAATTGTTGACCGAACTAGTAGCTTATCTTCAAGGAGCTAATCTACAGCTTAAAATCGGCTTCTAACCCAAATACTTGCACAGAACGAGAACCTATCTGATGCTACTAACTCCCATATGCAAAACATCTCAAAACTTCAAGAATCATAACAAGAACTACAAGTAATCATCATAATATCTCTGATATAACAACAAGCATATCCAACTGATCTCTGAAACATGATCGGAAGACACGTGCAGAATATGTAAAGGTAATTTGAGAAGATTTAAAAGTGAAACGGTAAACTTCATTAATGGAAGGTGAATTTCTGTTACAAAGCTAACTGTTAGTTACATTCGGTTATAACCGAATGAAACTAATCGAAGTAGGAGAATGAAAACAAGTATTAACTATGTGTGATTTCTGTAACTACTCCTAACTGCTAACTATATCTACTGTGTGTAGATACACCTACAGACTAACTTCTAACTGCCCTCAAATGAGAAAAATAATCGGGTATTTATAGAGATGGGTTGAGTGAAGAAGTAGAGTGTGATGACGTGTGATAACAAATCATAAACTGACACGTGGATGATCAGGGTTTATATGAGACAGGGAATTGGGGAAAATCAGTTGAGTGAATTTAAGATGAATAAAATCCTTGGGTTATCAGGTGATATGTGTGAATAATTTTGCTCTTCATTCCAAGTCTTGAAACACCTTCATTCATCTCCAATCTGCTGATAAAGAACTTGTTGACGTGGACTCTTCTTATTGGAGTAGAAAGAAACACACGGATCATCATCTTTTGGCTGATTTCCTATTGGTCAGGATTTGTGATCCAAGTGATATGTATTACTCTTCCTCTATTGGTCCAGCTGGCCTTCATAAAATATATTTTCCACTTTTGGCATAATTGGTCCCTCAGCTTTGTATCTTTAGGATGAATTGCAAAATCAGCCTTGAAACTTAATATATAATCATCATCAGTCCTTGATTCATCATGAACTTGGCAAAATAAGTCCTTTCAGCTTTCTTTGTCTTTTTCTTCGTCTTTTCTTCAAATAAAACTCGTAAAAGCACGTGTTTGTTTCATATGTACCTGTTTTGCCTGAAAACACATAAATAACAAATACCCGCGTAATTCTAACAATTTAAAGTTCAATATAAGATATTTGACTGTGTTTTGAGTGGTTTTTGGATCATAATTGATGAGTGTTTTCACACTTATCAACGTGCGTTACTGTCACATGGCTGCGAAGGTTATCTAGCTACGGTTCACGACATGGATGCTGAATCCCCATCGATTCAGGATCAACCAGTAGTTTCGGAATTTCAAGACGTCTTCCCAGATGAACTTCTAGGTATACCACCTGCACGAGAAGTGGAGTTCAACATCGTCCTTGTTCCAGGAGCCGAGCCAATCTCTAAGGCTCCGTATCGTATGGCTCCCATAGAGCTAAAAGAACTAAAGGACCAACTGCAGGAACTTCTTGAACGGGGGTTCATTAGACCAAGCGCATCTCCATGGGGCGCACCGGTCTTGTTCGTTAAGAAGAAGGACGGCAGCATGCGACTTTGCATTGACTACCGTGAACTTAATAAGATTACCATCCGCAATAGATATCCACTGCCACGTATAGACGATCTGTTTGACCAACTTCAAGGAGCCAAACACTTCTCAAAGATCGATCTAAGGTCAGGCTACCATCAGCTGAGGGTTAAAGAGCAGGACATTGCTAAGACTGCTTTTCGTACCCGCTATGGCCATTATGAGTTTGTGGTCATGCCATTCGGCCTGACTAACGCTCCAGCAGTATTCATGGATCTGATGAACAGAATCTTCCATGAATTCCTTGATAAATTTGTCATTGTATTCATCGATGACATCCTGATTTTCTCAAAGTCCACGGAGGAACACGAAGACCATCTTCGTACGTTACTACAGATTCTTCGTCAGAAGCAGCTGTATGCGAAATTCTCCAAGTGTGAGTTCTGGTTAAACAAGGTGGTATTCTTAGGTCACATTGTATCAGCAGAAGGGATCACTATGGACCCAGCGAAGGTTGAGGCTATCACTAAATGGCCAAGACCAACGTCGGCGACAGAAGTCCGCAGTTTCTTAGGCTTAGCTGGATATTATCGCAGATTCGTGGAGAACTTTTCCCGCTTGGCACTACCTCTCACCAAACTGATGCGAAAAGGAGAGAAATTCGTCTGGACGGAAGATCGAGAGAAGAGCTTCGAAGACCTAAAGCAGAAGTTAGTATCTGCACCTATTCTTACTCTCCCATCTGGTACAGGTGGATTTCAGATCTATAGCGATGCATCGGGGAAGGGACTGGGCTGTGTTCTCATGCAACATGGGAAGGTGATCGCGTATGCTTCACGGCAGCTTAAGCCCTATGAAGAAAACTACCCTACGAATGACTTGGAACTTGCTGCAGTGGTGTTCGCATTGAAGATATGGAGGCATTACTTATACGGAGAATCATGCGACATTTTCACGGATCACAAGAGCTTGAAGTATATCTTCACACAGCGAGAATTGAACAGACAAAGGAGATGGTTGGAACTGTTGAAGGATTATGATATTAACCTACAGTATCATCCCGGGAAAGCTAATGTAGTAGCAGATGCACTCAGCAGAAAGTCCGGAATGATCAACGGCATTGAGATCAAGGAACAAAACATAAGAGACTTGGAGCGGCTAGACAGCGAAATCATGGTACGTGGGCAGCACGGATACTGGGCGAATCTTAGAGTAGAACCTGAGTTAATGACTAGGATCAAGGAAGCGCAGAAGGATGATGGAGAGATTTGGGCGATAATTCAGAATTTAGAGAAGCAGACGGAATTCAGAATGGACGCAGACGGTATCGTTTGGCAGGGCACGAGACTTTGTGTTCCTGACAATCAAGAACTCCGGGAAGCATTGCTAGCTGAAGCTCACAGCTCCCCATTTTCTATACATCCTGGGTCGACAAAAATGTACCATGACATCAGACAGCACTTTTGGTGGAGTGGTATGAAACAGGATGTAGCCACTTATGTCTCCAAATGTCTTACCTGCCAGCAGGTTAAGATTGAACATCAGCGATCAGGCGGTCTCCTTCAACCGTTGGATATTCCAGAGTGGAAGTGGGACAAAATCACCATAGATTTTGTTACCGGTCTTCCGCCTACCAAGAAGAAGCACGATGCTATTTGGGTCATTGTTGATCGACTCACCAAATCAGCTCATTTCTTACCGATACGCAAGGAAGATCCGGTAAGTAAACTCGCAGATACTTAAAGAAGGGAGATCATGAGACTTCACGGCACTCCCTCCAGCATCGTCTCAGACAGAGATCCTCGTTTCACGTCACGATTCTGGAAAGGTCTGCAAAAAGCTTGGGGTACACAACTTAAGCTGAGTACGGCCTTTCATCCTCAAACGGACGGACAGTCGGAGCGAACAATTCAGACATTGGAAGATATGTTAAGGTCGTGTGCGTTGGAATGGACAGGTGATTGGGACGATTACATCTGTTTAGTCGAGTTTGCATACAACAACAGCTGGCACGCAAGTATCAAATGTGCTCCTTTCGAGATGTTGTATGGCAGAAAGTGTCGCGCTCCAACTTGCTGGGATCAAGTGGGAGAGCGAACACTCGAAGGACCAGAGATTATAGAAGTGACCAATGAGAAGATTAAGGTAGCTAAACAGAAATTGCAAGAAGCACGGTCACGTCAGAAGAGTTACGCCGATAAGCATCGTAGGGACATACATTTTAATGAGGGAGATCACGTCTTCCTCAAGGTTTCGCCGGCACGTGGTGTTAAACGCTTCGGGATCAAAGGAAAACTCAGTGCTCGTTTCATCGGACCTTTTGATATCGTTGAACGAATCGGTGAAGTATCTTACCGATTGGCGTTACCTCCTCAGCTTTCGCACGTGCATAACGTGTTCCATGTGTCCTTACTCAGAGGGTACAATTATCATCCCCTTCACATGGTTCAGTATCCACTAGAACAGATACGTGAAGATCTCACTTTTATAGAAGAACCCGAACGAGTACTCGACAGGCAAGAACGAGTCATAAGAAGGAAGACGATTCCATTCGTCAAAATTCTTTGGAGGGACCATACCGAGCGGGAAGCCACTTGGGAAACAGAGGAGTCTATCCGGGCTTCTTACCCTCACTTCATATTTTGAGTTCGGGTATGTTACTTCTTTTCAGCTTACTTTATCTATAATTCGGGGACGAATTATTCTTTTTAGGGGGGAAGAATTGTAAAACCCGCATGCTTTTACCATGAATAGTGCCCTTAAGATCGTACGTCCTAGATTAAAACTTACCTCATTTAGTATTGATCACATTCATGTGCTAATAATCAAGCAAGTGCATACGTGTATGACATGACAAGTATCGATTACGTACGAACTCATGATAAACAGTTAATAAATATGTCACGTGAACATAATTAAATCATGATCACCATTTAAAATACGAACTTGAATAATTACGTAAATACATATAATATAATTACGAGCGTTAAGTTTACGATAAACGACACGATAGAATAAACAGAAACACTTTAAACACGAGCACGTTTAACCACGAACGAACACGAAACATCGGGACACGTGAAAGGTACGGGTACCCCATGTGGGGCCCCCATACCCACGGCACATATACCAAGGTGGGCTTAGCCCATGGACTTTTACAAGTAAAGGGGGGTAAAGAGTAAAACTAGTTTTCATTTTTCACTTTCAAGAAATAAACACAAAAACCCTAAAAGAGTTTTCTCTCCTCCTCCCTGTTCTCTCTTTGTGCCGCCACCTTAGCATCACCATAGGAGGGTGATTGGGTGATTTTGATCTTAAAAACTATTGCTATAATCAGTGTTTGTTCATCCTTTTCCAAGCTACATAGTGGTATACCTTTTTAAACCCTTCTTTTTAATTCTTTTGAATCTTTGTTTATGTTCATGAATATGTTATTGTTTCTTATTTAAACATGATAATTAAACATTGATCTAACATGTTTTGGTATTAATTAAAATCAAAGAATGATTTAAAAGGGTGTTTGTTTTTAGCCGCCTAGCAAAACAAACCCGAGGGGGGTTTGGTTTGCTTATTGCCGCCACCACCAAGACCATTTTAGGTCTTGGTTGGCTCATGTGGGACCCACGGCAGCAAGGGGGGCACACGTGCCCCGAGTTTGGCTCGGGGTACGGTGTCGAATTCATGCCCGATTCATGGTTCGTTGGTTAAATCATGATCTATGTTACATGTTAATTTTATGAATCATGAACTTAGGATATAAATTAATTAATAACATGAGATATTAATTAAACCATGACTTAAGTTATTCTAATTATTAATTTAGCATGATATTAATTTAACCTAAGTATTTTCTGTTATAAGTTATAATTAATTAATTATTTAAAACATGCCTATAATTAATTAATTTAGACATGACTTAGGTTATATTATTAATAATAATAATACATATTTTAACCTAAGTACTTCATTTCATTTTAATTAAAACATGTTATACTTTAATTAAAATGCTTAACCTATAGTTTAATTAAAATACATGAAATAATAATTAAACTATATACTATATCTTATTGACTTAAGAAACAAGCTTATAAACACTTAGACTTATATGTTAGCTTATGTAACCAGCTTAATTCTAAATATGGAAACTTCTATTTATAGAAACTTAATTAAATAAGGCAACTAATCTATTAATGGAAACCTTCTATATATGGAAATCTATCTATTTCAGGCAGCTAATCTAATCATGGAAACCTTCTATATATGGAAACTTATTTAATTAAGGCAGCTGATCTATTTTTGGAAACTTTCTATTTTTAGAAACTAATCTATTTTAAGCAGTAAATTCTATTTTTGGAAACTTTCTATTTTTGGAAACTTTCTATTTTTGGAAACTTTCTATTTTTGGAAACTTTCTATTTTTGGTAACTTTCTATTTTTGGAAACTTTCTATTTTTGGAAAGTTTCTATTTTTGGAAACTTTCTATTTTTGGAAACGTTCTATTTTTGGAAACCTGCTATTTTTGGAAAGTTACTTATTATTACACAGTAAGTATAATAATACATGAAATACCAGTAATACTTAAACGGATTAATCAGAATACAAGATAAACACAGTTTAAGGCTTTAAACAGTGAACCATGACCTAAAACATACCAAGTCAGCTAAAATGAGACATAAAACCCAGTACGTAATCAGTGAATCGATACTTATACACGTGTGTATTCATGTAGCATTAGTGATCTAGAAGTAGGAGTCTTTCTTCCGTTCATTCACTGGACTTGAGGTACGGATTCCCGTCCTTTCAGTATGGACATTCTTTCCTTATTAGGATTTCCCCGTATGCAGCCAACTGTTTTCCCCAGTATTTGTTTTATTGTTTTGAACTGCTTATGTTTAATTAGCATAATCTATAGCCATATACAAGCATGACCAGTTTCACCTAGTTATGGAGGTACCATAACCATAACATTGGAGGCACCAATGTTATGACTTCCCCACGGCGGAGTGATTGCTCGTGGCGTCCCTTTTCAGTTTTGGCCATATTATTATATCAGGTGGGGCGTATGGGTGCATCCTAGTTACATGTTTTATTCAGTTTATCATGGTGAATGTGGTGTGTGCCTTGCACCCTTCACAAGGAGTTGATCCCTCCTACCCAAACCAGTATATTGATTAGAGGCATCCCCTCTAATCAGCATGATGAGGTCACCCCTCCAAGTATTCATGCACGTAACCTTTTCATGACCTATATGGGCTATGGTATATATATGTTAAAACAGTTTTCACAAGATAAACATAAGGCTTTTCAAACTATAAAACCAGTTTTCTTGATACTTAACCAGTTTACTCAGAACTTAGTCTTCCGCTGTTATATGTTACATGTTTATCCTATTTCATGCTATATTGTACATCCGTACACTGAGCGTCTTGCTCAGCCGTTTTCCTTTTCATATTCCCTAAACGGCAGGTACTCAGGGACGCTCGTAGATCTCAAACGTACGTGCATATGGATTGGAAGCTTTACTGTCTTTCTTTACTTTATGCATTTCCCTTACTTTGATACAGTTGCTTTGGACATTGTTTCGTCCTTTCCTTTTACAGTATTTATGTTTGTGTGTGATGAGCTTTACTTTGGGGTTACCGATGTTTGATTCCGGTATTTCCCTTTTATGGTTGAATAATGCTTAGACATTTATCCTTGTATGCTTTGATGACACGCCATGATTATGCGTAATATTCCATTTCCAAAATGGGGTGTTACAATTAAACTCTATGAATTCACTCGGCCTTTTCGCTGACCTTTTCTTTTAACATGTTTTATCTCAGGTACTTGAAGGTAATTCTCGGGAAGACGACAAGAATTTATGGCCTGCACTTACATAACAATTTCCATTCAAATGCTTTGTAAAATTGTATGAAATACTATGACTTGGGACCTATGTAACTTGATATTTATGAATGGAAAAATGCTTTATTATTAAACGACGCGATTTTTAAGTGTTTTCTATGATTTGAGTATTGAGCTATCCCGTAACACCAACGACTCTTCCGCTGGACTAAAGTATGAATATTTGGGGGTGTTACAGTTTGGTATCAGAGCTCTCATTATAGAGAACGAAAGATTTTTAAAACCAAGGTTTTGAATAAAACATTTCAAAATCTTTTAACTATAAATATTTTTCTCAAAATGTCTAAAAATCATTTGACTATAAAGGTGCCAAAGAATTCTCGAGTTACCGACAAGGCTAGACTGAGAAGTGTTATTTTAAAATATATATAACTTGGATTTTATATATATATATATATATATATATATATATATATATATATATATATATGTATATATATATATATATATATATATATATATATATATATATATATATATATATCTATATTATATATAGGTATAATTATGATTTGAAACCACACTTTTTAATCCAGTCATATCCCAGTCACATCTTTTAGCCAATAGTATTTCAGTATTTCCTAGAAAATCTCCAAATTTCTCGAAATTCAGATTTGAAATCGCAGTTTTTTGAAAATCACGTTTTAGAAACACAGTTTTGAAAACTGCGTTTTGAACATGGCGATTTGAAGGTTTGGACCGGTCCGTTCAAGTCTGGGCCGAACCGGATATGATCTGAACCGGGTTGGACTGGGTCGGGCATGAAACGGGCCAAATCGTTTAATGGCAAAAATAATGCTCATAGCAAGGTTTGAACACTGGTCTGAGCATACAAATGCAAGATTCACATACATACAGATTTACCAACTACGCTAACCAAGTATTTGTGTTTTATTATGAAAAACTTCATTAATAAATTCTTCTAAAGAAACATACAATTTTTAAATAATGAGATGAAATCTTTTAAAATATTGTTCCAGTATGTTGATCCCTAATTATATGGCATATTCATTCAAATCTATTCCCTGTTTAAAACTCATTCAACATACGTATCTTTTTTTTTCAAAAAACCATTTACCAAAAACCCTAATCTGGTACGTTTCAATTATAGATGTGTTTTTTTTTGTTTTGCATGTTTCAATTATGGATGTGTTTTTTTGGTTTTGCAGGTAAATGGAACACGTAACAAAAAGGTAACTGTACATGCGAATTTATGTATAGCTAAATTATTTGTTTATGTATACCCCACGATTCTCATCTCAATCTTTTCACCAGATTAAATAGTGATCTTCAGCACATTCTTGGATGCATAAGATCACTGCCTTTTGCCAGGTTAAATGAGTCTCGGACCTCAATTGTGGGAAAACTTGAGTCCTTGCTTCATAGAACGGTTGTTGAAGCATATCATTAGTAATATATGATAGTTCACCTTATTGGTTGCTGATCTGATATGTGAGTTTAATTTTCTCCATCAGCAATAGTAGTTTATTGATTATTTGATTTTAGTTACATTGAACAATTACTATTTGGGAACAGGGATGGAGCCTTGTCTCGCCCCACTTTTCATCTTTGCTGGAGTCTGCAATCTTTTTAGCAATAGTAATGAATTAAAAGGTTTGATATCTCACTTTGATTCATAGCTTGAATACATCTGGAATGTCAATCATAACAGGGATGGTTAGAATATTATCATGTCAATGTATCACATATTGATTTTCAGCCTCTATTTACAGACCTTGGTGGAAGCCATTATGGATGGATTATGAAAAGGTTTTCAGGTTTGATCATCTAACATACAAGTAAGATAGATGTTTTACCTCTTCACAAAAACTTGACTATTGCAGTCGTGTATTCAAAGGAGCTACAAAAAAAGCAGATAGAAATCTTTTTACGCAGCTCTATGAGATGAATCATCCTCAACATATCTGGCTACACAGGAAAGTGAAGCCACCATAACTTAGTTTTCTGCAAATTTTCTTCTATTTTTGTGTTCAGGCTTTATTCTTTCTTTATCACACATCTCTTTGCTTCCCTGAATGTGAACTCCAAACTTGGATGCTAAGAAGTATGTATCCAAATCTTACTTCTGGTAACTCAGGTATGTCATACGGAGTATATCCCAACATCTTTCTTACTTGATTTGTGAACTCTAAATTGGTTCTTTACAAACACCTTAAAATTACCATCTTTGTGTTAATAGCATACTCTCCCGCAGAGAACTTCGAATAGGACTACCCCAAAAGAGTACACATATGATTCTTTTGTTAGTTGGTACGCGTCCGTGTAGAGTGAATCAGTAACCAAGGGTACCTACCGGACTGGTGACAAAAATGTGTAATTCTGGTTAGCTGAACTTTATATCCATAGCCCAAAGAAAACAAGGTATGCTTTGGTTTTTTTGTGTGTTTAAAAATCGGGTGAATCCGACTATCTATGTATTTCATCCTATTTAGTTTGCTTTGACGAGAAAATGTTGTTTCCTTAGTTTAAGTGACAAATGTAAGATCACCAGTACATACCAAAGAGAACATGTGTATGTGGACCTACAGCTAGACATGCAAATGAATTGTTGCATAATAAGGATATTTAAATAAGTAATTTAATGATTTAGTGTTCCTTTAGGTAGGATCTCTTAAAGTGTCAGCTACATTATTTTATGTAATTGTACATCAAAATCTTTATTACTGTGTTTCGAGGGATGCTGCAAGTCTTCAGTTATAACAACATATCAATTGTGTTACAAATCAGGTGATGAATAAATTTTGTTTATCAGAATACTATAACAAGAAAAAGTTCTCTACTTCATAAGCATCTACCCGTATTATTAGCTGAACCACAAGTAATATAATTATAGATTCATTATGCAATTGTTTTAAATGCAGGTGTATACTAATCTTGACGAAAATCGCTCTCATGCTGTAAACACAGGATGGACTATGTTAGCTCTTATTGATGTCGAGCAGGTAAGCATCCAATTTCACTGCCATTTATGAACTCCGCGGATATCTAAACTTAGTAGTAAAATTCGGAAGAGGCGCATACGTGGTCCTTCATCATTATGTAACCAATTATTATATACAGTAATGAGATATTGGTGGTCTCTTGACCAGATAATAGTAGTCCTAAACTTATAGCACGAAACAAGACCACAATGATCTCATTCTTAATTCTTTTGTTCAACAAAAGTGGCCATACGTGATGAAATTTAGCATTGATTATCTAATGGTATTTCATTTTTTTTGTTAATTTTCAGAAGTGTATGATTCACTTGACCCAAACGGAAACATCACAATCAACTCGGATATCATTAGTTAGACCCCTGAGGTTACGTCGTAAGTAATATAAAGATTTATTTATGTTTGATGTTGTGCATTCAAGATCTTTGACGTTGGTATATAGATACTCATCTTTTGATTTGGTTTCTTGCAGGTAGTCGTTACAATGTATAATTTCCAGCAATACTGCCATCTCTCGCATCCCTGATGGACCTTAGGTTGGACGTGGGCTAAGAAAGATTACATGGCCAGTAAAGTTTGAGGGTCCACGGATCTGATGATTCAGCCTCTTGAGTAAAAGAGGCGTTGGGCTTTGCAATGTTTGTACCAAACCACAACCTACGCACAATTGAAGGCGCTGACCACAAGTTCTTTCCGTACAAAGATCACTTATCTTTTGTTTTGTAATAGCTTGCCTGAGGTTAAAAACTATACCGACCCAACTGCACATGCTGAAGTTACTGCTATAAGAGAGGTTAAAAAGCTATTGTTATGTTTATGTACAATATTCTTCCATGACATTAAGGATAAAAGCCATCATATTTCTCTTTCTAATTGATGTGTATTTTGGTCTCAGGCATGTAAAAAGCTGAACAAAATTGAGCGGTTTGCTGCTACTAATTTGGGATAGTCCAAGCAGAGTATTGAATGAAGAGTCACGATCTTTATGAATACATCTGGGATAGTATAAGTTTGTGGTTAAACACGTGCAACTTTGGAGCATAGCATTTTAGGAGCTTCTCCTTGATGGATACATTGTGATTATCTTGCTACCATTGCCGCCTTTTTTGTCAAGTATGTTTTAATTAGCTCCAAATAGTTTATCAATTCTTCTGTATATCGTTACATCAGATATTTCAGTTTAGAATTGTACAAGGTAAAGCTTTAATTTTCTTCCTTAATTTCCGAAACATGATGAATTCTGTTATACCTATTCGGTGTTTCATGATTAGCCTTTTGAAAGACATATTCTTTACAAATGACATACCAGTATTAGGACATAAACATGGATTATAAACCATGTTGACTTAGATATAAAGTAGTTGAATCGATGGTATTGTGTCATTAGGCTCCTGAAATACGAATAGTTGTTGGGTCACTAGGCTGCTGAAATGTTTGTTGGGTCATTAGGCTCCTGATATACGAACGGTTGTTGTGTCATTAAACTCTTGGACTGTTTTTCAAATGCATCAGAACTTTATAGAAAATAAATTGCAAAATTACATTTTTTTATAGTTTTCTTAAAGTCAACGCATGATTATTCTGAAACTTTTAACCTTGATTTCAGCTATTGAAAGTAGCTAATCTATTGGATTATGAGACTAATTAGCACATAATGAACCTGAATCAAAATAATATAAATGGAACTTACTGTAGTTTTTTTTTCTATTTTTTGGGGTCATGACCGTCTGCAAGTGCGATTTCTAACTGTTGCTGATGTGATTTGTTTCTGCTAATGAAACTTACTGATGCTTTCGCGACTTACTATTGCTGATGGGGCTTGCTCCTGATGAGGTTTACAGTGTCTCAATATCTATAAAAACCGATATCATACTTCATCTAACATGATCATAAGAGATCTCAGTTTTCACGAAATTGACATTAAGAACAGAATCAGTTCCTAAAATTTTGTAAACGGACATACAATACTTGAACATTTGTATTAACCAAACATTCATTTCAGATGCTAATTCTTGTGTTAGTTGAGCGAGATGCAACAAATACTGAAGGTGCCACCAAGGTCAATGGTGATTTGATTTATCGATTTCATACATATGGTCAAGCTTAAGGTTGGTTCAACCATTTTCCGCATTTGGCTTGGTTCAGTAGCAAGCTGAAGTGTTAAGTGACCATGTCTGAAATGTTTAGTGACAATGTCTGAAGAAGACTCGATTGTGCATTCTGACTCACGATCTCTAGCCACCCTTCTCCTTATCCGAGACATTCAGGTACTTTCTATTCTTTGAATAGATAAGTGTTTGCGACTTCTTACTATAGAAGACACCTACAAAGCAGTTTATTTCGTCTATGGTTTGCAGTCAAAACATCTTCCTTCTAAAGACACAAGCTTTAGTAATTACTTGCTATCAAATGAGCTCGTGAGCATGACACTAGCAGTGTTTTTGAAAGGTACAATAAATTTTTTGATTCAAAGGTATAAAGTATTGTTGTAATATAGTTTTCGTAATCTTAAATGATGACACTTTACTTATAAAGAACAAGTTTGCAAAATATGGACCAAAAAATATTTGCGGGTGAGTCATAACAATTTGCAGGAAAATGAGATGTGTATTAAACCAGCAGAATTTTATCCTTCTGATCAAGAAGAAATCCGCTTCTATGACATCATGATCAGAGGTCGTGAAAGGAATGAAATCGTTATAGGGTATCGTCTGGCAACAGGAGAACGTGCCACTATTAATCTTATAAACAAAGATAAGCCCGTAAAGTGGCCTCTTGATGTCGTTTTCGTTGTCATGGCCTAGAGTGAATGACAACTCTTGTCGCTCGGTTTTTGGCATGAGCTGTTGATATCATCACAACTAAATTGCACAAGCCAGGAATCGAACCCGGGTATGTGCTAGATGTGTATATATTTTTATCACTTTTTGTTAGTGATGTATAGCCTGTGGTTTTTTGTTATAAGAAGTAAATTGGGACGGAGTATAATTCTGTTTATTTACGAAAATTCAGCTTTATGGTTTGCAAACGGCTGCAAGTTCCTCCAGGAGCAAACCATGTACCGTATGTAAAGCACATACCCCTGCTAATCACCACATGTATTCACGTTAACAAAATTAAACAAGGAAAACCATCTCCAACTAGATGTGGCAGTTTTGACCCAATTACTTATAAATGGGTCATTTGGATTCTATTTCATCTTTCCTAGGGAAAATTTTCTAATTCTGATAAGTCATCAGTGATAACTTAACCTTAAATGGGTTGAAATTTTCCTAAAGTGCCTTTTGATGTTCTTTTTGTTGATTGGTGACATAAGTTTAATTTCTGAATCATGCTCGACACTAATTTTCTTTAAATAATTTGAAATATTTGGAGATTATGTGACTAGATACTAGCTAGGCCCAACCCATTTGAGCCTTAGATGACGCTGTGTGTTTTTAAATCTCCAGAGTGCTTTTTTCCAAGATCAGATACTTTTTTGTTATCATACTTAACAATTCAAAACACGCCTCTGTATGAGCGTGTGCTGATATATGCATGTTTCCTTGCTTGATACTGATATATATGAGTGTTCATTGCAAGTTATAATATCGTTTATTGAACTTCTTGTATATGTGCCAAGATCTATAACCTAATATAATATTCCGATTGTTGAGATGATTATTATGGGTTTAAAATTTACCCCATATATACTCATTTGATCCGTTAGTAATGGAAATAAAATCTAAAACATTGTAAGTAGTCCATGATAAATTAATTGCATCCTCTCTCAAATATTAACCAATCATAGACTTACATTTACAACGTGTTGCAAAGTTGAGAAACTACAATTTAGGGGCGAGAAAAGAAACAAAAAAATCCAAACTAAACCGAAAAAAAAAACCGAACCAACAAAATCGATCGAAACAAAAAACCGATGGTTCGATTTTTACTTTTTCAAAACCAAAACAATTTCGGTTAGGTTTCAGTTTTCATCCAAAAATCAAACCGTAAAAATCGAACCGAACCGAACTATTTTAATAGAAATATATATATTTAATATAATATAAATAAATAAATTAAAATCTAAATTTTAAATTAATATTCATTTTGTGAGTGAATTAGGAGTAAGAGTGATATTACTTATCTTAATGTATATAAGCGTGGTTGTTATTACCTATATGTGTTTATTTGATAATATATCATAATATGTGACAATAATTGTGTGTACGTATGTTCACTTACATGTGTGTGTATTTATTTATATGTGTCTAATTCTAAATATTTGAGATAAACATTATTATGCTTAGATTGTAAAAAATAATAACTATTTTTTACGTAAAATCAGTTTTTTAATATAAATTGTTCTACCAAAAAACAAACGGTTTTTAAAACTGGAAAACCGAAAAATTAAACCGAAACCGATTGGTAACCGAAGGAACCGAACCGCTAAAAATCAAACGATTTCAGTTTTTGATTTTGTAAAAACCGACTATTTCGATTCAGTTTCGATTTTTGTCAAAAACCGATGCAAACCGAACCGTGCACACCCCTACTACAATTTACCAGGTCCTTTGAGATAAGAAAAAATAGAAAGCAAGAAAAAGAGGAAGTATGTATGTAGCCAAATAAAAAAGAGAAAGAAAAAAAAGCATAGGGTTTAATTTAATATGCGTCGAAACTTTGTTCATTTTATGGGTTACCTTCAAATAAATAGCTATCTATTTATATATGGTGTAAGGATAAGCACTGATATATAGCTAAATAAAAATATGTAAACGATGATTACAAGTCATATATGCAGAGTGGGTAATATTTATATATGGTGTAAGGATAAACAAAAGTACTTTAAAAAAATAGAAACCGATATTTGTACAACAAGAGATTCACATGGGATAAAACACATTCGTTGGATAGACCAAGACCTAAAAATACCTAAGATTAATTTCCTTTAAGTTTCTTTTAAAAAATGAGACCCACAGCCAACAAAGATAAGTTATACCCAAATGTACTTTTATAATAAATTTACGGAAGAATTAAAATTTTAACCATATATGTTGTTTTTACAATTTTAAACAAAAATTTAACATTACTTAAGCATAAACAATAATTAAAATATAATAAATAATAAATTAAGAAAATACTAAAATAAAAGCGCACAAATAATAAACCCTCCGAAACAACAAAAAACGACCCCGCCCATTGGGCGGGTTACGACGCTAGTAGATATATATATATATATATATATATATATATATATATATATATATATATATATATATATATATATATATATATATATATATATATATATATATATATATATATATATATATATATATATATATATATATATATATATATATATATATATATATATATATATATATATATATATATATATATATATATATATATATATATATATATATATATATATATATATATATATATATATATATATATATATATATATATATATATATATATATATATATATATATATATATATATATATATATATATATATATATATATATATATATATATATGATGTAATTTGATTACATGATTGTTTGATGATTATTTTAATATTTATACGAGGTATTTATACGATGTAGATTGTCACAAGAAACCCTAACTCCCCTAGCAAATCAATCGAAGCTATTCCCGTAGGAATTCTAGCTATTCCAGATCTAAACCAAGTTGTGGATATTTATGATCCCAACAAAATGGTTGATATTCGTAGAAATGTTGATAGTAGTTGATTGTAATCTTGAAGAAGAATTGGCGAGATTAAATCTGATGTCGATGTCATGACGATCATTCCTTATAGAGTGGAGTTTGACAAAACCTTACCACCTGGAAAGGTGTCATCCGATTCGGTGTCGCCCAATTTTTAAAATATAAATCGAAAGGGTGAATGTTGCACTTGAGGCTATCATAGGAACCATTACCCAAAAGCCTCATGCCACTAGTACCTTTCCGAGAAGTCTAATTGAATGTGTGAGTCATTTCATATTAGTGACTCATTTGATCACTATTGTTGTAAAAGCCATAGGATTAGAAATTAAGTGTTAATCATATCGAGCTTTTATTTCCCTTTTAAGGTCTAAGAATAAGGTTGAAAGTATTGGAGAATGAGGTAGGATATCGAATTGTGTATAAGTTGGTTGAAACTTGAATAAAGTAAAATTTAACTCGCATGGAATATGAGAATGTTAATAGGAAGTCGTTGAGTCCTGTGATTGAATTATAAGATTTTAATTGATTGTTGGTTCGTGTTAAGAGTTGTTCCTAGGCCATTGTCCAATGACGAGGATGCCCAGTGTCCAAGAAATAAATTGAAGAAATCTTCTTCTGAATTGGGACAGATGGATCTTCCGGGACAGGTGGAACACCTAATGACTCTTGTAGATTAGTATTCATTGTGGTATCTTTTAAAAATCCCTAACTTAACTAAGACATCAGTTGGTAGGATGAGTTCTTGGAATTGTATGACATAGTGACACGTAATGTATTACGGTACAATTTTGACTTGTTTGTGATTAATGAAAAGACTACCTTTGATTTTTAAATTCTACATGTATCGATGTTATCTATCTTTTATTGCTTCATCCTAATGTTTACATTAGTGATGCAACCATTGAACAAGCACTCATCTCGATTTTAGTTACGTTGTGGATTATTCTTTTTGAGTGCCATCGAGGTCATAAACCTCATGATTAATTAGCTAAAGCTCATTTCCTATTATATTGTAGTTAGTTCTTGGTGAACAACTTTTCATCACTCTTTTCCAGATCATTCATTGTTTTTATAAAGTTAAAACAGTATCCCTTGAGAAGAATGATTATATGACCCGATGAATGATTATATGACTAGATGAATGAAATGAAACGGATTATTATTAGTTAGGTTATGTCACTAAAAGTCCCATTAGCATGAATTATGAACTACCGGGATTTGGTAGACGCTTATTCATAGGATAGTAATATTTGGGGAAGATCACCCCAGTTCGCGCCTTGACGGTTGATCCCCGTCGTGCCACATTGATTGGTAAGCGAATTTATGTATGAGAAGATTTATATAAGCGTGATTATTGTGACGACACGCTGTTTTAGATGGTTAAATGAGTTTCGGGCAAGCTACCCGTTGTTTGTTATAGTAAGGTAGCAATGTCATGCGGCTTATAATAATCGAATAACGAAAATACTGCTATACGTAATGAATTACGATATATTGCCTGACTAGCAGTACGGGGTCTTATTATTGATATTATGTTCATGTTTTGGTTTTACATAACCATATTCATATAACGGTTTTTATTTAACTCTATACAACGTTATAAAACATATTGTATGATGTTTTTACGACATTGGTTCGTATAATGGTTTTGAAGGCAAAAGCCTATATTATGATTTACGACTAAGAGTTGTATAAAATGCCTTTAGCCTATTTTATGGCCTACTACAAAGATTTGTACAAAATGATTTTCGGTAATAAATATATACCGATGATATATTAATGGATTTCATTAAACTCTATGAATTCACTCGGCGTTTTCGCTGACCTTTTCTTTTAACATGTTTTATCTCAGGTACTTGAAGGTAATTCTAGGGAAGACGACAAGAATTTATGGCCCACACTTAAATAACAATTTCCATTCAAATGCTTTGTAAAATTGTATCAAATACTATGACTTGGGACCTATGTAACTTGATATTTATGAATGGAAAAATGCTTTATTATTAAACGACACGATTTTTAAGCGTTGTCTATGATTTTAGTATTGTGCTATCTCGTAACACCAACGACTCTTCCGCTGGACTAAAGTATGAATATTTGGGGGTGTTACAGTTTGGTATCAGAGCTCTCATTATAGAGAACGAAAGATTTTTAAAACCAAGGTTTTGAATAAAACTTTTCAAAATCTTTTAACTATAAACATTTTTCTCAAAATGTCTAAAAATCTTTTGACTATAAAGGTGCCAAAGAATTCTCGAGGTACCGACAAGGCTAGACTGAGAAGTGTTATTTTAAAATATATATAACTTGGATTATATATATATATATATATATATATATATATATATATATATATATATATATATATATATATATATATATATATATATATATATATATATATATATATATATATATATATATATATATATATATATATATATATATATATATATATATATATATATATATATATATATATATATATATATATATATATATATATATATATATATATATATATATATGATGTAATTTGATTACATGATTGTTTGATGATTATTTTAATATTTATACGAGGTATTTATACGACGTAGATTGTCACAATAAACCCTAACTCCCCTAGCAAATCAATCGAAGTTATTCCCGTAGGAATTCTAGCTATTCCAGATCTAAACCAAGTTGTGGATATTTATGATCCCAACAAAATGGTTGATATTCGTAGAAATGTTGATAGTAGTTGATTGTAATCTTGAAGAAGAATTGGCGAGATTAAATCTGATGTCGATGTCATGACGATCATTCCTTATAGAGTGGAGTTTGACAAAACCTTACCACCTGGAAAGGTGTCATCCGATTCGGTGTCGCCCAATTCTTAAATTATAAATCGATAGGGTGAATGTTGCACTTGAGGCTATCATACGAACCAATACCCAAAAGCCTCATGCCACTAGTACCTTTCCGAGAAGTCTAATTAAATGTGTGAGTCGTTTCATATTAGTGACTCATTTAATGACTATTGTTGTAAGAGCCATAGGATTAGAAATTAAGTGTTAATCATATCGAGCTTTTATTGCCCTTTCAAGGTCTAAGAATAAGGCTGAAAGTATTGGAGAATGAGGTAGGATATCGAATTGAGTATAAGTTGGTTGAAACTTGAATAAAGTAAAATTTAACTCGCATGGAATATGAGAATGTTAATAGGAATTCGTTGAGTCCTGTGATTGAATTATAAGATTTTAATTGATTGTTGGTTCGTGTTAAGAGTTGTTCCTAGGCCATTGTCCAATGACGAGGATGCCCAGTGTCCAAGAAATAAATTGAAGAAATCTTCTTCTGAATTGGGACAGATGGATCTTCCGGGACAGGTGGAACACCTAATGACTCTTGTAGATTAGTATTCATTGTGGTATCTTTTAAAAATCCCTAACTTAACTAAGACATCAGTTGGTAGGATGAGTTCTTGGAATTGTATGACATAGTGACACGTAATGTATTACGGTACAATTTTGACTTGTTTGTGATTATTGAAAAGACTACCTTTGATTGTTAAATTCTACATGTATCGATGTTATCTATCTTTTATTGATTCATCCTAATGTTTACATTAGTGATGCAACCATTGAACAAGCACTCATCTCGATTTTAGTTACGTTGTGGATTATTCTTTTTGAGTGCCATCGAGGTCATAAACCTCATGATTAATTAGCTAAAGATCATTTCCTATCATATTGTAGTTAGTTCTTGGTGAACAACTTTTCATCACTCTTTTCCAGATCATTCATTGTTTTTATAAAGTTAAAACAGTATCCCTTGAGAAGAATTGTTTTTTTCCATCACCATATGGGTTATTTAAAGTGAGACTTATAAGTAATCGTTATCAAAATAAAGTTGTTTATGAAACGCTTTAGAAAATTTAATTGTTTTCATAACAAAGAACATCTATGTAAATTCATTTTGATTCTTATTTCAGAAATTAAGCATGAAAATATATATTTCAAACATGATGACAAAGTTTTGACGAACTGAGTATTGCACCGTTAATCCTAAAATTGTATATAGTTGCGCGCCTACATACAATTTGGAAGGGACCATGCAAGGCTGATTAGTAGTCACCATAAAAATGATTAATAAACACTACATTTTCTTTGAAGTTATGAAAGATTAAATTTTATGAGATCTGCAATAAGTGCAAAATAGGGACATATTGTTAGGAACACCTACATATGTACCCGTACCATTTATTTTCTGAATCAAATTTACTCATCTATGGATATTGTCTTAATTGACAATTGATATCCCCTTCTTGTCCGATTCTTGCATGGCAAGATTCTTTGGAAACTTTACTAATTATCGAGCATTAATACCCGACTGGGTGTATCAACGTTCCTATCATTTCTCTTGACTAGATTTCATTTGAATGACCTGGGTAACGATCCGAGGAGCTTTTGGATGCGTACTCAATTCATGAAAACATGGGATAGACTCATATTCGTTAATGTTTTCGTCTGTATCTGATTTAAAATTCTCTCGCGTAGATTTTGCGTTGACCTTAATCTTTTGATGTTAGTTATGTCTCCAGATATCCTTGAATTATAAAGGATTACGAGTTATTAGTCTTTTGAGAAGTTCACATCTTATCGACGGAAATAAAACTGAAAAGTTGGTAGTGCCAGTAAAATGGATTGATTGACTGTGACATAAAGTCATTGTCTTAATTGATGGGAACTTGAGTGGAATTCCCCTAAAAGATAAGATGTTGATTATCAGAAGTGACCTAAATAATTCTTGATGGATGACCATATCCTGCATTTATACTTGAAATTATACCATGAATGGTGGTGAACTAGTCATAGATCTTGTAATCTAGAAAGAACTTAAAGTAAATGTATTAAAAGATGTTTCTGTTATCTGAAACTTTAGGAGGTATTTGTTGGTGAATTACCTAGACTTTCGCCATTAAGGCAGGTTGAATTTGGTATTGATTATATTCCCGGTGTTGCACCTGTGGCGTGTGCACTGTACGTCAGCACCATCTGAATTAAAAGAATTACTGTGCAACTGAGAGAGTTGTCGGAGAAAGCTTTTATTATACAGAGCTTGTCATTATGAAGAGCTATGGTGTTATTATTCCTTATATTTGTTGAATTACCGCGAACTAAGTAAATTGACGATCGAAATCGATATCCACTACCAAAGATAATAGATTTGTTTGATCATTTACAAGGTACTAGGGTATATTCAAAAATTTGATCCACGACATGGTTATCATCAACTTCGCATCCGCGAAAAAGATTATCTATTCCAATCACTACATCCGGGACTCGTAATGAACATTATGAGTTTCATGTTATGTTGTTTGGATTGACCAATGCACATGTAGCATCCATAAGTATGGTGAATCACGTGTGTAGGCTGTAATTTGATAAATTCATGCTCGTGATCATTAAGGACCATTTGTTTGTTTATTAGAATAGGAAGGAGTTAATAATCATTTATAGACTGCCCTGAGTTGGCCGAGCAGTGCAAACCTGTACCTTGAATAATTAACATGTGATAAAAGACTTAATCCTTTACATTAAATGACCGTGTAATTAATGGTAATGGAATCTATATTGACACTACAAATATTAGAGCCATTAAGGCTTTGGGTTATACCAAAAAGAAAGTGCAAAAATGTTTTGACAAATGTTTTATCAAAGGAATTTTTAAGGGATCATTCCCTTATACCCAAATCATTTAACTAAACTCCTTTAGGGGTAAATGTTTGTGCATACCTCAAGACAAGCTAAGAGGGATTGAGGAAACCATTTAAACCATGATTTGGAATTTGGAACGACAATTTTTGCTTTTCAAACTAAGAAAATTTTTGACCAAAGAATAAACAAAGATTTTTCGAACATTTACGAATCTTATTAATTATTTTCGATAAATCAACAAAAATAGTGTTAATTAAATTCAATTTATTTTGAACATTTTCATATAATTGGACGAACTGATAAATTTAGAACTTTTTACGTTTACATTTCATAAAAATTAAATATTTATTATTTAATTACTTGCAATAATTATCGACGCTTTAAACGTCGGATTGAGCAATACTGATAAAGATGATAGTTGAGACGAAACTAAGACTTAGAAATTATGAAGAAAGAAATTTTGAATAAATACGGTCATGATATTTATTTTATCAGGTAAGGTGAATGTAATTACTGACACTTTATGTAGAAAGGATAAATAACCAATTAGGATGTGTTCCTTAGTAATGATTGTGCAAAATAAATTACCGAGCAATTTAAAAATAGTTGATGCTTATAAGAAGGATAATATAGATAATAAAAGGGGTTCACGACTAATGTGGACCATTAGAATAGAGAAGCCGATGGCGTTAAATGTATAAAAAGGCTGCTTGTCGTTGCCTAATTATGGAGATTTTGAGATTTAGTCATGTTAGAATCTCATAAGATTAAGTATTCTATTCATGCCATTTATGATTTAATGTATCTTTTTCTGAAGAAGTTGTACTGATGGTAAATTATGAAGGCAGACATCGCCTCATACATTAGTAAACGTCTAACTATTGCAAAGGTCATCATCTGAATTTGATTCAATTTGGGTCATCATCGACAGACTGACCAAATCTGCTAATATCATTCCTGTTAATGATAGATTCTCGATGAAGAAATTGACTCTTCTGTATTTAAAGGAGTTATGTAAGCATGGTGTGCCTGTATCGATCATCTCTATCAAAATCCTCGCTTCGCATCAAATTTATAGAGATTTGCTCAGAAGTCATTGAGAACGAACCTTGATGAGAGTACTGTTTACCACCCCAATCGAAGGGACCATGTAAAGTAACGATACAAAACAGTAGAAGTGTTGTCTTATGTTTGAATGATTGACCTTTGGTAATGAACCGTATCATCGTTTTCCCTTTGGAGAGATAATCATTGATAATTATCGTATTAGGATCGAGATCAAATCTTGTGAGGATCTAAATATTAGAGCATCTGTAGGCAGGAGTTGGGATGAAGACATCCGACATACACCCATTGTGAGTTGGACATGTATTTCAGGTTTAAGGTTGCCTATGATGACAAACCTAACCTTACAAAATACCCGACCCGCGAGACTTGAAATGATTGTTGAAATTAGGATCTGATTATTGACTGCCATTAGTGGGCAGGAGGTTATGTTAATATGAAATGTAGATCTTGAAGTACAGGATGGGTAGCGAAGTTATGCCAAAAATTTACACCTTGGAAAAATGAATTGTTTCGTATATCGAACTTGATAAAATGTCTATCAAGTGAAAATCTGATTACTTCTTGATAAAGTTTAGATCGGCGAAAATTTGCATTCATCAAAAACCCGTGAACATCATGGATAGAGAAAGTAAGCAAACATTAAGCCTGATCGTATTCCCGTAGTTATGTTTGATGAAACTCGCGTATTGTAATGAATTACACTTGTGAGAAAGGACCGAATGTGGAGGAAATACCCACATGGCTCTAACTCTATAAGAAGCGAGTAGTAAGATAAATTGATCTTTGAGGATAAAGATCCTGTTTAGGGGTAAATGTTGTGACAATCCGTCAATTTATGATCGATATTTTATTCTCAAGTGTTATTTAAAAACATTATTTTAATGTTATAATATGAACTCACTCATTTTTGGGAAGAAATTTCGGTTTACGTCTTGAAGTAGCATCGACTACGTCTGAACCGGAGGACTCTACGTTACGTGCTTACCTTTACATACACCGTTTTTGGTGACAGTCCGACACTTCAGGAAATAAATTTATTCTTGAATGTTATTTTGGGATTCTAATTTGTGTTGGTTCATAAACTCAAAAATTTACGAGAAGAGATTAGGACTTACGTGCATAATTTAACGTCCTTTACGACTAAATCGGAAACCCTAGGATTACGTATTTACGTTTTTGAACTCCGTTTTTGATGAGACAATTTTTATTAGAATCGTTTGTGCCGTAGATTCATAATTTATAAAAACGTTTTTCGTAAATCGACCCGAGGGCACGTAAATCGAAGAAATTAGAATCGAGGAGTACCCGTAAGTTAGTGGAGATGAGACAAGTGGGACACTTGTCCCACCCCACTATGGGTGGCAAATTTTATACTAAGCTTGGGACACTTGTCCCATAAGCCTTCCAAAACTACTAAACCACAAAACTAGCTAAACACAAACCATTTCCTCTCATTCATACATGCAAAACCACTCAAATATCTCTCTCCCTTCTCTATGAACGTCCAAAACCACCCATAATCACCATCTTCTTCATCAAATCTAGCCATAAACTTTACATACAATCTACATATGTTGAAGCCTAGTCGAAAAGATGAAGATTGGAGGTGGTTATAACATGTGTAAAGGAGTTTCCATGGAGTTTAGGGGCTGATTTTCAATAATTTATTCAATCATATGAAGATCTCAAGAAGTTCATTTGCCAAGTTAAAGATGTGATAACAAGAACCAAGTCTTGTTCATCCAAAAACTCATCATTTCATCACTTTGGTGGTATAGAGATTGTTTCTTCCTATCCTCTTGTTATTTTGAATATGTAATATTGTAGTTTCTTTATTTATGTATATGTATATGATGATGAATGATTATCAAAAATATTATGTGGGGATCATGTGTTGATAAACTTGGTTAAAAAGATTGAAAACTACATGTAAAAGTGGTAAAATCTTGCTTAAATAAGTAGGCTGTATAAAAAAAGTAAAGAACCTTATGTTAAAATGTTAAAATGGCATGGATGAATTAATATACAGTAAGTTATAAGACTTGTACACATGTGAGAGTTGGCCATACAATGGAATCATTAAAATGAGTGTGATATGATCAAAACAATATTGAAGTACAAATTTGAGTAGTCTTTTTTGGACGGACTGTTAGGAACATTTAGAGATAGATTGAGCAGTAGCTAAAACTGAGTTAATTCTAGCACATATCATTAAGTTTATGGTGTCCAAAAATTAGCTTCTATCTCCTTGTAGAACTCAATATATGGTAAAAATGGTGAAAGTGAAAATAATAATCAGATTTGTAAAATAAAAGTATATAGTATAATATTAGCACTCAAGTTAATATAATATAAAATGTATACCTAAAACCCACTAACTTATATATTACATATAAACAAATATGTACTTTAATAAATAAAAGGGGCATTTTATAAAAATGACAATTTGATAAGTTTTATAAGTTATATAACTAAAAACATAAGTTTTACGTCTTTTCGGCTAAAACCGATAAATTAACGTTTCCGTCAATTAAAACTTAGACGGTCGGACCCGTCTAATGTATACTTTTTATAACTTAGCTACTGATGTATAAGTACATTTGACAAGTAAAAACCGATAAAATCTGAGCTTTATAACTTATGGACATTAACGGGCCAAAGTAGCCTTATTGGACTATTGACCCAACTAGTTTGGATAAGCACTAATGGACTTAGTCATTGGACTTAACCCACTTGGGCCCAACATATGAGTATAGGCCTGATATTAAAAGTATAATTGGGCTAATATAAATTATTGGACTTTAATGGGCTTATTGGGCCTTAATATGGAATTGGATTGAAACTAGTATAACTAGTCTAAATTTGACTAACACATAACACTATAATGTGTATGAAAAGATAAAATCCCACTTGATCATCATCATACTTATATTGTCATCATATATACATAGCCATTGTTTTTATAAGGTCATTGGACAAGATTCTAAGACGAGTAGGTTTCCGTGATTGAAGCACGTAGCATTTAAATCCAAATCGCCGATAACCCGCCTTCCCCAATCAACGTGAGTTCATAGCCTCGCACTGTTTTAAATATTTTTATGAAATGTTTTATAAACCCGCGAGGGAGATAACATGTTAGATTTAATAAAAATAGGACACCAGTTGTCCCGATTGTTTGCTTATTGATTTGGACCCAGATTAATTATATGACCCGATGAATGATTATATGACCAGATGAATGAAATGAAACGGATTATTATTAGTTAGGTTATGTCACTAAAAGTCCCATTAGCATGAATTGTGAACTACCGGGATTTGGTAGACGCTTATGCATATGATAGTACTATTTGGGGAAGATCACCCACTTCGCGCCTTGACGGTTGATCCCCGTCGTGCCACATTGATTGGTAAGCGAATTTATGTATGAGAAGATTTATATAAGCGTGATTATTGTGACGAAACGCTGTTTTAGATGGGAAAATGAGTTTCGGGTTAGCTACCCGTGTTCGTGTTTTGGTTTTACATAACCATATTCATATAACGATTTTTATTTAACTCTATACAACGTTATAAAACGTATTGTATGATGTTTTTACGACATTGGTTTGTATAATGGTTTTGAAGGCAAAAGCCTATATTATGATTTACGACTAAGACTTGTATAAAATGCCTTTGGCCTATTTTATGGCCTACTACAAAGATTTGTACAAAATGATTTTCGGTAATAAATATATACCGATGATATAATAATGGATTTCATTAAACTCTATGAATTCACTCGGCGTTTTCGCTGGCCTTTTCTTTTAACATGTTTTATCTCAGGTACTTCAAGGTAATTCTCGGCAAGACGGCAAGAATTTATGGCCCGCACTTAAATAACAATTTCCATTCAAATTCTTTGTAACACCCCCAATTTCATGTCATAGCAGCGGAAGGTTCATTGGGTGTTAGTGGTATGGTTTAATCTCAATATCATAGAAAACGCCTCAAAATGAGTCGTTTTAATAAAACATACATCCATTCATTATTTAAAGGTAAAATAGTTCACACACGGTCCCAAATTGTTTTCAAGTTACACAACAAAAGTTTATTTGAATGGACATAGTTTAGGAAAAGCGGGCCAAAACATTTCACAAGCAAGCTACACGAAACCCCCTTCCTTTGAGTGCCTTCTTCATGGACCTGAGATAAAACATGCTTTAAAGTCAACAAAAATACTGAGTGAATCTATAGAGTTTAAATTTAATAAACGAACACAAGTATTCTGAATAAACCTTCAATGGTTGACAATCATGTGGATCAGACATAATCATCGGTGTTATTACATAAGTCTCATGACATTGAACGTTAACATATATTATTTCAGCCCAACACACCTAGCCAAGTGCGTATATTTCTCTTATACAATTGCATTCGATGTTTCATTAATAGTGCATCACAACACCACGCGATAGCTAGTCGCGACCGGACTGGGCGTCACCCCGATAGATCTATCCATAGTATTAGCGTTCATTCGATTAACAATTCATGATTCAGTGGGTCTTGTAAGGCTAGAAGCAAACTTATGAAAATAACTTCATCTAGCATACAATCGGGTCCTTTGTGTTCTATTTTAAAATAAGCATGTTATCCCCCTCGCGGGTTTTAAAAGTCTTTACAAGATAGTATAAAAGCGAGGCTATAGACTCACCTTGGTACAATAGTAGTAATGCGACGATCGTTGACGATACGTGATGCCCGTTAAACACGAAGACCGCAACCTGCCAAATAAGGCGCGTTCGTTAATAAATGACTCAAGTATAAATAATACTTAAACAATAACAAACTCAAAAATACAAAACCATGACAATCCCAAAAATAATAGTAGTACAAGTGTACTTTTATACTTGTTTACATGTCAACTTTGTTAGACTATATCATTTATAAAAATCTGCCGGTACTTACCAAAAGTACAAGCTCATTTGCCTTACTTAAACAACTCCGTTTACGACGAAACTTGGTCACAAAATCATATATAATATGAATAAGACTCAGTTTAAATTTCATTCAAAAATATTACTTCAAAGACCTTCTGCCCGACACACCTTCGTGTTATAAAAACCGGACAAAGTTACGCCTTTAACTCGTAAAACCATTTTGACTTATCTAAACAACTCCATTTATAAAACCGACACTCGGATTTGAAAATAGACTCATGACCTGAGGTTTAGCAACTTACATCAGTCCTTGAACATTTTTAAAACTCATTCTATAGTCCCCGAGATTCGATCCAAATATCGACAACAATTTTCGGATTGTGCCGATACCCGTCTCCCGGTACACGAATACTAAAATTGTTGTAACTTCGCGCTCGTTTGGAGCTAGAAGCTCTATCTTATATCAAATCGAAGCTAACGAAATTCTCTACGACCCCATCTAATTAGTTTACCATGTTTATTACAGTAAGTAATTCAAAAATAGCCTTTTACCTACTGGTCTAAAATGGTCATCTAAAAATCATACCAAATCACCATTTTGACCCATTTCAACAATTTACATACTGATATTATCATCCTAATATTACCATAACACATCTAACTAACTTATAACAACCTCAAATTCAATCTAACAAAAATCAAATATTTAAAAAATCTTGCATGCAACAACAATCCACTTCAAATATAATAATATTAACAACCCATATAACCATAGAAATGGATCAAACACATGTTCTTCACCAAAATCATGAAAAAAAAATAAAGTGTATGCATGTGGGAAATTTTTATACCAATGTGAAGCTCTTTGAATTTCTAGAATGGGTCTTTGATTAGAATTGGATGAATCAAAGTGGATCAAAATTTTTTGAAGGATATTTGGTTTGAGGGTGGACGACCAACAAAGGGAGGAAGAGAGAGATGGGTGATTTTTTTTAAATGAGTTTTTAAATGAAATTAGTTAGTGGAATTTCCTTACATAGTCCAAAGGTAGGGTAGATTTTGTCATTTAGGCATAGTTTTGGTCCAAAATGCAATTAAATAGTTTTCAAGGTAGAAAATGTAAATTGTAAATTTTGAAAATATTTACGAGGCTCGGGTTTCGTAAAAATACTTTTCGAAAGTTAAAACGCTCCATAAATATAATAATAAAGCTTCTACACGACTTAAAACGTAATTAAATCGAAAACATCGAAAATATAAAATATCGAGACAATCGATAATAAAACATAAGTATTTGGGCATCCGTCGGTATCGCGATCACTAATAGTTCTCGTCATTCGTTAAAACGTAAAACACGAGAAATAAATATTAAATATAATAAAATCATTTTTATGATAAATTGAGAATATAATATCGATACCTAACATATTCCTTGCCGGTTTTCATCTAATCGACATTCTTACGCTAGTTTCAAGTCATAACCTTCTTGGTTAGTCGATAATTTAAAATTCTCATTAAATTAAATATGTAATACGTAATAGTCGAGATTAAAATAACGACCTGAAGTTGACAGATTGTCACATTATCCCCACCAAATTAGGATCTTCGCCCTCGAAGATCAACTTGCGTTCTTGTCCGATCGCTTGTTGAAATCAAAGAGATGAGGGTAGTTCTTCCACATTTGGTCTTATCGTTCCGAAGTATACTCCGGTCCTCTCCGAGAGTTCCATCGAACTTTAACGATAGGAATTCGGCTTTGTTTCAGTTGCTTGACCTCGCGATCCATGATCTCGATTGGTTCTTCAATAAAGTGCAACTTTTCATCAACCTTAACTTCGTCCTACGGTATAACGAGTTCTTCATCGGATAAACACTTCTTCAGATTCGACACATGAAAAGTGTTATGAATCCCATACAGTTCTTGCGGTAGTTCAAGTTGGTATGCCACGGGTCCTACTCGAGATATAATCTTGATTGGTCCGATATAACGAGGACTTAACTTCCCACGTTTTCCAAATCGTACAACACCTTTCCATGGTAAAACCTTTAGCATAACCTTATCTCCCACACTAAACTCCAATGGTTTTCTTCTCACATCCGCATAACTCTTTTGTCGACTTCGCGCAGACAACAACCTATTCTTGATTTGCACAATCATATCCGTCGTCTCTCTAATCATCTCTGGTCCAGTGAGTTGAGCATCACCAACCTCACTACAGCTAACGGGCGATCTACATTTTCTCCCATAAAGTGCTTCAAAAGGTGCAGCTTTAATACTCGCGTGATAACTGTTATTGTACGAGAATTCAGCCAAAGGTAAGTGCTTATCCCAGCTACTTCCAAAGTCAATCACACAAGCACGCAACATATCCTACAATGTTTGAATAGTTCTTTCGCTTTGCCCATCGGTTTGTGGGTGATAGGCTGTGCGCATATCCAAATTGGTTCCTAAAGATTTCTGAAGTGATCTCCAAAATCCAGAAGCAAAACAACTATCTCTATCGGAAATGATTGAAATAGGAACACCATGCTTACAAATGATATTCTTCAGATAAAGGTCGGTAAGTTTCTCCAAACCGAACCTCTCGTTGATTGGAATGAAATGAGAGGATTTAGTTAAACGGTCGACAATAACCCAGATTGCATCGAACCCAGACGGTGTCCTTGGAAGTTTTGTGATGAAGTCCATCGTAATTCGCTCCCATTTCCAGATTGGAATTTCAGGTTGGACAAGTAATCCTGACGGCTTCTGATATTCAGCTTTCACTTTTGCACATGTTAAGCATTTTGTGACGTATGTTGCTATATCAGCTTTCATATTCGGCCACCAGTATAACTTTTTCAAGTCTTGGTGCATTTTGTACGATCCAGGATGAATAGAATACTTGGACTTATGAGATTCCAGCATGATCAAGTCTCTCAGTCCACCAAAGAATGGTAACCAAATTCGACCTCTCAAACATTTGATACCATCGGATCGCGTCTCAAATGTTTCACCATCTCCTCTAAATCTTTCGGCTGCAATATTTTCCTTCTTACACGCTTCAATTTGTGCGTTTTGGATCTGCTTAGGTAATTTATTATGAACTGTCACCACCAAAGCACGAACTTGAATCGGTTTCTCCCTTTCCTTTTGACTTAACGCGTCAGCTACCACATTCGCCTTTCCCGGATGATAACGAATTTCACAGTCGTAATCACTCAAAAGTTCAACCCATCGACGTTGCCTCATATTCAGCTCCTTTTGATCCAGTATGTATTGCAGGCTTTTATGATCAGTGAATACTGTACACTTCGTACCATACAGATAGTGTCTCCAAAGTCGCAGAGCAAAAACCACAGCGCCCAGTTCCAAGTCATGGGTAGTGTAGTTCTCCTCATTTTTCCTTAATTGTCTAGAGGGATATGCGATCACCTTTTCACGTTGCATGAGAACAGAACCGTATCCTTGAAGAGATGCATCACAATAAACAACAAAGTCTTCACTTCCTTCAGGTAACGATAAGATCGGCGCACTACAAAGTTTCATCTTCAGGGTTTTGAAAGCTTCTTCTTCTTCATCGTCCCACACAAACGGTTTATTCTTTTGAGTCAGCTAAGTTAATGGTTTCGATATTAAAGAGAATCCTTCAATAAACCTTCGGTAGTAACCAGCCAAACCTAGAAATTGTCGCACTTCAGTTGGAGTAGTAGGAGAACTCCATTTTTTAATTGCTTCAATCTTCAGAGGATCAACATGTACCCCACTTTTATCGATCACGTGTCCAAGAAATTGTACAGAATTAAGCCAAAAATCACACTTTGAAAATTTAGCGTACAACTTTTCGTCCTTTAACAAGTTCAAGATAATTCTTAAGTGTTCGGGATGCTCTTCCTTGCTCTTAGAGTAGATTAGAATATCATTGATGAAAACGATCACAAATTTATCAAGACACGGCTTACAAATGCGATTCATTAAGTCCATGAATACAGCAGGTGCATTAGTCAAACCAAAAGGCATAACTCGGAACTCATAATGACCATAACGAGTCCTAAACGCCTTAATAGGAATATCTTCCTCGCGTACACAAAGTTGATGGTAACTAGAACGAAGATCAATCTTAGAGAAAACACGAGAACCTTGAAGTTGATCGAATAGATCATCAATTCTTGGAAGCGGATAACGATTCTTGATCGTCAGCTTATTCAGCTCTCGGTAATCGATACACATACGGAATGAACCATCTTACTTCTTAACGAATAAAACAGGAGCTCCCCAAGGTGACGAACTCGGTCGTATAAAACCTTTATCAGATAGTTCTTGGAATTGCATAAACAACTCCTTCAGCTCGGATGGTGCTAAACGATATGGCGCACGAGCCACGGGTGCAGCACCAGGAATAGGATCAATTTGGAATTCTACTTGCCTTGGAGGCGGAAGCCCCGGCAAATCTTCCAGAAACACTTCAAGATAGTCACGAATGATTGGAACATTTTCGATACGTTTCTCCTTTGATTCCTTCTCCGATACATGAGCTAGGAATAACTCACAACCTCTTTCGATATACTTACGAGCTTTAATGCACGAAACGATCTTCAGCCGAGAATTACACTTATCACCTTCGATAACTATGGTCTTGTCATCTAAAGGAATCCTAACTTTGTTTTCTCCACACAGAATAGACGCATTATACTTGGATAGCCAATCCATTCTGATAATAACATCAAAACTTCCAAATTCGACGATCATCAAGTCTATCTTAAAAATACGGTTCAGAAGATTAAGAGAACATCCTAAGAGCGCACGATTGGTACTCACTAATTTACCATCAGCTAGTTCTACTTCACAACTCGCGTCTAGTTCGACCGGTTTGATATCAATTAAGGTACTAAACTTGTAGACACAAAGCTTTTGTCCGCACCAGAATCAAATAAAGCTGTAGCGTAACGGTTATTCAGTAAAAACGTACCAGTAACAACTTTCGGGTTTTGCTTAGCATCGGCTTCTCCTAGTTGGTAGGCTTTTCCTTGATTATCACCACCACGTACATTGTTCTGCGGCTCAGGGCATTGATTCTTCATGTGTCCTTTACCTTGACAGTTAAAGCAAGTCATTCCTTTCCTTCCTGGTCCCCAACAGTCTTTAGTCTTGTGCCCCATCTTGTTACACTTTCCACACTTAGCACATTCACCAGTATGAATCCTTTTGCATCGTTGACATCGGGCTCCCTTATCAGCAGTTGTAGCTTCAGTCATTGCATTAGCATTGCTCCTCCTTCGGTTCTGGTTCCTATTGTGAAATTTACGGTTATCAGCTCGATCATCACTTTCCACTTCAGCCTTTCTTTTACTTCCTTCAGCAACACAATCAGCCTTATCTTAGATAATCTGTCCCATCGGTTGGTAGGCCATACGAACGGCTTCATCAATATTGGCAGGTTTAGATGAGGTCACATCACCACGGATGTTGGCAGGTAAGCCTTGAATATACTGCTCCACCTTCAGATATTCCAGGGTAACTTTGTTTGGACAAAGTAGAGCAAGTTCATGGAATCGGTTTGTGTATCCATCGATATCAGTACCCATCAGTCTCAGCTGATACAGTTCCTATTCTAACCTTTGAATGACACTCCTTGGACAGAATTCCTCGGTCATCCATCTTCTCACTTCAACCCAAGGTGTAGCATAAGCAGCATTCATCCCTACAGACGCTATTCTTCCATTCCACCAAGTCAATGCTCGCCCTTGAAGAGTAGCAGAGGCAAACATCACCTTGTCTCCTTCCTCACTTCCACTAAATCAAAACATGGATTCTAATCTTTCAAACCATTGCATTAAAGCAACAGCACCTTCAGTACCCTTAAAAGTCGGAGGTTTACATTTCATGAACGAGGTATAAGTACACTTCTCGTTTTCAGGAATCACGGGTCTCTCAGCTTCACAAGTTCCAGCACCAGCATTGTCAGCTCCAGCATTGCCAGCTCTAGGATTGCCAGCTAGAGTATTGCCAACTCCAGTATTGCCAGCTCCAGTATTGCCAGCTCCAGTATTACCAGCTTCAGTATTGCCAGCTCCACCAGATCCACCAGCTCTACCGGATCCACCAGCTCCACCGGATCCACCAGCTCCACCGGATCCACAGCTCCATTATTCATATTTTCCATAAATGCATTCATAGAGACCTGAAATTGATCAGCTACTATAGCACGTAACTGAGTCTCAGTCAATTGTTTTGGCGGCTTGATCCTGTTACACAATTCACATCAAAATGAGTATTCATTCAACGCTTGTGATAACAAAACATGAATAACACAGAATAAGAATAGATAGATAAAGATAAACAAGAAAGGATGATAGAACGAAGAATAGAATTTAGACAAGGAAGGAAGATTCACGAGGAATGAGTCAAAAGACAGGAATTTCTACTGTGAGAATCAGCGTCGTTTGTAAATTACGTATTAGTATTATAATAATCAAATAATAAATAGTTATAAATAAATGAATGTAATCCAATATGCTTTAAGCATAAATAATAATTAAATATGTATAACATATATACTTTTCTTATTCTCGTCTATTGGCAACTCGGAGGTTTCGCTTGCAGATGTTATAGTTAAAAGATTTCAAAAATTTATTTTTGGAAAATCTTTTCGTTCTCTATAAATTGAGCTCTGATGCCAATCTGTAACACCCCCAATTTCATGTCATAGCAGCGGAAGGTTCATTGGGTGTTACTGGTATGGTTCAATCTCAATATCATAGAAAACGCCTCAAAATGAGTCATTTTAATAAAACATACATCCATTCATTATTTAAAGGTAAAATAGTTCACACACGGTCCCAAATTGTTTTCAAGTTTACACAACATAATACACAACAAAAGTTTATTTGAATGGACATAGTTTAGGAAAAGCGGTCCAAAACATTTCACAAGCAAGCTACACAAAACCGCCTTCCTTTGAGTGCCTTCTTCATGGACCTGAGATAAAACATGCTTTAAAGTCAACAAAAATGCTGAGTGAATATATAGAGTTTAAATTTAATAAACGAACACAAGTATTCTGAATAAACCTTCAATGGTTGACAATCATGTGGTTCAGGCATAATCATCGGTGTTATTACATAAGTCTCATGACATTGAACGTTAACATATATTATTTCATCCCAACACACCTAGCCAAGTACGTATATTTCTCTTATACAATTGCATCCGATGTTTCATTACTAGTGCATGACAACACCACGCGATAACTAGTCGCGACCGGACTGGGCGTCACCCCGATAGATCTATCCATAGTATTAGCGTTCATTCGATTAACAATTCATGATTCAGTGGGTCTTTTAAGGCTAGAAGCAAACTTATGAAAATAACTTCATCTAGCATACAATCGGGTCCTTTGTGTTCTATTTTAAAATAAGCATGTTATCCCCCTCGCGGGTTTTAAAAGTCTTTACAAGATAGTATAAAAGCGAGGCTATAGACTCACCTTGGTACAATAGTAGTAATGCGACGATCGCCGACGATACGTGATGCCCGTTAAACACGAAGATCGCAACCTACCAAATAAGGCGCATTCGTTAATAAATGACTCAAGTATAAATAATACTTAAACAATACCAAACTCAAAACTACAAAACCATGACAATCCCAAAAATAATAGTAGTATAAGTGTACTTTTATACTTCTTTACATGTCAACTTTATTAGACTATATCATTTATAAAAATTTGCCGGTACTTACCAAAAGTACAAGCTCATTTGCCTTACTTAAACAACTCCGTTTTCGATGAAACTTGGTCACAAAATCACATATAGTATGAATAAGACTCAGTTTAAATTTTATTCAAAAATATTACTTCTAAGACCTTCTGCCCGACACACCTTCGTGTTATAAAAACCGGACAAATTATGCCTTTAACTCGTAAAACCATTTTGACTTATCTAAACAACTCCATTTATAAAACCGACACTCGGGTTTGAAAATAGACTCATGACCTGAGGTTTAGCAACTTATATCAGTCCTTCAACATTTTTAAAACTCATTCTATAGTCCCCAAGATTCGATCCAAATATCGACAACAATTTTCGGATTGTGCCGATACCCGTCTCCCGGTACACGAATACTAAAATTGTTGTAACTTCGCGCTCGTTTGGAGCTAGAAGCTCTATCTTATATCAAATCGAAGCTAACGAAATTCTCTACGACCCTATCTTACTAGTTTACCAAGTTTATTACAGTAAGTAATTCAAAAATAGCCTTTTACCTACTGGTCTAAAATGGTCATCTAAAAATCATACTAAATCACCATTTTGACCTATTTCAACAATTTACATACTCATATTATCATCCTAATATTACCATAACACATCTAACTAACTCCTAACAACCTCAAATTCAATCTAACAAAAATCAAATGTTTAAAAAATCTTGCATGCAACAACAATCCACTTCAAATATAATAATATTAACAACAAATATAACCATAGAAATGGATCAAACACATGTTCTTCACCAAAATCTTGAAAAAAATTAAAGTGTATGCATGTGGGAAATTTTTATACCAATGTGAAGCTCTTTGAATTTCTAGAATGGGTCTTTGATTAGAATTGGATGAATCAAAGTGGATCAAAAATTTTTGTAGGGTATTTCGTTTGAGGGTGGACGACCAACAAAGGGAGAAAGAGAGAGATGGGTGATTTTTTTTAAATGAAATTAGTTAGTGGAATTTCCTTACATAGTCCAAAGGTAGGGTAGATTTTGTCGTTTAGGCATAGTTTTGGTCCAAAATGAAATTAAATAGTTTACAAGGTAGAAAATGTAAATTGTAAATTTTTAAAATATTTACGAGGCTCGGGTTTCGTAAAAATACTTTTTGAAAGTTAAAACGCTCCATAAATATAATAATAAAGCTTCGACACGACTTAAAACGTAATTAAATCGAAAACATCGAAAATATAAAATATCGAGACAATCGATAATAAAACATAAGTATTTGGGCATCCGTCGGTATCGCGATCACTAATAGTTCTCGTCATTCGTTAAAACGTAAAACACGAGAAATAAAGATTAAATATAATAAAATCATTTTTATGATAAATTGAGAATATAATATCGATACCTAACATATTCCTTGCCGGTTTTCATCTAATCGACATTCTTACGCTAGTTTCAAGTCATAACCTTCTTGGTTAGTCGATAATTTAAAATTCTCATTAAATTAAATACGTAATACGTAATAGTCGAGATTAAAATAACGACCTGAAATTGACGGATTGTCACATGCTTTGTAAAATTGTATGAAATACTATGACTTGGGACCTATGTAACTTGATATTTATGAATGGAAAAATGCTTTATTATTAAACGACGCGATTTTTAAGCGTTGTCTATGATTTGAGTAATGTGCTATCCCGTAACACCAACGACTCTTCCGCTGGACTAAAGTATGAATATTTGGGGGTGTTACATAAGGTAACGGATGTGAATCTCCTTGTGATGATGTTGCTGGTTGCTTGTATTGTTGTTGATAAAATGTAGGCTGTTGTGGCAAGATCGAGTACTGTGGGAAGCTTGGTGTTTGATACAATGGTTGATAGGAAGATTGGTGTCCCAAAGCAAGCGGAGAGTTGTGATATGATCTAACACCCCCAATTTACATTGCGCGGTGGAAATACACAATTGGGTGCTAGACACAAGCATCATCACACAAGGTATATTGAACGACTCAAAAGTAGAGACGTTTACACAAAATATAAACATGATTTTCATAATAGGTCTAAAACATAATTTCATCCCATAATTGTACTAAAACGACACCAGAGTAAAGCGTTTAGTCCCCATGGATCTCGACCAACAACCAACAAGTTTAGTACAGTACATCAACATAAAGTAAATTGTTCAACAGTAAAGGATAGAAATAGTTTTTAGACCAACATTCTTCCAAAAGCCAAGCCACAACCTCCACAGCAAAGCTCCATGCTCCATCACTTCCTATTACCTGAAATACATGCTAAAACGAGTCAACAGTAATGTTGAGCGAGTCTATAGGTTTATCAAATCACATTTGAACTCAAGAAGAAATCAATCATAATCATTTATAGAATTATTGTACACACAATCTATATTCAAGGCAATAATAATAATAAACATTGTATTTAAGCTCATGACACCGACCCCTTAACCAAATAGTCACCCACGCCAAATGCCGGCATGACTAGAATAAAACCATTTCCTCTCTAGGGTATCAGTTGCTATAATACCACATTCTTATTCTCGTAAAATTATCCTTCCCAACGGGTTACTTAACGTAATGCCCTGGTATCAGATAGGGTGGTCAACCCAATAATACTATCATTAGAATAAGCGGCTATTCCCGACTCACAACATCAAGTTAGAAGATAGTTAACGGCTCATGAATTTAGGGTCTTTAGCAACAAGATACTCAATACAATGTAATCAACTTAGGCAACATTCGGGTCCAACAATTACTCATGACTTGTGTTCATTTATTTTCAAATAGCATGTATCCCCCTCGCGGGTATAAAACATTTAGTAGCTAGCATAAAAAGCTAGGCTACAGACTCACCTTAGTATAAGAGATCTAGCGAGATGATCGTCGATGATAATGGATGCCTTTCAAACATGAGAACCGTTACCTATCAAATAAGGAGCGTTCATTAATAATGACTCGAGAAATAAATCATACATAACAACATCAAACTCAAACTCATAAATTCAAGATAAACTCGAGAGAAAACGATATAAATAAATTTATCATACTTTACTACACATTTACTTTACCATTTTACACTTTTAACAAAGTCCGCCGGCACATACTACATGTACTAGCTTATTTACCCCTTTTAAACTTATCAACCGTTTATGAAACGACTCGATAAACTAACTTACTATATATAGAAAGTCCTCCTACAAGTTTATCAAATGATATTACTTTTAAAGTCCTTTACCCGACTCATTTTCAAACTACAAAATCCGGCCAGATTTACGTTAATTTTTCATACAATCGTTTTAACTTATTTAAACGACTCCGTTTACAAAACCGACACTCCGTTTTTAAAGCAAAGTCAACCTCTAAGGTAAACACCTCATTATCAGTAGGTTACATATTTCAAAACTTCCATTTAGAGTCCCCGAGATTCGATCCAAATATCGACAACAACTATAAGTAGTGCCGATACTCGTCTCCCGGTACACAATCAATCAAAACATCATAACTTCACGCTCGTTTGGAGCTAGAAGCTCTACCTTATATCAAATCGAAGCTAATAAAATTATCTACAACCCTAGGCTATAAGTTAAGCCATTTTCAAAATATAAAAATTCGGATTTTACTGTTTACTTTCTGTTATAAAATGACCATTAAAAACTTGTATAAAATCACCTTTTTGATCAAATCCAACCATAGAAATGTTCATTCCTACAACCTAACATCAACATATATGAACCATAACATTAAAATAATCATCAAAATTAAAACCTTTAGATCAAAATGAAGTTTTTAACAAAATTCTTGCAACAATCACCATTGATCATGGCAAGAACACCATGCATGATCATGGTTTCTACCTACCAACATCAAAAAATAAAAATGCCTTGCATGTAAGATTTTCTTACACCAAAATGATCCTTGAACAATTATAAGAGTGGGTATTGCTTTAGTTTTGCTAAAATCATCATGAAAATCAAGTTAAAATTGAAAATTGAATGGTTTTGGGGTGGTGGTGGATGTTACGGCTATATAGAGAGAGAAGAGAGAGATAGTGGAAATTTTTAGTGGAAATTATGTGTTGTGTGTGTTTGTTTAGGCTTTATATATAGTGAATGAGGGACCATTCTTGTAATTTTGCAATAGTTGTGGCTCAAAATAAAAATAGTTAGCTAAAAATGCGGGAAATAACTATCAGTCAATTTTGAAAATATTTACGGGGCTCGGGTTTCATAAAGATACTTTTGAAAATTTAAAACGTACCTCAAATATAATAATATCGACTCCCGACTCGACTTAAAACGTCATTTAAAATAAAACATCAAAAATGACAAAAATCGAACAACCGACAATAAGACGTAAAATATTTGGCATCCATCGACATCACGCTTGCTAATACTCCTTATACTTAATAAATATAAAATATAAACCTTCCGAAATCGGTTTAAACTTAAACCTCCAAAAATAAATATCATTCAAACTCATCCAAAATTTCAAAAATAATCGTAAAATAAGATTAAGCAAGGACCTCGGTTTTTGGTTGTCACATCCCCCCCCCCCTTCTTAAAAGAAGCGACGTCTGCGGCGCTTAATCCTTCCTAAATAAATGAGGATACTTGTCCTTAAAGAAATCCTCACGTTCCCACGTAAACTCTGGCCCA
This sequence comes from Glebionis coronaria, assembly GCA_025667525.1. Classification (NCBI taxonomy): domain Eukaryota; kingdom Viridiplantae; phylum Streptophyta; class Magnoliopsida; order Asterales; family Asteraceae; genus Glebionis; species Glebionis coronaria. The sequence goes on along the minus strand of JANFOE010000509.1, from coordinate 445,693 downwards.
CGTCTAGAGTTCCATCTCACCTTCACAATCGGAATTCTACTATGCTTCAACTTCTTAACTTCCCTATCCATAATCTCTACAGGTTCCTCTATGAAATGCAACTTATCATCAAGTTCAATTTCCTATAATGGAATCACCACATCCCTTTCAGCTAAACACTTCTTCAGATTAGACACATGAAAAGTATAATGAATCGCCTTAAGCTCATCAGGCAACTCTAACTTATAAGCCACCAATCCAATCCTTTGGATAATCTTAAATGGTCCAATAAATCTCGGGCTCAACTTTCCTCTCTTTCCAAAACGAATCACTCCTTTCCATGGAGATACCTTTAGCATAACCATGTCTCCTACTTCAAATTCCAACGGTTTCCTTCGGTTATCAGCATAACTCTTTTGTCTACTTCTTTCAGATAACAAACGCTTCTTAATTTGCACAATCTTTTCAGTCGTCTCAAATATCATTTCAGGCCCAGTCAATTGACTTTCTCCTACCTCACTCCAACACACTGGTGATCTACACTTACGTCCATACCAAGCTTCAAATGGAGCGGCTTTGATATTAGAATGATAACTATTATTGTACGAAAACTCAACCAATGGCAAATGCTTATCCCAACCATTTCCAAAGTCAATCACACATGCACGAAGCATATCCTCTAATGTTTGAATCGTTCTCTCACTTTGTCCATCAGTTTCTGGATGATATGTTGTACTCAAACATAACTCCGTTCCCATCGCTTTCTGCAAAGACTTCCAAAATTTTGAAGTAAACCTACTATCACGATCAGAAATTATCGACAAAGTCACACCATGTCGACAAACAATATCCTTCACATACACTGTTGTTAACCTCTCCATACTATCCGTCTTCTTCATTGGCAAAAAGTGAGCAGACTTAGTCAATCTATCTACAATCACCCATATCATATGACAACCACTTGCAGTCCTTGGCAAACCTGTCACAAAATCCATTGTAATCTTCTCCCATTTCCACTCAGGAATCTCTGGTTGCACTGATAATCCAGACGGTTTCTTATGTTCAGCCTTCACCTTCACACAAGTTAAACACTTATTTACATACTGTGCTACATCTGCCTTCATATTCGGCCACCATTAAACTTTCTTAAGATCTTGATACATCTTGTCCGATCCCGGATGTATTGAATACTTTGACTTATGAGATTCACTCATCACTAAATCTCGCACTCCTAAAGAACCTTCCTCAGACGGACACAATGGTAACCAAATCCTATTCTCAAAATACCTCAATCCATTCGACCTTACTTCAAACAAAGGTTTCAACATTCTACCCAAATTTTCTGCCTCAACATTCTCTTCCTTCAAACCATTAGTTTGGGCATTCAATATCGCTTCTGTCAAATCAACACTTTCCATCATTGTCAAAGCTCTAACTCTTATAGACTTATCTCTTTCCTTTCTACTAAGTGCATCAGCTACCACATTCGCTTTACCATGATGGTAACGAATCTCGCAGTCATAATCACTCAGCAACTCAACCCATCTCCTTTGCCTCATATTCATTTCCTTTTGATCCAAAATATATTGCAAACTCTTATGATCAGTAAAAACCACACACTTGGTTCCATACAAGTAGTGTCTCCACAGCTTCAAAGAAAAAATCACAGCCCCAAGTTCTAAATCATGCGTAGTGTAATTCTCTTCATGCTTCCTCAATTGTCTCGATGCATACGCTATTACTTTCTCCCTTTGCATCAATACAGCCCTAAATCCTTTATGAGACGCGTCACAGTACACTACAAAATCCTCAGATCCTTCTGGCAAAGACAATATCGACGCAGAACACAACTTATCCTTCAACATACTAAATGCAGATTCCTCTTGCAATCCCCATTCAAACACTCGATTCTTTTATGTAAGCTTAGTCAACGGCTTAGAAATTAGCGAAAACATCTCAATAAACCTTCTATAATACCCAGCCAAACCAAGAAATTGGCGAACTTCAGTCGGCGTCTTCGGCACTGACCAATCCTTAATTGCCTCAATCTTAGCAGGATCCACACGAACACCTTCACTATCAATCACGTGCCCTAAAAATTGCACTGATTTCAACCAAAATTCACACTTAGAGTTTGCATACATCTTTTCTTTCTTCAACAATTCCTAAATTATCCTCAAATGCTTCTCATGTTCCTCTTCGCTCTTAGAGTAAATGAAAATATCATCAATAAATACAATAACAAACTCATCCAAATACGCCTTGCATAGACGATTCATCAAATCCATAAACACAACAGTCGCATTTGTTAACCCAAAAGGCATCACTTGAAATTCGAAATGTCCATATCGAGTACGGAAAGCTGTAATAGGAATATCTTCTTCCCTAACTCTCAGTTGATGATACCCAGACCTCAAATCGATCTTCGAGTATACACTAGACCCTTGCAATTGATCAAACAAATCATCAATCCTCGGCAGTGGATACCGATTCTTGACACTCAATTTGTTAAGCTCTCTATAATCAATACACATTCTAAAAGAACCATCTTTCTTCCTAATAAACAAAACAGGCGCACCCCACGGTGACGAACTCGGTCTAACAAATCCCTTATCCATCAATTCCTTCAAGTGATCAGATAATTCTTTCATCCCAGATGGAGCTAAACGATACGGTGCACGAGCAACAGGCGCAGCACCCGGCACTAAATCAATGCGAAACTCCACTTCACGATGCGGTGGTAATCTTGGCAATTCCTCAGGGAAAACCTCAGGATACTCTCTAATCACAGGCACATCCTCCAATTTCCTTTCATTCACAACATCATTACTTATCTGTGAAAGAAACACATCACAACCCGCTTCTATATACCTCATCATCTTCAAACAAGAAACAAGTCTCAAACGAGAAGTACATTCATCACCTTTCACAGTCAATACCCTATTCCTTAGCGGTATCTGAACTAATCTTTCTCCACAAATAATTACTGCACCATTACCAACTAACCAGTACATTCCAATAATCACGTCAAAAGATCCTAATTCTATAGGCATCAAATCAATACTAAACACATAATTACCTAACTTCAAGGAACAACCTTTCAGTATAGAACTAGTGCTTACAACCTTACCATCAGCTAACTCCACCTTATAACTAGTTGTCAATCTCACTGGTTCTCTATCCAATAGGTGACTGAATCTAACATCTACGAAACTTCTATCGGATCCAGAATCAAATAACACACTATCATAACAAGTATCAAGTAAGAACGTACCAGTCACCACATTCAGCCCTTGAGGTTTGTCAACATCTCCAATGACATAGGCTGGAGCAGCAATCCCAGCAGCAACAGCAGCAACATTGCCTCCCTGTCGTATGCCAACCCTCGGACTGTTCCCTTGCTTATGTCCACGGCCTCCACATCCAGAACAGTTAACTACCTTGACAGCATTAGCCCCAGTGGCTACACCCTTGTTTCTACAATCTTCCATCTTATGTACGACCTTCCCATACTTGTTGCAAGCAGGTGGACAATTTCCAACATGACATAGATTACACCGACCACACTTCGGATTCACCTTGTTACCTTGATTTCCTATGGCAGCACGAACACCATCATTCCTTCTCAAATTTTATTGTTGATTCCTATTCGGTCATTGGTTATTGTTATTACGATAACCACCACGATTCTGCCCTTGGCTTGAGTGTGCAGCTTCCCACTTTCTCTTATTCCCCTCAACAATACTATCCTTTCGATCTTGCAGCTTTACATCCATTAAAGCATGAGCCATTTGAACAAATTCATCAAATGACTTGGGTCTCGACGAAGTAGTTTCTCCCTTGATATTACTAGATAAACCCCTAATATACTGCTTCATCTTCTTACGGTCATCAGCAAAAGCATCAGGACACAACAAACATAAAAAAGAAAATCTCCTTGTATAAGCTACAATATCATTGTTCCTCAGCACCAAATGCCTAAATTCATCTTCCAACTGACCTAGCTCTTCCTCAGGACAAAACTTAACAGTCAACAGTCCCTTGGTCACTGATACAAGGTTTTTGCCAAGTATGAAAATTTGTTCGTCTCGATTCAATTCGAATTGATTATTGGTTAAAAGTGCGACTCAGTCGTTTTTGGTTAACAAAAAGAAGGTTTTGGTTTAAATTTCTACTAAAAAGGTAAAGGCAAAACGTAATTAATATAATCTTAAAACAAATAACTAACGATAAAGTAGCAAAACGAATAAATAAACGTAAATTAAAACGAAACAATTAATAAAAATAAAACTAAAAGACGAAATTAAATATCGACTCGAAAATAAAGTTTTCTTAATGAAAAAGGAGAGAATAAAACTAAGATGGTACTTTAAAGCTAAACGAGGCAAAACCTAAAGCGGGTACTAAATAAAAGATAAAACTTGAACTTTACGAAAAAATATTAAATTTAAAAATAGACGAAAAATTCAACTAAAAATACGTAACTTTCAGAATAAAAATTGGAACAACTTACATATTAAACTAAACGATTGCGGAACAAGAATCAAGCTAGCAGGCAGCTAGCTTAAGCTACCATGCAAGTAGCTGGATTTTTGGCGGGAAGTCTCAAGCAGGCTAGCTGCCTTGCATGTCAATGTTTTCATTCGGGAAATTCCTTTGATCGGAATCTCTTTGTTTATTCGGTATTTTTTTTATTTTTTTGTTCATTCGGAATATTTTTTGCAAATTTGTTCATTCTGTTGGGAATAAATTAAGGCCAGATCACTTGAGCGCTGACAAGAACAAAACAAGCGTTGATAGGAACAAAGCAAGCGCTGACAGCTCAAGCGTTGACAAGTTAAAGTCAAGCGTTGACAGATTGAAGACAAGCACTGATGGAAGTTATAAGCTACACGTTTATTATATTCTAGAATACTTCTAGTAAGGATAGAAACGATAATGTATTTTCTAAGTTTATCTTTACCTAGAATAGTTGATACGTAGCTTATTGTACAAGGCTTCTTAGTCTATAAAAGAAGGCCTTTAGGTTAATGTTCAATATCAAGTTTTACATAAGTTTTCGTTCATAAACATCTTTCATTGTAAGCAAGTTCGACATTGATAATCAAAGTGAAAGTTTGTTTATATCTTGTGTGTTCTTGTTTAAGTGTTAAATTCCGCATAACACTTAGATTCACAAAGCATATACAAAGGTTTCTCTACGTGTTATACTTGATCTAATCTCGTATACACAAAGCTAATCGATCTAAGTTTGGGATCAACAAGTGGTATCAGAGCTTGTTGAGGAACTTTTGATCTTTGAAGAACACCAAAACCCTAATTTTCTCAGAAACCCTAAAAACACCAAAACCCTAACAACATCATGTCTGAAGCAATAACCTCCTCCTCCTCAGCCTTACCTAACATCAAGATTCCCATGCTTGATGCAACCCACTTTGACCTATGGAAGTTCAACTTTGAACAATATCTGGGGATCTATGACTACACACTCTGGGAGATTATTGAATATGGAAACTCATTCAATAAGGCTCAAAAGATTCTTGATGCCATTACTCAAAGATCAGCTGTTGAAGGTTTCCTTGATGAGGATAAGAAAGAAAAACCTGGAGATGGTAGAGCTGTAGGTGCTGAAGATATTGCAAAGAAAAGGGTTGACATGAAAGCCCTAAATATTCTGAAAGTCTCTTTGGGTCAAGAAAACCAGCACAAATATAGAGGCTATGAATCTGCTAAAGATCTTTGGGAAGCACTTGAAGTTGCATATGGTGGCAATGCAGACACTAAGGAAGAAAAGAAAAAGCAACTTCTGCATGACTATGCTGTCTTCAAAGCTCAACCCAATGAAAAACTGAGTAGTGTGAGAAGCAGATTGCTTGACATCACAAGCAAATTGTCCTTCATGGGGACACAAGTTGGTGATGTTGACACCAATGCTACCTTTGTTAAAAGTCTTGGTGAGGCATGGAAGATTGAGGCAAGATCTATTCTTGCCAATAATACTTACAAGAGCTCCTCGTTTGATGACATCTACAACAAACTAAGACTATTGGAAGATGAAACTCTTTCAGCACATGGAAGCAAACCTAGCACCAGCAACATGGCCTTCTTCTCTCATAGTGAAGGTCAATTCAATCAGAAGGACTCCTATATGCATCCAGTTACTGGATCATCATATGTCAGCGCTGGAACAAGTCCTGTCAACGTCTCCTTTTCAGACGCTGACACATTCATGAATGACTCCCCAAGAGTTAAACCTGCTGGTTTGGATTTGGATACTGTCTGTGCTTACATTGCTTCTTTGCCCAATGGTTCAGTGATTACATATGAGGACCTTGAGCAGATAAGTGATGAGCACTTGGAAGAGATGGACATCAAGTGGAACATGGCTCTTGCTAGTATAAGAGCAAATAGGTGGAATAGAAGGTTCAAGAAGAAGATGACCTTCAATGCTAAAGACACAGCTGGATTTGATAAATCCAAAGTTGAATGCTACAACTGTCATCGTATGGGGCACTTCATGAGGGAATGCAGATCTCCTAGAAGATCTGATGCTGGTAAACCCTTAAGTCAGGTTGTTAAAGCTCAGGATTCCAAAGCCATGGTTGCAGTTCAAAGAATTGATGGCACAGGATGGGATTGGAGCTATCTGGCTAAGAATGCTGAAGAGGATAAAGCTTTGGTTGCTGATATTGAAGAAGAAGAGCATGTTGAATATGCTCTCATGGCACACTCCTCCTCTTCATCTGATAATGAGGTATATGATGATGCTTTTTGTAGCAAAGGTTGTAGGATAAACACTGATAGACTTAACAAAGAGGTGTTAAAACTAAAAGATGATATGAGCACTGAAAGGTGTAAATTGTCCAATTACCAACTAGCTCTTACTGAAACTGAGAAAACCGTGTCTGAATACAAGAAAAGGGAATTTGACTTAAAAGATAAGATAAATATCTTAAAACATGAGCTAGAGGGTAGTATGGATATTAGAAACATCATGACAAAGGTCAATAGAGACCTACAGGCTAAGTTAGATGAGGCCATTAAGAATAAAGATAATGTTGACCTCAAGATTCAAAGATTTGATAGAGCCACCCAAACCCAAGGAGACTATGTAGCTAAACAAAGGGATCCTAAGGACATGACTGGGATTGGGATGAATGATTACTCTCTGGTTCCACCATCAGCTGGAGACTTCTATGGTGTCCTTAGAAAGGATTTGTCTTGGACTGGTATACCAGAATGCCAAGAAGAGGAATTCACTCCTCCACCAAGAGTTGTGACTCCAGTTGAAGAGTATCAACAAAAACTGACTGACCTAAATGAGTGGAAGAGAGCTAACCCTACTTTATTTGTTAAGGGAGGTTTGCTATGTGAAAGTCCCTATGAATCACCACCCATTAAGGTTACTATCCCAATCACTGGTAAACCTGTTGACCTAGGCTCAAACACTGTTAGAAGACCTACCATTAAATATGCAGAGATGTATAGGAATAATAGGTCACCCAAGAGCCAAGTTAGCAATCATGGAAGAGGTTTCTTCTCTACTAGACCTAAGGTTGTGTCTAAGAAAGCCTGTTACACTTGTGGTAGCTTTTCACATTTGGCATACAAGTGTGTCAACGCTCCCAAAGCCAGCGCTGATAGGAACAATTTCAGCGCTGATAGGAAGAAAGTCAACGTTGTTAGGAAGTCAAACGTTGTCAGATCCAAACCTTGTGTGCAGCAAAGTCCACAAGTGATTAGACCTGCCCCATTCTTTTCTAGAAGGTCTAACACTCATGGACAAAGACCTTTTCAAAAGACAAACACCTGGTCAAATAGGCAATGGGTTCCTGTAGCAAACCCTAGGTTCAACGCTGACAAGGGTAATTTCAGCGTTGACAGGACAAAATCCAACGTTGACAGAAATGTGACCAGACCTAAATATTTGCAGCCACAAGGTAAGAGGTCTAAAGCTTCTTCAAGCTTAACATGGAGACCCAAGAAATATCAAAACCCTAATGATAATGGGATTTCAATGACTTGCAATAGATTTAATTACATTTCAAAGGTCATTACAAAACCTATTGGGGTTAACTGGGTATTTCATCCTAAAAAGGATGAGAATGGGGTTGTTGTGAGAACTAAGTCTGTTCTTATTGAACAACCAGATGAATCCAAGTCTTCTGAGACTTGGGTTCCCAAAGAAAACTAATTTGTTTTCTTTATGTGCAGGGCATTCAAAGACAGATCAATGATTATGGATATTGGGATAGTGGATGCTCAAGGCACATGACAGGAAAGGAAGACTATTTGACGAACTTCACTCCTATTAAAGATGGTGATAAGGTATACTTTGGAGGGGGCTATGGCACCATTACAGGCAAAGGAACCCTTCTCACCAATAATCTGCGTTTTGAGAATGTCTTCCTGGTAAAAGAACTGGATTATAATCTGTTTAGTGTATCACAAGTTTGTGATAACAAAAATAAGGTTCTTTTCACTGATACTAAGTGTTTGGTGTTAAGCAAGGATTTTAAGATCCCTGATGAGAAATATATTGAGTATAGAACACCTAGGCATAAGGACATATACAATGTGAATTTAAATGGGATTAAAATGAATACAAATATGTCTTGTTTTTATGCTAAGGCCTCAGTAGATGAAAGTAATTTGTGGCACAGGAGACTAGGGCACATAAACTTTAAAAATATAAATAGACTTGTGAGGCTTGGTTTAGTTGATGGTTTGCCTGAGAAGGCCTTCCACAATGACCACTGTTGTGTTGCATGTCTTAAAGGCAAGCAGCACAAGGTCTCATTCAAGTCCAAACAGGTGCATACTAGTTCCAGACCTCTTCATATGCTTCACATGGACCTCTTTGGTCCAACAAATATAGAAAGTTTAAATGGTAAGTCATATTGCTTTGTTGTCACAGATGACTTTTCTAGGTTTACTTGGACATTCTTTCTAGCTATGAAGAGTGACACAGCTGATGTTCTTATTGATTTTATCACTCAGATTGAGAAAAGGTCTGGAAATGAGGTTAAAATGCTTAGGAGTGATAATGGTGGAGAATTTAGGAACAAGAAGCTAGATGATTTTTGTGCCAGGAAAGGAATTACTAGGCAATTCAGTATTGCTAGAACCCCACAACAAAATGGGGTTGCTGAAAGGAAAAATAGAACCCTAATTGAAGCAGCCAGAACAATGTTGGCTGATGCTCACTTTCCTATAGCCTTTTGGGCTGAGGCTGTTAATACAGCATGCTATGTGCAAAATAGAGCATTGGTTAACAAAATTCAGAACAAAACACCTTATGAGTTACTTTGGGGAAGAAAACCTAATATTGGTTTTCTCAGACCTTTTGGTTGTCATGTAGTAGTTTTGGATACTAGTGATGCCTTAGGGAAATTTAGTGCAAAAGGTGATGAAGGTTACTTCATGGGGTATTCAGTGCAGAGCAAGGGTTATAGGGTTTATCTTAAAGAGGACAAACGGATAGTTGAGAGAGTACATGTTAGGTTCTTAGAGAATAAACCTAGTGATCCTGAGAGTGGTCCTAATTGGTTGTTTGATTTGGAACCCTTATCTAGAACTTTAAATTATATGCCTGTCACTAATCCAGACATTGTGAAGGTGACTTCAAATGTTGTGGAGGAACAAGTTGTTAATGTTTCAGGTACACAGGTTCATGAGAAGGTTGGATCACAAGCAGAAAAGACATCTCCTACATTTGAATATGTCACAATTCCCATTTGGACAGATGCTTTTGCTGCTGCTGCTGCTGCTGGACAAGATAATGGTGGTCTCCAAATACCACCAGATACAAACATGCATGGTTCTTCAGGCGCTGACAAAGGCAAATCTAGCGCTGACAAGACCAACTCAGACGTTGATGGCTCAGACGTTGACAACAACAGTTCAAGCGTTGTTAGCCTAAGCGCTGACAAACAAGGTTCAGGCGTTGACAACACCTTTGCACATCTTTTCTCTTCCACTTTTGAACAAGGAGAACCTTCCAATTCTTATGAAGAAGGTCGTCCTTATGTTGATATAAGAGAGTCTGATGAAGAAGACATTGGCAACATGGAGCATGAGGTTGAGGACACCAGACTTTTTGAAGGAGGGGTTCTCACTTCCACAATGAAGAATCACTCCACATCTCAGATCATTGGTGATATTATGACTCTAGTTCAGACCAGAAGATCTCACCAAGGTCTTGGTGGGTTTATTGCCAATATACACAAGAAGGTTGATACCCCTCTTGTGCAAGCATGTTTGTTTGCATGTTTTCTGTCACAAGAAGAACCCAAGAAGATATTTGATGCTCTCAAAGAACCAAGTTGGGTGGAAGCAATGCAGGATGAGCTTCACCAATTTGCAATTCAGGATGTTTGGGAGCTGGTTGATTGTCCTAGATATGTCAGACCTATTGGGACAAGATGGGTTCTAAGGAACAAAAGAGATGAAAGAGGTATTGTGGTCAGAAACAAGGCAAGGTTAGTGGCTCAAGGTTATACACAAGAGGAGGGGATAGACTATGAGGAGGTCTTTGCACCAGTTACAAGGATTGAAGCTATTAGGATTTTTCTAGCCTATGCTTCCTGCATGGGCTTCACAGTCTATCAAATGGATGTCAAGAGTGCTTTCTTGTATGGCACCATTGTTGAGGAAGATTATGTAATGCAACCTCCTGGTTTTGAGGATCCAGAGCATCCAGATAAAGTGTATAGAGTCAAAAAGGCTATGTATGGCCTTCATCAAGCCCCTAGAGCATGGTATGGTACTTTGTCTACCTATTTGGTGGACAATGGATTCAAGAGGGGCACCATAGATCAGACACTATTTACAAAGAAGAAAGGCAAAGATGTGTTGCTTGTGCAGGTCTATGTTGATGATATCATTTTTGGGTCTACTGATCCAAAGATGAGTGAGGATTTCTCCAAGCTTATGACAGACAAATTCAAGATGAGTGCTATGGGGGAGATGAACTTCTTTCTTGGTTTACAAGTTCAGCAGAAAGAGGATGGTATCTTCATCTCCCAGGACAAATATGTTGCTGAAATCTTGAAGAAGTTTGGCTTTTCTCCACATGAAAAGAGGGCTACTACTCCTATAGATAGAGAACACCCTTGGGGAAAGATTGGAGATGGGAAAGATGTTGATGTCAGGCATTATAGATCCATGATTGGATCCTTGATGTATCTTACTGCTTCCAGACCTGATATCATGTTTACTGTGTGTGCTTGTGCACGCCATCAAGTGACTCCCAAAGAATGTCACCTTTATGCTGTGAAGAGGATCTTTAGGTACCTAAGATGTTACCCTAGTCTTGGTTTGTGGTACCCAAAGGATTCACCATTAGAGCTGATTGCATATTCAGATAGTGATTATGGAGGTGATAAGTTTGATAGGAAATCCACAACTGGTGGATGTCAGTTTCTTGGGAGCAGGTTAATATCTTGGCAATGCAAGAAACAAACAGTGGTGGCTAATTCTACAACTGAAGCAGAGTATGTGGCTGCAGCAGCATGTTGTGGTCAAGTGTTGTGGATTCAGAACCAGCTGTTGGATTATGGGTATAATTTCATGCATACTAAGATATTTGTTGACAATAATAGTACTTTATGCATCATTAAGAATCCTGTACATCATTCTAAAACTAAACACATAGAAATTAGACACCATTTTATAAGAGATTGCTTTGAGAAAGGTTTAATACAACCAGATAGGGTTGACACTGAGGAAAATGTGTCAGATTTATTAACTAAACCTTTTGATGCTGGAAGATTTCAATACTTGGTCACAAGTATTGGAATGGTTAATCTCACTTAATATGTGTTTTGGATTCTTTTTGTAAAAGTATGTACAGGATGATGCAGTATTATTATTGGTCTTATTGATAATTTAGATTTTCCACTATATTTTTCTAACACTGACAAAGGTTGCTTGAACACTGATAAGTGTTTTTGTAACGTTGTCAGCAATATAATTGTCTAACGCTGACAAAGCTTCCTTCAACGCTGTCATGTGTTATCGGGGCGTTGTCAGCAACAATGTTAGTTTTGTGGTTTTCAATCTAATTGTGCAGATGGTGTTAGCAGTATACCATTGGATATAGAGTTGCTTATGGATTAATGGAGAAGCATTTGGACAAGTTTTTATTTATGGATGATGGTTGGAATGTTTCATTCCTATCTTGACATAAATTTTTTATGTTCATGCATGATTTTAGCAAACTTTTTGTATCATCGTTTAAGGGGAGGTTTTAGGAACCTTTAGGATGTTTGGGTATCCATATGATACTCTTATCACAATTATAGATTGTGTCCACAGGTGAGTATGGGTTAGTTTTACTAAACCATGAGGCACTGTAGCATGCATAGTATATCAACTTTGCATGCTGCCAAGACATTTTTTGGCCTAGAATTGGTTGTGGTCTGTTGGGAGACTTGGGAATGATTTTGATATGGGATTTACCTGGGAGTAACAAGGATTTTATAAGGTGAGTTTGTTGTTAAGAATTTTGGTTAGCAAGGGACACTAGAGGACTGTTATGTCTATCTTGCTTATGCAAGTGTGCATAACTGGACAGTGCTTGCCGCCCTATAATAATTATCAGCTTTTGGTTATCTTCTATAGGATAAATTACTTGTTAAGGTCATTTTTCATTTTTTAAAACAATTTTATTTTTGGACGCTGACAAGATTTTTCCAAGCGTTGTTGTGACCAAATTGGACGCTGACATGGCTTTAGGCGAACGTTGACAAGATTATAGCCGTTGGGCGTTGATAGGTTATTTTTGACCGTTGACACTCAATGGGACCTACCCGGTTGTTACTTTTTGACATATTTTCAAGCCGTAATTTTAGGAGTTGTTACTTTCATTAAATGCATGAGATAACTTATAACTTTTTCAATATTTTCATGATTAGTTTTTGAAAATCTTTGCCTATTTTTGGGCCAATCACATGCATTCTTTATCTCCTATAAATTTGGCTCCTATTTTTAAACAGGGTATCTATAATTCTTGTCTAACACTTTTCTCTTATCAACTTCATCTTCTACACTTCAAATTAACGGCTTTCATCAATGGCACCAAAGTTTAACTCAGCAGAATTGGAATTGGGGTTCAAGTCTCAACACAACATGATTGCTTATCTTGTTGCTGATAATGATCTGTTTCCTCAATACACACAAATGGTGGCGTAGTTGAACGCATCCCCACTAAGGTATGCTCTTTCTCATGCACCACTCATTCAAGTCACACACATTAAGCAGTTTTGGAACACTGTTAGTTCCTCAACAGTTAATGGAGTGACCACATTAACTTCTATTGTTCATGGGAGGTCTTGGGTGGTTACTGAGGCCTTGGTACGCCAGGCCTTGCATCTTGATGATGCTGATGGTGTAGCCATCCTTCCCATAAATGAAATAGAACAAGGGCTTAGGGCTTTGGGATACCCTTTTCCTGATGAAGGTACTCTTAATAAGTATCATAAGCAGGAATTTCACCCAGCCTGGAAGTACCTTATCCACATCCTCCTTCAATGTTTGAGTCCCAAATGTACTGCATACAATGAGATCAATAGATCCGTTGCAAGTGCTATTGTGTGCATTGCAACAGGGCAAAAATATAACTATTCTAAAATGATTTTTGAAGGGATGTGTAAAAACAAGGGGACAAAAATGACTTTAGCTTATCCCCGTTTTCTGCAAATGATTTTTGATGATTAAGGTTATTGCTCAAGGGATCACAATGATTTTTATAAAATCCCTGAGCAAAAGAAAGCTATTTTTACGAAGATGAATTTACCACCCCATAGAGACTTACCTTTAACCCCAGCCATGCTTGCTGTTATTGCAGCAGCACAACCCCAACCAAACCCCCAACCTCAAATTGACCCTCAACCACAACTTGAACCCATTCCTGAACCTTTACCCTCACCTGAACAAATGCAAATTGACCAAGAACCCTTTGACGCTGACACATCAAATGTTGGCGTTGATGTGCCTATTTCCAACGCTGACACACAACCTTCACAATCCCAAACACCCCTTAACCAACCCATATCTACCCATTCTTCCACACCATCTTCCACACCACCTGAATATAGGTTGATGAAACGCCAAAGGACTACTAGAGTGTTCTCCTATGGTGGTCCTAGCCATGAAGCAGAGAGAACCACCACCACAAGTGTGGTTGGTGACCTGGATGAGGCTGGGACTATTGGTTCTGGCTTAGATGCTGGCCAAGGCAGTCCCACCATAATTAAGTCCTCATCCATGCCCAATGAATCTGACTTGGGAGGTCAAATTCCCATTTCAGAAGAGGGTAGACTGGAACCAATGACTCTTTTGGAATTGACGGCAGTCTGCATTAGCTTGCAAAAGCAAAATGCAGACTTAGTACACATTGTCAGCTCACAAGGCCTTGAACTCAAGCAATTGAGGGAGAGGATTGTTGTTTTGGAAAGTGATCATGCTAGGAGGGGTATGGAGGAGTCTTCCAAAGGGGAGGAAGATCAAAGAAATCTGAGTGATAAGGGCAGTCAAGATGGTCAATCAATGGATGTTGCTGAAGCCCTTACAACTTTGAAGGAACAAACAGGTTTTGATACGTCCTTAATCTCTCCAACCAATCTAAATTTATCATTTACAGCTATGTTGAGAGAGGTTACACAAGGCGCTGAGGGAAAATATTTGAGCGTTGACAAGGCAACTTTGGACGCTGATAGAAGTATTTTGGGCGCTGATAGGATAAATTTGGACGTTGACAGACCTGCACATGAAGGTGATGTATTCCAGTCATCATCTATCATCAAGGAAGTTTCTACTCAGGTATTACCATCTACCTTACCAACCATTGCACCATCAGATAAGGGTAAGGGTAAATTGGTAGAAGAAATTGTTCCAAAGGATGCAGCCCAAGTTGAATTTGATAGAAGATTGGCTGAACAAATGATGGAAAAAGGTGAAAAGGAAAAGTCACCATTTGTTGTGACTTCTGAAGAAGAAAGTGATGGAGCTAGCTCAGACTCAAGTGTGATGATTATAGAACCAGAAAGGCTTGAGTATGGTGATGAGCTTGCTAGGGAAAAGTTGAGAGATTTAAAATTACAGGTTGACTTTGACATGCCAGAGGTGGTTCAAATGTACAATTCTTGGGAAGAAAGTTGCATGGATAATCCAGACTTGACCATTTCAGATCAAATATGGGGTTTGGAGCTTCTTCTTAGAGTTCAGAAGGATTGTAAGGTGATTTTGAAGCACAAGGCAAGCAATATTCTCTCAGAATTGAAAAGGGATAGAAGAGAGCTCTACTTTATGTTTCTCAGATGTCATGGAGTTGGATGGACACATCAGAAGTTGAAGGCTTTGACATTTGATGAGTTGGAACATAGGGCTTATCCTATTTGGGTGAGAGTGCAGGAAGCAAACACTCTCAGACTTCTTTCAGATGAAAGAAAGGAGCAACTTGCAGAAGAAATGGAAATCAAGAAAGCTATGATGATTCCCAGGCCAGTGAAGAAGGGATTTAAACTTGAGTTTCCAAAAGATATGGATCCACTATATCCAAGTGAAGCAGTTATAAGAAAGAGCCTCAAGCTCTCCCCATTAGAAGCTTCAGATATGGTGCAAGTGTTACCATTAGATTCCAGGAATCCAATTGTGAGTTATGATGAGGATGAATGTGGATTCTGGAAGATTGGAAGATTTGGCAAGGAGGTACATACTTTTACCACTCTCATATCTTTATTTGCAAGTTGTGATAGAGAAGACTTGGTGGACCTTTGGAGGTTACTGGAGACCAAGTATGAGGCTGAAGCACCAACTTCAGCTAATGGAATAAAACTTTGGACCACATTCAAAAGAATGTGTGGGACAAAAGAGGAAGATCCTGAAATATGGAAGGATCTTGAAGATGACCTCAGTGGTCTTCAATGGAGGTTATATTCAGCTGCTGGTGTATACCATTTGAGTTCTACAAAGTTTGCTGAGTATCTACTTGTGGATGCTCAGTATTTCATATCCAAGGCTGTTTTGGAAAAGATGAAGGACACTCAGCTGGAGATAGATTATTCAAGTGACGTGGCAAAGGATTTGATCAGATTTATTCATTATCAATATGAGAAGATTTGTCAGACTCCTCCAAGTTCTTAATTCTTATTCAGAAACTTGATCTTAAGAGTGGATATCAAGTTTAGGGGAGGATTGTTGGGAATAAATTAAGGCCAGATCACTTGAGCGCTGACAAGAACAAAACAAGCGTTGATAGGAACAAAGCAAGCGCTGACAGCTCAAGCGTTGACAAGTTAAAGTCAAGCGTTGACAGATTGAAGACAAGCACTGATGGAAGTTATAAGCTACACGTTTATTATATTCTAGAATACTTCTAGTAAGGATAGAAACGACAATGTATTTTCTAAGTTTATCTTTACCTAGAATAGTTGATATGTAGCTTATTGTACAAGGGTTCTTAGTCTATAAAAGAAGGCCTTTAGGTTAATGTTCAATATCAAGTTTTACATAAGTTTTCGTTCATAAACATCTTTCATTGGAAGCAAGTTCGACATTGATAATCAAAGTGAAAGTTTGTTTATATCTTGTGTGTTCTTGTTTAAGTGTTAAATTCCGCATAACACTTAGATTCACAAAGCATATACAAGTTTGTTTATATCTTGTGTGTTCTTG
Organism: Glebionis coronaria; assembly: GCA_025667525.1. Classification (NCBI taxonomy): domain Eukaryota; kingdom Viridiplantae; phylum Streptophyta; class Magnoliopsida; order Asterales; family Asteraceae; genus Glebionis; species Glebionis coronaria. The sequence continues at coordinate 429,037 of JANFOE010000509.1, read as the reverse complement.
TTTAAGTGTTAAATTCCGCATAACACTTAGATTCACAAAGCATATACAAAGGTTTCTCTACGTGTTATACTTGATCTAATCTCGTATACACAAAGCTAATCGATCTAAGTTTGGGATCAACACATTCGGGATTCTTAATCTCATTCGGGATTTTTCTACTAGTTCGGGATAAATTAAGACTCGTTAAAACTAACTCATTCGGTAAAAATCCCGAATGAAAACCTTCACTTGGGAAAATGTACTGACTCGGTAAAATAAGTTTTACCCGGGAAAAATAACTAGACTCGGGAAAAATAATTGGTTCGGGAAAAATAAGCAGTGACGAAGTTTTCTAAGATCCTATTTTCTAGGGAACACGAATTTAACCAAAATCAACCATAATTAAATCTAAAAATTAAACTAAACTAACCACTAATAATCAAATAACAATAATAAATCAAACCAAATCAACAAAACTAACAATAAAAACCAAATTAATCAAAACCCACTTAATAAAATAAAACTAAAATCAACCAAAAACAATAAAACTAAAAACAATAAATCACTAATTAAGATCTTCCAAGCATTAAAACATCTAAATTAACAAACTTTATGGAATAAAAATCAATAAAACTATAAAACCCACTTAATTAATCAAACTTAAATCAACCAAATCAACAAAATCAACAAACCAAACAGTTAATTAAAATCAAACACGAAAATCCGCTCGTTGATTGCTTACACGTTAAATCCAAGTTATCTATAGAAATAACATTTTCAAACGTAATAGAATATACGTTTAAATGCTCCATCAAATAGTTACTTCTTTCTCCCCTTATTTGTTCATAAAGCCTGTCAAATATATTACCATAAATACTATAAATCTCGCTGAGTACTAAACGAGGCGGAAAATTAAAACACGTTGGAACGGAGTTCTTGTTTGAGACACGTCGGAGTTAGGGTTTCATTTGTATGTTTGGTGTTGTAATCAGATTGAGTTCACCTCATGTTCCTCATGTTCGAGTTTTGTGATTCGATGCGTTGTCGTCTTGCTCATTGTAATGGTGAAAGATCATGCGGATCAAATACGCTTATTCATTCGGCTACCTCCTTTTTGTAGTCCGTGACCGCGTCGGAGTCGTGTTTCGAATTTTGAGTCTGCTTGGGTAAGTTCGGTCATGTCATGTTTGTGAAAACAGTTTGTCCTTGTGATCGACTCGACAGAAGTTTTGATTCCATCTGATTTGCATACACGTGGTTCTTGGGTTCTTGGGTTCGATGATGATGACGTTCATGTCCGTACGGGCTCGAGTTGATCTAGTGCTATTACTCGTTTTCACTTTGTTCGCGAATTTTGTCTCGTTTGATCAAAGGTAATTTTGTTTCACATGAGTATTCATTGTTTAGTTAGCACCGAGACGTACTACATTTTACCAATATAGATGCCATGACTTAGTAACTTGGTGGTTAACCCTACCTTCTAAACAGCAAATGAAATGATATGAAACAAGGTTCTAATTAAGTTAGCATTATAGTGAGATGGGGGTTTTTAAATAATAGAACCAAGTGTACTACATGAATTTAGAAACGTAAGACAATAGTTAAAGCATTATTTATATGTAATCATTTTTATGAAATCGATTAGAGATATATCCTTGACAGCATCACGATGGTAAGTTATAAATGTACTACAGTCTTAAACATATAATTGTAAGTTATGAAATCTTAAGACATTAAAGTGTAGACCTCAAAATAATGGAATTGGTTTCATGCAAGTAAACTCATGCAAATTATGTACATTATGATATAATCTGTAAGTACGTGGCCTAAAGAAAATACTAGTAATAGATTACATGTAATATAATGAGAAGCATTTAACTTAATATCATAAGAAGTAACATTAAAGTCAACTAATAAAGACGGAAAAACATGTTAATCACAACAAGTAAAGCAAATTATGAACAAGTAATTTATACCAGGAACAAGCAACTCATACACATCTTTTATTATGTAGCACTCGTGAAGTCAGAGTAGCTACTTCAGCTTTCATTCTTATTTCATTACTGGACACGAGGTATGGATTTTCCGTCCTTTAAGTAAGGACTTCCTTTCCTATGCATGATTAGGATTCCCCATCTGCAGCCAAATGTTTTTCCTCAGTATATGTTTAAGCTTATCAGTAATCATGTTAATAAATAAATAAATTGCCTGAGCATTATATACAAGCATGACCAGTTTATGAACTAGTTACGGAGGTACCGTAACCATGACACTTGAGGCACCGGTGTCGTGACTCACATGCAGGAGAGTGATATCCTGCATCGTCCCTTCATGTTTTGGCCATTATTATTATCATCTCATGTGGGGCGTATGGATGCATTCTAGGCTTATCAGTTTACAAGTTATCAGGGTGAATGTGGTGTGTGCTCTACATCCTTCACATTGGAGCTGATCCCTCCACCCAGCACAGTATTTAGAGGTCACCCCTCTACAGTTATTTAGAGGTCACCCCTCTACAGCATGACGAGGTCACCCCTCTAGTTATTCATGCACCGTTGTTACAGCACATGACCTATATAAGCTCTGGAAATTAAAATTACAGTAAATGCATGTTTCAGATTTAACAGCTGATAGTTCAGCTTTATTATTTATAAATCAGACCTTACAGATTATACACAGATTTCCGTTGCAACTTTACTTATCAGTCTTACAGCTCCAATATTTTATCATCTGTTTCATTTCAGTAGTTCCTTATCATGCTTTATATCCGTTCACTGAGCGTTATGTTCAGCCGTAGTTCTTTCATGTTCTAACGGCAGGTACACCAGGATGCTCTTAGGATTCTGAGAGCATGTGCATTGAATGGAAGCTATTCGCACTTCTTACTTTATGCATTTCTTACATTATTCTGCTTATTTGGACATTGTTTAGTCCTTTCCTTCAGTATTTTATTTTTTCATGTTTTGAGCTTAGGTTGAATTACCGATGTTTGATTTCGGTATTTCCGTTATGGTCAGCTAATTTTTTAGGACATTTACCTTATGCTTTGATGACACGCTATAAATACACGTAACGGTCCACTTATCCAAGTGGGGTGTTACAAGTATCGTGAGGGCCCCCACAATTGTTCCAACACGGGTATGGAGAGAAACCCGGTGCATTTTTTTGATATGGATCGTCATATATGGGAGAGGGTGAAATAGTGTCATTAGAAGAGAAGAATGAATTGAAATATGAATTGATCGAATTGCATGATAGACAACGGCCAAATTAGTAATTAGGGATATCCATTCCACACCGTTCGCATGAACACCATTGACAGGAATGACTACCAGAAGATGGTCTTCCACACCCTACACAGTCAACAAACGAATCCATTAAACACAATAGATAAGGAAGAAGAATATTTTTGGTGCAAAACTTTCGAAAAAGAAATGCTTTTTATGATTTTTTAAATGTTGTTGGGATTTTTTTTGAAAATTTGTTTGGCAAGAAAAATAACGTTCAAAAGTGAACGGATCCCAAAATCCAACTCGTCTCTCACAATAAACCGTTAATATTTACGAAAAGAGCCGGCAGCGGCGCCATTTGATACAAGGTTTTTGCCAAATATAAAAGTTCGTTGAATCAAGTCTTTTCGAATTGATTATTGGTTATTAGTGTGACTCAGTCGTTCTTGGTGGAAAATAAAATAGTTTGTTTATCTATTCTACTTAAAAGGTAAATGCGAATAGTAATAAAAATAAGCTAAAAACAAATAACTAATAATAACGAAACAATATAAATAATAAAACGTAAATTAAAACAAAACAATTAATAAAAATAAAACTAAATGAAGAAATTAACTTTCGACTGAAAAATAAAGTTAACCTAATGAAAAAGGAGAAAATAAAACTAAGATGGTACTTTAAAGCTAAACGAGGCAAAACCTAAAGCGGGTACTAAATAAAAGATACAACTTGAACTTTACGAAAAAATATTAATTTTAAAAATAGACGAAAAATTCAACTAAAACTACGTAACTTTCAGAATAAAAATCGGAACAACTTAAAGATTAAACTAAACGATTGCGGAACAAGAAACAAGCTAGCAGGCAGCTAGCTCAAGCTACCAAGCAAGTAGCTAGATTTTTGGCGGGAAGTCTCAAGTAGGCTAGCTGCCTTGCATGTCAATGTTTTCATTCGTGAAATTCCTTTGTTCGGAATCTCTTTGTTTATTCGGTATTTTTTTTATTTTTTTGTTCATTCGGAATATTTTTTGCAAATTTGTTCATTCGGGATTCTTAATCTCATTCGGGATTTTTCTACTGGTTCGGGATAAATGAAGACTCGGTAAAACTAACTCATTCGGTAAAAATCCCGAATGAAAACCTTCACTCGGGAAAATGTACTGACTCGGGAAAATAAGCTTTACTCGGGAAAAATAACATGACTCGGGAAAAATAATTGGTTCGGAAAAAATAAGTAGTGACGAAGTTTTCTAAGATTTATTTTCTAGGGAACACGAATTTAACCAAAATCAACAATAATTAAATCTAAAAATTAAACTAAACTAACCACTAATAATCAACTAACAATAATAAATCAAATCAAATCAACAAAACTAACAATAAAAACCAAATTAATCAAAACCCACTTAATAAAATAAAACTAAAATCAACCAAAAACAATAAAACTAAAAACAATAAATCACTAATTAAGATCTACCAAGCATTAAAACATCTAAATCAACAAACTTTATGGAATAAAAATCAATAAAACTATAAAACCCACTTAATTAATCAAACTTAAATCAACCAAATCAACAAAATCAACAAACCAAACACTTAATTAAAATCAAACAAGAAAGGAAGGATGAGATTTAATTAAAAACTTGATTAAAAGTATAAGATTCAACAATTTAAAACATGAAAATTAAATCCTACATATTAAATCTAGAGAGAGAAAGTAAAAACTATAGAGAGAAAGTAAAACTACACTACTCCTATTCTAAACTAACTAACCAACCCTCAAATGACACGTCGCATTACATAGAAGATGTCGCCTCGGGTAAATGATTCTTAAAAATCAGAAGAATTACTCGGAACACGAATATCACATCAATCAATTACGTTTCGAAAGGAGATGTCCTAAAATGGCACATCAATTGCATTCAGAAACTTAAACACGTCAGGAAATAAAGTTATGTGACCTGAATGACTGAAAATAATAAAGTGGAAAAAAAAGATACAATGTGTGAATTCAAAATTCAAATTTACATGACAAGTGAGGGTGGTATTTGTAGGAGAGGAGAGTTGATAGGTGGTTGGTGGCTTGTCTTCTTTCTTTTCTTTTCTTTTTCGTCTCGTCTTTAAATTAAATTGAGGTCTCGACTTTGGCTCGGGATTTGTCGATAAAATCTTGAACTCTTCTTATAATTTCTTCATTTATTAGACTTGGGTTCTTCGACTTGTAAATCTTCCGTCTTTGGTCCTTTTCTTTAATAAATCTTCAAAATAGGCCCATTGACTTCCAATCTTTTGCACTCTTGATCTTTTGACTTCGTCTTTTGTCTTTTTCTTCGATAAAAGCCCGTGCAATCCCGTATTTTCTTCCCTTTTCACATTTTGGTCCTAAATCACAACAAAAACACAAACCACGCATAATTCTGACATTTACGACATTAAATACACGTTTTGGCTTGGTTATTATTATAATTAAGTGGTAAAAGGATGGGTGTTTCACACCTATCGGTCACAGTCCATGTTCTCGCATTAGCTTCAACCAATCCTACAATAGTTACTTGACTATTCCACCAACTCAATGCATCATCCTGAAAAGTAGCTGCAACAAATTTCACCTTACTAGCTTCTGAACATCCACTGATTTCAAAAGTACTTTCAATCTTCTCAATCCACCTCCTTAATTCCAATGCACCACCAGTACCACGAAATTGGGTAGGTCCAGATTTCATGAAACTAGCATAAGAACATTCCTTCTGAACCTACTGAACAGCAGCATTACCTCCAACTTGTCCCGCAGCATTTCCTCCTGCTTGTTAATCAGCATTACCTCCAACCTGATTTTCAACATTCCCTCCAACCTGACCAGCAGCATTCCTATTCTCAGCCTCTTGGTTCCTCGCAGCACGTTCAGCTTCCAAAGCTCTAGCGATAGCTTGCTCAATCATGGTATTAACAGTAGCAGTCGTCAATTTAGGCGACATGTTTACAGGAAACTAACCAAACAACAATTTAGTAAAGTCAGAAAAATGCCTCCCAACTCCTTCGTGTATAACCATAATAGAAAAATAACAAGTAAGTATTCATATCAAGCTAAGAAGAAGGATTTCTCTATCAAGATGTAACATGGATACTACATGCACCAACAACACAATTCACAATGAATCATCAACCAATTCACAAAAGAACTAATAAGACAAATCATAAGTCATGAAGGTAATTTGGATTGCGTTGCAAAATTTTCCACAAAATTGTGACAATTAATGTCACTACAATCCTTCATCACATCAAACTTAAATTCATTAAGTTTCATCACAAACTACAGTACGAGTCTACATAAGGTCTATTACAACAAGGCTAAATAAAAACAACATAAAGAACTAAACATCAGATGCCCGCAGCTTCTTGTACATCAGCTCGTCATCACTGCTGCTATCATCATCCTCAGATTCTTCCTCCACTTTTTCCTTTCTCTTTTGACTACCTCCTTCATTCGGTTTCACCAACACCTGAGCTTCAACCTGATTTGGCACATCACGAATCACTACACCTCGACGTAGGAAAAGATCTCATAGGCAAACCCCATGCATTCAACCTTGCATTCCTTTCTTGCTCCTTACGTAACCTTTCAACTTGCCCACTCAAATTCAACACCATAGATCTTAATCTAACAACTTCATCCATTTCCCTTGCCCTAACAAACTCTAATCTCCTCACATTACCAACAAACCTGTCAAACTTTTTCTCATTCTTCTCAAACCTCCTAATCACACGGGTCTCAACCAAATACCTTTCAAACAAGACCTATCAAACTTATTAAGAAACCAGAAAATATCATCATAAGACCTAGGACCTGGACAATAAACCTTAGGAATACCATCATGAATAGATCGAGCACTAGCAGCACTATCGACTCAACAGGAACATCACCCCTAGCATATGCAATCCCAGGCAAACTGCTAATATAAGCATCACAAGTAGGAGTCGAAGAACGAACAACAGGTCGCTGAAAATCTAGAACAGTCTGTGGCACAACATTAACCCTTGGAACATAACTACCTTGTATCAACTCAGGCTCTGTCTGACCAACTGCAGTAAGTGGAATCCCATCATCTAAAAACTCAAAAGGCTCCTCATCGTCACTAGCACCAAAGTTATCCACTTCCTCACCATCCAATACATTAGTCATATCAATCCATCCATCCTCACGAGGTAAACCAGCCATTTTCTATATTTATAAGGGTTCAAGGATACTTAAGGTCATTGTTAATAAAATAACAATTAGTATGCAATGCTTATGAAAATGTCATACATAATCCATGTTATGCAACACAATGCAAATGATGTTTATGCAATGCTCGCAAAAAAATAAATATGATACTGACAAGCACTCAGCGTACTTTCAGTAATTCCAATACAAAATCGTAGTATTTACTTAATAAATACTCGAGAAATCATTTCAGTTATGAGGGATACATCTACAATGCAAAACAAAACTAAATGTGATCTTACCGGATCGTTGCAGAGAAGTTGTGTGCTTTTGAAGAATAAATACTTTCGACACCAAAGTTATAGTTTAGGAAAATTTCAAAATCGACCCAGTTCTTTATAACTTGCAACTCTGATTACCAATCTCTAACACCCCAAATTTACATTGCGCAGCGGAAATATACAATTGGGTGCTAGACACAAGCATCATCACACAAGGTATATTGAACGACTCAAAAGTAGAGACGTTTACACAAAATATAAACATGATTTTCATAATAGGTCTAAAACATAATTTCATCCCATAATTGTACTAAAACGACACCAGAGTAAAGCGTTTAGTCCCCATGGATCTCGACCAACAACCAACAAGTTTAGTACAGTACATCAATGTTAGAAATACGTTTTTACGTATATTAGAAGTATCGGTCACTCCACAATATTATTTATGTTGTAATAGCTCGTAGTTAGAGTATGCTTATTAAGTTAAGTAAGAACCGGTCCATGGGCTTGTCATGGACCGGTCCAAGCCCAATGTTGCTTGGAAGTATAAATACCCCTTTCCTCCTTGGAAAGGGGTTGGTTGTTGTTCATTTTCATGTTTTCATTTAATAAAGCAGACACACATTTTCTCTCACTTTCTCTCTCTAGTTTCTCTCTCTAGAAAACATCAACCCACTTCATAGATTCATAGATTATCAAGATTCTACATTTGGTATCAGGAGCTATGGGGTGATTTAAGGTAATGATTTGTGTGGTTTTTTAGTTTTTGATTGTATTAGTGTTCTTTAAGAAGATCCATCTTGATTCTTGGTGTTTTTGGTGTTTTTGTGATTGGGATTAGTGGATAAGTATTAGTTTTTACTTATTATTGTAGAAATCACAAAACTTTTTGGGTTATTTGGTAAAAATATGGGTTTAATCTTGGTTTTTTGATCGACTGTTCATCACGAACAACCTTCTGTTTACCCAGACAAACTTCTGAACCAAAAAGTTCCGGATCAAACAAAGTTCCGGACGAAAAAGTTCCGAATCAAAAAGTTCCGGATCAACCAAAGTTCCGGATCAACAAAAGTTCCGAACCAAAAGTTCCGAACGAAAAGTTCCGGATCAAGGAAAGTTCCGGATCAAGGAAGTTCCGAACCAAAAGTTCCGGATCAAGGAAAGTTCCGGATCAAGGAGAAAGTTCCGGATCAAGGAAAGTTCCGGATCAAGGAAAAAGTTCCGGATCAAGGGAAAGTTCCGGATCAAGACTTCCGAACCAAAAGTTCCGAATCAAGGTATTCCAAGCCAAATCTTCCGAATCAAACTTCCGAATCAACAAAAAGTTCCGAATCAAGGGTTATTTTGCTTGTTTTTTCGACGATTTTTTAGAGGATTTAATCTTGGTTTCTTACAACAAAAACTCAACACAATTCACAAGCTTTACTTCACTGCTCGATCAACCGATAATCTTTGTCTCTTTGAAGTTAACAAAATGAATCCGAATTCAGTAATGCCTCAGATGACATCACTTACGGATATTTCCGTCATTACGGGAACGGATAATCGCCCGCCAATGCTCATCAAAGAAGTTTTTGAAGCATGGCAAGGCCGGATGATGTCTTACCTTAAGGGAAAACCGGTATATGGGAGGCTTATGGTCAAGTCAATTTTAAATGGTCCACTTGACTATGGTACCATCGTGGTTAACAACGTGACTCGACCACGAGAATTTGAAGAACTCACTCCAGCTCAACAACTTGTTGCAGATGCAGACGAAAAGGCTCTTCAAACCATTCTCCAAGCTCTTCCACATGACATCTATCGGATGGTAAGTCAGTATACGGTGGCAAAGGATTTATGGGAACGTCTTAAGGTGTTGCTACAAGGTACGTCCCTTACCAAACAGGAAAGGGAATGTCAGTTGTATGATCTGTTTGATAGATTCACGTACAACCCAGGGGAAACGCTTCACGATTATTACTTCAGATTCACCACTCTCATGAATGATCTGAATGTATAAAATCTCGTGATTGCTCCATTCCAGGTTAACACCAAATTCTTGAATACTTTACCTCAAGCTGAATGGGGTGAGTATATTACCGATGTTAAGTTAACCAGGGATTTACATAAGTGCAATTTGGATCAACTCTATGCTTTCCTTCAGCAGCATGAGAAACATGTGATCATGCACCGTTCGCCTCGAGGTATGTACCCTGATTCATTAGTTTTGATGGCGAATCAACCAAGCTTGTCTCACAACAACACTCCTTATATCTTGGGACATCAAGCCTATCATCCATCACCTTACATGACACCAACCTTCCCCCAATACTCGATTCTACCGCAACCACCCACCTCACATCAGCAACAATATCGGTTTAGTGCACCTTCATCACAATATGCTACACAACCTCACCCAGCAAGTATTGCACCTTATGCTCAATCTTCATATTCTTCTTATCAAGAGAATGCAGCATATCCAACAAGCTACCCTGATCAAATGAGTATTCCTTCTAGTGATTATGCAGCTCATAAAGATCAAGCAATGTACTGTGATGATGAGGAAGTCCCCATTCCTGTATTCAAACAAGGTGCTGACCCAGTTGAAGTGTTAACCACTATGTCTGCTTATCTCACAAGGACTTTAAGCAAACGAGGATTTAGGGGATCAGCTCCTACCAACAATCAGTTGAGGAATTCATCCAATTCTCGCCAACAAGCTACTATTGAGAATGGCAGGGTAATGGTTCAACCTATTCAACCATATCAGGGGAGACCTACCACATCAACTACAAATGCTCGCACGGTCAATCCTGCTCCAATGGTCAATCCTGCTCCACGGGCTAATTCCACAGGCAAGTTGAGAATGATTACATGCTACAACTGCAAGGAAGAAGGTCACATGTCCAGGGATTGTAAGAAACCCAAGAGGAGAAGGGATGGACAATGGTTTGTAGAGAAGATCTATCTGGTGAATGCTCAGGCACAAGGAAGGGAACTTGATGAAGAGAAGCTTGCATTTCTTGCTGATCCAGGGATTGCTGAACAAGACACTGTCACCACATAGAATGCAGCATACCAAGCAGATGATCTCGATGCGTATGACTCAGACTGTGATGAATTTCAATCTGCAAAGGCTGTTGATCCCAAACTTAGATCGATTAAGCTTTGTGTATACGAGATTAGATCAAGTACTACACGTAGAGAAACCTTTGCTTATGAATAAAGTAACAAAGTGTTATGCGGAATTAACACTTGATCTAAAACACAAAGATGTTAAACAAACTTTCACTTGTATTAGAATAAACGAACTTGATTACAATGAAAGAGTTTAACTTGCAAATACTTATGAAAACTTATATATGACTTTAACCTAAAAGACCTTCTTTTATAGAACAAGAAGTCTTGTACAATAAGCTACGAATCAACTATTCTAGGTAAAGATAATAATAGAAAATACAATGTTGTGCTTATCTTTACCATACATAAATAAAGAAACAAATAAACAAAAGATACGTATGAAGATATTCCATCAGTGTCAATCTTCAAGGCTGTCAGCGTTGACTTCTTTAATGTCAACGCTTGGCTGTCAGCGTCCAATATCATCCTATCAGCGTTGACATTCTTCTTATCAGCGTCTAGTGAACTGACCCATATTTTATTCCCAACAATCCTCCCCTAAACTTGATATCCATTCCAATGATCAAGTTTCTGAATAAAAACTTAAGGCTTAGGAGGAATCTTGCAAAAACTTCTTATGTTGGTGATAAACATATCTGATCAAGTCCTTGGCCACGTCACTAGTATAATCAATCTCCAAGGGTGTCTCTAGCATCTTCTCCAACACTTCTTTGGACAAGAAATAGTCAGCATCCACAAGTAGATATTCTGAAAACTTTGTAGAGCTCATATGAAATACACCACAAGTAGAATACAGCCTCCAATGAAGATTACTGAGATCATCTTCAAGATCCTTCCATATGGCAGGATCTGCTTCTTTTGGACCACACAAAGTCATAAATGTGTTCCAAAGTCTTATTCCATTTGCTGAAGTAGGTGCTTCAGCTGTATACTTGGCCTCTATTAATCTCCATAGATGCACCAAGTCTTCCCTGTCTATGCTTGCAAATATAGAAATAACTGAAGTGAAAATATGTACCTCCTTTCCAAATCTTCCAATCTTCCAAAATCCACACTCATCTTCATCAAAACTGATGATTGGATTTCTGTCATCTAGAGGTACTACATTAACCAAATCTGAAGCTTCCAATGGAGAAAGCTTGAGATGCTTCCTTATTACACCTTCAGTTGGAAAATACACATCCATATCTTTATGAAATTGAAAAGGATCTCCTTTCTTCACTGGTCTTTGAGCAATCCTCATTTCCTTTTGAATCTGCATTTCCTCAGCAAGCTCTTGTTTCCTTTCTTCTGAAAGAAACTGGTAGACATTTTGTTCTTGCACCTTCCTCCAAATAGGATGTGCCCTATACTCTAGCTCCTCAAAAGATAAGGCCAGCAACTTCTTTGATGTCCAATTAGGCTGATGACATCTAAGCAACTTATAGTACAACTGCCTTCTATCTCTTTTGAGCCAGGTCTTGACCTCTTGTGCATTAAACCTCATAATCACCTTTATGTCATCTTGTACCCTGAGAAGTACTTCCAACCCCCAAATTTGATCTGACAAGCTCATCCCTGGGTTGTCCATAACCTTGTCTTCCCAAGCATGGTACATTCTGGTGATTTCAGGAAGGTCCCAATCAATCTGATTCTTCAACTCACTCAACCTTTCCTTTGCAAGCTCATCCCCATATTCAAGCCTTTCTGGATCTTCAACAATTTGAATACTTGAATCTGAGCTATCACCTTCTTTATCATCACCACTTTCTTCCTCACTCTCAGAAACAACAAATGGTGATCTTCTACTCCTCTTCAAATCTCTTTCCACAAGTTGTGCAGCCAACTGTTCATCAAATGCAATTTGTGCTGCATCTTTCTTTGGAACATCTTCTTCAATCAGAATCCCTTTACCTTTGTCTTTTGGATCAATAATTGGTAAAGTAGAAGAAGAAACCTGTGTGGACACATCTTTGATGATTGTTGATGGCTGGAATACATCAACACCACCTGCAACTTTATCAGCGTTCAAGTTACTCTTATCAGCGCCACGATTACCTTTGTCAGCGCTGGATGTGTCAGCGTTCAAACCTGTATCAGCGCCCATTGTTTCTTTGAAAGATCCTTCCAAGTTTAATGGTGTCACCTTGGATGTATCAATAACTGGGTGCTTCTTCAAATTCGTGAGAGCTTCAGCAACTTGTAAAGACTCACTAAATTGTGAACTCTTCTCTGAACTCTTCTCACTAGCTGTATGAATCAGCTCATCCTCCTCATCCTCTTCATCATCCCCTTTGGAAGATTCCTCCATTAGACTCCTGCTACTTGGATTCTCCAAAACAGTTACCCGCTCCCTCAATACTTGGAGTTCACGGCCCTGTTTGTTGACAATTTGTACAAGGCTGACATTTTGCTTTTGCAAGCTAATGACAGCCGCCGTCAATTCAGTCATAGTCATAGGTTCCAATCTGCCCTCAGCTAGAATGGGGATTTGACCTCCCAAAATAGAATCATAGGGCATGGATGAGGTCTTAATGATGTTGGGACTGTCTTGACCAGCATCTAAGCCTGTGTCAATAGCCCCAGCCTCATCCATGGCACCAGCCACACTTGTGGAGGTGGTTCTCTCTGCTACAAGGCTAGGACCACTAGAGGAGAACACTCCAGTAACCCTTTGGCGTTTATTCAACCTAGATTGTAATGGGGTGGAAGATGAAGTAGATTGTGTGGGTGTTGGTTGGTTAAGGGGTGTTTGGGTTTGTTCAGGGATTGTATCAGTGTTGGGATTGGCTGTGTCAGCGCCCACATTGTGAGTGTCAGCGCTGGGTTGGTCAATGTCCATGTTTTCAGGTGAAGGTAATGGTTCATGAATAGGCTCAAGTTGGGGTTCAGGGTCTGGTTGTGGTTGTGGCTGAGCAGCCTGAATTACTTCAAGCATGGGTTGGGTAAGAGGTATGGATTCGTTTGTGGAGCTCATTTTAGCAAAAATGGTTTTCTGTTGTTTAGGGATCTCATAAAAAGTGTCATGATCCCTAGAACAATACTCTTGTAAATCAAAGACCATTTGCAAAAATCTAGGGTAAGCCAAAGTCATTTTACTTCCCTTATTTTTACACATCCCTTCAAAAATCATTTTTGAAAAATTATACTTAAGCCCACGTGTTATACAAACCAAAGCACTTGCAATTGACCTGTTTATTTCATTAAAAGAAGTACATTTTGGACTGAAGCATTGTAAAAGGACATGTATCAAATATTTCCAGTCAGAGGGAAATTCCTGCTTATGATATTTATTTAAAGTGACATCAGCAGGAATAGGATAACCCAATTCCCTAAGACCTTGTTCTATTGTTGCAATGGCAATGGTAGTCACACCATCAGCGTCATCAAGACGCAAAGCTTGGCGAACCAAAGCTTCAGTGACCACCCATGTTCTTCCATGAACAGTAGATGTTAATGTGGTCACTCCATTAGCTGTTGTGGAACTAGCAGTGTTCCAAAACTGTCTAATGTGTGCGACAGGGACTAATGGTGTATGAGAAAGTGCATACCTCAATGAAGATGCATTTAAAAATGCCACCATCTGTGAATACTGAGGAAACAAATCATCATCAGCAGTCAAGTAAGCTACCATATTGTGTTGGCTCTTGAACTCCAATGTTAAATTCTTTGAGTTGAATTTGGGTGCCATGTTTGAAAGCTGGTTAGGTTATGTGAGATGGGAAAAATCTAGGAGAAAAATGTTAGACAAGAAAATATGAATACCCAGAATAAAAAGATTAGCCAAATTTATAGGAGAGATGCATGATTTTGATTGGTCAAAAATGAGGCAGTTATATTCAAATAGCAATGATGAAAATATTGAAACAAATATAACTTATCTCATGCATTAATTAAAAGAAACAACTCCCCAAAATTACGGCCAAAGATTAGTAAAAAATAACAACTGGGTAGGGCCCACTAGGTGTCAACGGTCAAAAATAGCCCATCAGCGCCCAACGGCTATATTTTCTTGTCAGCGTTTGCCTAAAGCCTTGTCAGCGTCACGATTGGACGTAACAGCGTTTGGAGAAAAACTTGTCAGCGTCTAAAAATAAAAATATTAAAGAAAAAAACCTTAACAAAGTAATTTATCCTAAGGGAAATATCTTACAAGTTGATAATAATTACTGGGCGGCAAGCACTGTCCATTTATGCACACTTGCATAAGCAAGATAGACACAAATGTCCTCTAGAGTCCCTTGCTAACCAAAATACTTACCAACAAAGTTATTTCACAAAATTCTTTGTAACTCCCAGGTAAACCCATAACCAAAGTATTCCCAAGTCTCCCATCAGACCACAACCAATTCTAGGCCAAAGATGTCTTGGCAGCATGCAAAGTTGATATACTATGCATGCTACAGTGCCTCATGGTTTAGTAAAACTAACCCATACTCACTTGTGGACACAATCTAGAATTGTGATGAGAGTATTGTAAGAATACCCAAGAGTCCTAAAGGTTCCTTAAACCTCCCCTTAAACTATGATACATGAGTTCTCAAAATATATATGAACATTAAAAATTTATGTCAAGATAGGAATATAAATATTCCAACCATCATCCATAAACAAAACATGTCCAAATAGCTCTTCAAAGATCCATAAGCAACTCTGTATCCAATGGCATAAAGCTACCACCTACCTACACATTTAGATGAAAACCACAAAACTAACATTTGTTGCTGACAGCGTCCCGACAACACTTATCAGCGTTGAAGGAACTCTTGTCAGCGTTTAGATAATAATATCTCCAACAACGGCAAAATAACACTTATCAGCGTTACATTTACCTTTGTCAGTGTTAGAAAAGTAAAGTGGAAAAATCTAAATCATCACAAAGACAAATAACAATGCATTATCCTGTACATACTTTTACAAAAAGATTCCAAAACACATATTAAGTGAGATTAACCATTCCAATATTTGTTACCAAATACTGAAATCTTCCAGCATCAAAAGGTTTAGTTAATAAATCAGCCACATTATCTTCTGTATCTACCCTATCTGGTTGTATTAAACCTTTCTCAAAGCAATCTCTTATAAAATGATGTCTAATTTCTATGTGTTTGGTTTTAGAATGATGTACAGGATTTTTAATAATGCATAAAGTACTGTTATTGTCTACAAAAATCTTGGTATGCATAAAATTATACCCATAATCCAACAGCTGGTTCTGAATCCATAAGGCTTGTCCACAACAAGCTGCTGCAGCCACATATTCTGCTTCAGTTGTAGAATTAGCCACCACTGTTTGTTTCTTGCATTGCCAAGATATTAATCTGCTCCCAAGAAATTGGCATCCACCAGTTGTGGATTTCCTATCAAACTTGTCACCACCATAGTCACTGTCTGAATATGCAATAAGGTCCAATGGAGAATCTTTTGGGTACCACAAGCCAAGATCTGGATAACATCTTAGGTACCTAAAAATTCTCTTCACAGCAAAAAGGTGACATTCTTTGGGAGTCACTTGATGGCGTGCACATGCACACACAGCAAACATGATGTCAGGTCTTGAGGCTGTAAGATACATCAATGATCCAATCATTGATCTATAGTGCCTAACATCCACATCCTTTCCAGCTCCAATTTTTCCCCAAGGGTGTTGCCTATCCATAGGAGTGGAAGCCTCCTTCTCATGTGGAAAAAAACCATATTTCTTCAAGATTTCAGCTACATATTTGTCTTGGGAGATGAAGATACCATCTTCTTTCTGCTGAACTTGTAAACCTAGAAAGAAGTTCATCTCACCCATTGCACTCATCTTGAATTTATCTGTCATGAGCTTGGAAAATTCCTCACTCATTTTTGGATCAGTAGACCCAAAAATGATGTCATCAACATAGACCTGCACAAGTAACACATGTTTTCCTTTCTTCTTTGTAAACAATGTCTGATCTATGGTGCCCCTCTTGAAACCATTTTCCACCAAGTAGGTGGACAATGTACCATACCATGCTCTTGGGGCTTGATGAAGTCCATACATAGCTTTCTTCACTCTATAAACCTTGTCTGGATTCTCAGGATCTTCAAAACCAGGAGGTTGCATGACATATACCTCCTCAACAATTGTCCCATAGAGGAAAGCACTCTTCACATCCATTTGATAAACAGTGAAGTTCATGCAAGATGCATAAGCTAAGAAAATTCTGATAGCTTCAATTCTTGCAACTGGAGCAAAGACTTCTTCATAATCTATGCCTTCCTCTTGTGTATATCCCTGAGCTACCAAACGTGCCTTGTTTCTGACCACAATACCTCTTTCATCTTTCTTGTTCCTTAGAACCCATCTTGTCCCAATTGGTCTCACATATCTAGGACAATCAACCAGCTCCCAAACATCCTGGATAGCAAATTGGTGAAGCTCATCCTGCATTGCTTCCACCCAACTTGGTTCCTTGAGAGCATCAAAAATTTTCTTGGGTTCTTCCTGTGACAGAAAACAGGCAAACAAACATGCTTGTACAAGAGGGGTATCAACCTTCTTGTGTATATTGGCAATAAATCCACCAAGACTTTGATGGGATCTTCTTGTCTGAACTGGAGCCATAACATCACCAATGATCTGAGATGTGGGGTGATCCTTTGCTGTGGAAGTGAGAACTCCTCCTTCAAAAAGTCTAGTGTCCTCAACTTCACGCTCCATGTTGCCAATATCTTCTTCATCAGACTCTGTTTGATCAACATGAATCTCTTCATGGACATTGGAAGGTCCACCTTGTTCAAAATGGGAAGAGAAAAGCTGTGTAAAGGTGTCACCAAAGTCTGATCCTTGTTTGTCAGCGCTTGGGCTAACAACGCTTGAACTGTTGTTGTCAGCGTCTAAGCCATCAGCGTCTGAATTTGTCTTGTCAGCGCTTGATTTCCCTTTGTCAGCGTCTGAAGAACCATGCATGTTTGTATTTGGTGGTATTTGAACACCACCATTATCTTTCCTAGCAGCAGTAGCAGCAGCATAATACTCATCTGTCCATATAGGAAGTGTAACAAATTCTTTTGTGGGAGATGACTCAACTGCTGGTGGTCCATCCTTCTTAGCAACATGTATACCTGAAACATTACCAATTCTCTTTTCCAAAACACTTGAAGTTTCCTTCACAATGTCTGGATCAGTAACAGGCATATAATTTAAAGCTCTAGATAAAGGTTCTAAGTCAAACAACCAATTTGGACCACTTTCAGGATCACTAGGTTTACTCTCTAAAAACCTAACATGTACTTTTTCAAGTATACGTTTTTCCTTTTTAATGTAAACCCTATATCCTTTGCTCTGCACTGAATAACCCATGAAGTAGCCTTCATCACCTTTTGAATCAAATTTACCTAGGGCTTCACTAGTTTCTAAAACAACTACATGACAACCAAAAGGCTTGAGAAAGCCAATATTGGGCTTCCTTCCCCAAAGTAATTCATAAGGTGTCTTATTATGTATCTTGTTGACCAATGCCCTATTTTGAACATAACAAGCTGTGTTAACAGCTTCAGCCCAAAAGGCTATAGGAAAGTGGGCATCAGCCAACATGGTTCTGGCTGCTTCAATAAGGGTCCTATTCTTCCTTTCTGCAACCCCATTTTGCTGTGGGGTTCTAGCTATGCTAAACTGCCTAGTAATCCCTTTCTTGGCACAAAAATCATCTAACAACTGATTTCTAAACTCACCCCCATTGTCACTTCTAATAATTTTGACCTCATTACCATTCTTCTTCTCTATCTGGGTAATGAAATTAATCAGACTTTGGGCAGTTTCACTTTTCTTGGCTAAAAAGAAAGTCCATGTAAACCTGGAGTAATCATCAGTGATAACAAAACAATATGATTTACCCTTCAAACTTTCTATATTAGTTGGACCAAAGAGATCCATATGCAATAAGTGAAGTGGTTTAGAACTAGAGTGCACCTGTTTAGACCTGAATGAGACCTTGTGCTGCTTGCCCTTAAGACATGCAACACAAGAGTGGTCATTGTGGAAAGCCTTTTCAGGCAAACCATCAACTAAACCAAGCCTCACAAGTCTATTAATATTCTTAAATTTATGTGCCCTAATCTCCTGTGCCAAAGATTACTTTCATCTACTGAGGCTTTAGCATATAGACATGACATTTTATTATTTATCTTAATTCCATTAAGATTCACATTATATATGTCTTTATGCCTTGGTGTTCTAAAATCTATGTATTTTGCCTCAGGGAGCTTATAATCTTTGCTTAACACCAAGCACTCAGTATCTGTGAAAAGAACCTTATTTTTGTTATCACACACTTGTGATACACTAAACAAATTATAATCCAGTTCTTTTACCAAGAAGACATTCTCAAACCGTAGATTGTTGGTGACAAGGGTTCCTTTTCCTGTGATGGTGCCGTAGCCCCCTCCAAAGTATACCTTATCACCATCTTGAATAGGAGAGAAATTGGTCAGATAGTCTTCCTTTCCTGTCATGTGCCTTGAGCATCCACTATCCCAGTATCCATAATCATTGATCTTCTTCTGAATGCCCTGCACATAAAGAAAACACATTAGTTTTCTTTGGGAACCCAAGCCTTGGAAGACTTGGATTCATTTGGTTGTTCAACAAGAACAGACTTGGTTCTCATAACAACCCCATTTTCATCCCTGTTTGAATGAAATTCCCAGTTAACCCCAATTGGTGTTGACAATGCCTTTGAAATATAATGAAACCTGTTGCATGTCATAGAAATACCAGTAGAATTAGGGTTTTGGTCTTGTTTTGGTCTCCATGTTAAGCTAGTAGAAGCTTTAGACCTATTTCTCTGTGGTTGCAAATACCTAGGTTTGGCAGTGTTTCTATCAGTGCTGAAATTTCTCTTGTCAGCGCCCCGATTGCTCTTATCAGCGTTGAACCTAGGGTTTGCTACAGGAACCCATTGCCTATTTGACCAAGTGTTTGACTTTTGAAAAGGTCTTAGGCCTTGTGTGTTAGACCCTCTAGAAAAGAATGGGGCTGGTCTAACAACTTGTGAACTTTTGTTCACAAAGGTATTGGGTCTGACAGTGTTTGACCTATGTTGACTCTTGTCAGCGCTGAAATGGTTCCTATCAGCGTTGACATTGGAAGCGTTGACACATTTGTATGCCAAATGTGAGAAGCTACCACATGTGTAACAAGCTTTTCTAGACATAGTCTTAGGTCTAAAAGCAAAGAAGCCTGTTCCATGATTACTAACTTGGCTTTTTAGAGACCTAGTATTCCTATACATCTCTGCATACTTAACACTAGGTTTTCTAACAGTTTGTGGGCCAAGGTCAACAGCTTTGCCAGTGGTAGGGTGTGTGATCTTAATAGGTTTAGGATCATTGGACTCCACAATTGGTATCATGTTTGGTGTGGGCTCATTTGGACTTTCACACAACAACCCTCCCTTAACAAACAAGGTGTGGTTAGCTTTCTTCCACTCATCTAGGTCAGTCAGTTTTTGCTTGTACTCCTCAACTGGGGAAATCACTCTAGGTGGAGGAATGAATTCCTCCTCTTGGCATTCTGGCAAGCCCGTCCAAGATAAGTCCTTTGATTGGACACCATAGAAATCCCCAGCTGGTGGTGGAACACCAGTATAATCCTTCATCCCAATCCCACTCTTATCCTTAGAGTCTCTCTGTTTACTAACACACTCTCCTAGGGATTGTGTGGCCTTATCAAATCTCTGGATTTTAAGACTCACATTATCTTTATTTTTGTTAGCCTCCTCTAACTGAGCTATCAAATCAAGATTAACCCTATTTACTATATCTTGAACATCTTTACTCTGATGTAACTCATGTTTTAAGATATTTATTTGATCCTTTAAATCAAACTCCATTTTCTTATACTCAGCTACTGTCTTTTCTGTTTGGGTAAGAGCAATTTGATAATTAGATACTTTACATCTTTCAGTACTTGCCTCATCTAATAATTTAACTATCTCTTGATTTAGTTTTTCAGTATTTAAACGACAACCCTTAGAACAGAAAGCATCATCATATACCTCATTATCTGATGAAGAGGAGGAGTGTGCCATGAGAGCATATTCAACATGCTCTTCTTTAACTTCAGCAACCAAAGCTCTGTCCTCTTCCTCATTCTTAGCCATCCAGCTCCAGTCCCATTCTCCAACTCCATCAATTTGTTGAACAGTAACCATGGCCTTGGGATCTGGGCTCTTAATCATTTGGCTTGAAGGCTTCCCAGCATCAGATCTTCTTGGAGATCTACATTCTCTCATAAAGTGCCCCATCCTATGACAGTTGTAGCACTCAACCTTGGACTTGTCAAAGCCAGCAACATCCTTAGCATTAAAGGTCATCTTCTTCTTGAACCTTTTATTAAACCTGTTTGCTCTTAAGCTTACAAGAGCCATAGTCCACTTGATGTCCATCTCTTCCAATTGTTCATCACTTATCTGCTCAAGATCTTCATATGTAATCCTTGAATCACTGGGCAAAGAAGCAATGAATGCAGACACAGTATCTAGATCTAAACCAGCAGGTTTAAGTCTATCAGCGCCAAAGTTGTGTGTGTCAGCGCTTGAGTATAAAGCGTTGACAGGATATGATCCAGCGCTGACAGACTGACATCCAGCGCTGACACCTTGAGATCCAGTGGCTGGATGTCCATAGAAGTTCATGGAATCAAATTGGCCTTCACTTTGTGAGAAGAAGGCCATGTTACTACTGGAAGATTTATTATCACTATCCAATTGCCATTCATTCTCCAACAGTCTTAGTTTGTTGAAGATGTCATCAAACCTGGATGTCTTGTGGGTGTTATTGACAAGAATGGATCTTGTCTCAATCTTCCATACATCACCAAGGCTTTTGAGAAAAGTAGCATTCAATTCAGGGTCATCAATCTGTGTTCCCATGAAGGAAAGTTGACTTGTGATGTCAAGAAGTCTACTTCTCACACTGCTGAGATTTTCATTGGGTTGAGCTTTAAAGACAGCATACTCATGCAAGAGTTGCTTCTTCTTTTCTTCTTTTGTGTCAGCATTGCCACCATGTGCTACTTCAAGAGCTTCCCAAAGCTCTTTTGCAGACTCAAAGCGTTTGTACTTGTGCTGATTCTCATGACCTAGGGCGTGTTTCAAGATGTTCAAGATTTTCATGTCCACCCTCTTCTTGGCTATATCTTCAACAGCTACAGCTCTCCCATCTCCAGGCTTTTCCACCTTATCAGCTTCAGGACAATTAGGAACAGCTGTCCTTGTGGCAATTGCAGCAGCAATCTTTGCTGCTTTGTCGAATGTGTTCCCATATTCGACAATCTCCCAAAGAGTGTAGTCATGAATAGCTATATATTGCTCAAAATTTGACTTCCAAAGCTCAAAGTTCCTGGCATCAAACATGGGAATTTTGATACTAGGATTTGAGGAGTTGTTTTGTAGCAAAGAAGCAGGTTGATCTGTGCCAGACATGATGTTTTTAGGGTTTTGAGAATTTTAGGGTTTTTAGGGTTTTTGGTGTTTTAGGGTTCTTGCGTTACTTAAAGATCAAAAGTTTCTCAACAAGCTCTGATACCACTTGTTGATCCCAAACTTAGATCGATTAAGCTTTGTGTATACGAGATTAGATCAAGTACTACACGTAGAGAAACCTTTGCTTATGAATAAAGTAACAAAGTGTTATGCGGAATTAACACTTGATCTAAAACACAAAGATGTTAAACAAACTTTCACTTGTATTAGAATAAACGAACTTGATTACAATGAAAGAGTTTAACTTGCAAATACTTATGAAAACTTATATATGACTTTAACCTAAAAGACCTTCTTTTATAGAACAAGAAGTCTTGTACAATAAGCTACGAATCAACTATTCTAGGTAAAGATAATAATAGAAAATACAATGTTGTGCTTATCTTTACCATACATAAATAAAGAAACAAATAAACAAAAGATACGTATGAAGATATTCCATCAGTGTCAATCTTCAAGGCTGTCAGCGTTGACTTCTTTAATGTCAACGCTTGGCTGTCAGCGTCCAATATCATCCTATCAGCGTTGACATTCTTCTTATCAGCGTCTAGTGAACTGACCCATATGTTATTCCCAACAAAGGCTGCTCTCATGGCAACTATCTCCAGCTTAGGGCCAGAAAAGAGATCTGAGGTACTTATTAATACCACCGATAATACCACTGATGCTAGTATTCAACCACATCAAGTTGTGCAAGAGAGTGCTGATTCGAATGAATCTTCGGTGGTGAGTCTTTCAAACAAGGAGACAATCAATGATCGCAATATCAATGTGAGTCCCCAGACTTTGAGTGAATCACAACCGGGAGCCATTTCGCATACGCCTACTCCTGCTCAACAAGATTTGGTCATGGTTCCTGCTACATTACTTAGCCAAATGAATGTTGCACTCTTAGAAACCCTAGCTAAGAATAAGAATTTGTCTGATGAGCTTGCCTTAAGCAACGAGAAAGTTCAAACTTTGGAATTAGTGCCTTCGTCTAGTGTTCTAACAAATCCCGAATATGATCACTTTCGAAACAAACAAACGGGTCACTTGCAAGAAATTGAAAACTTAAGATCAAATCTGTCTAATGAACTTAAAGAAAAGGAGTTAGTGGTCACTAATTTTCAAAAACTTCAAACGGATTTTGAATCACTCGAGTCTAAGAAGAATGAAATGGAGATTAATGCTACTAATAAGATTAGAAGTCTAGATTAATTGCTTTTAAGACAATACGCTGCTTCTCAACTAGTGCACTTATTTGATGCTTCGTTTAGAGAATTTAACTTATCACGTCAAAAAGGCCTTCCCCCTAACCCACGGTATGCAAAACAAGCTTTAAGACATAGTCCTAGACTTTATATTGCAACCCAATTAGGATTGGTCTTAGACCCGATTGTTATTTTCGATGATCGAACTAGTAAGGATTTAGTTGATGAGGATCGGTCATACAATTCTGCAAAATATCCCGAGTGTGATTATTTTAAAATGAATAAGGAGCTTGCAAAAACGGATTTTAGAATTCGCTTCCATATGGACAAAGATCTCATCACAGCACCAACCTACATGTTAGAGGAAGAAAACCCTAGTACATTTCCTACACTTGTCAACATGGAAGGTCCTAAGGAAATTCCAAAGAATCTTCCACCTGTTAGCACTGTATGGTTAAACTTGCAAGAGATTAATCAATACTTTACTAATTTTGACAAGGTCATTTTGGAATGTACGACTTCAAATGGCTTAAACGCCGGAGAATGGGCTTTCGAACACATGAACGAGGTGTTTAAAAATGAGATCAATCCGTTTGTCGAAAGTCTAAAAGGAAGTTTTGCATCTCTTAAGGAAAATCTTGTGTTTGAAATTGGTGAAGTTCAAAAAGTGTTTTATGAAATGGACACCGCTTACGAACTACAACTAATTGAAAAAGAAAAGATTTTAACCGAATATGACCGATTCTTGTCTGTAGTAATCTCGTGTGATGTGCTTTCTACTGTAAATGTTAATTATTCGAATGAGCTTACATCCGCTATGATTAATTGTGATGCTGTGCATATATGTGATGATGTTTGTGATCTCTCTGTAAATATTGCTGATACTGTAAATGAGGTAGATAATCATTCTTGTCACGAATCTAACGCTGAGTTTTTAAAGCTACAAGATTCTTACAATTTACTTTCAAAACGCTTTAATCAACTAGAACAACATTGTATATCTTTAGAACTGAAACAACAAACTCAAAATGAGGATATTTTGATAACAAATAGTTGTGAAAACGGTGTTGAGACGAGTGACAAGATGATTGCAATTGTTAAAGCATTAGAGGAAGAGATTATGAGATTGAAGAGAGATGTGTCATCAAATGAAACACTAAAATTAGAACTAGAGGCTGCAGAGTCTAAAAACCAGGTCTTAGAAATTAGACTTTCGTCTGTTCTAGGGGAGATGGATCGGAACAGGGACTATCCGCTCTTTATGGTTCACTAGAAGAACGCTTCGCTTTTAATGCGGCACAGCAACAATCTTATGTTGAACAACTGAACCAAAAGTGTGAGGAAATCTCTGACTTAAACATCCTGCTCATTGACAAAAACATGGTTTTGGCCGAGTTAAAGGAGACACTTCTTCTCACCCGACAAGAAGTTGTTGATAACTTAGCTACCGACTCTGCACCGTCCACTAGTGCCCCAACAACCAAGTCAGTAGTGCTTTATAAGAACCCGCTTCATAAGAGAAACCCGGTTACCTACGATGATTATATGAGGAATGCCATTAAGCATGTAGATCTTGTTAGGGATATTTTAGACGATCTTTATGCCTTAGATCCTTCAAGTAGCTACTATTATTCGGCTCATGAATATATTAAGCGAGTTCAATATTGCTTAGCATATTTGCAATACATAGGTCAACCAGGTTCTGCACTACTTACTAATAGGCCCATTGCTGTAACTCCATTCAATAAGACTCCAGGAGCAAAACCGTCACTGGCACAATCAAGTAAGGCACCTTTAAAATCTGTTGCTAATGTTCCCACTTTGCCTTCTATAGGATTAAAAGAGACTACTACGGCTAAAGGATCGCCACTCAAGAAAGATAAGATCAAGCCCCCCACTAGTAGTACCAACAAGAAGAACGTAGAAGCTCACCATAGGAATGCTAGTTCAGTTTTAAATAAAAAGAATCATGTTAAGACTAAAAGCTCTGCGCCTGTGCAGAAGCCTAAACCATTCGTGAATTCTAATTTGAATTGTTGGAATTGTAATGAATGTATGTTTTCCCAACGTCATGATTTGTGTCTTATTGATCATGTGAATGAAATGAATGCCATTAGGAATGGTCTTGAATGGAAGCCAACGGGTAGAACTCGTGCCCAAGTTGGCTGGCAATGGCGTCCCACTGGTAGGACCTTTACATTAGATGGAAAAATGTGCCCTTTAACTAGGAATGCATCCGTTGAGGTTAGGTCTGAGCGTCCTTTAGTTAGGCACACTCGCACTCATGTATGGAAACAGCGCCCTTTAATTAGGTCAGCTCCCACTATAGTGCCTATCAGTGAAGAAATACCTCAGGATTTAAGCCAACTAGAATCTACACCACCAACTAGGAAGAAGAAGGCTAGGAAATCTAAGAAACCTAGAGTTAGCAAATCTAAAATTATTAAATCTGTACCTGCTAATAACAAGGAACACTCAGATTCTGATACCTCTACATTGTCTTCGTGTGGTGATATTTTCAGGTGGTCCAAATCATCCTGTGGTATTTGGACTCCGGTTGTTCAAAGCATATGACCGGAGATCGCTCGATGCTCCGAAATTTCGTCAGCAAGTTTCTTGGTACGGTTAAATTCGGGAATGATCATATAGCAAAGATAATGGGGTATGGTGAATATCATATTGGAAACGTTACGATTTCAAGGGTATACTATGTAGAAGGTCTTGGTCATAACTTATTCTCAGTAGGACAGTTTTGTGATTCCAACCTAGAGGTTGCTTTTCGACAACATACTTGTTTCATCCGCAACTTGGAAGGAAAAGATTTGTTGAAGGGATCTCGTGGTGCAAATCTTTATACGTTGTCTCTACAAGACATGATGGCCGCCTCTCCAGTATGTCTTCTCTCTAAAGCATCTAAGACCAAGTCATGGTTATGGCATCGCAGATTATCTCATCTTAACTTTGATGCTATTAATCATCTGGCTAAAAACGAATTAGTTCGTGGTCTTCCAAAGCTCAAATTTCACAAGGACCATTTATGTTCCGCGTGTTCAAGGGGGAAAAGTACCAAGAAATCATACAAGCCCAAAGCTGAAGACACCAATCAAGAAAAACTTCATCTTTTGCATATGGATCTTTGTGGGCCAATGAGAACTGAAAGTGTGAGCGGTAAGAAATTCATTCTGGTTATTTTGGATGATTTCTCCAGGTTTACATGGGTTAGATTTCTACGTACAAAGGATGAAGCACCGAAGGCTATCATCACTTTTCTGAAATTCATTCAGGTACGTTTGAATACTACTGTCTGCCGTATTCGTACAGACAATGGAACAGAGTTCGTCAACCAGACTCTTTGTGATTACTATGAGGGAGTTGGTATCTCACATGAAACATCCGCTGCACGCACTCCACAACTAAACGGTGTCGTTGAAAGACGGAATCGTACACTTATGGAAGCTGCTAGGACTATGCTTATTTATGCGAACACTCCATTGTTCTTGTGGGCAGAAGCTATATCTACTGCATGTTTCACCCAAAACCGTTCTATCATTCGGAAACGCCATGGAAAAACACCTTATGAGCTTCTACATGACCGTAAACCCGATGTTTCATTTTTTCATGTGTTTGGTGCTCTTTGTTATCCAAACATTAATAGTGAGAACTTGGGTAAGCTTCAACCGAAAGCCGATATAGGTATTTTCATTGGTTACTCACCGTCCAAGAAAGCATACCGAATTTACAACCGTCATCTTGGCAAGATTGTAGAAACTATGGACGCAGATTTCGATGAGCTGACAGCGATGGCTTCTGAGCAACACAGCTCTGAACCCGCGCTTCATGAGATGGGAACCGGTGCTATCAGTTCCGGATTAATTCCCAATAATCCTACTTCTACATCATTTTTACCACCAACAAGGCCCGAGTGGGATAAACTGTTTTAACCGTTGTTTGATGAATTCTTTGATCCCCCGACTGATGAAGTTCCAGCACCTGTAGTGATTGCTCCAATCCCTGAAGTGGTTGCTCAAGCTAATGAACCTTTATCTAATGCATCTTCAATTAACATTGAACCGGATGCACCTTTACCAAGTGATTCTCAAACTACACCTGAATCATCACCCCTCCATGTGCCTAATGATGTGGAAGAGGATTCTACTGATCACGATTTGGAATATGCTCACTTAAAAGAGCTTCCTTTCTTTGGTATACCGTTCCCTGAAAACCCTTCAGCCGCGTCTACCTCAGAAGAAGCTCCTTCTATTGTTCACTCCAGACCACCTAGGATTGAAAATCATAGCACCAAATGGACAAAAGATCACCCAATTAGGAATGTCATTGGAGATCTAGATCGACCAGTCTCTACACGCCATCAATTACAAGAGAGTGCACTCTATTGCTACTTTGATGCATTTCTCTCTGAAGTTGAACCTAAAGATTGGCAGCAGGCTATGACTCAATCATCTTGGATTGAGGCCATGCAGGAGGAACTAAATGAATTCCAACGACTTGAAGTATGGGAATTAGTTCCTCTCCCTGACAAGGTTAACATCCTTACCTTGTTATGGGTTTATAAGGTTAAACTCGATGAGATGGGTGCAGTATTGAAGAATAAGGCTAGATTGGTCACTAGAGGATATAAACAAGCCTTGGGTATAGACTTTGAAGAATCTTTTGCTCCTGTTGCAAGATTGGAGGCTATTAGACTATTCCTTGCGTATGCTGCTCATATGAATATGATCGTCTATCAAATGGATGTGAAGACGACATTTTTGAACGGTGAACTAAGGGAAGAGGTCTATGTTCGTCAGCCGGATGGGTTCGTTAGCACGGAGTTTCCTAATCATGTGTACAAGCTTAAGAAGGCTCTCTATGGGTTGAAATAAGCTCCACGCGCGTGGTATGATCTCCTCTCAACATATCTCATTTCGGAAGGCTTCTCCAAAGGCAAGGTGGACCCCACTCTATTCACTCTCAAGGAGGGCAACGACATGATTCTGGTACAAATTTATGTTGATGATATAATATTTGCTGCCACTAACATAGAATTGTCAAATCGCTTTGAGAAGATAATGTCCACACGCTTTCAGATGTCAATGATGGGAAAAATCTCATTTTTCTTAGGATTACAGATTTCTCAAAATCCTAGAGGCATCTTTTTTAATCAATCCAAATATGCTCTAGAATCTTTAAAGAAATATAACTTTGAAAATTGTGACCCCGTGGACACTCCAATGGTGGAGAAATCCAAGTTAGATGAAGATAGGAATGGGACTATTGTCGATCCAAAACTTTACCGTGGGATGATCGGCACCCTTCTCTATCTGACTGCTAGCAGGCCTGATTTGCAATTTGATGTATGCATGTGTGCCCGGTATCAGGCTCGGCCTACCGAAAAGCACCTACATGTTGTGAAAAGGATCTTTCAGTATCTAAAAGGAACACTTCATCATGGTCTGTGGTATCCGAAAGATTCCTCTATTGCTTTAATATCATACGCAGATGCCGATCATGCTGGATGTCAAGACACGAGGCGTAGCACTTCTGGATCTGTGCAACTCCTTGGAGATAGATTGATCAGTTGGTCTTCAAAAAGGCAGAAAAGCGCTGCAATTTCTAGCACGGAGGCTGAATACATCGCCATGTCCGGTTGTTGTGCTCAAGTCCTTTGGATGAGATCACAATTAACTGACTACGGTTTGGGATTTAACAAAATCCCGATGTATTGTGACAACAAGAGCGCCATTGCCCTTTGCTGCAACTATGTTCAACACTCTCGGGCAAAGCACATAGACATTCGCTACCATTTCATTAAGGAGCAGGTGGAGAACGGAGTGATCGAGCTGTATTTTGTCACTACTGAGTACCAGCTGGCAGATATGTTCACCAAAGCCTTAGATCGAGGACGAATCGAGTTTTTGATCGACAAGCTTGGCATGAAATCATTCACTCCAGCGACTCTCAAAGAGTTGGCAGAAGAATCAGCTGAATAGTCGTGGTAAACTATTCAGAGTATCCTTTGTTCGTGATCATGTATATTATAGTAAATATATAAACCACAAAAGAAAAATACAAAAATATAAAACCAACAAAAACCATAAAAAATATAAAACTTAGAAAAACCATAAAAATTATAAAATCCAGAAAAACCAAAAATATTTTTCGTTTTTAAATCGGGCATGTCTTTTAGTACGGTAATATTTACGGCCTTAGAAATGTCGATCAACATTGACACGGTGCCATAAATAGAGTCCGTATAAAAGTTGTACATTTTTAAAACATGCCCATTATGGCTTGTAGTTATTTCAGACTGCAACCCGCTTTTCATATTAAAGTCACGTATTTCCTTGGAAAACGTTGGCTCACAACGGGAATTAATTTTCTCGGGCATGATTTACAAGCCAAATCATGCAAAGGGATCAAGTTTACTTTATAACTTGGTCCAACACGAATCAGTGTACGTCTCAGTGCATTTATTTGTTAAAATAAGAGAAATCTTATTGACACCACGAATCAATCTTTTTCAAGATACTAAATGGAAATGTTTTCATCATTATTTGACTCTTTAAACAATGACTACAGCTCTTTAAATAGAAAACGGGTCATCGTTTAAGGGGGAGAAAATATTAAAATCATCTTCGTCATTAAATTGATTTTCAAAAGTGATTGTGGAAAATTTATGGCTAAATGGTAAATGAGTGGTATTGCTTTAGAAAAAGACTTGGGCTCGTTCAATGTGATAGGCATTGCTTTAAGATCTTGGAGATATGCTAATAGGTTGAGATGCTTAAGTTGTGTTGGCGAAATTTAACTATGCTTAGGAAAAAATGAAAAGATAAGTTATAAACAAAAAGGAAAAGAATAACGAATATAGGGACTTAAGGTGGCATTGTGTGAATCTTGTCAAAATTTGACCTAAGTCAAATGGATACCCCCGCCCCCTTTTTCTTTTCACTCACTGTATCATTTTCATCTTGCCGCCATTTTTATACACATACACAAGCTCTCAAAATTCGCGTGTTAATCAAATCCATTTGTTTCATTCGATCTTAGAAGGTAATTACATCAACATTTAACTTATAATTCGTCAAATTCTTCATCTAAATCTGGTTAATTGATTCTGGTATTAAACTTTATCAGATTTAGGGTTTATTTGCCTAATTAGGATTAATTGATTAAGGTTTTAGGTGGGATTCATGCGGAATATCATTAGATTGTGGTTTATTGCCTTAGTTTGCCTTAGAACTCACTAAATGCGACTAGATTAATCTTTCATAGCTGCGTTTCTTTAGTTCCGGATGAACATGGATATAAACTTCCGAATGAAGGAATTTTCTGAAAAACTTCCGAATGAAGGAAGTTTTGAACAAAACTTCCGAATGAAGGAATGTTCCGAACGAACTTCCGAATGAAGGAAGTTCCGAATGAAGGACATCCGAATGAAGAAGTTCCGAATGAAGGACTTCCGAATGAAGAAGTTCCGAATGAAGGACTTCCGAATGAAGAAGTTCCGAATGAAGGACTTCCAAATGAAGAAGTTCCGAATGAAGAACTTCCGAATGAAGAAGTTCCGAATGAAGGACTTCCGAATGAAGAAGTTCCGAATGAAGAACTTCCGAATGAAGAAGTTCCGAATGAAGGACTTCCGAATGAAGAAGTTCCGAATGAAGGACTTCCGAATGAAGAAGTTCCGAATGAAGGACTTCTGAATGAAGAAGTTCCGAATGAAGAACTTCCGAATGAAGAAGTTCCGAATGAAGAACTTCCGAATGAAGAAGTTCCGAATGAAGGACTTCCGAATGAAGAAGTTCCGAATGAAAAACTTCTGAATGAAGTAGTTCCGAATGAAGAACTTCCGAATGAAGAAGTTCCGAATGAAGGAATGTTCCGGATGAAGAAGTTCCGAATGAAGGAAAGTTCCAGATGAAGAGTTGTTTGATTGATAGTGTTTGCATGTTTTAAGTACTTGGTGAAATATGTTATGCTTAGAAATAAGAATGATATATATCTATCTATTTTTGTGCATCAACCTTTCATGTCTTATCTTAAGCAGATACAATGACTAATCCAACAGTACAAGCAATCCAAGACTCTAGAGAAACCGCAATTGCCGAAGCACGAACACTCAAGTTCATACCAAACAACCACCGGCTAAAACCAGTCTCAAAATCCACTCACCATGGTTTCAAAGTCGCCATAGCAATTCTTGATCAATCTCATTTCAAGAATGCTTTAAGGAGTACTGCCTCGGTGCCTTATGATTATATGTATGAGTTTTGGGCTACCAAGGAAAGCACTTCGAACAAGATCACCTTCACCATCGACAACAAACAGCAGACACTTACTGTATCAGACTTCCGTAAGATATTCGGCATTAGGGATTCACCCAAAGGTATGGTATTCTCGAGGGATCCTACTAAAGACGAACTCATGGAGTTATTTGATGCTATTGGATGTCCTGAAATACGAGTTGCGTCTGAGTTTACCACTGCTAAAGTAGGACAACCTTGGAGAGCATTGTTGGGTATTCTCAGTAGATGTCTTACACCAAAAAACAAGTGGGCATGATGCTTTGCGCAGTCCAATAATGAACATCTTCCATGGGATGTACAAAGGTGCAAATGCAGATTATGCTTTATTGTTATGGGAAGAATTCACCTTTCAACTCTTTCATAACAAGAAGCTGAAGACTAATTTCTTTGCTTACCCTCGGTTTATCAAGCTTATCATTAACTATTGCATGAAGAATGATGTTACAATTGATAGACGTGCAGCAAGTCGTCATCACACTGAAGAGGCTGATCATATTGTGGATTTAAGGCATGAAGTACCATCTGGTGATGTGATTCCTGGTCCTATTCCCGATTACCTTCTGACGGAAAGAATTAAGGGTTCTGCTGATTACAAGCTACTGCAGCTAGAAATCAAGAAGCTAAAAGCAAGCCTTCAGACTGGAGAAGACTCGTCTACTACGGTCAAGAGTAAAGGTAAACGCAAGCAACCAGCTGCTTTACCTGAACCCGAAACCAAGAAGAAGAAGACTGAGGTTAAGAAGGGAAAGGGTAAGGCTGATGAGTTAGCTCTACGAGACGAAGAAGATGTTGTTGATCCTACTCTTGACAAGACGGAGAGAAAAATGATGAAGATAGCTATTGAAAGGAGTAGGAAAGATACGGGCGGTAGTGGTTCAGGTGCAAGGATAAATATTGAAGAAGAGTATGAGGAGCCAGAGGATATTGATGAGTTTGGGTCACCTGAACGGTATTCTACTTCGAAGGAGCCATCAATCCTTGTTTCAGCAAGTGTTGAAAAGGAGTCTGGTGCTCCTACAATCATGGTGTCTACTCAACCGTTAGTAACTCAACCTATAGCAACTCAACCTCCAACAATACAACCCTTACCAACCAGACCGGCTTCAACACCATTCCTTCCACCACCAATAACTCCCATCCTTAGTACCGTAGTAACAACCGAGCCTCTTCAATCAACCCAGAGCAGCTCTGCAACATCTACAATGGCTGCATTGGTGATGGCCGAAATGTTGGATAAACATACGGATAATCACAAAAGAGAAATGGATGAACTTCGCCAAGAGCTACATAGACGCGTTCAAAGTAAAGAAGCATCGAGGAAAGCCCAAGAAGAGATGCTTGCTAAGTTCGCTGCAGATATGGAATTGACACGAAAAGCTCATGCAGAAGAACTAGCTCAGGTTAAGCAGGCTGAGGCTGATAAGCATGCTGCACGAATCACCAGACTTCAAGCGATGAGGGATAAATATAAGGAGCAGAAAGAAGCACTTGAAGCTTCTGTTGAAGAGAGAGTGCAATAATCTGTTGAATCCATTATGCCTAAACTGCGTGATGAGTTGAAGACACTCGCGGCTGAGAACTTGATGATCAAGTCATCCAATCCCTCTGAATCCGCCTACAAAATTGCCTATGACTTGACGGATTTTGAATTGAAGAAGATCCTCAAAGCTCGTATGAGGGAACTTGGATCGTTTGATAAATCTAGGATTCAACGGGCTCTTTACAAATCCCTGAATGACGCTATCATGGAGGATGATAAGTTATTTAAAACGTTTGGAAGTGTGGTACCATATCACATTCTACCTGAGGAAGAAAGGGAAGAAAGTGAAGAAGAAGAGGGTACTGGTGAAGAAGAGGAAGAAGAAGAAGAAGAAGAGGAAAAGTATGATGATGATGATGATGATGATGATGATGATGAGGATGATGATGATGATGATGATGATGATGATGGCGATGATGGTGGTGATGGGAATGAGGAGAGTGCTAGGGGGAGCAACGAGGATAGAGATGAGAATGATGAAGGGGGTAAACAACCTGAAAAGGGGGATAAGGTTGCCAGCTCAAAGAAACCTGCTAAGTCTGGAACCAAGTCCAAGAAAGATGCAGCGGCAAAGGAAAAATTTTCCTCAACGGAATCAAGACGATCCAAGTGGCGCCACGATGTGAATGCTACTACGGCGTCATCGATTCCTGGTACATCTATTGCTGTGTCTATACCTGTTACCACTAACCCTATTAGTTCTGTTGTTGTTGCTCCTGTGATTGCAGAATCAGTAACTGAACCTGAAGCTGCACAACACTCACCCGTTCTTGACACCGCCGAGATGCCTGAATCCGAACCAGCAGATGTTCGCGTTTCTACTCCTCTACAACAAGAACAACAATCTACTGTTCCTAAGTCAAGCACACGAGACTGGGCAGACACGTTGGAGATTGACGAGACTGCACCACCACAGGCTTGGATCACGGCAGCGGCGCAATATGATCCAATCACAGACTCTGACAGAGATGTCTTATATCTCCGTATCCGAAGTCCGATTGACTTATGTGCATTTCTGGCTCATGAGTATAAGACTTCAGTTACTCCGTCGTTGGTGAAGAGAGCGCTGAAGGATAAGAGAATTCGCGCCAAAACCCGGTTAACCCGAATGGAGTTCGAGTACTATGCTGATGAGATCCTGAAAGCTCTGAATACCGTTCAACGGCCAGGTCTTCATGAATCAGAAAGAGCTCCACCTCCACTTGATCCTACTCAAGATAATCAGATTGCTCTCGACTTCTTCGTCACCTATGATCTTGAGTATCTTCTGAAGGGTTCATCAGAGTACGCAACCTCCTTGACATTGCTGAAAGCTGCCAACTGGGGGACAATACCCTGGATCGAGGAAAAGGTAAACCGACTCTGGGTCCCAAAGGTAACTCGTAATTATGATATGTATGTTGTTATAGGTGCATCTCATTGGGACGAACGAGTCCGAAGGGCATACAGGGGTTGCTGCCTAGTCAATTCAGGAAGTAACGTTAGATCCGATATCCGCATCTTCAGCATCTTAGGGTTGAAAACTGAAGCCAAGAATGGCTATTATCATGTGACGGAGATTCGCTTGAAAAGGGAGGATGACAGAGAATACAAAATCCAGCAGGGAGATTTTTCTATCATTCGCCTTGAGGATATCGAAGATATGCTGCTTCTGATGACCCGAGATCAACTCACACATATTCCTCGTGAAGACCTCATTGCCTTGAATACAGCACTTCGTATGTTCACACGAAGCGTTGTTATCAAGAAACGAGTTGAAGATCTTCAGTTGGGAGTCGAAAGCTACCAAAAGAAGCTCAACTTAACCCGTCCAGTGAATCAAGTTCTACCTCAACATGTAGATAGATGTCCTTATACCGGCATTTCTGTCCCGAATTGCGGCATTTTCTACTTGAACAGTCGAGGTTTAATGAAGTTTATGAGGGTGGGTGAGCTTTATAAGTACAGTGATGGGACTCTTCTACAAGTCAGAGGAAAGTTGGAGCATCTTAACTCGGGTGGGACTTTGCCAGAGATGACGGAGGATTGGCATCCGGGTTATCGGCAGATGGCGAAGTATGTGATCAAGAAGATTGATCAAAAGCTCCGTGAACGTAGATTGATGAGGAGCTTGGAAAGATTCGTTGGTGGTAGACCATATGGAGTGCACCACAAGTTACTGCAACGATCCATCTAATGGGTCGTACATTTCAGGTCCACTTTATATTGGTTTTCAATTGTGAATATGTATATTTGTGAATATTGTGCTTGTACGGCTTGATGTAGTGTTAAAGTATGATAATTTTTCAAGAATTTCTCACGAGATTCTAAATCTTTCAAAAGATATCATACTAAAGCACTACAACTATCCCTTATTAATTTAAGGGGGAGCATTAACATGTTCTATGGCCAAACATCAATTTCATTTTTACCCAAAGACCGGTTAATCCATTCAATATCCTAAATATTAATGGTTAACATTTTGTATAAGGGGAGAAAATGGGATTAAGGAGACATAAATGATACTTGGTTAAAAGATGAAAAAGACTTAACGATATTCCAACTTAATATGTGTAAAGCACGTGTTAAGGGGGAGCGTTTTTGATGATCAAAAACACCTAAGGTACGAAACTTTTGATGTCAATATCACAAGTACTTTAGGTGATTTTCAATGATTTTTCATGGTGGCAATTCCTTCCCAAAACACGCTTAATTCACGACGAATGTGGTGACAAAAGGGTGGTAGGAATAGGTTTAGTCCAATGATTCATCAGAGCCGATGGAATCTTCCCAAGGACAATTCCCTAGATAGAATTAGAAGTCCTAGGAAAGATGGAGAAAGAATGTGAACGTAGCTGAATGCCGACCAAGTACTTAAGCTAGCACTGGAACAATCACAACAAGGTGCTAGTGATGACGTATTGGTAAGCATTGAAGGGGTTGAAGAATGAAAAAGAATTGTAAAGATAAAGGGTGTAAAGAAAGAAGCCCTCCTTACAACTTTAGGCAGAAACCGGGTCAATACATATGCTATTGAGGTCATTTTTGAGCATGATTCTCGGTATTGAAGAAAGACATCATGGACCCAGTGATGCAATGCACAACCCTTCCCAGCTAACTCAAATATCTCTCAAAAGGTATTTGTTTTAATCACACGGAGATCAACACGTTATCTATTGGTTTATTCACTCCGAATAGACTGGTATTGAAAAGGTGGCACTCCTCTCCAGCCATCGCTCACTAAATCAAAACGCACTATCGAGTCTAGAGCCAAGAGATCATCAAAAGTCTCATTAGGACACTTTCCATTTATTCCTTGCTTTCTCACACACTGTGAAAAGTAAGATATTTTCATGAGTCCTACGCAGTATTCCTGTAATATTGCCAGAACACCCGAGTAATACGCAAGTATTACAATGAAGATGGAAATCCTGCTTGAGCCAACATCAAACAAGCTCATGGTAGGTTACACGTGCGGTCTTTTAGAACCAATCTTGTGAAAAACTGGAAAGAAACAGTAGTTTAATTCTTAATTGAATTTAAACTCGTTCCAGGCCTCTACGCATTATCATACGATCTTGCCAGAACACTCAGAGTGACTCTTTATTGATTACAGTGATGAGTGGAAATCCTTCTAGTGTTAACATCAAACAGCACTTGGTAGGTGACGTGCAAGATTCTTTATGAATTGAGCTCGTGACAACTGGAAAGCAACGATGGTGAAAATCTTAATTGAAATTCACTTGTTCCAGGTTTCATGAATTGACGGCTTAAAATCACAAGGATAATTTATCCAAGTGATTCACTCTTTATGTTCGCAGTCAGCTTTGGACGGTCGAATAAAGAGAACGGGTTTACCCGCGAAATCCTGTCAGGAAGTTACTTAATTGAAACTATCCGTCACGGGTACGATATCTAATATCGTCCAACGGTCTTCACCGACCGGAGGTAAAATGCTACCGAATAAGAATAAAATGTTCAAAGCCATTTTATTCGTGTCGTTGTTGTGTACCTGTTGAAGACGGTGGCGTTGCTGTGTACCAGTGAAGACGGTGGTGTTGCGGTGTACCTGTAGAAGTCGTTCCCACATGCTTATGTTTTTCTGCATAAAGTTCAGCAAAATTCAAGAAACTGCAAAATGAAGTCTTCCGCTGTACCAAACTCTGAAGCTTTCGAGAATTCAACAAAAAGACATAAGCGTGTGGAACATGGAGTCACGAGGAGGCAAAATTCACAAAAAGGCAAAGATCGCACGTGAAAGGCCAAAAGAACAATGCTCTCAAGACAAAGCCAAAAAGATCAAATCAAAATATTCACAACAAAAAGAAAAAAGAAGAAAAGACTACGAGCTAAAGAACGAAGACTTAGTATAGTATGCTAGGTTTAGGACTTTGTAACGTGGAGTGACCTCCCTTAGGGGGAGATTGTTAGAAATACGTTTTTACGTATATTAGAAGTATCGGTCACTCCACAATATTATTTATGTTGTAATAGCTCGTAGTTAGAGTATGCTTATTAAGTTAAGTAAGAACCGGTCCATGGGCTTGTCATGGACCGGTCCAAGCCCAATGTTGCTTGGAAGTATAAATACCCATTTCCTCCTTGGAAAGGGGTTGGTTGTTGTTCATTTTCATGTTTTCATTTAATAAAGCAGACACACATTTTCTCTCACTTTCTCTCTCTAGTTTCTCTCTCTAGAAAACATCAACCCACTTCATAGATTAATAGGTTATCAAGATTCTACAATCAACATAAAGTATATTGTTCAACAGCAAAGGATAGAAATAGTTTTTAGACGAACATTCTTCCAAAAGCCAAGCCACAACCTCCACAGCAAAGCTCCATGCTCCATCACTTCCTATTACCTGAAATACATGCTAGAACGAGTCAACAATAATGTTGAGCGAGTCTATAGGTTTAGAAAATCACATTTGAACACAAGAAGAAAATCAATCATAATCACTTATAGAATTGCCGTACACAAAATCTATATTCAAGGCAATAATAATAATAAACATTGTATTTAAGCTCATGACACCGACCCCTTAACCAAATAGTCACCCACGCCAAATGCCGGCATGACTAGAATAAAACCATTGCC
The DNA here is from genome assembly GCA_025667525.1 of Glebionis coronaria. NCBI lineage: Eukaryota > Viridiplantae > Streptophyta > Magnoliopsida > Asterales > Asteraceae > Glebionis > Glebionis coronaria. The sequence continues at coordinate 390,610 of JANFOE010000509.1, read as the reverse complement.
CCTCTAGGGTATCAGTTGCTAGAATACCACATTCTTATTCTCGTAAAATTATCCTTCCCAGCGGGTTACTTAACGTAATGCCCTGGTCTCAGATAGGGTGGTCAACCCAATAGTACTATCATTAGAATAAGCGGCTATTCCCGACTCACAACATCAAGTCAGAAGATAGTTAACGGCTCATGAATTTAGGGTCTTTAGCAACAAGGTACTCAATACAATGTAATCAACTTAGGCAACATTTGGGTCTAACAATTACTCATGACTTGTGTTCATTTATTTTCAAATAGCATGTATCCCCCTCGCGGGTATAAAACATTTAGTAGCTAGCATAAAAAACGAGGCTACAGACTCACCTTAGTATAAGAGATCTAGCGAGATGATCGTCGATGATAATGGATGCCTTTCAAACACGAGAACCGCTACCTATCAAATAAGGCGCGTTCATTAATAATGACTCGAGAAATAAATCATACATAACAACATCAAACTCAAACTCATAAAGTCAAGATAAACTCGAGAGAAAACGATATAAATAACTTTATCATACTTTACTAGACATTTACTTTACCATTTTACACTTTTAACAAAGTCCGACGGCACATACTACATGTACTAGCTTATTTACCCCTTTTAAACTTATGAACCGTTTATGAAACGAATCGATAAACTAACTTACTATATATAGAAATTCCTCCTACAAGTTTATCAAATGATATTACTTTTAAAGTCCTTTACCCGACTCATTTTCAAACTACAAAATCCGGACAGATTTACGTTAATTTTTCATACAACCTTTTTAACTTATTTAAATGACTCCATTTACAAAATCGACACCCTAACATCAACATATATGAACCATAACATTCAAATCATCATCAAATTTAAAACCTTTAGATCAAAATGAAGTTTTTAACAAAATTCTTGCAACAATCACCATTGATCATGGCAAGAACACCATGCATGATCATGGTTTCTACCTACCAACATCAAAAAATAAAAATGCCTTGCATGTAAGATTTTCTTATACCAAAATGATCCATGATCAATTATAAGAGTTGGTCTTGCTTTAGTTTTGCTCAAATCATCATGAAAATCAAGTTAAAATTGAAAATTGAATGGTTTTGGGGTGGTGGTGGATGTTACGGCTATATAGAGAGAGAAGAGAGAGATAGTGGAAATTTTGAGTGGAAATTATGTGTTGTGTGTGTTTGTTTAGGCTTTATATATAGTGCATGAGGGACCATTGTTGTAATTTTGCAATAGTTGTGGCTCAAAATGAAAATAGTTAGATAAAAATGCGGGAAATAACTATCAGTCAATTTTTAAAATATTTACGGGGCTCGAGTTTCATAAAGATACTTTTAAAATTTTAAAACGTACCTCAAATATAATAATATCGACTCCCGACTCGACTTAACACGTCATTTAAAATAAAACATCAAAAATGACAAAAATCGAACAACCGACAATAAGATGTAAAATATTTGGCATCCATCGACATAACGTTTGCTAATACTCCTTATACTTAATAAATATAAAATATAAACCTTCCAACATCGGTTTAAACTTAAACATCCAAAAATAAATATCATTCAAACTCATCCAAAATTTCAAAAATAATCGTAAAATAAGATTAAGCAATGACCTCGGTTTTGGGTTGTCACATATGACAATGTAGGATGGTTTGCCATTAATGCCAATGGTTCTTGATAAGATCCATGAGAGATTCGTTTTTGGATCACATGCTTCTCGTGTTGTTGTAAGAAGGAATAGAGTTGATCTAAATTTGACTTGTCAAATCTCGAATCATCTTAACATCGGTGACATATTGACTCCATTCTTGGGGTAACGTGTTCAAGAACTTTGTGTTTAGTTGAAACTGAGCAATCCTTAGATTATACACGTTCATGTCATTCATCAAAGTAGTGAAACGCCAGTAGTAATCGTGAAGAGTCTCCCCTGGAATGTTTGTAAACCTATCAAAAAAGTCATACAATCGACACTCTCGTTCTTGCTTAGTTAGAGAGGTCCCTTCTAACTAAAAAGCTTATCGATCCCAAAGATCCTTTGCCACTGTGTGTTCACTTACCATTCTATAGATATCGGGTGGAAGGGATTGAAGTATTGTCTGAACGGCCCTTTCATCTGCATCGGCAATGATTTTGTTAGCATCGGTTAACTCATGATACAACCTTTCTCGCGTCACATTGTTGACGATAACTTCTCCCTAATCTAATGGACCTTTTTCAATTGATTGAAGCATAAGTCGACCATCAGGTTTGCCCATGATGTAAGTTTTCATGCGACCTTGCCATGCTTCAAATAAATCTTTGATGAGCAAAGGTGGGTGAGTGTCGGTACCCGAGATGATTGAGATATCGGTAAGCGAAGTCATTGTTGGCATATATGAATTTGAATTCATTTTATGATCCCTTGAATAAAGATTATCAAAAATGATCAATCAATGAAATAAGGTTATGTGTTTTTGTATTGTTGAATGAAAGATGTTGTTATCTTTTTGATGTGTGTGTTTTTGAAATTTAACAAATTACCAAATTAATGCAAGATAGAAAAATCCTCTAAGTTATGCAACTTTTATCCAAAAAACAAATTCTATCGGAATGTGTCAAGTGTCGGAATGTTGATTCTGTCGGAATACCCTTTCTGTCGGAATGATTACAAGTATCGAAATGTTGGTTCTATCGGAATGTTGATATGTCGGAATGTCCTTCTATCTGAATGTTGGATCTGTCGGAATGTTGATCTGTCGGAATGTTGATCTGTCGGAATCCTGATCGCAATATGGCTAAAACTATTTGGACAGAGTAACGTTTTAATATCCCTTAAAAACCGTCGGAATCCTCGATCGCAATGAGTGATCGGAATAACCGTCGAAATAAGGTGTCTGAATCCTTGTGATTGCAAAGTAAAACCTTTGGGTTATTGCGATCGAGCCTCACTTACTTGTACTTTCCGATGGAATCAGTAGCTAGAATTTCGGGAAGATGAAACAAGAAAGTTCTCAACTTTTGATCCAAAAGATTTGTGTTTTAACCGAAACCAAGATACCCAAATCACAAATACACGAATAAAGAAGGTATGCGACTTAAGAACACTAACAAACACGAAATTTTTTTGAAGCTTTGGTAAAAAACAATAAAAAACATACGAAATGCTTAAATAAGCATTAACAACACAAAGACCAACATATATTTCATCCCATGCTCTTGATACCAATTGTAGAACAATGATAATCTTTGTATTTCAAGAGGGTTGATGTATTTCTAGAGAGAAAAACAAGAGAGAGAAGTGAGAGAAAAGTATGTGTATTAACTAGAGAAATTAAACAACCAACACCTCTTTCCATGGTGGAAAGAGGTTTATATACCCAAGTCCTTAATGGACTTGGGCCTCCGGCCCATGAACATGCTCATGGGTCGGGCTTAACATAAATGTAACTTAAAAACTACTACGAGCCTATAACTATATTGCTGGAGTGACTGAGACTTTCTTTATACGTAAAAACGTATTTCCAACAAAGGCATCACTCTAAGATCTCCAATAAACTTCCTAATCCAAACATCTTCCATTGCAGCTTCTGAAGCAGCCATGTACTTAGATTGAGTAGCATGCATTGCAATCGTTGTCTGTTTCATAACTGCTCCTCTATTGATAATAAACACGTAACCCGTGTGAGACTTCATATCGTCTTTATCACATTGCCAAGACGCATGCCATAACCTTTCACATTCAGTTCTGTGTCTGGTTTCCCTCCAAATACCAAAAACATATCTTTCGTACTCTTTAAATACTATAGAATATGTTTAATATCAGTCCAGTGGAGCTTCCCTAGATTCTGTTGGTGTCTAATCAAGTTCTGAGCAAACGCCACATCAGGCATTGTGCATCTTACATCATACATAATAGATCCTACAGCCTAAGCGTAAGACACCTTTTGCATGTATGCCTCCTCTTCAAGAGTTGATGCATCCATCTCATGACTCAGATTATGCTTAACTTCCATAGATTGAAAACCATTCTTGGAATTATGCATATTATACTTCTTCTATATCTTATCTATATAAGGATCTTGACTTAGACCAATTAACCGTCTTTTCCTATCTCGATAGATCTTAATTCCCAGAATGTATGCAACTTCTCCCAAATCCTTCATAGAAAAACATTTACCAAGATAATCCTTAACAACTTTAACTCTTGGAATGTTACTTCCCATATTTATATGTCACAACATATAGTACTAGAAATACTACATCACCCCCACTAGCTTTGCGATATACACATGGCTCATCACGATTTTGAATAAATCCAAACTTTTTTATTTCTTCATGAAATCATTTATTCCATTGACGTGATGCTTACTTCAAACCATAAATAGATCTTTGAAGTTTGCACACGTGTTTTGGATTCTTAGAATCAACATACCCTTCTGGTTGTTGCATATAGATGTCTTCATCTAAGTGACCGTTCAAGAAGGCAGTTTTAACATCCATTTGCCATATCTCATAGTCATAGTATGCTGATATTGCTATGAGAATCCTAATAGCTCTTAAGTCTGCTACATGAAAAAATGTCTCCTCATAGTCTAAGCCAAAAGTTTGAGTAAAACCTTTAACTACTAAACGAGATTTATAGGATTGTACTTTTCCGTCCATGTCGGTTTAATTCTTGTATATCTACTTGAGTCTCACTACTTTAGCATTTGGTGGTTGATCTACAAGAATCCAAACATCATTAACTTTCATGGATTTCATTTCCTCATCCATAGCAACCATCTACTTATCCATCTCAGGATCAAGCATGGCGGATTTATAATTAGCAGGTTCTACAAGATCCCCTACTTCATCATCATCCTCTATATTTAGACATATATTGCTATTTGCATTTTTAATCCTTTCAGATATACGCAGAGGAACTAATTCCGGTGGAACCGCCAGACTTTCTGGTTCTACAAGAATTATTTCGCTAGTGTTTTCAGAAGGTAATGTATCTATATGACTCTCTTCAAGATCATAATTCCTCCCACTGAATTCTTGATTTACAAGATCACTTTCAAGGAAGTCTCCATACCTAGCAACAATAACTTTGTTCTCAGGTGGATAATAAAAGTAGTAACCCATAGTTTCCTTAGGGTATCCTATAAAGATACATTTCACATATCGTTGTTGGAGTTTGTCACCCGAGTCACGTTTCACATACGCCTCGCAACCCCAGACCTTTAAATAAGACAAATATGGATTCTTGCCATGCCATAGTTCATATGGTGTCTTATTCACCTTCTTCGTGTGAACCATATTTAAAATGCAAACAATAGAATCTAAAGCATAATCCCAAAAGGATCATGGTAAAGTTGTAAGATTAAACATAGATCGCACCATATCTAATAATGTACGATTTCTCCTTTCAGATACACCATTTTGTTGTGGAGTATAAGGAGAAGTAAGATGCTGAACAATTCCATTCTCACTTAGATAATCTATAAACTCTTGACATAAATATTCACCACCTCTATCAGAAAGAAGAGCTTTAATCTTCTTTCCTAGTTGTAATTCTACTTCTGCTTTAAACACTTTGAATGTTTCAAATACCTCATGTTTATGCTTAAGTAAATAAACATAACCATAACAGCTATAATCATCCATAAATTTTAAGAACTAGTTAGCACCTTTCTTTGACAAATGTCTAAGTGATCCACACACATCCGTGTGTATTAAACCAAGTAGATCAGTAGCCCTTTCAATATTACTATTAAAAGGTTTCTTTGTCATCTTTCCAAAGATACAAGACTCACATTTATCAAATGATTCATCATTGATATTTTCCAAAAGACCTTCACGTTGAAGCTTTTGTATACGAGTCTTCCTAATATGGGCAAGTCTACAACGCCGAAGATAAGAAGAGTTCTTGTCAAACTTTCTCTTCTTATTCATGCTAAATACATAATTATTATTATACTTGGATTCATTTTCATACATGTCGATTTCAAACACACCATTCACATAAATTGCATTAAAATAGAAAATACCATCATTCCAAAAAGAAATTCCATTATAATCAATAGTGTGAACGAATCCATTATTCAACAAACAAGAAAAGGAAATAACACCCCTAACAATTGTCGGTGTATAATGACAATCATTTAAAATCAGTCTTAAACCCAAAGGTAAAACTAAATTAAATGTTCATATAGCTTTAACCGATGCTTCTGGGCTATTGCCCACTTGCAGAAATTGTTCCCCATAGGATAGCTTTGTTTCAAGATTAAATCCATGCAGCACATTACAAATATTAATACCGCATCCCGTATCATATACCTAGGAATTTAATTTGTATGTCAAATTAAATAATTCGATGATTATTAAAGTACCTGAAGCTGCAACACTCTGCTCATACTTCTTCTTTGTTTCTCGCAACTCTTCGAGGTAAAGAGGACAATTCCTCTTTAGTGACCACTTGCCTTGCAATGGTGACAAGTCTCATCCTTATGAGATTGATTCTTCTTGACAAAGTTCTGCTTAGGTTTCTAATAAGTCGCAACTTGCTAGCCCTTATCACCATTTCCTTTGCTTTTCTTCTTGTTCGCTTACGGTTTTTGCTTACTTACTCTACTCTTTTGTATTGCTAGTACAAGAGGAGTAGAGTTTGATGCCTTGTCTTTTAACCCCTTTTCATAGTCACCGAGCATTGCATGAAAACCATCAACTGACTTCCCCGTACAATGCATATTATAGTTTCAAACAAAATCATTGAAGTCCTTGTTAAGGGACCTATTGATCTAGTTGATAGCCATATTATGATCATAGGGTTTTCCTAGTGCAATAAGCTTTTCCATATAACCCCTCATCTCCATGTAATGGGCACTAACAGACTTTCCAGGACTTTGCTTGCAGCTATGCAAAGCATCTACTAAGTCGTAGATCTCCAAAGCTTGCGGCTTCTCGAAAATAGCCTTGAGTTAATCAAGCATACGCTTAGGCGAAAATAACTCATACTTCTTTTGAAGCGGAGGGGACATTTTCCCTAACATTAAGCAAGCCACCTCTGAGTGCTTCTTAACATTAATAGCGTGTTCAAGCTTTTGCGCTTCAGAAGCTCTTTCAGTAAGATCCTCCAGATAAGGAGTGGTCAAAAAATCAATAGTACCCGCTACTCTCAAGACAATTCTTAGTGAGTGGTACCAATCATTGAAGTTTTAGCTAGTAAGTTCAGGATGATCAAAAAACATTTTAAACGCGGAATGTGTAGTATTTACTGATCATAAAAGTCTTCAATATATTCTTCATCAGAAAGAACTGAATATGAGACAGCGATGTTGGTTAGAATTACTTGTTGATTACGACTGTGAAATTCGTTATCACCCAGGAAAAACCAATGTAGTAGCTAATGCTTTAAGTCGAAAGGAGCGTGTTAAGCCGTTAAGAGTTAGATCATTAACGATAACTCTTTTACCGAAGTTACCTACCCAAATTCTCGAAGCGCAAGAAGAAGCACTTAAGGTAGAAAATGTAGGAGCTGAGAAATTGAGAGGAATGGATAAAGAATTTGAAGTACGTTAAGATGGAATTCATTGTATTAAATATCGTAGTTGGTTACCTGCCCATGGTAATTTACGAGATTTGATTATGCACAAGTCTCATAAATCGAAGTATTCTATACATCCTAGTTCTGATAAGATGTATCAAGATATGAAGAAACTCTATTGGTGGCCTAACATGAAGGCAATCATAGTAGAATACGTTAGTAAGTGTTTAACGTGTACAAGAGTTAAAGCAGAGTATCAGAAACCATCCGGTCTGTTGATACAACCAAAGATTCAAATATGGAAGTGTGAAAGAATTACGATGGATTTTGTGACTAAATTACCTAAGACATCAAATGGACATGATACCATATGGGTTATTTTCGCTCGTCTTACAAAATCTGCGCGATTTCTTCCTATTAAAGAGACTGATAGTATGGAAACTCTTACGAGATTATACATTAAGGAAATAATCTCTCAACACGGAGTGTCTATATCTATTATCTCAGATCGTGATAGTCGTTTTAAATATGTATTTTGGGGATCGATGCAAAGTGCCTTAGGTACTCAATTGGACATGAGTACGACATATCATCTACAAACAGATGGACAAAGTGAAAGGACTATTCAAACTCTCTAAGATATGCTTAGAGCTCGTGTGATAGATTTTAGAAAGGATAGGAGAAACATATATCTTTAGTAGAATTATCTTATAACAATAGTTAGAATGCTAGTATTAAAACAGCGCCTTTCGAAGTACTTTATGGAAGAAAGTGTCGATCGCCTGTTTGCTGGGCCGAAGTTGGAGATGTTCAACTAACTGGACTAGAAATAATACATGTGACTACTGAAAAGATTGTTCAAAATCGAAAACGATTACAAGCTGCACAAGATAGACATAGGAGTTACGCTAATACTAGACGTAAACCTTTGGATATTGTAGTAGGAGATCGTGTTATGTTGAAAGTTTCGCCTCGTCAAGGAGTTATTCGATTCGGAAAGAAAAAGAAACTGAATCTAAGGTATATCGGACCATTCAAAATAACCAAAAGAATGGGCCTTGTGGCATATAAAATAGAGCTACCTGAAGAAATGCTTATTTGATGAATCTGTCATCATACCAATGAAAGAACTTCAACTCGATGATAAGTTAAATTTTGCAGAAGAGCTCATAGAAATTATGGATAGAGAAGTAAAACGCTTGAAGTAGAGTCGTATCCCAATAGTTAAGGTACGATGGAAATCGAAGAGAGGACCTGAGTATACTTGGGAACCTGAAGATCAAATTCGAGCTAAATAGCCGCATCTATTTTCTTCTGTTACCCCTAGTTCTAGATAAATCTCGGGACGAGATTTAAAATAAAGGGAAGACACTATAACATCCAGTAGTTTTGACTAATGTAATATCTATATTTATAAATAAAGAGTTGATTTTACTAAGAAATTTTGCTTTTTATTATGATATGTGACTGAATTGTTGAATATATGGATACTCACTATCTCAATTATCACTTCCACATATGCCTATATGTTACATGCACTATGTATATATCAAGTCTGAGTTCTAAAGATGACTATATGTACAAATAATGAATAACAACAACTCAAATACAACAAGGATACCCTTAATAGCCATAGAAACCCTAGAAATCCTTATAAACTAATATTCCAAGAAATATAACTACATAAAAACTATGTACTATTATTAAACACCTTATACTAATTTTAACCTACCATATAAATAAAAGGGAAATAAACAAAAAACACTAATATTCACTAATCATAAGCTAATTACAAGAAAATGACCTAAAACCAAGATTAGCATATAAAATCTAATCTATAATGAATTAGACTCTAATCGTTTGCAACAAATTCTAAAACTCAACTAAGTATCATAATAAGTTAATACATTTATCTTAAACCAAGTTAAAAATAATTAAAGCATAAAGTACAAGTTTTCAAAGCATATGACCTTAAGATTACTTAAATAATCCTAGAATATGATCAACATATATAAACCCTTAAACTAAAAATGTAGAACCCATAGGAGTCACAAACATACTATATAAGACTTACAATAAGCTTACATTAAGATACAAACCCTAATTACCCAAAATAGAAAGTCATTAGGCTTAATGATATAGAAACCCTTATATTAAGAAATCTACATGGAATCATTACCTAGTCTTTTAGGACAAGTCTACAAATAATCATAGGACTTCATTAAGGTTATTAGATTATGTATAGACAATGTACAAGTAACCTAATTCACAAGGCACAAGATTTCAATGCATGACATGTAAATTAGGTCAAAATAGGTATTTTCACTCTTTAGACATGTTTAGCTAAACTAAACCATTAAACCAAGGGTGAGAAATCTTTAGACACTTAAGACACAATTTCTAGGACCTAAATTAAGTTTACATCAGTATCTAAGAGGAGGATAATCACTTTTACTAAGATTAAACTCTAGATCATTAGAAAACCCTAATCTACAAAAGTATACTTCCCATTTTCACATCAAACCTTTGGTAAACTTCAAACCAAGGACCCAAATCTCTTAAATAGAATGTCTAAGCCCTAACTAAGCCTTAATCATTCACTAATCATTAAGCCTATTGACTTTCTATTTTGGGTAATTAGGGTTTATATCTTAATGTAAGTTTATTCTGGGTCTTATATAGTATGTTTATGACTTCTATAGGTTCTACATTCTTAGTTTAAGGGTTTATATAGGATAATCATAATCTACGGTTAATTATAGGAGCTTAAGATCCTATGCGTTAAAAACTTGTACTTTATGCTTTATTAATTTGTAACTTAGTTTAAAATAAATGTATTACTAAAGGTTTATATAGTTCATAACAATTACACAAAACCCTAAACGAGATCAAAACACACAGAGCGGAAGCGATTTAACAAGATCATAATAATAACACATTTATAATTAATCGAATTATGGTTACATACCTTTACGCTAAAGCAAATCCACAAGATAAATAACGAATCACCAATTCGGGTTAATGACGTACTCCACCAAGATATAGTCTAAAGTAAGACTATATTACGTTCATGCACGTAATACAACGAGCTAACCGTGATTCTAGGACGTGAAACTGAGCTTCTACGCTAGTGGAAAAATCTACCCAACAACCTTAGAGAGGGACTAGGACTAGATTATAAGGAAAATGGATAGAACAAAAAAACCAACCAAACCCCTTTGTGGGTTTCACCTTGCGATCGACTAGAGAAATAAAGAGGGAGAGATTGTGTAGAACCTTGGTAATCTATGATCTAACAAGAGGTTTGATGTTTCTAGAGATATAAAGTAGAGAGAGAAAGATGATAGAAAATGTGTGTAAACTATATAGAAAATGAAACAACCAATACCCCTTTCCATGAAGGAAAGGGGTTTATATACCCAAGTCCCTTAGTGGACTTGGGCCCCCGACCCATGAACATGCTCATGGGTCGGGCTAACATAAAATATAACTAAACTATACTAAGAGCCCTTAACTATATTATTGGAGTGACCGAGACTTTCTAAATACAAAAAACGTATTTCCAACAATCTCCCCCACAGGGAGGTCACTCAAAATTACAAAGTCCAAATCTAGCATTTTAGATCTTCGTTCTCGTGATCGTAGTCCACTTTATCTTTACTTGTTTTTCTTTTCTGCATTCTTGTGAATATGTGTTGATTATCATCAGGCTTGGCTTCGAACATGTTCTTTTGGCCTTTCACGTGCAGTCTTTGCCTCTTTATGATGTTCGCCTCTTCGTGACTTCCTGTCCCACATACCTATTCTTTGTTGAATTCTTGAAAGTTTCAGAGTTGATACAGGGTAAGACTTTTAGGTCAGACTTTCTTGAATTTGCTGGAATATTTGATGTAGAAAGAATAAGTATGTGAGGACGACTTCAGCTGGTACACCGCAACGCCACCGTCTTCAAATGCAGGAACATAATAAGACACGAATAAAATGTCTTTTACATTTTATTCTGATTCGGTAGCATTTTGCCTTCGGTCAGTGAAGACCGTTGAACGATAATAAATATAGTACTTGTGACATGTAGCTCTAATTAAAGATCTCCTTGATAAATTTTCGCGGGTAAACCCGTTCTCTTTATTCGACCGTCCAAAGCTGACTGCGAACATAAAGAGTGAATCATTTGGATATGAAATATCCTTATGATTGAAGCCGTCAATTCATGAACCTGGAACAAGTGAACTTCAATTAAGATTTTCACCATCGTTGCTTTATAGTTGTCATGAGCTTGATTCTAATAGAATCTTGATTGTCACCTACCGTAGTGCTGTTTGATGTTGACACTGGAAGGATTTCCACTCTTCACTGTGAACACTAAAGAGTGCCATTCTGAATTCTGGCAAGATCACTTGGATTTTGCGTAGAGGCCCTATAACAAGTTTAATCTCAATTAAGAGTCAAACCATCATTTCTTTACAGTTATCACAAGATTAGTTCTTAAAGAACCGCACGCGTCACCTACCATGAGCTTGTTTGATGTTGGCTCAACCAGGATTTCCATCTTCATTGTAATACTTTCGTATCACTCAGATGTTCTAGCAATATTTCAAAAATATTGCGTAAGACTCATAAAAATCTTTCTCGTTTTAAAAATTGTGTCCTAATGAGACTTTAAATGATCTCGTGGCTCTAGACTCAATAGTGTATTTTGTTTTGGTGATCGGAGGCTAGAGAGGATTGACACCTTTTCAATATCAATTTATTCGGAGTGAATAAACCAATAGATAACGTGTTGAACTCCGTGACATTAAAACAAATATTTTGAGAGATATTTTAGTTGGCTGGGAGGGGTTGTGCATCGCATCACTGGGTCCATGATACTTTCGTCTTCAAGATGAGTTGACCCGGTTTCTGCCTAAGTTGTAAGGAGGGCTTCTTTCTTTACACCCTTTATCTTTACATTTATTTTTTCATTCTTCAACCCCTTCAATGCTTACTAATACATCATCACTAGCACCTTGTTATGATTGTTCCAGTGCTAGCATTAGTACTTGGTCGGCATTCAACTACGTTCATAATTCATTCCCCATCTTTCCTAAGGACTTCTATTTTCTAACTAGGGAATTGTCCTTGGGAAGATTCCTCCGGTTCTGGAAGAATAATTGGACTAGTACCTAATCCTACCACCCTTTTGTCACCACAACCGTCGTGAGTTAAGTGCGTTTTGGGTAAGTATTCGTCTTCATGAAAATTCCTTAAAAAATCACTGAGGTACTTGTGATATAAATATCAAGAGTTTTTATACCTTTAGTGTTTTTTACAACAAAATGCTCCCCCTTAACATATGCATAGCACATATCAAGTTGGATTTACTATTAATCCTTTTTCATTTTTAGCCTCGTATATTTACAAGTCTCCTTAATCCCATTTTCTCCCTTATCCAAAATGTTAACCATCAATATTTTGGATATTAATGGATTAACAGGTCTTTAGGTAACAAAATGAATTGGTTGATGGCCATAGAACATAGTAATGTTCCCCCTCAATTTAATGAGGGTTAGTTATAGTGCTTGAGTATGATATATTTTGAAAGATTTAGAATCTCATGAGAAATTCTTGAAAAATATCATACTTTCACACTACAACAAGCCACAAAAGCCTAATGCACATATTATATATTACCCCCTTAATACAATAAGGGGAATTGGGAAATACATGAATAAAAAACATTATAAATGTGTGAGGGGAGAAACCTTTCACCCACTTATCTGCCGTTCGATTTTATACCTTCCCTGTTCACCGGTATGGGTCTCAACCAAATTCACATCTCAACCGTTTATTGATTTGAAAAGCTGTTCACGTTCCTTTGCTATCTCATCCACACACAACAAACTAAAACCCAATCCACACACAGCAAACCAAAACCCAACCCTATCTCATCTGATCTCTCTATTTCTTTTTCCGATCTCATTTGATCTCTCTTTGTTAGATATGGATACAAGATTAAAAAAAGGAAGAGATTGATGTAAGTTTTTTTTATAAATATTGTTTTTTCATTCTATTACAGTTTTAATTGAACATTAGATGATCACAAAATTTAGGTTTTTTTTGTTTCGTTTGATTTTATTTGTTTCGTTTGATTTTATTTGTTTTGATGTGGATTCTTTAACCTCAATTTTTCTCTTTTTGTTGATATTGTTTTTGCAGGATGATGATGAGAGTGATTTTTTTTCTCAATAATTGTGGTATGTAAATTAACTTTGTAATTATTAAATGATTTTTTTTATGGCTTTGACATTAGATGTGCTTCATAAATCAGGCCTACTTTTCATTCACGGGAGGGTGTTTGGGATTTCTTTTATTTTGGTTAGTTGAGGGAAAGATTATTTGTGTATATTTTAAGGGTTTTTTGGTTAGAAATGAGAGTTGATGACAATTTTGGATGGGCATTTTTCGGTGTGCATTCTTTATAGTTTTTATGTGTGAAGTTAATGAAAGAGTCCCATTGCAAAGGTTGCAGATGTAAGTTGTAGATATGTACAACACCATGCTCATTAGTATACATGCTTCGGGTGTCTTAGACACACACACAATTTGATTATAACCAATAAAGTTTTAACCGTACACTGTATACTAAGATGTCTCATTATGGGTGCGATGACATGCTAAAATCCTGATATTGTCATATGTGCAGGGGAATGATGTTGGAACACAATATAGATCTGGGATATACTTCTATACTCCTGAACAAGAGAAAGTAGCATTAGACTCAAAGGAGAAACACCAACAGAAACTAAACAGAACAATCGTCACAGAGATCATACCTGGTAAGAAGTTCTACAGACTAGATGAGTACCATCAGCAATATCTTGCAAAGGGAGGTTGATTTGGGTTTAAGCAATCTATTGAGAAACTTTGCAATGACCCTATCTGTTGCTGTGGCTAAGTCTGTTATTTGCGCAGCCTATATCTTATGCTTATGTATAATGATTTTTAACAGGTTAATGCTTTATGGGTTGTTTCGATACTATTAGTGCAAATGATTTGGTTGTCAAACAAGTTATATATGTTAAAATGTCAAATAATTGAGTTGCTTGAAACAAAATAAACCTAGCTTTTGCAGATTGGTATGTCTTTCAAGTGTTATTGCTGGTACAGTTATCTTCTATTGCTTTTACCCTATAATTATGGTATAGTGATATGCCCGGCCATTTCATACATTCGTACATTATAGAATATGCAGTAATGCTTATGGCTTATTGTGGATAGATTTATGATAGACTTCCTGCCAGTCTTGGTCGGATAATATCTACTGCATTGTTAGGATTAATCAATTAACATTTTTTAATATATTGCTGATTTGTGTAGGAACATTGCCCGGCTGAAGTGACGAAACACCAGCTATCGAAACAACTTCAGGTGAATGGCACTATTACAATTATTGAACTTTTATATAGAATCCTAGCTTTCTTATTCTTTCATGTCATATAGCTAAATGCGTATCCACAATCTCCAGGTCATGAGGAGTTGTTCAAAACTGAGTAAGGTCTTCTTAGCAGCTATGGTGCATGAGTTATATAAACACGAATGAGTGAGACCACTTTTGAAAAGGTTAGCACCTTCTCTTGAGATTTTTTTCTTCTTCTTTGACTAATCCGTGCTCCGTAGATGAATGACGTTATCTTATTCAGTAAGATTGTGTATAAATTTGCATAGAAATTTACCAGTGTAGAACACTAAATAAATCTGTAATAGGTTCTAAATAGCATACATAACTAAATTTTATTTGATACTAATATTGCTCCATGGCTGCATGAGCTTTCTAATTATGTGAGAATCTGTTTTTTTTATCATATTTGTGTTGTGTATGCAGTTAGCACAAATTGTTTCATATCTCTGTACAAGCAATGGAATAACATTTCCAGGATGGGACACTCTGTTGAGAATTGGGTAAGACATATTTCCTGTATGCAAATGCTAACCTACACTGAACGTCTGAACCTGGATTATAGTATCTTTAAACCCTTATGAACTTCTAAATAATGATCATTTTTTAGCGACCCAAATAGCATCTACTTGCATCAGTAGATGACACATAGTTACTCCGTATATAATAATAACAACATTTATCTTATATGTTGTGTACAGTTGTAAGCTTTGTGAATCCAGAATCCTTCTCTGTGAACCTGGAGCAAGTCACAGGCTGCATAAATTGTAGCTTAATTTTCCTAGGTTGGTTCCTGAATCCTACATATTGTCTATAGTTAACTATTGATTTAAAAAGATCAAGAGTCCTTCATATGCTGAACTATTTTACTGCGACAGCAAGTTCAGTTCAATCAAATTTGTAATATCATCGTAGGGAAGTTAAACATTGTTACACGCTTATACCTTTACTTACACCATCATGAATTTTTTTATGGCTTGATGGCAGTGATGACGTGAGTTTTCCACTGAAAGACAGCTAGGATCTACTGTGGTTGACCAAGGAAGTGTCAAACGAGTGGTCATTAATGAACAAGCAAACGCCCATTTGGATGAGGAAACCAGAAGAGATCACTAAGGAAGAGTATGCGGCTTTCTACAAGAGTCTCATTGTTTATTTATGTTCTATGAATCAATAAAAACAGGATTCAAAGATCTTCAAATAGATTAGACTGGAAAAGAGGCGTGAAGAAAATGAATTCGAACCGAAAGGTACTATTTTCTATTTGTTTTCCTTCTGATGATGATTTATGTGAATACCTTTCTCATCCTCATCTCTTCTCTCTCTAAAACGGTTGCTACTTATATGAACAGATAATAGTGTGTTATTGGTTTTGACGAGTTTTGATGAGTAGTCTCGCTCTCTATTTGGTGGGTTATGTTAACATCGACGTTACTGTTGATGTTGTAGGTTTCGATGATTCGGATCTACAATAAAGACGGATTTCGAATTTATGCGTTATCTTTTATTCTTGACCGCAGGTATATACCCTCTTCCCTTTTTTTTCCCTTATTCTCATATTCTAGGTGGGATTTGGTTTTCACATTTAGGGTTTGATTGAGTAATTCATTTATTGGTGTTTCTCTTTTGTTCGATCGATTGGAATAATTATTTTTTTGATGTTTCTCCCTACTGGATTGGAATACAGTTGGTGGTGTCAATACTATCGTTGCCGCTTCTCATTGCAGGCGATGATGGTAACGCACCTCCAATTTATGCCAGGGTTTCACCATTCTTGGTGGTGCCGCTGATTATATTGTGTTACCCGGCACCTTTGAATTGGACAGACTACCACTTGAAGAAATTGTCATGATTTTGAATGGCCGTGATGATACTATTTCACCGTCCCTAAGGGGATTTGGTTAGAATTAGGTGCCTGATATTGTTTCAACGTTGATCGTTGCCCCCAATCTTTGATTGGGTTGGCGATGGTTGGGTTAGGGTGATGGTCATTTCTTTTTATCTAGATCGTCGCCCCCAGTCTCTGATGGGTTGGTGACGGTAGGACCTAGATGCCAATTGATGATGGTTTATAATTGGTGTTCGCTGTTCTATGGCAGCGATGATGCTTCGATTGGTATACTTGATGCTGCTTATTGTTAAACATAAACTTTTGGTAAACTATAATATGTTATAATGAGATAGCATTTATGATTATCTTCTTCGTACTTTTCGATTGGTATATTTGTTGCTGCTTATTGTTGGAGTCGATATATTTCATGAGTTTTTAGTCCCCTGATGATTATAATTTAGTTTTGCCCAGCTGCATTGCCCTAGGTCAGTTGAGGAAATTGTAATGGCTTTCATTGGCCGTGATGATACTATTTGAGCGTTTGGTTGGCGGGAATGTGTTGTTTGTGGCCACGTATATCACATACACGTTGGGTGTTTATGGTGTAGACATATATCGGTTATGTGTTCAGAGATTACAATGCTTTTGAATGGCAGTGATGATAATATATGAGCGTCCCTGGGGGATTTTATTAGAATTCGGATTATGTGCCACCTGGCGGGGCAATCTTGCCACGTTTGCAGCCATGGCGGCCATGTCCCCATATCCGATAGTTCGCTTATCTGAGCCTAAAGATTACAAAATACTTATTTCTTTATTGGGTTTGCAACTTAAATGTCCGGTCAGTTCGTGATGTCTGATACGCAAGCTGAGGAAGAAGGGTCAAGGGACAGGTATGTGTCTCCACCCGAAAGATTTATAGAATTATGAAATACTAGCCAATAAAGGGGTGTTCAGAATTGCATATTCCAAGTATGCTTATGGCTTTTGTTCATTTGAAATGAACTTACTGTTTTGGATGAAGTCAGTCTTGATTTTTTGAGTGATAAATGACACAGCTTCAAATAACAATAATGGTGAACAATCCCTTATATATATAAAGTCGGTTAAGACCATATAAACTAGCGTTTCTGCTTATTTTCTGCTTGGTTCTATACAATGTACTGATCATGGATTCATGCTCTTTTATGCAGATTTATTTTCTGTATTTGGTGATGATAAGGCGGAAATGGCAAAAGCTACAGCAAAGTGTATCATATTTTAGAAGTCTACTGCTGCTACATATATAGTTAGTGTATGGAATGCTTGCTTCAGATTCTTTGTGAGTTTTTGCATTATACTCACTTTAGCCAGTTTAATTATTTCAGTATACTCACCAGGACCTGCATGAAGGTAACATAAAGCATACCTTTTTGAGCTAAAATTTTCACACTCAACTAAAATTAGTATCATTATAAGTATTTATGAATCAGTTAGTATCATCTAATGAATCAATTATAAGTATTGATGAATCAGTTAGTATCATTATAAGTATTTATGAATCAATTAGTATCATCTAATGATACTAATTTTAGTGATACTAATGATACTAATTTTAGTATCATCTAATTATAAGGTACAGCCGCGTGAATCAGTTAATTTTCAAAACTGTGATATGTCTCTAGAATCGCAGATAATGACTGCTTAAAATGATTTTTTGAACACTCATTTCTGATTATCAAGTGTTAGATCATCAGACTCAATACACAGTCCTAATCACCCTTTGAATCTGTTGTCTCAAAAGCATTTGATGTTGGATTAATTTGTTGTATCTGTTGTATTCAGGTAACTTGGAAAAGGAAGGACATAGCATTACCAACGGAATGGATTTTTTGGTAAACTGGCAAAGGCATGGACTTTCTCCAGTGTAAACACATTTTGTATCTACCCCGCGGCGGAGCGCGGGCATTAAACCTAGTCTATATTATATATAGGTATAACTATAACTTGATACCACACCCCTAATCCCAGTCATATGTGACATGGCACCTCTAGACCAATAATATTTGTTTTTTTGCCTAAAAAAACTCATAAACCTACCAAAAATAGTATCTAAAAACGCATTTTGCAAAAAGCGGGACGCAATTTCGGAAAAATAACGTTTTAATATCGCACGTATATATAATAGGTTTATTTTTCATTATTGTAGCCACGGTAAAACACAAAATACACACACAGACACACACAAAACCCTAAAACAGCCGTCACTGTCTTTTGATCCTCTTCTTGATTTCCTGTCTTCCTCAATCTTCTCCATCTTTATTCTTTTCTAACGCTAATCTCTAGAGAATCATTATTATTATTATTATCATATGATTTGTTTAATCGGATCTCTATATGATTTGTTGGCTCTCATATTTTCTCCAGATCCCTCGGGTAATCAATAGATCTTTTAAAATACTTTTACATATGTTTATGATTCTCAATTAATCTTTTTATAGTATTACTGTATATAATATTCAAGCCCATCTTGTGTAGTTCTATATCATTATCAGAATCCGAAAAAGTAGTATTTATTATCAGAATTTTTCTATTTCTCTATCAGGGATGAGTGGAGTCATATTCCAATAGGTTATCTGCTTCAAGTTCAAAAAGGCACGTAAGTACAGCTCCTTTTAGAGGAGCGGTCAACTGATGACTATGCTGATGATTCGGATGATGACTTCAACAATGAGGAAGAATTGCAGTGACCAATTGATGATGTGGATCCCTTCATTCTGTTTGTGGATACCATAAAAGGTACGATGCATAAGTACATTCACATGGCAATTAATTCAGATTTGCAGCTAAAAAGCCGCTTGATTAACTATTAAGCCATTTAGGTTTAATAATTCTTGACTTAAAATTCTGAAATTATAACAGTTCATTGCTACTGATCAATCTGTACATTCTCCTTTATTTTGGGATGGTGGGGTAGTATCTTTAATCCCACAAGAATGAGTTATGAGCTTATTCAATTTTGAATAAGCTCATATGCCCGTAAACTGTTATATATATCAGTCTTGAAATGTGATACACCAGATAAGCAGTTTCGAATGCTCGGATACCTCCAAACTGATTATCTGATCATGAGCATTTTACAATATACTGGTAGTTAAAAATTGATGTTAGGCATATCTTAATTTCATGGTCACACATATGGTTACTTTGTGCAATAAAAAGTAACTTTATTTGAGAATCATATTGTAGTTGAATTTAGGGTTTTAATTGAAAATTAGGGCTATATGAAATTTGGGGGTGTGAATTGAAAATTTAGAGTTCTGGTTTTTCACTACTATTCAATGATGATCACAGAAAATGTTGAGGGGCACCTAATCACAATATATTTTTTTGCTGCAAATTTTGATGGAGCATGTTTTTAGTAAATGTTATAGCGATAGTGATATTCTACCTGACTCGAGCTAGCTTAGCCCCATAGCATCTGATTATGATAGACGGATTTAAATAACTACAGGAAGCATTCCAAGTAAGTTTATATTTGAAGATTGTGTGACTTCTCCATAAAAAAACCCTTCAATTTTCTGTTAAAAAGCGGTAGATTACAATGGGATGCAGCATAATTAGATACTCAAAACTCCAGTTGCCTATTTAATTGGCCCACAATTAATTTAACCAGAAAAACGCAACCCAAATTGAGCTGTAATTGAGAAAATGGTTCGACAATACCACCTCTAAGTTTATACATAACTCAAATATAGTAGTTACATAGCGATTTTTTACAAATATCTCAGCTTTTTAGAAAAAAAATAACAGAATTTTTACATCCTTTGACTTTAGGTTCAAGTTTCGATGGAGTACTCTTTAAAGGTGCCTGTTACTGAGGGATCTACTGCACCAGTTGGATCTGCAGACTCAAGGGTAACAGGATTTGGGTCTGTCTTTTTGTTGTCTAAAGGGAAGCAGAGAGAAGATGTCAATTCTCCTACTACTACTCCCCCTGCAGCAGCCACTCAGCAGCCCGATTTGAATATTGTCGAGCTCATTATTGTTCGTGGGTTCCGTACCGTCATTAGACATAGAGACTTTGAGGAAAAATCAAGTCACTATAAAAATCTTCTGTTGAGCAAAACATAGTTCCATAGGTGAGTTCCTTTTGCCTTCAACTATCCTAAACTTCTTCATGTTAGGACTTTGCACCAAGAAGCAACCTACATGACCTTTTACTTTTGCAACCTACATTTAATTGTTTACTAATCACGCCTATGATTTTAGCTTCTTATAAATTAATACTTGATCACTCTGCTGAATTATGTGAAGACCCACCCGTTCTTGAAAGATCGGAAGAATTTTGTTCAGTTGACATATCCTTTATTGCACGGACACTTTCCCACCTGTTACATGCACCATCTTTTCCATAACCGCAATGTGTCTTCAGGAGCAAGCAAATTTCCGCCCCTTAATTGGTGACATAGTTGTTGCTCTTGAATAGTTAGCTTCTCATGCTGAGATCTCAGAGACTCCCTAGGGTCACGACCTTTTAATCTCGCCCATAACCCTCAAGAATAGAGAATAAACATGTGGCTCACGAGTGAGTTACAAAGATACCATCTTCTTAAGATATTAGTGAGCATATGATACATTAAAGAAAATAGAACCCGGTTATTCTAATTGCTCCCAGTTTGGTTTTCGGAATACGAATAAACTGGACCGTGATGTGTTTTGAAATGGTGAAAGAGCAGTACCAAACACCCCTTTAGTGATCCTGTCCATTTTTTTTTGTGTGCTACGATCAGAATCAGTTTCGATGTATCCATGTGCAAAAGATTTTTGTTTGATAGCATCAGTTATATGTGTTCTCAAATTGTAGATATGATTGTTTCGTTCATACTTCACTTTATTTTGTACTACTGCAGGTTATATTTGTAAGTTTGAGTACGTTGATGACCACAGACCTGGCAAGATTGTGGTTGAATTGAATGGGCCCTTGAACAAGTGTGGGGTTATCAGTCCCCGTTTTGATGTTGGCATTAAGGAAGTTGAGCCTTGGACTGCAAGACTTCGTCCTTCAAGACAGGTTAGTATTTCTGTCCTGCAAAAATGTCATTCTAGGCTATAGATAGGTGAATCAAAATTAATCACCAATCATGTATGTTGGATTTTCAATTATAGTTCAGTTGATTTTTATTATATATATTTAGGGTTTTTTCGACTCAAATTAGGGATCCGTCAAAGCTTGATTGATCATTAATGATTAAAAAATTAATTATTGGTTGTTATTATTGGCTTTTTACTATGCCGTTCAGGTGTTGTTATTGCTGATGGTCTTTTTTTGGGGTAAAGGGGAATCCGAGCACAGTAATGAACCTCACTGTTATCATGTTTGAAAAATGGGAATAATTTCTTAACAAACCAATATTAGTGGATTATGATCGGCCAGTTCAGGTATGTGACTGTGTTTTGGTACACTGTATTTTCATTTTGTATGTATGCATTTCCATTCTTTTGTTAATTAGTTTTATGAGTGATGTCTATTAGCAAGTTGGTAGATAATTAACTTTATGATTTTGTTGTTATATTGCCTGGTGAAGTGGCAAACTTCATAGCTGGCCCAGCACTCACAAGGTATGCTTGACCTAACAAGAAAATGTCCATAAAAAGGATGTGCACCATAGGATCAGTCATCAAAGAAGTAAAACTGGGATCTGTTAGGAAGCTAGCATAGATAGGGGTAACCGAACCAATGGTTCAAGCAGGAAAGGATGGATTATCCAGATTTAGAGTCGGTTTCGGTGTTAGAAGACTAGATGATGATCTAGGAGCTGAACCTGCGAGAAGAGAAGAAAGATGTGGTGAATTGAACAACTCGTCATTGACATGGGCATCATCTGTGTAGGTGCCATCGTGTATTGGAGAGTAGAAGCAACAAGAGGTCGGGCACTATCAATATTATCGACAAAAGGGAGGAAATGGAATAGTTGATCTTAGTGACGCCCTGTCTGCCATTTTCTCAACCACACCAACTTCTTACCCAATCATCAAACGGAATACGTGGGTATCAATAGATGATGTCTGGTTATTGGCTTCACACGGTTGATCTGAAGTAGATGTTCTGGTAGAGCTTGGAGAAGAAACAAAAAGGCTTTTAAACCACCACTCCACCAGTAGAGTGTGGTGAAATGCCATGCAAGTTTTAACATTATCGGGGCTTTGTTTCAACAACAGTAGCTGAAATCAGCTTTAATAACCGGAAGCTGTATAATTTAAAATGATACGAGGTACGATTCTTGAAACTATATAAATTGTTTGAATTTGTGACATTATAAACCTTAACGGTGAGATCAGTGACGATAGGGTGCCTCTCAGACCTAATTAATGCTATCTAGAATGTCAGACTGACCAACGTGGTGTGTGCGGAGTTTGAGAAGAATCTTCTGGCTGCTGTAAGTTGGAAAAAGTACCTTAAAACCTCTTGAGACATCATTCTTGGATCTTAACAGGGGATAAAGTGGATGGAGGATTCGAGAGTGCAGAGTTCAGTTGAAATGTATCGAAGTATACTTACCTTTACACAAAATGGTGGGTGTGAATATACTATTGTTATACAAGACTGAGATCGATACGCTTATTACTTTTTGTTATTATTATTTTCATAATGATTTTTTTCTATATTGATGGAGTCCTTACAGTTATTTTGAAAAAGAACCTAAAGCTTCAATCGCCTTTTTCATGTAAATACCCTTCACACTTTTAAGGTAATCTGGTACAACACATTTGTCTCATGCGTTATACCCAACACCCTTAATTGATGTTTTTGCCTGTGTGATCTTGAGTGCAGAATAGGTGAGGGGCTGTTTGGGACTGCTAAGTAAAATTCTTATGGGTTGTTTAGGACTGCTAAATGACACTGACTCTTCAATTTCTCAAATTAATATTTTTAATCCTTTAAATCTTTTTTTTATTATTCATTTTCTGTAATAGAGACCCAAAACTACGACTTACATTTGCTGAAACCGTGGCCACCTTAAAACCGTTCTAGAATACAAGTTGTATAGTGAGTAAAGAGTAGAAGGGTTTGGCTGCAGCATTGACTAAAAAGTATCAGCCATTAAGTCAGCTTCATGGCCACAACAAAGAATTAGAAGATTTAAACGAGAAGTTTACTTCCGGTGGGCAGAAGCTACAGGCTCAGATGAATTGAATTAAACGCTTACCCGAGCCTTGAATCATTGTCTATGGATACAATAATATGTCACACGCGGTGCATACTGAGATAAATGTAGAATATTATCCTTACATGATTTTGAGCGTCCAGGTTTAACTAATCACTTTAAAAACACATGTATATATATGGGCTCTTAATTTCTAATTAGTCTAAGTTTTGCTATTTGATGAAATGAAAAATCGGGCGGTGACACTTGTTTTAGGTGCTTTATCATCGACTTTCTGATGCATTAAATTATTGATGCTTTACAAGAAAGTTGAGTAGACAATTGGAGCTGGTCCGGATTGAGAAGTCAAAAGAACATGAGCAACGCGCTGATCTATAGACCTTTTCCTATGTTTAATGCAGGAAAAGAGATATTTCTTACATGAATGAAGGTGTTTATACCAACAAATGCTGCGAGCCTCAAGTAGTTGTTCAGACTACAAGCGCAGTTCATATTATAAATGATGGATTTCGATGGCGCAAATATGGGCAAAAACTTAGTGAAAGAGAATGCTAAACCAAGGTACATAACTAAAGCTCTCATCTTTAATAGAATTTTTGTTTCATATATCCTACTTGCTCATGCTTTCGATCACAACAATATATTGGTGTTGATGTAGGAGTTATTACCGGTGTTCAAGTGTTGGTTGTCCAGCCAAGAAACATGTAGAACGAGCATCCCGTGATGCAAAAATGGTGATTATGACATATGAAAGGCGTCATGATCATGATATGCCAGCTGGCGGTCGAAACGTTACACCAACCGTGGATTTGGCACCACATTTGTTGTTGATAATCATGGATCAAGAAATCTAATGCACAATCTGATACCAATGTCTTAAAAGTGGTGATACATGCTGAGAATGGGAGTACAGAACGAAAGGGTGGTCGTACTTCTGGTCCCATATCAGAAGCAGCCACAACACGGAAATGACACCGCCATTAGAAATACTGATGCCAATTCAATTCAACCTAAGTTCCTGATGGTGCTTTACGTAATAATGCTTCCACAGCAGCTCTCGTGAATCTCAACTTAAAGTCAGAACAAAAAATTATGAATCAGTGGATGTACATTTTGAATGGCAGTATGAAGAATTCAGCCAAAAACACGTAATATGTAACAACATTCTGAATGTATATTTTGATAGCATCACATAATCTGTCCTGTTCTCAACGACTACATCGATTCTTGTGTTATTGTCTTTACGTGCAGCAGGAAAACAATGACCTTTTGAATCTATTCTTAAACTTGGATGTAACTCCTAACACCGATAAGATCATTGGTGAATACATTTGGTAACAATACCTATTCTTTTAAGTTTTAGTAGATTTTTTGTTCATATGTAGATATATTTTATGTTTATTGCATTACTTTTTTAACAGGATTGTAGGTGTTGGAACAGATGTGGGCAGCAAATATAGGGTATGCTTGCTTTTAGAGCTGATCTATATACCAAGGTTCTGATAAGCCTATGAACTTCGATGGTATTAATATCTGAACCTAGGAGAGACATTAAAATCATAGACGTACCTTGTCACTCTACTATTTTATAGAAAGAATCAACAGCTTAAAGGGGAATGGTTAATGGGGTTGAAAGTTGCTAGAAATAAAATCTTAAAACATACATATGAAATTGTTTTTATTCCAAACTTATGTTATTATTGAATAACCATTGCTGGCATTTGCATTAAACTTTTGGTTTTCTATATGTTTTTAAGAGGCATGGGCAGACAAGTGTTTGTGGGTCAACTCGACACGACCTGGACCGAACAGATCAACACGAAAAACTCCAACGTATGGACTATTACCATTCTCTCCAGGCTCATCTTTAGTGACCTTTAGAATATACCAAAGTGTATCCTCTCGATCATACAATGCAGCCAGCTCTAGGCATTGTGCCCCTCTGTATTAGTAGTTTGAACTCTAGAAAATGCTTGAAATTTGGATCTTTCGACATCAATAGTCTAGCATCTGCATTGTACCCATCAAATAGTTTATTGTGGCGTACTCAGTGAGGAGGTACTAACGCTACTTCTGCGCGCGCACCATATAAACTATTTAGGGGTGCTTAATTCTTTACGATACTTATCACGTGTTGAATATTTACTGATTTCAGGATGAATGGATAGAGTCCCTGTGTAAATTGAAGAAGGTATTAGTTTCTCTCTCTCCTTACCTTTTGTATTTACTAAAGTTAATTCAGTTTTGTGTATTGTTATTGAGAACATGGAGCTAAAAGACTACATTGACCTGAATATTTCCATGTTTCCACCAATACTTATTATGCCTTGATTAGCCCCTTGATTTGGCATTCAATAGATAAGTGAATATATGCCTATGAAATGCGCATTTCTGTCTCACAGTATAAAGCAATCCAAACCAACTGCTTATTGCATTTTCATGCCATAAATAAGTAATTTCCATAAATTGCAAGCTACACATTCGTGTTATTAGATCTTTGTAAGCCAACTCCTTAAGAACTATGAACGTGTGTCTGTACATTGGTCGTTGAAACTTGAGGATAATCATTAGCATTAAGGTCAATAACCCAATCACCTCTATCATACATACGACATTACACGATTCGATGACAAAACAGAATAAGGTATGTTTGGGTTAGGCTACTGGGAATGCATCGGATGTAAAGACTAGCTGCTATAGTATCTTTGAAAAAATGGTTTACACTTTTTCCTGCTTTGAAATAAATCACAAGAATCGACGCGTTATGAGCTAGACAGTTGAGTACTGAAACAGGCTAAATGGGCTAGAATTTATTTTGAACCAATGCATGTATTTGGATCAGCTGGGAATATCGTTTGTTATGACACCCAAAACATATTTTGTGTGGCTTTGTAATAACGTTGTAGGTGAAAAGGTTTGGATGTCAAATTCCTTTTCATTTCTCACATTCAAGGGAACCAAGCTCAGATGCATTAATTTCCTTTTCATTTCTCACATTCAAGGGAACCAAGCTCAGATGCAGAGACGTAGAACTTACCGTGCTCAAGGGCGAATCAACCGTAAGTTTCTGAACTTATATCTACTTGAACATAATTTTTCATACCCGGTAACATGTTCAGATGGGTCACATATTGAATTTGCTTTGCAGATTGCATCGACATCTCCCTGCCACATTGATTTGAATATTTTAGTAAAAGAGGAACACGTGAAAAGGAGGTTAACTTCAAACTTCAACTCTTAGGACCCCACGATTATATACTCTTTTGGTTGCATTAAGGTTGGTTTTTAGATCACTTTCAAAATTGTTTTGGTAACAAATGAAAAATAGTTATCTTGTGGACTAATGTTATTCTCAGCTTAGAAAATCAGATGCACATCATCACAAAGTACGTATTACGGAGTAATGGTTTTATCAGTAATTTATAAACTTTGTACGAAATTGCGCTGCTAGATGTCTACTCAACATGTGTATGTTTAAAGGGATTTCAACACGCTTTGAACTGTAATTTTTCGATATCAACTTTCTATATGTTACTAATTCCTCAAACATACACTATATCTTTACCCAAAAAAAACATACACTAGATCAAAGTTAACACTCTATTCAGTATGAAGGGATAAATTAACACTCCATACTTGGCAACACTGATATTGGATTGTACTGCCAGGTGAAGGATCACAAATCATGCACAGTTCTTCAAGTAGTTGTTGTTTGCTGAATCTCAAATGATGCACGCAAACCACCTTATGATGACCAACGTAGAATACAACTCTTTATAAAAGATCGGATCCTAACATGGTTAGCCGTTGGAGGGTACGTTTCTAGAGTCTCTATTGCAACAGCTGCCCTCTCTCAAACATTTTCTTGTCACTTTCATGCTGAGATTGGAAAGATTAAGAGTATTAATATATATACAATTTTTAGCTTTTGTCAGTTTCATTAGTGAAACTCCATTAGTTGTTAAATCTTGAATTAAAAATAAATTTGACATATTTATGTACTTGGCAAAGATACGGAGTAAAATATTATGCTAATATTAGAAATGAACATTCATAAAAGTAACTAATGAAAGCATGAATGTTTATTTGAAACCAATCAATTACTACAACATATTTACCAAATCGAGCTATGGTAAATGTAAAGTACTTTTTTTTGAATGCTTCATATATATCTTTTAAGAAATGACAGATCTATTAATTGTATTTATGTTCCTAATCTATGGTGATAATTATGCATTCATGCAACCATTATTTTTTGCAAGAGTCTATGTTAATACAAGCTACGTAATAGAAACGTACACAAAAAACTACTGTAAGTGATCATTATTTTTTGCAAGTCTATATTAATTGTACGTCCGTTTGTTTTGAAATCGGGTTTTACTTTGAGTGTGTGTTTATATAGTGGGTGGTTTAGAATTGAATAGTATTAGATGAAAAATAATGTTTGGTTTGTCAAAAGTTTAAAAAAATTTGAGTTTAAGATTTGATTTAAAATAAATTAATATATTATAAAATTATTAATACTAAATATTTGAATAAAATTCATATGATTATAATAATATTTAAAGTTATTAAATTATATATTTATGGATGGAAAGCAATATTCGATTTTTTAATTGCATGTGTCAGTACAAATTGTGAAAAGTATGCCTCATAACTTGGATTGTAAATAGTATTAATGTTTAGACAACAACTCCATGTGTCAAAATTTTGTTTTCATACCAAACAGTGTCTTTTAAATCTAACCCATAATTAAAGCTTAAAACCCCAATACTAAACGCCCCCTTTCTTTAACATCCCCACTCATTTGATATCATTTTGTCGGTGGATTTTAAGATGCAACTATCAATGTCCATAAATGAAACGAGTCAATCTATTTTTTATTTACATAGATATGTACGCTTTTGAAATGATGTATTCAATTGAATTTTCTATTATCATGTGTACAGTGTTGTAAGGGTGAGGTTATTAAGATCCCTTAAAAAGCCATTTATACTCTTTATTTTTCCATTTTCGTTATTTTTTTTTTATTTTTTTATTTTTTATAATTTTGTTTACGTTAAAAAAATGAAAAACTAAAAATACAGAATAAAAAATTATAAAGTTTAACATGTCAAAAGTATTAAACTGTCTGATTTTCAGAACATAAACTGATAAAAAAACTATACTAGACAGTAAAAAAGAGGACAAAGTGGATTGTACTACTTGATACCTCCGTGATAGGCCAAAAGATACTAATAGTAACACCCATATTGTAAACACAAAGGTCAAGAACAAATCAGATTAAAAGGTTTTCAAGTTGACTTCTAACAAAACTCAAGCATAATTAACTTTGTCTATGATTATAAAACTATCAACAGTAGTCAAAGATTTATCTTTTCTAAGATTATAGATAGCGTGATGCACGTTGCGAGATATATATGATCAAGCCTTTAGCTTTTATGTAAAGCATAGTGACATAATGTTTAAAAACGTGATCGACTTAAGATGGCAATTTATATTTATAAATTTATATATCGTATTTATAATAAATCTACAACTAATTAATCTCTAAGCTAACCTATCCATGATGTTAAATCATAAAATAACCATTATTTGTCATTATAACAACTCAACTCAAGTTATCATTTTCACATAAAATTAAAGATTCAGAAATTAATTTTGCAATATAAGTATGTAGTATAAAAAAAACTACTTTTAAAACAATAACACTGTAACAAAAGTGGAATTTTATTTCGGTGATGTATGGTTATCATGTTCAAAATTAAACATTTTGTTAGTTTTTTCAATGCATCTTTGATATCTTCTTTTAAATTTCGTATGTTGTCTTTAATTAAGGGCTAGAGGTTGGCAAACCGCTTTGTGTAAACCAAACCGATGTTAATCAATCAGTCAACAAATCAGTTTTTACATAAACTGTTTTAAACAAAAATTAAGGAATCAGTTAAAACCGGTTACGGTTTTCTTTAAACCGATTCTTTATACCGGTTTGAATTGTAAATTATTATTTTTTGACATTAGGTTACGTAATCTTAACCATTAAATTGGTTTGCATACAAATGTTACTAAATTTAGTCTTAAACCCATTCGACAGAACGTTTAGCACCACCTCTGATCCGTGCTTAACGTGGTCGGTTTTAGGTGAAGTACTTAATTTCGATGTTTGACAACTTCAAATTGCTTATTTTCTTCTATCGACATCAATCAAGAGCAATGTCTATCTAGAATAAAGCATAACTTGCATCACCAAATCATTCACGAAAAGCACATGCAATGTCATTATTTGTAAAAGTTGGATTCTACATGAAGACACGTAGGACATTAGGAAGACCAGTGCAAATTTGATTTGGAGAACCCTTGATCTTTATTTTATACGCATAAAGAGTCATGTCTATGTTCGTCGTAAATAAAATACAAAGATAAAGATTAATTTACGTTTAACAAAAAAAAATCCCCGATTTTATAAAAAAAAGATTCACATTTGACAAAACACGTTCGTTGGGTTTGTTATCGCCTAAAAATAACAATGATTGATTTCTTTTTAGTTTCCTTTTAACAAATACGGGTTTCACTGCCAACTGATATAACTAATAAGTGTAATACACAAACGCATTTAAAAAAAATTGCGAAACGACCCCGCCCATTGGGCGGGTTATGACGCTAGTATATATATATATATATATATATATATATATATATATATATATATATATATATATATATATATATATATATATATATATATATATATATATATATATATATATATATATATTCACAAGTGAGTGTATGGAGTTGACCTGATGTAATACAATCACCACGTTTAAATGGATCGGTCCATAAGCCTATGATGAGCTCCATACGGTCTACCACCCACGAATCGTGCCAGACTGCGGATCAACCATCGTTCCCTTAACTTTTCCTCAATCTTATGGATGGTGTAATTGGCACTCTTTTTAAACCTGCCTGTCCAATCATACTTTACTTCTGGAAGGCCCTGATTTGAGTTGAGCATCAACATCTTGTCACGAACATGCTTGAGAGTACCATCGCTGAATTTGTGCAGTTCTGATATTCTCATGTATTGCTTGACTTCTGCTTCATCCAGGTATTATGCCCATCTCTAGTTTCAGTGTACCCATATATGGCTTCTTGTCTTGGTGATAACGACTCATAGGCGTTGTGTGAGGTCGTTTCAGATTTAGCCTGGATTGATAACTCTCTACACCAAGTTGTAAGTCTTTAACCCGACGCTTGATCACAACTCTTCGAGTATATTGGCGAATGTTGGAGCTTAAGGGAATTACTTCTTCAGGTTCTAGGTGAGGGACCTTGCCTTGAGCCAAGATAAGTAGAAAATCTTCAATATCTTCAAGATGTAGGAATTAGAGATCCCCTTCACTTACACCATAAATATTACCGTCATCTCGTTTGAATCTGATCTCTTTCAAGTAAGAATACCCGTAGATATGCAGAAAAGTAACTCCCTGTATGCTTGTGATTCGACGGTTTAAGGTTATGAGTGTACCTGATTTCTCATGATTAAAGAAGTTGTAAGTCAACCTCTTCTTGCCCTGCCAATGGAGATACCTAATTTCGCATATAGATCGTATGCCTTGACAAGCTTTTTGCTCCATAGGTCTGGAACCTTATCTTCAATCCAAGGAATATTCTCCAAGTTTACTGCCTTGCCCATTGTTAATGATGTAGCATACCTGTTCATGCCATTTTCTATGTAATCCAGATCACGGCTGACAATGTACTGCATTGGGAGGTGCTTGGCTACAACAATGACAAAAGCTGTTAATGGAAGAAGTACTGGAGCTTGTTCACCTGACGCTGTTGATTTCATTTCTTTCATGAGCTCATTGAAGTGATATTCTCCCTCATCTTTGGCAATCTGCATGGAATCCCAAAAGTTTTATCTTTAAGCTTCGTTTGAAGTGCATTTGGATCCATGGTAGGTACTCCATATCTGTCCATTAGGAATCCAGAGAAATCGATTGGGTTATTGAGAAACTGTATAAGATCCTGCTTTTCTTGGTCAGAGATTGTACGCGCAGTTACTTCTTGTGTAAGCCATGGCTGCTCTGGAATAGTCTCGTCAACATTGAATGTGTCAGTAAACTCATGATCTGGTTGATTTATGTCTTCAATATCCATATCGGTGTAATTCTGAGGTGGAGAGTGATGTATCACAGACGTATCGATTCGTCTTCATGCATAGGTTCGTCTTCGTGCATAGGTTCTACAGGTGCTGTTGAAGAAGCAGTAGTAGGAACCGGTTTAGAGAACATACATGTGTTTGTGTTTGTGTGATGCTGAACAGGTGTTGGAGACGTAGAGTGATTTTCTACAGTCGGTATCGGTTCGTCTTCATGCATTGGTTCGTCTTCGTGCACTGGTTCTACAGGTTCTAATGGTGAAAAATTAGTGAGAACCGGTTTAGTTGACTTACTTGTGTCTTTGAATTGATCATCCCCGTCATTTTCTGTGTGTTAACTCTCCTTTTGTTGCCCATCGGCATCTTTTTCTTTATTAGCATCAATTTCTTCTTCATCCTCGTCGCCTTTCTCAGAATCCTCATCATCTTCACCTTTTTCAGATTCTTCCCCATTTTACCATCACCTTTACCATTATCACCGTTCCCTTCTCCCTTACCATTACCATTCCCATTCTCGTCATTATTATCATCATCGTCATCCCCATCACTATCCTCATCCTCGTCCTCTTCCTCTTCCTTGCCCTCGTCCTCTTCATCTTCCTCATTCTTTTTAGAATGTTCTTCTTCCTCTTCATCTTCTTCCTCATCTTCTTCTTTATCTTCTTCCTCATTTTCTTCCTCATCATCATTTCCAGGCTCTTGACATTTCCTTTTCTTTGAAGATTAGGGAACTTCATTTTCTACCAATGGTGATGTGTTAGAAGCTTCCAGTATTGCTTTAGAAAGAGCTCTTTGCAGCTTGTGTTGAGCCTTTGTTTTTGTAAACTCGATTTTGGTTAATCGAGTGTCAAAAGTCTTCATTAACTCAAGGTCGGTAAGTCCTTTAGTTAGTAGTGCTGGAAGCTCCTGATGTACACATGACTTGACTTTACTCTGAATGATGTTAGTCATAGTATCATTGATGGAGTCGATGAAGGCAAGGTTTTCTTTGTCACGTTCTTCCTTTTCGGCAATGAACTCCTTATGCTACTTTTAATGTTCTAAGACGCTGGTGTATGTCTCTTGAAGTTTGGAGTCATCACGTTTATGTGCTCTGTGAGCTCGTGTGTCAGGGTTAGTTATCATTCCATTCAGCTTTTCAATCTGTTTTGCCTGAACCTCCAATTGTTTTTGAAGGTTCTGAATGAGTGGATCATTGACCGTGAGAAATAGATTGGAGGTGGATGGTACTTGTTGTACTGTTGATGGTGGAGGTGTTACCACGAGTGTTAGAAATTTGAATAAACAAGTTAAAAAAAAACATTATGTAACATCCCCAAATATTCATACTTTAGTTCAGTGGAAGAGTCGTTGGTGTTACGGGATAGCACATTACTCAAATCATAGACAACGCTTAAAAATCGCGTCGTTTAATAATAAAACATTTTCCATTCATAAACATCAAATTACATAGGTCCCAAGTCGTAGTATTTCATACAATTTTTACAAAGCATTTGAATGGAAATTGTTATTTAAGTGCGGGCCATATATTCTTGTCGTCTTCCCAAGAATTACCTTCATGTACCTGAGATAAAACATGTTAAAAGAAAAGGTCAGCGAAAACGCCGAGTGAATTCATAAAGTTTAATGAAAACCATTAGTATATCATCGGTATAAATTTATTACGGAAAATCATTTTGTACAAATCTTTGTAGTAGGCCATGAAATAGGCCGAAGACATTTTATACAACTCTTAGTCTTAAATCATAATATAGGCTTCATCCTAGAAATCCATTATACGAACCATTGTCGTAAAAACATCATACAATACGTTTTATAACGTTGTATAGAGTTTAATGAAAACCGTTATAAGAAAAAGGTTTTGTAAACCAAAACACGAACATAATATCAATAATAAGACCCCGTATTGCTAGCCAGGCAATATATCGTAATTCAATGCGTATAGCAGTATTTTCGTTATTGGATTATTATAAGCCGCATGACATTGCTACCTTACTATAACAAACAACGGGCAGCTAACCGAAACTCATTTGCCCATCTAAAACAGCGTGTCGTCACAATAATCACGCTTATTTAAATCTTCTCATACATAAATTCGCTTACCAATCAATGTGGCACGACGAGGATCAACCGTCAAGGCGCGAACTGGGGTTATCTTCTCCAAATAGTACTATTATATGCATAAGCGTCTACCGAATCCCGGTAGTTCACAATTCATGCTAATGGGACTTTTAGTGACATAACCTAACTAATAATAATCTATTTCATTTCATTCATCGGGTCATATAATCATTCATCGGGTCATTTAACCATTCGGGTCCATATCAATAAGCAAATAATCGGGACAACTGGTGTCCTACTTTTTTAAAACTAACATGTTATCTCCCTCTACGGGTTTATAAAACATTTCATAAAACATTTAAAAGAGTGCGAGGCTATGAACTCACGTTGATTGGGAAAGGTGGTTATCAGCGATTTGGATGTACGGTACGTGCTTCAATCACGGAAACCTAGACAAATAATACTCGTCTTAGACTCTTTTCCAGTGACTTTATAAAAACAATGGCTATGTATATATGATGATATCATAAGTATGATGATGATCAAGTGGGTTTTTATATCTTCATTCAACATTATAGTGTTATGTGTTAGTCAAATATTTGACTAGTAACACTAGTTTCAATCCAATTCTGTATTGAGGCCCAATAAGCCCATTAAAAGCCTATTAAGAGTTCAACTTTTTATATTAGTCCATTTATACTTTTAATATCAGGCCTTTACTCATATGTTGGGCCCAAGTGGATTAAGCCCAATGAGTAAGTCCATTAGTGTTTAGCCCAACTTGTTGGGTCAATAGTCTAATAAGGCTACTTTGGCCCGTTAGTGTCCATAAGTTACAAAGCTCGGGTTTTATCGGTTTTTACTTGTAATATGTACTTACATATCAGTAGATGAGTTATAAAAAGTTTACATTAAACGGGTCCGACCGTCTAAGTTTTAATTGACGAAAACATTAATCTTTCGGTTTTAGCCGAAAAGACGTAAATCTTATGTATATAGTTTTATAACTTATAAAACTTATCAAATTGCTATTTTTATAAATTGTGCCATTTATTTATCAAAGTATATACTTATTTATAAGTAATATATAATTTAGTGGGTTTTAAATATACATTTTACATTATTTTTACTTGAGTGCTAATTTTATAATATATACTTTTATTTTACAAATCTGATTATGAATTTCACTTTCACCATTTTTACCATATCTTTAGTTCTACAAGGAGAAAGAAGCTCATCTTTTGGTAGCACAAACTACATAATATGTGCTACAATTAACTCAGATTTAGCTACTGCTCAATCAACTTCTAAATGTCTGTAATAGTTTGTCCAAAATAGACTATGCAGATTTGAACTTCAATATTGTTTTGATCATATCTCACTCAATTTATGGATTCCATTGTGTGGCCAACTCTCATATATGGTCACATACCTTACTGTATATTAATTTATCCAAGCCACTTTAACAAGTTATCATATAGTTCTTTACTATTTTATACATCCTACATTTTTAGCCATGATTTTAACATCCTTTCATGTAGCTTTTAATCATTTTAACCAAATTTATCAACACAAGATCCCCACATAATACTTTTGATCATCATTCATCATCATATACATATACATAAATGAAGAAAATACAAGATTACATATTCAAAATAACAAGATGATAGGAAGAAATAATCTCTATACCACCAAAGTGATGAAATGATGAGGTTTATGATGAACAAGACTTGGTTCTTGTCACCACATCTTTAACTTGGGAAATGAACTCCTTGAGATCTTCATATGCATGAATACATTCTTGAAAATCAGCCCCTAAACTCCATGAAACTTCTTTTCAGATGTTATAACCACCTCCAATCTTCATCTTTTCAATGGGTTTTCATTATATGTAAATTATACATATGATTTATGGTTAATTTTTGATCAAATGGTGGTGTCTGTGGTAATATGGGACGTTCATAGGGAGAGAAAGGAGAGTTATGTGTGAGTTTACATGTAGAAATGAAGGTAGTGGTTTAGTTTTGGCTAGCTTTGATGTGTAGATTGTTTTGATGCAAAACTAGGAAAAGTGTCTCAGTTTGCATCTTAACTTGACACATATCATGTGTGTTGGTGAAGTGTTAGATGCCACATGTATGGGGGTGGGCAAGTATAAACTTGTCCCATCCCCATTAATTTACGGGTACTCCTCGATTCTAGTTTCCTCGATTTGCGTGCCCTCGGGTCGTTTTACGAAAAACGTTTTTATAAATTATGAATCAACGGCACAAAACGAATCTAATAAAAATTGTCTCATCAAAAAC
The DNA here is from genome assembly GCA_025667525.1 of Glebionis coronaria. Taxonomy (NCBI): domain Eukaryota; kingdom Viridiplantae; phylum Streptophyta; class Magnoliopsida; order Asterales; family Asteraceae; genus Glebionis; species Glebionis coronaria. The sequence goes on along the minus strand of JANFOE010000509.1, from coordinate 354,123 downwards.
GGAGTTCAAAAGCGTAAATACGTATTCCTAGGGTTTTCGGTTTAGTCGTAAAGGACGTTAAATTTTACCACGTAAGTCCTAATCTCTTCTCGTAAATTTGTGAGTTTGTGAACCAACACAAATTTAAAATTCCAAAATAATATTCACGGATAAATTTATTTCCTGAAATGTCGGACTGTCACCAAAAACGGTATATGTAAACGTAAGCACGTAACGTAGAGTCCTCCAGCTTAGATGTAGTCGATGCTACTTCGAGATGTAAACCCAAATTTCTTCCCAAAAATGAGTGAGTTCATAATATAACATTAAAATAATGTTTTTAAATAATACTTGAAAATAAAATATCGACCATAAATTGACGGATTGTCACAACATTTACCCCTAAACAGGATCTTTGTCCTCAAAGATCGATTTTCTTACTACTCGCTTCTTATAGAGTTAGAGACACGTGGGTATTTCCTCAACATTCGGTCTTTTCTCTCAAGTGTAATTCATTACAATACGCGAGTTTCATCAAACATAACTACAGAAATATGATCAGGCTTAATGTTGACTTACTTTCTCTATCCATGATGTTCACGGGTTTTTGACGAAGGCAACTTTCACCGATCAAAACTTTACTAAGAAACAATCAGATTTTCACTTGATAGACATTTCATCAAGTTCGATATACGAACATAATTCACCCAGCCCTTGAAGTCCTAGGGTAGATCCAGCTTATATGCCTTTCAAACCAACTTTTTATAATTTCTCAATGGTCCCATATAACGGGGACTTATTTCCCATGATCTTTCAGATCATCAATTTACTTTTTCCATGGTAAAAGTTTTTGGCATAACTTCGCTTCCCATCCTGCACTTCAAGATCTACATTTCATATTCACATAACCTCCTGCCCACTACTGGCAGTCAATAATCAGATCCTAATTTCAATAATCATTTCAGGTCTCGCGGGTCAGGTATTTTGTAAGGTTAGGTTTGTCATCATAGGCAACCTTAAACCTAAAATACATGTCCAACTCACAATGGGTGTATGTCGGGTATCTTCATCCCAACTCCTGCTTACAGATGCTCTTATATAGATCCTCACAAGATTAGATCTCGATCCTAATACGATAATCATCAATGATAATCTCTCCAAAGGAAAACGATTATACGCTTTATTACCAAAGGTCAATTATTCAAGCATAAAACAACACTTCTAGTGTTCTGCATTGTTACTTTACCTCGTCTCTTCGATTGGGGTGGTAAACAGTACTCTCATCAAGGTTCGTTCTCAATGACTTCTGAGCAAATCTCTAGAAATTCGATGCGAAGCCAGGATCTTGATAGAGATGATTGATGTGGCACACTATGTTTACACAACTCCTTTAAATACAAAGAGTCAATTTCTTCATCGAGAATTTATCATTAACGGGAATGATATTAGTAGATTTGGTCAGTCTGTCGACGATGACCCAAATCGAATCAAATTCAGAAGATGACCTTTGCAATATTTAGACGTTTACTAATGTATGAGGCGATGTCTAACTTCATAATTTGCCATCAGTACAACTTCTTCAGATGAAGATACATTAAATCAGAAATGGCATGAATAGAATACTTAATCTTATGAGATTCCAACATGACTAAATCTCGAAATCCTCCGTATTTAGGCAAGCACAAGCAGCCTTTTATACATTTAACGCCATCGGCTTCTCAATTCTAATGGTTCACATTAGCCGCGAACCCCTTTTATTATCTATATTATCCTTTTTACAAGCATCGACTATATTTTAAATTGCTCGACAATTTATTTTGCACAGTCATTATTAAGGAACACATCCTAATTGATTCTTTATCCTTTCGATATTATGTGTCAGTATCTACATTCACCTTCCCTGATGAAATAACTATCATGACCACAATTCATTCAGAATTTCTTTCTTAATATTTTCTAAATTTTAGTTTCATCTCATCTATCATTTTTATCAGTTTTGCTCAATCCAACGTCTAAAGTGTCGATGATTATAACAAGTAATTAAATAATAAATATTTAATTTTTATGAATCGTCAACGTAAAAAAAAATTTAAATTTCTCGGTTCGTCCAATTATAGAAAGAGGTTCAAAATAAATTTGACTTTGATTAACACGATCTTTGTTGATTTATTAAAAATAATTAATAAGATTCGTAAATGTTCGAAAAATCTTTGGTTATACTTTGGTCAAAATTTACATAGTTGAAAAGCAAAAATTGTCGTTTCAAATTTCAAGTCATGGTTTAAATGGTTTCCTCAATACCTCTTAGGTTGTCTTGAGGTATGCACAAACATTTACCCCTAAAGGAGTTTAGTTAAATGTTCTGGGTATAAGGGAATGATTCCTTAAGAATCCTTTGATAAATAATTGTCAAGACATTTTTGCACTTTCTTTTTGGTATAACCCAAAGCCTTAATGGCTCTAATCTTTGAAGAGTCAATATAGATTTCATTATCTATTAATCACACGGTCAAATAATGTAAAGGATTAAGCCTTAAATTACATGTTAAATACTCAAGGTACAGGTTTTCACTATTCGGCCAACACAAGGAAGTCTATAAATGATTATTAACTCCTTCCTATTCTTAGAAACAAACAAATGGTCCTTAATGATCACAAGCCTGAATTTATCAAATTACAGCCTACACACATGATTCACCAAATTTATGGATGCTACATGTGCATTGGTCAATCCAAACAACATAACATGAAACTCATAATGTTCATTACGAGTCTCGAATGTAGTGATTGGAATAGATAATATTTTTCGCGGATGCGAGGTTGATGATAACCATGCCGTGGATCAAATTTTTGAATATACGCTAGAACTTTGTAAATGATCGAACAAATCTATCATCTTGGGTAGTGGATATAGATTTTGATCATCAATTTACCTAGTTCACTATAATTCAACAAATATAAGGAATAATAACACCATAGCTCTTCATAATGACGATCTTGGTAGAATAAAAGCTTTCTCCGACAACTCTCTCAGTTGTACGGTAACTCTTTCGATTCAGATGGTGATGAAGTACAGTGCACACGCCATGGGTGCAGCATCGGGAATATAATCAATACCAAATTCAACTTGCCTTAATGGCGGAAGTCTAGGTAATTCACCAGCAAATACCTCCTAAAGTTTCAAATAACATGAACATCTTTTCATACATTTACTTTAAGTTCTTTCTAGATTATAATATCTATGACTAGTCCATAACCATTCATGGTATAATTTTCAAGTCCAATTGCAGGATATGGTCGTCCATCAAGAATTATTTAGATCACTTTTGATAATCAACATCTTATCTTTTAGGGGATTTCTACTCGAGTTCCCATCAATTAAGACAATGACATTATGTCATAGTCAATCAATCCATTCTACTGGCACTATCAACTTTCCAGTTTCATTATCGTTGATAAGATGTGAACTTCTCAAAAGACTAATAATAACTCATAATCCTTCATAAATTCAAGGATATCTGGAGACATAACTAACCTTAAAAAGAGTAAGGTTAACACATGATCTACGCGAGATAATTTTAAATCAGATAAAGACGAAAACATTAACAAATATGAGTCTATCCCATGTTTTCATGATTTGAGAACGCATTCGAAAGCTCCTCGGATTGTTACCCAGGTCATTCAAATGAAATCTAATCAAAAGAAATGATAGGAACATCGATACATCCAGTCGGGTATCAGCATTCGGTAATCAAATACTTTTTCAAAGAATCTCACTACGAGAGAATTGGACAAGAAGGGATATCAACTGTCAAATAAGACAATTTCCACAGATGAGTAAATTCGATTCAGAAAAATAAATGGTACGGGCACATATGTAGGTGTCCCTACCAATATGTCCCTATTTTACGCTTATTGTAGATCTCTTAAAATGTCAATTTTCCACAATTACAAAGAAAATGTAATGTTTATTAACAATTTCATGGTGACTACTAATCAGCCTTGCATAGTCCCTTCCAAATTTTATGTAGGCGCGCAACTATAAATGTGACAACCCTGGTTTTGAGGTTCGTCACTTAGTTTTATTTTGTGCTAGTTACGTGTCTTTACATGTTTATGTGCTAATTGGTGTGTATAGATTGTGGTTTGGATATCGTTTCCGGTACGGGGTACCTTGTGAGTGAAACGATGTGAGATGATTTCATGTTCATGAGTTCACATGGTAGTGACTATGAAATGAGATGGTGTTATTTGGTCATTTTACGTATACGTATATGTATTATAGAAAATCGTATTTTTACGATTTACGGTTTAGCATTTAGAGGTCTCGGATGAGGTAATTATTCATATGGATATTTTTCGGGATGGTTTTAGGTCATTTAGGACTTAGTTATAACGTTTATTTCAAAATTTGAGATTTTTTTTAAAAAGTGTATATTTTACGACTTTTACGGTAAAACGCGTAAATTTGACTAGTTTTACGGTTTTGAGGTTTTGCCGGCTTTAGGAGCTGAAATAAATTAAGGTAAATTAAGGTATTATTAATAACTTGATAATATATAATAAAAAAAACAAATTTTAAGGGGTGTTGGGTCGGTTTGGACGCAAGAAAAAAAGGAAAAAAAAAAAGAAAAAGGAAAGGGGTTTTTGGGTTGGGCTAGGAATGGGTTACCACACCTTATATATAGTTTTATTAACAACCAAAATTCATTATTTTTCTCCTGGGACAAAGAAAATTCGTGAGTTTCCATAAAATTAGGGTTCTTCATAATTTTTTTTGGGGTTTTCATAAATCAAAGGTAAAGTCTTTAATCCCTTTTCAATTTAATTATTTTAATGATGTCTTAATCATCTTATGATGGATTTAGGTTAGGGTTTAATTTAAAAACAGTAAATTTATGTTATATTATTGGTGTTATAATGATTGCATAAATTAGGGCTTGTAATTAGAGGGATTAGGGTTAATTAATGAGATTGATTTTGTTAAACCCGTTTTTAAAAACTGGGCAGAATTTTGAGTTAATATTTTTGAATATATCGGGAGTTCTAGGAACATTCAAGATGCGATCCAAGTATCCCTGAAAAGGTAATTGAAGTGGCTTTCCAATGAAAGAAATGAGAACTAAATTGGAGGTCGAGAAGTGGGTCAAAAACAGGTTACAACAGTCGGAGGTCAAAAAAGTTTTGAATTCAGCCTGTTTTCTTTTTAAGTTTTGAGTTGTTTGGGGTACTTAGGGTTGCATTGGGATCTTCTAACGAACATGAGAGATGGTTTATATATCATAGTAAGTATCTGCACTTGGGCTAAGGTTTTGGTTTAGGGTAAGACCCCCTAATTGTAACAAACTTTTTGTATGTTTAAAATCAGTAAATCTGGAATGACAAAAGTATATATATATATATATATATATATATATATATATATATATATATATATATATATATATATATATATATATATATATATATATATATATATATATATATATATATATATATATATATATATATATATATATATATATATATATATATATATATATATATATATATATATATATATATATATATATATATATATATATATATCAGGGCCTTAACAGTGGCTTTAAGGTTAGGGCAAGTGGGAGGTGTTAGATAATATATGTAAAGGTATGAATATTTCTTTTACAGAAACCATGGGTATGTTTAAGTGGACGTTTGACTTAAATTTTGGAGACCTAAAATTGGGACTGTTTTGTGTAAAATATGAACGGGATAGTTATTAAATATAACCAAGTTAAGAACTTGTTAGGGAAGGGTGATGGGATGTTTAGAGCTCATATATGAGGTATCTATATGAGAGGAGGTTAGATGTCCATCATAGGTTAATGAAGCATCTTAGTGATTGGTTCATGTATTGATTGCATGTTTTTGGTTTGTTAGCTTGTTGCTAGTGCGAGGACTTGTGAAGAAGCAATCAGGTGAGTTTCATAGTCCCATATTTACTAATGATTTTGACTTCTAGATAGGATGGAAGAGACACTGTTTTGATATTTATAAATTATGTTGTGAATGTTTTGTGTTTGGTGATGGACTTGTATGTGCATAATTATGTGATTAACTGCTAGTTGATTCTTGATTGTTTATGCTTTGACTTGGTACCAATGGGATATTGGCAAGGCGGGGCCTTGGGATTGGTTCATAGGTGTTTGGACGCCTATGGGAGTATGGTGTTGGTAAGGTTGGGAGCCTTGGATTTGGATTTAGATTTGGATTTGGTTTGGTTAATTTATCTTGAATGCTAGTTGTTAATTCATACTTGTAGCACATTGTCTATATGTTATTGTGTTGATCGTTGTTATTCACAGCTTGTAACTGATTTAGCGTTGGAGTCTAAACCTATGACTCTCACCAACTTTATGTTGACGTGTTTTAGTGTCTCTTTCAGGTGAGAATGTGGTTAAGCTTGAGGATAGAAGAGGCTAGATTTGGATGCCTTAGGATTGCATATAGAAGGAGATCCCCGTTCCTTCTTAGTTTACCTTTATGTTTTTTTTATAAGTGATACATGTTGGCACCTATATGTTTGTTTGGTTTATGTTTATTGTTTGTCTTGGGTAAGTGGTAGGACTGTTACCTACTTACCTTGACTCTTGCATTGTTGAGATATTGTCATGACTTTTGTGTCACCATTTTATGACATTTCTTATTTCATATAGTTATCTCTATAGACACGCCATGTTGTGATGATATCCATACGTCGTGCCCAATATTCCGCTATTGGTGGGGTGTGACAGAATGGTATCAGAGACAATGGTTATAGAGAATTAGGTTTCCTAGTCGCGTAGCCTAGTCTATAGCTTAAGGGTCCCTGCATTTAGGCGTCATAGGAGTATGTGCGCATTTTATAATAATTGATGTGTTTGGATGTTATTTATTGTGATGTCTTGACTAGTATGAATTGAACAGTAGTAAGTTCATACTTAGCCACATGTTATTTTCTTTTCGGGTTGTGACTAGTGAAGGTTAAACCATAATCATCCACGCTAGTCATTGTCGTATTTTGCTTAAATTGTACATTATAGTACATAATTTGGTACATGGTAGTTTCTATCTTTTGTTGGGTTATTTTATGTACCCGAGAGATATTATTTTCTTTTGATGTTTAAGTAATGTTCCCTAAGAATCATGTGGTGGTTCGAGTTAGTAGGAGTAGGTGGATATGAAGGATTTTAAGCTGTTTCCACTCTTATGGGCTACATGACTTATAACTGATTATGTTTTCGTTTTGGATTTAGTCTAGGCTGTTTTAGCTAGACTATGGATTTCTTATTCCAAGATTTTTACTATGTTATTTTGATAGATGAGGTTTTGGACCTTATTTGGTTATGTGGTTATGAGCTTATGTGAGTAGAGGGATTTATGTGTTATGTGTTGTATTGATTTTTATAAGTGTCATCATAGGAGGGAGTGCATTGGGGAAAGGGTAATTGTATAAGTATGGTGGCCAACATAGTTATACAAGTACCACAACTTCAATGGGTTCTCAAGTATGATTGCATGAAAGAGGGTTAGTACATGCTTGTATATGATGAAATGTAGAATTTGGGTATATATATATGGGTTTACGTAATGGCTGCCTATGAGATGGCTATTGTTATTTTTGTGTTGTATGTTTTGAGTTATAGTTGTGTTGTGTGATTATGGGGTCACACGATATGGTTTGGTTTTGGAGGTGGGCTTTATGCCTTGTTGTGGCACGGTGAGATGGTGATTACTCGTATGGAAAAACGAGCGTATAAAGCGATTGATTGACTTGACATGTATGATAACGAGTATGTTTGGGAGATTCAATAGGTATACATATGCGGATGTATATATACTAATAGATGTTATGTTATGATTTACGGTCGTTCAGTAGTTATTATAACTCGAACGTACCTAGTACTCTCTTGTGTTTAAACAATTTATTAGAGCTCGAATTTGGGGGAGTTTCAACGACATTTTGAATCTTTTGAAGTGTGTCTTGTAGCGTATTCTTTGAGTTTCGTATTCCACGTGTACGTTTTAAAATGGTGTTCTTGGTTTTAAGTCTATTGAAATAACTTGGGGTTTCTTTTGAGATAATGAAATCTTTTGTGTTAGGTCTCACATTTCTTTTGGTCGGTATATATTGAGAAAGGGGGACTTGGAAATCTATTATAGGGTTAGATAGCTGGTTGTATTCGGTAAAATAAGGGTAAGGTGTTGGAGTCGTGTTTCAAACAAGATGTAACATAGGATTTCTTTTTAATCAACACTTATTTAGTTCAAATTCTAAAAGACTTTATTTAAAATAAAGCGAATTAAAATTTCTTTCTACTTACATAGTTTATATAGTTGGGTTCAACCGATTCACGTCATTTATAATTATTAATACGAGGTTAAATTGAGTTTATGAAGGTTACACATACAATTATATCTTTCATTTAAAAGGATTGCATTAATCACTAAGTTTATTCTTTAGTTTTTAAAACAACTAGTATAAAATTGTTTTGGTCATAACTTGTTCGTTTTAGAGCTTTTTGAGTGATTCATAGGCCAAAAATTATGTACTCGGAACGTACTTTTCAAATATTCAAACTATATAGTCATGGGAGGTCAGTATCCTGTCCGAAATTATTGTACAAGTGTCGGGTTAAAGGTTGAGTTTGAATAGTAGTTTATTTTTATGATTTGGGATGCACGGGATACCTAGTCTTTGGGTTAAGTTTTGAGATCGCCTAGAAGGTTGTTTGTTGATGGTTTGAGTCACATAGATGTGGGAAGGTAAAAAAAAAAGAAAAAAGTATATTCTTTTGGAAAGGTCGATCTTTTTCATGGTTTAAATAATATGTCGCGGGGCCTAATATGTTTTGGTTGCTATTGGGTGTTTCTGGGATTATTTTTTTTCGTTGTCATGGGTCATCTTGAATTGATACACGTTTTGGGTTTGAGTTTTCTCCTGAGTCTCGTGGTTTTTGACTGGTTTTAATTGGGGCACGTGAAATGTCGTTAGTTATCCGTGGGTTTGATTCGTTGATCGTATCTGATGGATTCAGGATGTAGTTTTGGTTTCGTATTGTTCGGGAGCATTGAGGTAGTCATATGAAAGACTTGGTCGCGCCTACACGCTTAAGTAGGTGACCATGAGAGAATGGTCGGAATACCCTTAGTGGGGAGGAAAGAGGTTCGTAGACGAAATAATATGGTCATGAGGTCTATTAGGAGTGCCAAGGGAGATGAATAGAGATTTGTGAAATGTATGGATATTGGCACAAGTAACGTGCCATAGAGAGTGTTGGAAGGGGATATTGTTCGTAAGACATGTATGTTTTCTAAAAACTTCCTGAAATTTAGTAGGTTTGCCTATTATTTTGAGGTAGAACCATAAATAGAGCAAGTAGGAGAAGTGAGAGGAGTTGCAGTTAGTGCCTTTCCAAGGCAAATCGTTGATGGAGTGATATAAAAACAAGAGCTGTTAGAAATTGCAACGGATGCAAGGTAAAAGTTGAGTTGCTTAGTAGTAGATTGGATGTGGAAAGCGGTTGAATGGTCTGATGAGAGGAAGAATTGGTCTTTTAGAATGCGTGTAGAATTTTGCAAGTAGAAGGAGGTAGGAATTTATTCGTATTGCCGCTAAGAGAGGGTGCAAGGAGGACATAGTTAAAACTGCTAAGGATGTTGTATGAACGCTTTGGGATTACGGTTATGCATTTGGCTTCGCCAAAGCACTAGCGGTTTTCATGGTGTCAATGAACCAAGTATGCATGAACGTGTATAAACGAGTTGTCATCGGGAGCATCGACGACATCTTGATCTACTCAAATCTGAGAAGGAGAGTGAGGCGAATTATGTGTTGGTTTTGAAGTGGAGTTATACGTGAGATTTTCAAGTGTGAGTTTTAGTATTAAATTCACTATGGTGAGTAGTTAGAGATGATGGCATATCATGGAACCAACAAGGGGCAAAGTGAAGAAGGATGAGGAAGCATTTTGGAGGCTGAAGAGGTGGATTGGATAATGAGCCGATCTTGGCATTATCGGAAGGACTGGATGAATTCGCAAAGCATGACGATACGTGGAGCAAGGATTTGGATGTGTACGAGAACGACAAGAAAGGCGATTGCTTATACGTTGCAGGAATTGAAGATTTAGAAGAACTGGATAGACTTAGTTAGTGGAGCTGGACTGTTATATCTGCCTAGAATGCTAGAGGCATTTGGTGTACGAGACGTGGAGAATGATCTGCACGGATCATGAACGTCTCCAACACATATTCAATCATCTTGATTGAACTTTTGGCAAAGGTGATGGGTGGAGTTAATTGATGAAAGAAGATTGCAAGGCCAAGTACCATCTGGAAAAGGCAAGCATGATCGATGAGACAGGGAATAAGAAGGATGAGGTGAAACTGAGACGAACTTGAACTATAGGGATGACGTATTAGGGCGGTTTGGATAAAGGATATAGGTTGCACGAGTTGAGTTGTCTAAAGTAGAGAACGCGTCAACATGTATGTTGCGTGGCTTGGACAATCATAAGGAGAAAAGGGACGTAGACTATACTTCCTACATAGTTAGGAGTAGCTTAGAAAGGGCGATGTAAGGACGAAGTTGGTGGAAGGGATACATAACGCGGTGGAGGAATAAGTATGACGAGAGTTGGGTGATAGTCGATAGACAGACTAATTCATCTCATATTTCAAGAGGAATGAGAAGTCACGTAGGTGAGAAGTTGGAAGGATTGCGTACGGACGTGATTGATTTAGAGGGAGTTAGGAAACTCTTTAGCGATGGATGAGTTTTCATAATGATAAATTATCATACTAGAAGTCGATAAATGCCATTTGAGGCACTATATGAAAGGATAGGATGAGTTGTCCCCATTGTGGACTAGAATTGGTAAAAGAGGCTACTAATGTGGTAATGGTGTTTGTGGAAAGAATGAGAGCAACAAGGGGTGCTATGTAGAAAAGGAGGAAACCACTAGATTCAGTGACAAAGTTATGTAGGGAGTTTCACCCATAGTAACGGGTGGTATGTTTTGGTAAAATGGAAGAGTTGATGTAGAGTTTTGTAGGTCCATTTATGATCTTTGGAAAGATCGGACCATTAGCTTATGAGCATAGAATTACCTGGGGGAAATGAGTTTTATACATGATACATTTCATGTATTGAGATTGGTAAAGGTTGTTTGAGAATGCATTTTGCATGTACGGTTATTCGGGACTTGTGTTAATAAGAGTCTTTATTTTATCAAAGATTCATCTGTGAGATTTATTGACTGTGAGGTCAAGAGTTTGGCAATGAGTTTAATTATTTTTGGTTTGTATATGTGGTATTTTGAAACTTGAACTAAAGTTCACTTGTAAATAAGGGGAGTTCCTTTAGAACAAGTATCCTCATGTGATTTGTTGTTTGTGTGTTTGATCCTAAAGAGTAAATCTCGGGACGAGATTTCTATTAGGAGGGAGTGATGTGACAACCCTAGTTTTGAGGTTCGTCACTTAGTTTTATTTTGTACTAGTTACGTGTCTTTACGTGTTTATGTTCTAATTAGTGTGTATAGATTGTGGTTTGGATATCGTTTACGGTACGGGGTACCTTGTGAGTGAAACGATGTGAGATGATTTCATGTTCATGAGTTCACATGGTAGTGACTATGAAATGAGATGGTGTTATTTGGTGGTTTTACGTATACGTATATGTATTATAGAAAATCGTATTTTTATGATTTACGGTTTAGCATTTAAAGGTCTCGGATGAGGTAATTATTCATATGGATATTTTTCGGGATGGTTTTAAGTCATTTAGGACTTAGTTATAAAGTTTATTTCAAAATTTGAGATTTTTTTAAAAAGTGTATATTTTACGACTTTTACGGTAAAACGCGTAAATTTGACTAGTTTTACGATTTTGAGGTTTTGGCGGCTTTAGGAGCTGAAATAAATTAAGGTAAATTATGGTATTATTAATAACTTGATAATATATAATAAAAAGAAAAAAAACGAATTTTAAGGGGTGTTGGGTCGGTTTGGACGCAAGAAAAAAAGGAAAAAAAAAAGAAAAAGGAAAGGGGTTTTTGGGTTGGGCTAGGAATGGGTTACCACACCCTATATATTGTTTTATTAACAACCAAAATTCATTATTTTTCTCCTGGGACAAATAAAATTCGTGAGTTTCCACAAAATTAGGGTTCTTCATAATTTTTTTTGGGGTTTTCATAAATCAAAGGTAAAGTCTTTAATCCCTTTTCAATTTAATTATTTTAATGATGTCTTAATCATCTTATGATGGATTTATTTTAGGGTTTAATTTAAAAACAGTAAATTTATGTTATATTATTGGTGTTATAATGATTGCATAAATTAGGGCTTGTAATTAGAGGGATTAGGGTTAATTAATGAGGTTGATTTTGTTACACCCGTTTTTAAAAACCGGGCAGAATTTTGAGTCAATTGTTTTGATCATATCGGGAGTTCTAGGAACATTCAAGATGCGATCCAAGTATCCCTGAAAAGGTAATTGAAGTGGATTTCCAATTCAAGAAACGAGAACTAAATTGGATGTTGGGAAGTGAGTCAAAAACATGTTAAAACAGTCGAAGGTCAAAACAGTTTTGAATTCAGCCTGTTTTCTTTTTAGGTTTTGAGTTGTTTGGGGTACTTAGGGTTGCATTGGGATCTTCTAACGAACATGAGAGATGGTTTATATATTGTAGTAAGTATCTGCACTTGGGCTAAGGTTGTGGTTTAGGGTAAGACCCCCTAATTGTAACAAACTTTTTGTATGTTTAAAATCAGTAAATCTGGAATGACAAAAGTATATATATATATATATATATATATATCAGGGCCTTAACAGTAGCTTTAAGGTTAGGGCAAGTGGTAGGTGTTAGATAATATAAGTAAAGGTATGAATATTCCTTTTACAGAAACCATGGGTATGTTTAAGTGGACGTTTGACTTAAAGTTTGGAGACCTAAAATTGGGACTGTTTTGTGTAAAATATAAACGGGATAGTTATTAAACTTAACCAAGGTAAGAACTTGTTAGGGAAGGGTGATGGGGTGTTTAGAGATCATATATGAGGTATCTATATGAGAAGAGGTTAGATGTCCATCATAGGTTTATGAGGCATCTTAGTGCTTGGTTCATGTATTGATTGCATGTTTTTGGTTTGTTAGCTTGTTGCTAGTGCGAGGACTTGTGAAGAAGCAATCAGGTGAGTTTCATAGTCCCATGTTTACTAATGATTTTGACTTCTAGATGGGATGGAAGAGACACTGTTTTGGTATTTATAAATTATGCTGTGAATGTTTTGTGTTTGGTGATGGACTTGTGTGTGCATACTTATGTGATTAACTGCTAGTTGATTCTTGATTGTTTATGTTTTGACTTGGTACCAAGGGGATATTGGCAAGGCGGGGCCTTGGGATTGGTTCATAGGTGTTTGGACGCCTATGGGAGTATGGTGTTGGTAAGGCTGGGAGCCTTGGATTTGGATTTGGATTTGGATTTGGTTTGGTTGATTTATGTTGAATGCTAGTTGTTAATGCATACTTGTAGCACATTGTCCATATGTTATTGTGTTGATGGTTGTTATTCACAGCTTGTAACTGATTTAACGTTGGAGTCTTAACCTATGACTCTCACCAACTTTATGTTGACGTGTTTTAGTGTCTCTTTCAGGTGAGCATGTGGTTAAGCTTGAGGATAGAAGAGGCTAGATTTGGATGCCTTAGGATTGAATATAGAAGGAGATCCTCGTTCCTTCTTAGTTTACCTTTATGTTTTTTTTGATAAGTGATACATGTTGGCACCTATATGTTTGTTTGGTTTATGTTTATTGTTTGTCTTGGGTAAGTGGTAGGACTGTTACCTACTTACCTTGACTCCTGCATTGTTGAGATATTGTCATGACTTTTGTGTCACCATTTTATGACATTTCTTATTTCATATAGTTATCTCTATAGACACGCCATGTTGTGATGATATCCATACGTCACGCCCCATATTCCGCCATTGGTGGGGTGTGACAATAAATAATTTTGGGATTAACGATGCAATACTCAGTTCGTCAAACTTTTGTCATCATGTTTAAAATAAAAACATTTTCTTGTTTAATTCTTAAATAAGAATCAAAAATGAATTTATAGAGATGTTATTTGTTATGGAAACAATTAAGTTTTTCAAAGTGTTTAATAAACAACTTTATTTTGATAACGATTACTCATAAATCTCACTTTGAATAATCTATATGGTGATGAAAATTCAATTTTTCTCAAGGGATACTGTTTTAACTTATAAAAACAATGAGTGATCTGTAAAAGAGTGAAGAAGAGTTTAATAAGTGTGAAAAACTTATCCTTTTACCACTTATTTCCAATAATAACAAGACCAAAACGTGTATTTTATGTCGTAAAATTCGGAATTATGCGTGGTTTGTGTTTTTATTGTGTTTCAGGATAAAAATATGAAAAAGGAAGAAAACACGGGCTATCACGGGCTTTTATCGAAGAAAAAGACAAAAGACGAAGTCAAAAGATCGAGAGTGCATAAAGAACGGAAGTCCAAGTCCTATTCTGAAGATTTATCGAAGAAAAAAGTCTAAAGACGGAAGTTTAATGAAGTCGAAGAACTCAAGTCTAATTATAGAATAAAATTATAAGACAAGTTCAACTTATATCGACAAATCCCGAGACGACGTCGAGAAAGACAAAGAAATTAAATCGAGTCGAGACGAGAAGAAAGAAAGAAGGAAGCATAAACACTTAACCTCCCCACCTCCTATAAATACCCTCCTAATATGTCATTAGGAGGGTGTTAGTAGTTAGTTAGTTTTTTTAGTCAATTTTTAGTTTTTATTTTTTAAGTATGTTTTTAATTTCCTTCTCTCTAGTTTTTCAAGCTTATCAAACATTAATCTTGTAATCTTTTGATCTTAATCTTTAATCAAATCAAGCTTATTTCTTAATTCTCATTCTACCTTTCTTAATCTTTTTAATATTGATAATCATGTAGTTTATTTTAATTTTGTTGATGATATGATTGTGTAGCTTATTTGATTGTGATTATTGAGTTGGTGATTTTAAAAGTTGATTAAAGTGCTTATTTTCTTAATTTTTATGATTAATAGTTTTTAAAATAAGTTGATTTTGATAAGTTTAATATTTTTACAAAAAGTTAATTTTTAATATTTAGCTTATTTAGTGTTTTAATAGTTTTTAAATTGTGGCTTATTAGTTTCTCTTAAAAATCTTTTTGGTTTAAGTTTTGGTAAGTGCTTATTTTTGGATTTGCTTATTTGCTAAGTTTTTGTGATATCCGGGTTTATTAAACCCCTTTATTCCGAATAGAGCTCCTAAATCATCATTCCGAATAGTTTCCAGTCATCAAGATTCCGGATAGCTTAAAACCCTTTATTTCGGATAAGCACTGTAAATTTTGAATTCCGGATAGTTACACCTTCATCATTCCGGATATGCAGCTTTTCTCAAATTCCGGATAAGCCCAAGAAGACCAGATTCCGGATATAGAACAAGTTCCATTTCTGGATAAGTTTCAGAAGTATACATTCCGGATAAGAAGTTTTACTCATTCCGGATAGTCTGCACAATTAGATTCCGGATATGGAGCATTACCCTAATTCCGGATAAGCACACGAAGACCAGATTCCGGATAAGAGCCACAAATGAATTATGGATAAGCCTCAGAATTTCATATTCCGGATAAGCATCACAACACGATTCCGGATAAGGGATTTGTCGAGGATTCCGGATAAACCTCAAAAGTAGTATTGCGGATAAGCTTGTGTAGCACAGATTCCGGATAAGGCTTCATATATTCATTCCGGATAACATTCCGGATAAGCTGTACAACAAGGTATTCCGGATAAGGTCATAATCCTTATTCCGGATTAGATTCATTTTTAGTTTACTGTTTAATTTTTCAAACTTTAATTTTTCCCGCCTTTTTACTTAGCATTATTTTAACTTGTCTTGTTTTAAGTTTAAATTTTAAAGTTTACATTTTTATAAGTTTTCATCATTTACTTTTTAATTTTTTTAAAAAAGTCTTTGTTTTTAGTTTAAATTTTCAAGCTTTCATTTTTATTTATTCACTCAACGACATTTTCATTTTTAGCTTAAAATAGATAATCAAACCTTTTTATTTTCCACCAAGAACGACTGAGTCGCACTTTCTACTAGTAATCAATTCGAAAAGACTGGAATTAACGAACTTTCATAACTAAGTAAAACCTAGTTAATAAATGGCGTCGCTGCCGGCTCTTTTCGTTAAGATTAACGGTTTTAAGTGAGAGACGCGTTGGATTTTGGGATCCGTTCACTTTTGAACGTTATTTTTCTTGCTTAAATTTTCAAAAAATCCATAAAAATTAAAAAAATTTCAAAAAATTCAAAAAAATAGAAAAACATAAAAAAACCAAAAATATTTCTTGTCTATCTTTCTTTTCTTTTTGTAGGTGTGTATGCGTACCCGTGCTCGTAAAAAGAAAGCAGCTCAAGCCGAAGTTATTACTCCACCTATTGTCACCTGGACAATCAACCAATGATCGAGCTTTTTCAATCGCAAGGGGAGGGCAACACCGATGCCATTTTCATACCCGAGATTGGAGCTAACAACTTTGAGTTCAAATCCGGCTTCATTCAAATGGTCTCTGCTCAACCATTCTTGGGGCGTACACTTGATGACCCTCATGACCATATTAAAAGGTTCCTTCAACTCACTAATGCGGTTAAGTATAATGTTTTCACAAGAAGTGATTCGCTTGCAACTTTTTCCTTTCTCCTTGGAGGGACAAGCCCGCCATTGGCTTGATAAGGAACCGCCACAAAGTATTCTTACGTGGACGATTTTAAAGACTAAATTCATCAACTACTTTTTCCCACCCTTACGTACTACTGCTTTGCGGAATGAAATCATTACCTTTGAACAAAAGTACAGTGAGACATTTAGTGATTCTTGGGACCGTTTTAAGGAACTTTTAAGAAAGTGTCCACAACATGGTTTCACAAAAGTACATCAAATTAATACTTTTTACAATGGTTTAAGCATGAATGACCAAGATTCACTAAATAGTGCCTCGGGGGGTAACATTTTGGTTAAATCTTCTAATGCCACATGGGATATTATTGAGAATAAGTCTAGAGTGCAAACTAAGAGTGTTCGGACTAATGTGGCTAGTGCTAGTACTAGTGAGTGCGACAAGACAATTGATAAGCTTACTTCGCTTGTTGAAACACTTGCTCTACAAACCGCTAACAATACCAAATCCATCAATGGACAAGTTAATGCTTTGAGTCAGTCATGTGAAATATGCGGGGGATCTCATTCATACACCGATTGTCCTTCAACTCATGACATCCGAAAAATATGTATGCCGCCAACGGTAACTTTTCTACGGGAGGCTATCAAGCACGTCCTCAAGGTGACCGCAATTTACTCAGTTATTGTTCAAACAACTTTCTTTCACCACCAGGTTTTCCACCTCAAAACCCAAACAACCTCATTCGCAACAATCAAAATCATCCTCGAGCTCCAAATCAATATCAAACCCAAAGAAACCCATATCCACCTCAAGGAAACAATCAAGTTCACCAACCACCCGCTTATCAACCACCTGCCTATCATGCTCTTCCTCCCACCCAACCCACCGCATTTCATCAAGAGGTTGACACTTACATATGGACTAATGATGTGATAGTGCAGAATCTTCAGTGGCAAATGGACAACATGAAAGGAGATATGGTGAAACAAGGGAATGATCTTCGAGCCGATATGCGAAACTCTTTGAGCAGTCAAATGAATGACTTAAGGGATATGATGGCTAGTTTCTTCCAAAGTAATCAAGCATCTGGTTCGGGTTCTCTTCCGAGTAACACCGTTGCTAATCCCAGAGGGGATATGAAAGCAATCACCACTCGCAGTGGAAAAGGTTTAAAGGAACCCGAGCTTCCTACACCTACACTGGTGATTGTGACTAAGGAAAACGAGTCCCCTTCTCCAATTCCTCCACCTTCTATTTCCCCAATTCCTCCACCTTCTACTTCCACCTCTCCACCACCCAAGGATGTGAGTGAGAATTCTATTCCAAAGACTTCATCTCAACCTAATATACCCTATCCCTCAAGGTTGAGGAAAGAGAAGTTGAAGAACAAGGATGATATTCAGGTTTCTAACTTTCTCAAAATGTTTAAACAACTGAATTTCAACATCTCCTTTGCTGAGGCTCTCGATCACATGCCGAAATATGCTAAAATGTTTAAATATCTTCTCATTGATAAGGAGAAACTTCTTGATATCGCTCAGACCCAACTTAATGAGAATTGCTCCGCAGTGCTCTTAAGGAAATTACCCACCAAACTTGGTGATCCGAGTCGTTTTCTCATTCCTTGCAACTTCCCCGGGGTAGAGAATTGTATGGCCCTAGCCGATCTAGGTGCTAGTATAAACTTAATTCCATTAAGTGTTTGGAAACAATTATCTCTACCCGAGCTAGTCCCCACATGAATGACATTAGAATTAACTAACCGTACGGTTGCATATCTGGTGGGGATAGCCGAAGATGTCTTCGTCGGTGTCGACAAATTCACCTTTCCGTTGGATTTTGTTGTCGTTGACTACGAGATGGATCTCCGTGTTCCATTAATCGTTGGACGTCCATTCTTGAGGACCGGTCACACTCTCATCGATGTAGACGCGGGCGAATTAATCATGAGAGTTGGTGACGATAAAATCGTTTTCAACATGGGTAAACTTTCTAAGCAGCCTTCTGTAAACGAGAGCGTTAATTTCATTGACGTACTTGATGAGGCTTGTGAAGAACATTTCAAAGACGCTTGTAAAAGTGGTTCTTCTTCTCTACCCATTGTTGAGACCGTTTCCTCTATTTCTCCATCACTAACTCCATTTGGAGAAAGTGATCTCCTTTTGAAAGAATTTGAAGCAACTTTGGGAGATGTGGACTTACAATATGACGATTCTCCCTCCAATTGGGATGAAGACATTCGTACCATTGAGAAACTCCTCAATGAGGACCATATTTCTCCACCATCTACTAAGGATATCTCTATCGATGATCCGAATTTGAGTATACCTTCCATCGAAAATCCTACGTATTTAGAGCTTAAGGATCTTCCATCTCACCTCGAGTACGTTTTCCTTGAAGACAATAAGAAGTCACCCGTCATCATCGTTAAGGATTTGAAAGAAGAAGAAAAATCTCGACTTATCGCCGTGCTGAAGAATCATAAGAAAGCGATTGCTTGGAAAATCTCCGATATTCGTGGAATTGATCATCACTTTTGCACACATAAAATTCTCATGGAGGACGACTTTAAACCCACTATTCAAAGCCAACGAAGGGTGAATCCCAAGATTCATGACGTTATCAAAAAAGAGGTTATCAAACTTATTGATGGGGGAATGATCTACCCTATCTCAGATTCACCATGGGTTAGTCTCGTCCATTGTGTGCCTAAGAAAGGCGGAATCACCGTTGTGCCTAATGAAAACAACGAGTTGATTCCTACTCGTCTCGTTACAGGGTGGAGAGTTTGTATAGACTATCGCAAACTCAATGATGCTACGAGAAAGGATCATTTTCCCCTTCCTTTTATGGACCAAATGCTTGAACGTCTAGCGGGTAATGACTATTATTGCTTCTTAGACGGTTTCTCCGGGTATTTTCAAATTCCCATCGATCCTAAAGACCAAGAGAAAACCACATTCACTTGTCCTTATGGAACATTTGCTTACAAAAGAATGCCTTTCGGCTTATGCAATGCTCCTGGGACATTCCAAAGGGTGTATGATGGCTATCTTCCATGACATGGTTGAAGAAACTATGGAAGTCTTCATGGATGATTTCTTGGTCTATGGTGATTCTTTCTCTCATTGCCTTGCCAATTTGGAACGCATGCTTAAGCGGTGTGAAGACACTCGCCTTGTTCTAAATTGGGAAAAATGCCATTTCATGGTAAAAGAAGGCATTGTGCTTGGACATAAAATCTCCAAAGCCGGTCTTGAAGTGGACTGTGCTAAAGTTGATGTCATAACAAAATTACATCCACCTTTCACAGTGAAGGGTGTGAGAAGTTTCCTGGGTCATGCGGGCTTCTATCGTTGATTCATTCAAGATTTTTCTAAAATCGCTCGCCCGATGACCCACCTCTTGGAAAAAGATACTCCTTCTATCTTTTCTAAAGAGTGTATTGAATCCTTCAATCTTTTTAAGGAGAAGCTAACTAAGGCACCGGTCTTGGTTACCCCTAATTGGGAGCTACCTTTTGAATTGATGTGCGATGCTAGCGACTTTTCCATTGGAGCGGTTTTGGGCCAAAGAGTGAACAAACACTTCCAACCAATCCATCATGCTAGCAAGACAATGACGGGGGCTCAATTGCATTATACCACTACCGAAAAAGAGCTTTTAGCTGTAGTGTATGCTTTTGAAAAATTTCGCCCCTATGTCCTTTCCACCACAATCGTGTACACCGATCATTCCGCGTTGAAGTACTTGTTGACTAAGCAAGATTCTAAGCCAAGACATCTTCGTTGGGTTTTGCTCCTTCAAGAATTTAAAATCAAAATTCGTGACAAGAAGGGAGCCAAAAACTTAGCCGCGGATCATCTAAGTAGACTTGAGGATCCTTTTCAAGGGGATCATCTGACTCAAGAGATCAATGAATCTTTTCCCCTTGAGGCCTTAATGTCTATCAATTCCAATCTTGATGACACCCCGTGGTTTGCGGACATTGCAAACTACTTAGCGGGTGGAATTATCAAGGAAGGGTTAATGTCCCAACAAAAGAAAAAGTTCTTTAAAGACATTGAACACTATTTTTGGGACGAACCTTACCTTTTTAAACAATGTGCGGATCTTGTCATTCGTCGACGTGTAGATGGGCCGGCAGCTTTACTAATCCTTGAAGCTTGCCATAAGGACCCATCGGTGGTCACTTTGGTCCTAGTTACACCGCGAAGAAAGTTTTCGACTCTGGATTTTATTGTCCCACCATTTATCATGATGCTCATGAAATGGTTAAACATTGTGATGCTTGCCAAAGACAAGGCAAGATCACACATAAAGATGAGATGCCTCAAAATTTCATACAAGAATGTAAAATCTTTGATGTATGGGGTATCGACTTTATGGGGCCATTTCCATCATATAAAGGGAACAAGTACCTCATCGTAGCCGTTGACTACGTTTCTAAATGGGTTGAAGCCAAGGATTTCCCTACGAACGATGCGAGGGTGGTTGTGAACATTTTAAAGCAGCTTTTTTCTTGATTTGGTGTTCCTCGTGCTATCATCAGTAACCGCGGGACTCATTTTTGCAATGCTCAATTTGCTCGAGTCATGGCTAAGTACGGTGTCCATCACCGTCTTTCCACCGCATATCATCCTCAAACAAATGGTCAAGCCGAGATATCTAACCGTGGATTGAAGCGAATTCTTGAGCGTACTGTGGGAGAGTGATGAGACTGCTTTTATACATAGTCTCATCATCCAAATAGGGCTTAAAATGCATTAAATATCATCAAAATACCCATATATATGCTTGCGTTTGTTGCTTGTGTATTTTAGGTACGGATATTGAGAAAATGACAAAAGATCACAAGAATCATTCAAAAACGAACACAGGAAACGAAGCCGCACAATGAACCAAGCCCTAATGAAGACTTACCCGAGATTAACCTTTGAAGATTTGAAGAATTATGAAGAAGGGTCCTCCAATATGGAAGAATTGACACTTTATACCCTTGTATCCTCATAATTACAAGTTTGGTCCCTAAAGTTTGTCAAAATTACAAAAAGGACCCTCCACTTTGAAGAATTGGCAAGTTTAGCCCCTCAACAAAGCTAAATTGTCAACCATTATCCTCCACAAAGTCAAAGACATCATGAAGACCTTCAAAGTACAAGAAATTACAAGTTTGGTCCTTTGAAAATCCCAAAATTACAAAAAGGACCCTTAACTTTCAACATTTGGTAAGAATGGTCCCTTAATCATTATGACTTGGCAATTTCAGTCCTCCCAAATGTCAATTATACAAGTCTAGACCATTATCATTGAAGAAAATACCAAACCAGTCCTTCAAGAATGCAAAAATGGCAAGAAATACCCCTGAAAATACTTTGGAAAAGGATTTGGGGCAAAAGTGTGAAAAAGGAAACTTTATTAACAAAGGAATCCGGGTTTATGTGTAATATTTACAAAGTGAAAGAAGAAAGGAAGGTGAGGGGATAAAGCTGCCAAGACAAGATATTTACCTAGGCCAGTGACAAGCTGCCATGTGTCCCACTCACACTCTCCACCAATCATACTCCACCATTTCGCCACACCACTTCCCACCATTAACAGATTTAAACTAATTTTATTACTTTAATAAAAGGGCGCCTAACGCTTATTTAAACACTAATCCGGATCAAACACTTAACTATTCACCAAGAACACAAATTGGGGTTTTATTATTCACTTGTAATTAAACCTTAATATTGTGCAGATTAATGATTGATGGTCATGTTAACACAACCCAACTTTAAAAACCCTTGCCACCTCACTCCCAAGGGCCACACAAGATTCCCCGGCACACGTTTTTGGGGAAGAAGACAAAACCATCCAGAAATCCAACGTCCCACAATTGTGCTTAATTTCTAAGCTTCAAACAAGCCTTTGGATCACACTTTCACATGCCAACTCATACTACAAGCCAAAATGCAGTCACATGATTCTCCAAGTTCAAAAAAGGCAAAGGGCAATTTTAGAAGTTCAAGCATTAGGATTTAGATTTTTATCTGTTCTTAGTTCACATGTAAGGCTATATATAACGCCATAGGGTCTAACTTAGACGTTTGCTTTTGGTTTTTCCTTGTTCAAGCACTTGTAAATCCCTTTTTCAGTTTTATGAAATTTGAGTTAAGTGTGTTGAAGAAAGACCAAGTGCCATCTTATTATTGCTTGTTTATGTTCTTAGTTTACTGAATTTGAATCAAAAACCTGTTTTAAAAAGAGGAGTGTGCAAAAGTTTGCACATTTTCTTCATTTACTTGATATTTTGCTAAGTTCTTGGTCTATCTTGGAATTTTTGGGTTATAGGGCTGATCATAGCATCCTAATTGTGTTGATTAAGGTGTGGTGAGGCTTATAACTTGGGGATAATCAAGTGTGGAGGACAAGAGTTGCATCAATCAAGAATTTTTCAAGTTTCCGATTTTATACTTGTGCTTCTAACCTTGTTGATTCTTAGCAGGCTTTGTTGTGGAAGCTTGTGCTTGTTCTTGCTAGCACATAAGCTCAAAATCCGTGGGTGTGGATGTACATCCATGAGGTACACACCCTTAATCCCAAAATCTGATAATACTTTGGATTTTTGTGATATTTGAGTGTTGCCTTTGTTCTTGTGTATTTTGTGGCTTATACTTGCTTGAATCTGTTAATCTTACTTGTTATTGTGTTAATTGGTGCTTGCGTGGTCTTAAATCTCACTTTTCCTTTGGAAAATTTGATTTTGAAAAGATTAAGGGGTGTTTGGGTCTACCTGTTTAAGCTTGAATCTTGTTATTGTGTTGTGGAAAGTTTGTGTTTGTGTTCTATATCTGATATATGCTTGGTTGAGAGTGTTTTGCTGCAAGTTTTTGGGTTTGAAGCCTTGAATCAAACAATCTGCTAAAAAATCTTTGTTATTGCCTGTTTTGACCTAGGATTTTGGGAACACTTAGGGTGTATGCATGCTTAGGGCTAAAAGTGGTTTAAACAAAGTCATTATAACCTGTTTGAAAGATTTTAGGTGTTGAATCTGGCTTGTGTGTCAAATACATCAGCAAAGTGTAAAACTGCATGTGTTAGTGTTCATCAATAACATTCATTGGCTTGAATCTTGCTTAATTCTTTGAATCATTGCATGAAACCTGTTTAGACTTGCTTATTTGAGTTTAATATAGCTTGTGTATGCATTTGGTTGAATTTGGCTGGCTGATTTGTGCTAAAACTGCTTATAAGTGCTCAACTGCTTAATTGTTCATGTCTGTGCAATATCTGGGACTTTATTGATTAAACTGTATCAATTGGGTATTTGTGATTGTGATATTTTTATTGTTCTTGACTCCTTTTGATCCAAAGATCATTTGGGTGCCTTTGTGTAATCTGAATCTCCAAAAAAGTCATTAAAGACAAAAAGTCAAACAAGTCAAGCAGTGGAAAAAGTTTCCACTGCTCAACACTCAAAACTAGCCCCTGCTAGTGTAAAATTGAACTAAGCTTATCAATAAGCTATTTTAGCTTATCCAGACTTGCAACAAATTATTTTTTGTGATAGATCTTCATTATTTGACCCATTTGAGTAGACTGGAGCTTATCAGACTTTGACTTTGACTTTTTACTAGAAAACCAACTTATTTGACTTTTACATAAGTGCTTATTTGCTTTTTCCAGCTTATTGAGTCAACTTATTTGAAAACTCTTTGTTGATTTTGCTTAATTAAGTCATTTAGAAGCTATAGAAACTTGAATCAGCACTTGGGGTGGCCTAGAACTAAAAAACGACTATTTTGTCGTTTTCTGTAGATTGCTTATTGCATTTTCAGGCTTATTCCTTGGGATTATATCAAATTTCCTTTTGCAGAAGTCTTATTTAGGACAAAAGAAGCTTGTGTGTTTAATTTCAGCTTATGGCATAGGCTTATAGCTTAATGGGCCAAAAAGCCCATTAAGAATAAGCTGTTTGGTATAAGCTAGCTTATTTCACACTTTCAGCTTTTGGGACTTTGGAAAAAGTTGTTTAAAATCAAATTTTGAGTCAACTAGTGTTTTTTGGGCTTATTTTGAACACTTTTTTATATTGGGCCCAAATTTGGCCCAATAAGGTTCTGTTTTGGGTTTAGCCCATTTTCTAGGCCCATTAAGGGTATTTAGGTAATTTCACTTTCATTTCTGAGTTATTTAGGTTAAATTAAGCTAGTTTGCAAGTTTTTAGAATTTTTTATGATTTTTGGATTTTTAATAATATTTTAATATTATTTTATTGTAAAAATTAAAATTCTGATTTTCTAAGTTTTTATATTTTTCCTAGATTGTAAACACTTAATTAGGAATTTTGCAACTTTCCAAATATTTTTAGAGTCTTTTAATCCTTTTCTAGAATTAATTTAAATTTTAATTGATTTTAGTAGTTTTTAATTGTTTAAAAATAGTTTTTAGTGGTTTTAAAATTTTGAAAAATACTTTTTAGCTTAATTAGGATATTTTTGTGGTTTACAAACTTTAAAATCTTGTTTGGGACTTTTTAATAATTAATTTTGGTTTTTAGGGCTTTAATTAGCATTAAAAAGTCATTATCTAATTAATTAAAAGGTTTTAGCAAGTTTGGATTTTTTGTAAACTCTTAGAAAATTATTGTGGATTTTTGGTAATTTTTAGGAATTTTTAGGGTAAAATTTTAATTTTAGTGCTTTTTACGATTTTACGTGTACACCTT
The DNA here is from genome assembly GCA_025667525.1 of Glebionis coronaria. Taxonomy (NCBI): domain Eukaryota; kingdom Viridiplantae; phylum Streptophyta; class Magnoliopsida; order Asterales; family Asteraceae; genus Glebionis; species Glebionis coronaria. The sequence goes on along the minus strand of JANFOE010000509.1, from coordinate 328,639 downwards.
TTTCGACTTAGTTTAATCCGTCTTTGTAACCGTCATTCTCTTCTAATCTCATTTCTATCTTTCTTTCTCAACAATATAATCACAAAGATAATCAATTCATTACACACACAATAAGCCTCCTTGAGAACGAACTCATTTTAGGGTCATTAATACACTGTTTTCCTAAATCGTCGTATTCATTACTTATCCTATTTGCTCTCTTTTCCTAAAGAGTAGTAAAATCGCTACATCATTTTGGCGCCGCTGCCGGGGAGGCGTGTTGTGTTTTGATTGGAATTGTTGTTTTTATATACTAACCATAAATAGTATTTGTATTAGTAGCACTCTACTAATACGTATTATCGGTTTTCGGTTTTTGTGTGAATACTATTACTATAGTGTATACATAGAACAATAAATTCACAAGTACTCCAAATACGTGAGAAATCACAACCTTGACTTGGGAGGTCATTACCCAATCATTGTATTAGAATCTCAAACCAAAGAAAAAGGCAAAAATAGATAAATACTTTCGTGAAGCTCAATCTTGAAAAATACAAACTATAAGGTGGGTATAAGGCGGATATTATAAAATATATCCTAAGGAAAAAGGCTCTTAAGTGCTTCGCGCCGCCTCGTTTCCCCGCTTGCTTGTGAGTATTTGATTTTGAGAGCTAATCGAGGGTTTTGCCGCCCAAAGTATTACTAAGTATCATATATATTTTCTTGGTTTCCATTGATTAAACCCTCTTGAACGTTTTGGTGTTCCACCAACGTTCTAAAGTCATCGAAGGCGTTCACTTCACGTAATCGTTTTCATTTCTTGAGGCTTCTTTAATCGAGAGATTTGATTAAGGAGGAGATTTGTAGATTTGTGTCTACTTAATACATTCACCAAAATCCAAAAAGGTTAATACAATCAAAAACCACAAAAAAATTGAAAAATACAAAACACCAAAAAGAATCTTCTTTGCTCGTCCCCTCGTTGTACGTGACGTTTATGCTAACTCGAAATCAAGCAAGACGTGCACGTAAACGAAAGAACAAAACTCCCACTCCCAATCTTTCTAGTGAGGAGTCTCCTATTGACGAACCCATTGTACGAAAAGCACCAACCATGGCGAATCAAACTATGATGCAGTTACTTCAAGCACCCACCGAGGGTTATGGAGAGGCTATTGTGATTCCCGCTATCCTTGCGGAGAATTTTGAGGTGAAAACGGGTTTGTTGTCGATGATCCAAAACAACAAATTCCGTGGTGATGAGAAGGACAATCCACACAACCATATCCGCCAATTCAATCGTCTTACCGCCACTTGCAAGTTTAAGGATGTCTCGAATGACTCGATTAAGATGATGCTTTTTCCGTATTCCTTAGCGGGGCCTGCTAAAATTTGGTTAGAGAAAGAGCCACCCAATTCTATATTGACGTGGAAGGATCTCGTGTCTAAGTTTGTGAACCAATTTTTTCCGCCCTCTAAGACTACGCACTTGAAAAACGAGATTTTAAAGTTTTCACAAGAGTTTAATGAAAGTTTTTCAACGGCTTGGAATAGGTTTAAGGAAATGTTACATGAATGTCCTCATCACGGTTTTTCTGACTTGCATCAAATTGACACGTTTTACAATGGACTTAATGATCATGAAAGGGATTATTTGAATGTCACCGCGGGTGGTAATTTTTTGTGTAAAACGGTTGAGGAAGCTTTGGTGATAATTTAGAATAGATCTAAGGTGTATAGTCCTCGTAGCACGTCTAGTGTTCGTAAGGCTTCGTCTTCGGCTTCACCTTCTTTGTCTACTACCATCGATGCTTGCCAAATTGAGGCGAACTTGGAAAACAAGATTTTTGATAAGCTAAAAGGACTTTTGATTGAGTTTAAAGTTGGTGAACAAAGTGCTCCCGCTATGGCTAAAGCGGTTGAGGTTTCTTGCATGTATTATGGTGGAGGTCATGATTTCTCCGAGTGCATTACCAACGGTGGTAACACTTCGAGTGCCTTCGCGACCACGGGAAATTACAACCAAAACGGTCAAGTTTCTCGCTCTAATCAATTGACTCCACCGGGTTTTGGTTCAAATCAAAATGCTAACAACAACTATCACAACAATCAAGTTGGTTTCAAAAACAGTTTCAACAAGGGAAATTATGGTAATCAAGGGGCTAATAATCAAGTTTCAAACAAGAATCAAAATGATTTTCAAAACAACAAAGGTTTGCAAACGTTGAAAGATCTTCCAAATGAATTTGTTGAATACGCTAATGGGAATGATGCTAGGTTTGACAATATTCAAAGAGAAATCATTAGCCTAAGATCCGAGTTTAAGAACGACTTGAAGAAAGAGTTGAAAAATGAGTTAGCTAATGAACTTAAGATCCACACCAACAAAATGGAAGGAAATGTCACTAGGTTACAACAAAACCAATAACAAGAAATGATTAAAGCCGAGAAGAGGCAATCCGTGTTTGAAGATAAAATCTCGTCTATGTTTGAGGCAATAATGTGTAAACCGTCTTCGAGTAGTCTTCCTAGCAACACCGTATCCAACCCTAAGGGTGAGATGAAAGTGATTACCATACGTAGTGGTAAGACACTTAAGGAACCGACTCCTCAACCAATTGCTCCTACGGAGGAAGCAATTGAGGAAGAACCCGAGGTGGTGGTCCAAAAGGAGCATGTCCCAATCCCACGAAGTACCACTCATGCCACACCTACGGTTGAGTCATTACCATCATTGGAACCCGAGATTCCAAAGGCTATGCCTACTATGCCTCAACCCACACCACCTTTGCCCTATCCATCGAGACTTAGGAAGGAGAAACGTCAAGAGCGCGACAATTATCAGTTTGAGCTTTTTATGAAAATGTTTCGTGATTTGCACTTTAATGTGAGTTTCGCCGATGCTTTGGTCGTGATGCCTCGATTTGCCGCTAACTTTAAGAGTATGTTGAACAACAAAGAGAAATTTCACCAATTGTCTAGTTGTTCGTCGGTTTATCTTAATCGCATACCTCAAAAAGTCGGTGATCCCGGTAAATTCTTGATTCCATGTGCAATCCAAGATATGTAGGAATGCTTCGCCTTGGCCGATCTTGGTGCTAGCATTAACTTGATGCCACTTGCAATCTTCAAGTCGCTCAATCTTCCTAATCTTACTCCTTCACTAATGTCTATCGAGATGGCCGACCATTCCACGATTCCCGCATGTGGTTTGGCGGAAGACGTTTTTGTGAAAGTGGGGAAGTTCTACTATCCCGTAGACTTTATCGTTGTTGATATCCCCACGGATCCTCAATTTCCTCTCATTTTAGGTCGTTCGTTTTTAGATACGTCTATGGCTTTGATCGATGTTCATGCTAGAAAGATCACCTTACGTCTCAACGACGAGGAACTTGTTATAAACGCAACTCAAAACTCTCAAATTTCTCATGTTTATTCCGTTGCAACCATAAACCTCGTTGATATGATCGACGTGGTTTGCGAGGAATTTTCACAAGAAGTTCTAGGTTTTGGTGATGAAGAAACTAGTGGTAATCCCACTATGTTAGATCCAATTCTTGATAATTCGACACCAACCTTCACTCCATTTGAAGGTGGTGGTTTTACGTTGGAAGAATTCGATGTTCCACGTACTTGTAACGAAGACCTCGACAACGATGAGGACTTCTCGATTATCAAGGATTCGATTTCCCATTTCCTCCACCCGAGGAGGTTATGAGTATCGAGCCCAAATCTTCACTTGAGGAACCACCTATCCTTGAGTTGAAAGATTTAGCTCCTCATCTCGAATATGTCTATTTGGAGGAGGACGACAAGTTGCCGGTTATTATTGCGAAGGAACTTTCGAATGATGAAAAAACCGCACTTGTCGATGTTCTAAAGGATCACAAAGGGGCAATTGCGTGGAAGTTATCCGACATTAAGGGAATAGATCCCAAATTTTGTACCCACAAAATATTAATGGAGGAGGATTACAAGCCCGCAATCCAAAGTCAAAGGAGGGTGAACCCCAAAATTCACGACGTCATCAAAAAGGAGGTCCTTAAACTCCTTGACGCGGGAATGATTTACCCTATTTCCGATAGCCCTTGGGTGAGTCCTATTCATTGTGTCCCTAAAAAGGGAGGGATGACCGTTGTGCCAAACGATGCCAACGAGTTGATTCCCACTAGACTCGTGACCGGATGGAGAGTGTGCATTGACTATCGTAAGTTGAATGAAGCCACTCGAAAAGACCATTTTCCCTTGCCCTTCATGGACCAAATGTTGGAGCGTCTTGCGGGAAACGATTTCTATTACATTTTAGATGGTTTTTCCGGTTACTTCCAAATTCCCATCGATCCTCGTGATCAAGAAAAAACTACGTTAACGTGTCCATATGGAACGTTTGCCTAACGTAGAATGCCATTCGGACTTTGCAATGCACCGGGAACCTTTCAAAGGTGCATGATGGCTATTTTTCATGACATGATCGAGAAGACGATGGAAGTCTTCATGGATGACTTTTCCGTGTTTGGTAATTCGTTCACTTCGTGTTTGTCGAACCTTGAGAGAATGTTGAAATGTTGTGAGGAAACCAACCTTGTGCTCAATTGGGAAAAGTGTCATTTTATGGTTAAGAGTGGAATCGTCTTAGGGCACAAGGTCTCGAAAGCGGGGATTGAGGTAGATCAAGCTAAGGTAGACGTCATCGCCAAATTACCTCATCCCAAAACCGTTAAGGGAGTTAGGAGTTTCCTAGGCTACGCGGGCTTTTATCATCGATTCATCAAGGATTTTCCAAAGACTTCTCGACCAATTACACATCTTCTTGAAAAAGAAGCACGTTTTGTCTTTGACGAAGATTGTGTACGAGCCTTTGAAATCCTTAAGAGGAAACTTACCAAAGCTCCCATTCTTGTTGCTCCAAATTGGAACCTCCCCTTTGAGCTCATGTGTGATGCTAGTGATTACGCTATTGGGGCCGTTTTGGGGCAACGTCATGATAAGCACTTCTTGCCTATTCACTATGCTAGCAAGACGATGACCGAGGCTCAACTAAAATACACTACAACAGAAAAGGAGTTCCTTGCCGTGGTGTATGCATTTGAGAAGTTCCGACCTTATCTCGTCTTAGCTAAATGCATAGTGTATATGGATCATTCGGCTATCAAGTATCTCATGGCAAAGCAAGATGCTAAGCCTAGATTACTTCGTTGGATTCTCCTCCTTCAAGAATTTGATCACAAAATCGTTGACAAAAAAGGAGCCGAGAATCTAGCGGCCGATCATCTTTCTCGTTTGGAAGATCCTCACCAAAGTGTTTACGAGCCCAAGGAAATCACCGAAACATTTCCGCTCGAGACACTTGGTGTAGTGAATTCTAAGCTTGATCCTTCCACCCCATGGTTTGCGGATTTTGCAAATCACCATGCGGTTAACTTCATCATCAAGGGTATGACGACTCAAGAAAAACGAAAATTCTTTCGTGACGTCAAGTTCTACTTTTGGAACGACCCTTACTTGTTTCGAACTTGTTCGGATCAAATCATCCGACGTTGTGTATTTGGCACCGAAGCTTCTAACATCCTTAGAGCTTGCCATGAGGGACCCACGGGTGGTCACCACGGTGCTAATCTTACGGCTAAAAAGGTGTTTTATGCCGGTTTCTTTTGGCCTACTATTTACCGAGATGCACAAGATCTTGTGAAGTCGTGTGATTCATGCCAACGACAAGGAAAAGCCTCACAAAAAGATGAAATGCCACAAAATATTATCCAAGTGTGTGAGATCTTTGACGTTTGGGGTATAGACTTTATGGGGCCGTTCCCATCATCTCGTGGTAATAAGTACATTCTTGTTGCGGTTGACTACCTATCTAAGTGGGTGGAGGGCAAAGCGTTGCCCACCAATGATGCTCGTTTGGTAGTTAAGTTTTTGAAAAGCTTGTTTTCTCGGTTTGGAACCCCTCGTGCGATCATAAGCGATCGTGGAACCCATTTTTGTAACGACCAATTCGAAAGGGTCCTAAGGAAATATGGGGTTACACATCGGCTTGCTACGGCTTATCACCCACAAACTAGTGGGCAAGTCGATGTTTCAAACCAAGCTTTGAAGAGGATCTTGGAGAGATCCGTTGGGGAAAACCGACAATTATGGTCGGATAAGTTGGACGATGCTTTATGGGCCTTTAGGACCGCTCATAAGACGCCCATTGGGTGCACTCCCTATAAGCTTGTGTATGGAAAGAATTGTCATTTGCCTATCGAGTTAGAACACAAGGCTTATTGGGCCCTAAAGCATTGCAATGATGATATGGAGACCGCGGGAAAACACCGGAAAATGCAATTGAATGAATCAGATGAATTGAGGGACATTGCTTATGAAAATTCATTGATTTATAAAGAAAAAACTAAAAAGTTGCATGATTTTAAAATTAAAACCGGGTTTTTAACATTGGGGATCAAGTTTTGCTTTTTAATTCTCGCTTGAAAATCTTTTCCGGTAAGTTGAAATCCCGTTGGTCCGGTCCATTCACCGTGACTCAAGTGTTTCCGTTTGGGACCATCGAGCTAGCTCAAGATGATGGTCCTAATTTCAAGGTGAATGGACATAGGTTGAAGCACTACTTCGGCGGGGAAGTTCCATCCTTGAACTACCTCGACCAAGTCACTTCCCCAATGATAATTAGTATTGAGGGGATCGAGTCGAGCTCATGACCTGGTAATCAAAAACGAGGTGCCTCGTGGGGGAGTCCCATGCTTATCCTATGTACATATTATCGCTTTCTAATGTAGTTAACGTGTGGGGATTTGTGCCCTTCCAACCTTTGTTCCGTGGTTGTTTGTGAATTGTGAACTTTAGATGATCATGATCTTCACGATTGGAGCCTCTCGTGTTCGTTTATGGGAGAACTCGATCGTTTGCTTTGAAGACTTTCTCAATATCCATGATATATCCTTTTGATGTTCTAACCTTAGGTTTTTAGCACACTTCATAAACGGCTATAAATTTATTGGTTACACCCTTTCCATGCTAGATTAGGCATTCGACTACGTCTCTAGTATGGGGGTGTTTGCACCTCTAGACTCGAAACATTGAGGGCAATGTTTAACTTTAGTATGGGGGGTGGATAGATACTTGCCTTGCCAAATCTTCACGCTTTCCAAAGTTTATCTTTTTGTTTATCGTTTTGTTGCAAAATAAGGCTAAAAATGGCCAAATTTTAAAAATTTTCTCATGTTTTATAAGTGTTTGAAGACACGAGTGTAGGTTTTCCAATGGCGAGAATAAGAGTAATTTTTGACTCGACCGTACGTGTTGAGCACTTAGCTTTGATTCCTTAACTACACATTAGGCTAAGTCTCTTAAATGAGGACGAGAAATGATAGGGTTAATTATAAGTTACTATGCTAAACGTAAAGTACTCGTATTCTTTCAAAAACTCATGTGTTCTCGTTGTTTGCTTATTCTCCCTTCGCATGTAAATATTTTTTGCTTAATAAATATTGACTTAGCGGTTTAGTTGGGATTGTTGGGTTTCTAGTCTTTTCTAGTAGCTTCCGTGTAATTAAATTGGGAAGACATTAAGGTATCGCCAGCGTCACGGTTTTGAAGTATTGGCACCCTAATAATCGAAAGCTTCACCCAATAATAAGATTTCAAGTGCTCACCTAAATCTAGCAAACAATTTGAAGCCCCACAAGGCCGAAAAATCTATGCAAAATTGAAAGTGAATCAAGCCTTAATCTTCGAAGCTTTAAAGATCAAAAATTCGCCTTAGCGTGAGGATATACGTCTTTGGCTAATAAAACTACCGATGAGGTGGATAATAAAAGGCAAGACGAGACCGAAGTCATAATAAAAGCTTCATGGCGAAGTTGAATAAAAGATAGAGGTAAACCAAAGATAATAAGGCCCTTCCGTTAGGGGGCGTATAAAAGTCTTGGTAATAAGTCTCATGTTCAAAACCGTTATAAAATCGTATTTATCGATTCTTCTTGTCAACTTAATTTTTTGACATCGTTGTCTATTGGGAGGGGTTATTGATTTGATGGTCTTGGTTACACCGTTAGGACTCTATTTTTAGACCTAAATCTCTATTATCGCATAAGTCAAACAATGTATCCTCGTGAAACATTCAAGACAATATAAAATATAAGAGATACAACTTAGGAATAATGGGAGGATAAGTACGTGATTAGGGCATATGAGTAGTGTGAGAATTACTAACTTATAATGACAATGATCTCGTTGCACGCTTGGCATGGAATTGGGGTGAAAATCAAGGACGATGAAATTATTTCTAACGAAGCATTCACGTGTTCTTATTCTATGAACCTAAACGTCCCATTTTGCGATGAAAATCATACATTATGTCTAAAACGCAAGTAGAAGTAGCAATAGTAGTAGTGTAGCTAGTTTATCGTTCAATAAAGTGAATAAAAATGAATTTTGGAGATGCTACGATACTTTATTCTAACATTGCGTGAGGGCACGACAATGGTTTAGTATGGGGGAGTGATGAGACTGCTTTTATACATTGTCTCATAGTCCAAATAGGGCTTAAAATGCATTAAATATCATCAAAATACCCATATATATGCTTGTGTTTGTTGCTTGTGTATTTTAGGTACGAATATTGAGAAAATGACAAAAGATCACAAGAATCATTCAAAGACGAACACGGGAAACGAAGCCGCACAATGAACCAAGCCCTAATGAAGACTTACCCAAGATTAACCCTTGAAGATTTGAAGAATTATGAAGAAGGGTCCTCCGATATGGAAGAATTGACACTTTATACCCTTGTATCCTCATAATTACAAGTTTGGTCCCTAAAGTTTGTCAAAATTACAAAAAGGACCTTCCACTTTGAAGAATTAGCAAGTTTAGCCCCTCAACAAAGCTAAATTGTCAACCATTATCCTCCACAAAGTCAAAGACATCATGAAGACCTTCAAAGTACAAGAAATTACAAGTTTGGTCCTTTGAAAATCCCAAAATTACAAAAAGGACCCTTAACTTTCAACATTTGGCAAGAATGGTCCCTCAATCATTATGACTTGGCAATTTCAGTCCTCCCAAATGTCAATTATACAAGTCTAGACAATTATCATTGAAGAAAATACCAAACCAGTCCTTCAAGAATGCAAAAATGGCAAGAAATACCCCTGAAAATACTTTGGAAAAGTATTTGGGGCAAAAGTGTGAAAAAGGAAACTTTATTAACAAAGGAATCCAGGTTTATGTGTAATATTTACAAAGTGAAAGAAGAAAGGAAGGTGAGGGGCTAAAGCTGCCAAGACAAGATATTTACCTAGGCCAGTGACAAGTTGCCATGTGTCCCACTCACACTCTCCACCAATCATACTCCACCATTTCGCCACATCACTTCCCACCATTAACAGATTTAAACTAATTTTATTAGTTTAATAAAAGGGCGTCTAACACTTATTTAAACACTAATCCGGATCAAACACTTAACTATTCACCAAGAACACAAATTGGGGTTTTATTATTCACTTGTAATTAAACCTTAATATTGTGCAGATTAATGATTGATGGTCATGTTAACACAACCCAACTTTAAAAACCCTTGCCACCTCACTCCCAAGGGCCACACACAATTCCCATGCACATGTTTTTGGGGAAGAAGACAAAACCATCCAGAAATCCAACGTCCCACAATTGTGCTTAATTTCTAAGCTTCAAACAAGCCTTTGGATTACACTTTCACATGCCAACTCATACTACAAGCCAAAATGCAGTCACATGATTCTCCAAGTTCAAACAAGGCAAAGGGTAATATTAGAAGTTCAAGCATTAGGGTTTAGAGTTTTTATCTGTTCTTAGTTCACATGTAAGGCTATATATAAAGCCATAGGGTCTCACTTAGACGTTTGCTTTTGGTTTTTCCTTGTTCAAGCACTTGTAAATCCCTTTTTCAGTTTTATGAAATTTGAGTTAAGTGTGTTGAAGAAAGACCAAGTGCCATCTTATTATTTCTTGTTTATGTTCTTAGTTTACTGAATTTGAATCAAAAACCTGTTTTCAAAAGAGGAGTGTGCAAAAGTTTGCACATTTTCTTCATTTTCTTGATATTTTGCTAAGTTCTTGATCTATCTTGGAATTCTTGGGTAATAGGGCTGATCATAGCATCCCAATTGTGTTGATTAAAGTGTGGTGAGGCTTATAACTTGGGGATAATCAAGTGTGGAGGACAAGAGTTGCATCAATCAAGAATTTTTCAAGTTTCTGATTTTATACTTGTGCTTCTAACCTTGTTGATTCTTAGCAGGCTGTGTTGTGGAAGCTTGTGCATGTTCTTGCTAGCACATAAGCTCAAAATCCGTGGGTGTGGATGTACATCCATGAGGTGCACACCCTTAATCCCAAAATCTGATAATACTTTGGATTTTTGTGATATTTGAGTGTTGCCTTTGTTCTTGTGTATTTTGTGGTTTATACTTGCTTGAATCTGTTAATCTTACTTGTTATTGTGTTAATTGATGCTTGGGTGGTCTTAAATCTCACTTTTCCTTTGGAAAATTTGATTTTGAAAAGATTAAGGGGTGTTTGGGTCTACCTGTTTAAGCTTGAATCTTGTTATTGTGTTGTGGAAAGTTTGTGTTTGTGTTCTATATCTGATATATGCTTGGTTGAGAGTGTTTTGCTGCAAGTTTTTGGGTTTGAAACCTTGAATCAAACAATCTGCTAAAAAATCTTTGTTATTGCCTGTTTTGACCTAGGATTTTGGGAACACTTAGGGTGTATGCATGCTTAGGGCTAAAAGTGGTTTAAACAAAGTCATTATAACCTGTTTGAAAGATTTTAGGTGTTGAATCTGGCATGTGTGTCAAATACATCAGCAAAGTGTAAAACTGCATGTGTTAGTGTTCATCAGTAAAATTCATTAGCTTGAATCTTGCTTAATTCTTTGAATCATTGCATGAAACCTGTTTAGACTTGCTTATTTGAGTTTAATATAGCTTGTGTATGCATTTGGTTGAATTCGGCTGGCTGATTTGTGCTAAAACTGCTTATAAGTGCTCAACTGCTTAATTGTTCATGTATGTGCAATATCTGGGACTTTATTGATTAAACTGTATCAATTGGGTGTTTGTGATTGTGATATTTTTATTGTTCTTGACTCCTTTTGATCCAAAGATCATTTGGGTGCCTTTGTGTAATCTGAATCTCCAAAAAAGTCACTAAAGACAAAAATTCAAACAAGTCAAGCAGTAGAAAAAGTTTCCACTGCTCAACACTCAAAACTAGCCCCTGCTAGTGTAAAATTGAACTCAGCTTATCAATAAGCTATTTTAGCTTATCCAGACTTGCAACAACTTATTTTTTGTGATAGATCTTCATTATTTGACCCATTTGAGTAGACTGGAGCTTATCAGACTTTGACTTTGACTTTTTACTAGAAAACCAACTTATTTGACTTTTACATAAGTGCTTATTTGCTTTTTCCAGCTTATTGAGTCAACTTATTTGAAAACTCTTTGTTGATTTTGCTTAATTAAGTCATTTAGAAGCTATAGAAACTTGAATCAGCACTTGGGGTGGCCTAGAACTCAAAAACGACTATTTTGTCGTTTTCTGTAGATTGCTTATTGCATTTTCAGGCTTATTCCTTGGGCTTATTTCAAATTTCTTTTTGCAGAAGTCTTATTTAGGAAAAAGAAGCTTGTGTGTTTAATTTCAGCTTATGGCATTGGCTTATAGCTTAATGGGCCAAAAAGCCCATTAAGAATAAGCTGTTTGGTATAAGCTAGCTTATTTCACACTTTCAGCTTTTGGGCCTTTGGAAAAAGTTGTTTAAAATCAAATTTTGAGTCAACCAGTGTTTTTTGGGCTTATTTTGAACACTTTTTTATATTGGGCCCAAATTTGGCCCAATAAGGTTCTGTTTTGGGTTTAGCCCATTTTCTAGGCCCATTAAGGGTATTTAGGTAATTTCACTTTCATTTCTGAGTTATTTAGGTTAAATTAAGCTAGTTTGCAAGTTATTAGAATTTTTTATGATTTTTGGATTTTTAATAATATTTTAATATTATTTTATTGTTAAAAATTAAAAGTCTGATTTTCTAAGTTTTTATATTTTTCCTAGATTGTAAAAACTTATTTAGGAGTTTTGCAACTTTCCAATTATTTTTAGAGTCTTTTAATCATTTTCTAGAATTAATTTAAGTTTTAATTGATTTTAGTAGTTTTTAATTGTTTAAAAATAGTTTTTAGTGGTTTTAAAATTTTGAAAACTACTTTTTAGCTTAATTAGGGTATTTTTGAGGTTTACTAACTTTAAAATCTTGTTTGGGACTTTTTAATAATTAATTTTGATATTTAGGGCTTTAATTAGCATTAAAAAGTCATTATCTAATTAATTAAAAGGTTTTAGCAAGTTTGGATTTTTTGTAAACTCTTAGAATATTATTGTGGATTTTTGGTAATTTTTAGGAATTTTTAGGGTAAAATTTTAATTTTAGTGCTTTTTACGATTTTACGTGTACACCTTTTTCGACTTAGTTTAATCCGTCTTCGTAACCGTCATTCTCTTCTAATCTCATTTCTATCTTTCTTTCTCAACAATATAATCACAAAGATAATCAATTCATTACACACACACTAAGCCTCCTTGAGAACGAACTCATTTTAGGGTCATTAATACACGGTTTTCCTAAATCGTCTTATTCATTACTTACCCTATTTGCTCTCTTTTCCTAAAGAGTAGTAAAATCGCTACATCAGAGAGCATCGTTCCACGTGGGCCGATAAGTTAGACGATGCTTTGTGGGCTTTCCGTACCGCATATAAGACACCTATTGGTTGCACTTCATATCGTCTTGTGTACGGGAAGGCATGCCACCTCCCTATTGAGCTGGAACAAAAGGCATATTGGGCCTTGAAGTGGGCCAATTTTGACATCAATAAAGCCGGTGATCTTCAGAAGATTCAACTCAACGAGCTAAATGAACTAAGGAATGAAGCTTATGAGAACTCATTGATCTACAAGGAGAAAACCAACATCATCCATGATGCAAGGATTAAGAACCGAGAGTTCCACGTTGGTGATCAAGTTTTATTCTTTAACTATCGGTTGAAGATCTTCTCGGGCAAGCTGAAAAGCCATTGGTCTGGTCCATTCACCATCGCCAAAGTCTTCTCATATGGCACCATTGAGCTTTCTCAGCCAAATAGGCCCAATTTTAAAGTGAATGGCCAGCGCGTGAAGTTGTACTTTGGTGAGGACATCTCTCATGAGATGATTCCATCCCTCACCACGTTTCCCTTGAATTAGTTCTGGGTCGAGTCAGGCTCGTGAGTCGGTTAACAAAAACAAGCGCTTCTCGGGAGGCAACCCATTAATCTATCCTTTACTGTTTTCATAATAAGTGTAGGGGGAGCCCCGTATGTGGTTGTTGTCTTGTTTCTTATGATGTGCCAGGATTAAAGCTTCAAAGATCCATTCTCGATGACTTTTGACGAACTGTGATCCCGTGTAACCGTCTTCCCGGTTCTATCCTAAACTGTCGTGAATCAATATTTCATATCTTATATGTTCACATTGAAATCACTATAGTTGTCCTTTCCTTAGCAAGATTTAACCAAAGTGCACAATGTCCTAAGTGTAGGGGAGTTTACTCCCACATGCTTAAACATTGAGGAAAATGTTTATATCAAGTGTAGGGGGGACTTCTATCGAAGTAAGTGGTCTTTTCCATGAATTTGTCCTCATTTTAACCGGAAAATTTAATTTTTCGACATTTTTCAAAAAAATTTATCAATTTGGCCTAGTTGTATAGTAGTATTCTCCTTTGTTAGCGTTATTTACTTTCTTTGCTAAAAATAAAGTTTAATAAAGTGGTTTTAAATTTTTCAAAGTTGTGAATCTTTTGACTCAACCCGAGTTTACTTATCTAAGTTTACTCTAGCTAGTATCCTTAACGTGTTTAAGTCAAATTTTGCTAGGCTTTTATGTAGGGAACTTTAAAACGCGAAAGTCTTAACTCTCACGGGTTAAGAACAAGAACTTTTAGCAAATTCCTATAATTGATACTAGAAAGTCGTTTATCAAGGGAACTTTAAAATGCGAATTCTAAACTTGAAAAAGTCTAAGAGTTTGCAAGATCCTATAGATGACTTGAAAACCCAAAACTTTGATTCAATTGGCTAAGCATTCACGAGTCTCATTCCTTGATATTTTAAATTGTGGAGAACGAGAGATGATAGAGTCAATTATAAGTTTGGTATTCTTTCATGAATTTATGTGAGTTGATTATAAGCTTTTTCTCCCATCGCGTGCTAATAAATTTAATTTCAATAAGTAAGGTTGTACAATTTGAAAAGTTACTTAGCTTCTAGCCCAAGATCTTTAAAAGTTGCTCGGTATTAGTTAGAGTTCATAGCCAAGGCATACCTTATTGAACCGGGATGCGTAGATTGGCGAGTCCGAAAAGGTCCTAACAAGACATGAGGGCTACGTTTTGTTGCTAAAGATCCAAAGTGATGTGAAGAATCATTTATCAAAAATCAATATGAAGGATCGAGACACACGACGAAAAGCAAATACTCCCCAAAAGATCATGGAGAATTCTATCCAAAAAGACCCTAGCAAGGTATGAGGATAAATAGATCCAAGTCCTAAAAGGAGGCGGATCGTTGTATATCAAAATCCCAAATAAAGATTGGAGAAAAATGAAGAAGTCGTGGTCCAAGTATGAAGAATCTCTCAAAAACTTCAAGTGAAGAAATTCCTATCATGAAGAGAAGACCATAATTTCAAGAACGTATCTCATGATTTGAAGTATGAATTCACTGCCAAATATCGGTCCGAGAAAGGTCTCAAATCGTGAAGCGAGTTATGCCAAGATATGAACTTTATGAGGTCCCGAGAAGCAGTTTTAAATTTTTTTTCCTTTAGCTAACTATTGATTAAATCGTCCCACTTTATTTTCAGCCTAAATAAACTATCAAAATAAGTCAAACAATGCATCCTCGTGATCATTCAAGACAATCATAAAATATAAGAGATACACCTAGGAATAAGGGAGTCTAAGTGAATAATTGGGCCACATGAGTTCGTGTTAGTTTGCTAATTTATAATAACAAAGATCTCGTTTTTAAGCTTGATATGGGGAACGTGAAACTTGAGATGATAAACATTCATGACAACCAAAACCCCAATGTAAGTCTTTGATTTCTTTATTTGTTTTTTTCTTTTAGTTTCCTTAGTGTTTAGTATCTAATAAAGGCCAAGGTGGGTTATTTATGATGAGAAATGTAATCTGTGCTTTGAAATTAATGCATTGCATGAGGGCATTACAATGGTATTTTATGTCGTAAAAGTCGGAATTATGTGTGGTTTGTGTTTTTATTTTGTTTCAGGATAAAAATATGAAAAAGGAAGAAAACACGGGCTATCACAGGCTTTTATTGAAGAAAAAGACAAAAGACGAAGTCAAAAGATCGAGAGTGCATAAAGAACGGAAGTCCAAGGCCTATTCTGAAGATTTATCGAAGGAAAAAGTCTAAATACGGATGTTTAATGAAGTCGAAGAACTCAAGTCTAATTATAGAATAAAATTATAAGAAAAGTTTAACTTATATCGACAAATCCCGAGACGACGTCGAGAAAGACAAAGAAATTAAATCGAGTCGAGACGAGAAGAAAGAAAGAAGGAAGCATAAACACTTAACCTCCCCACCTCCTATAAATACCCTCCTAATATGTCATTAGGAGGGTGTTAGTAGTTAGTTAGTTTTTTTAGTCAATTTTTAGTTTTTATTTTTTAAGTGTGTTTTTATTTTCCTTCTCTCTAGTTTTTCAAGCTTATCAAACATTAATGTTGTAATCTTTTGATCTTAATCTTTAATCAAATCAAGCTTATTTCTTAATTCTCATTCTACCTTTCTTAATATTTTTAATATTGATAATCATTTAGTTCATTTTAAGTTTGTTGATGATATGATTGTGTATCTTATTTGATTGTGATTATTGAGTTGGTGATTTTAAAAGTTTTTAGATTAAAGTTCTTATTTTCTTAATTTTTATGATTAATAGTTTTTAAAATAAGTTGATTTTGATAACTTTAATATTTTTATAAAAATTTGATTTATAATATTTAGCTTATTTAGTGTTTTAATAGTTTTTAAATTGTGGCTTATTACTTTCTCTTAAAAATCTTTTGGTTTATGTTTTGGTAAGTGCTTATTTTGGATTTGCTTATTTGCTAAGTTTTTGTGATATCCGGGTTTATTAAACCCCTTTATTCCGAATAGAGCTCC
Source organism: Glebionis coronaria (assembly GCA_025667525.1). Lineage (NCBI taxonomy): Eukaryota > Viridiplantae > Streptophyta > Magnoliopsida > Asterales > Asteraceae > Glebionis > Glebionis coronaria. The sequence goes on along the minus strand of JANFOE010000509.1, from coordinate 312,385 downwards.
TAACTCATCATTCCGAATAGTTTCCAGTCATCAAGATACTGGATAGCTTAAAACCCTTTATTCCGGATAAGCACTCTAAATTTTGAATTCCGGATAGTTACATCTTCATCATTCCGGATATGCAGCTTTTCTCAAATTCCGGATAAGCCCAAGAAGACCAGATTCCGGATATATACCAAGTTCCATTTCCGGATAAGTTCCGGATAAGAAGTTTTACTGATTCCAGATAGTCTGCACAATTAGATTCCGTATATGGATCATTACCATAATTCCGGATAAGCACACGAAGACCATATTCCATATAAGAGCCACAGATGAATTCCGGATAAGCCTCGGAAGTTCATATTCCGGGTAAGCATCACAACACGATTCCGGATAAACCTCAAAAGTAGTATTGCGGATAAGCTTGTGTAGCACATATTCCGGATAAGCCTTCAGATATTCATTCCGGATAACATTCCGGATAAGCTGTACAACAAGGTATTCCGGATAAGGTCATAATCCTTATTCCAGATTAGATTCATTTTTAGTTTACTGTTTAGTTTTTCAAACTTTAATTTTTCCCGCCTTTTTACTTAGCAGTATTTTAACTTGTCTTGTTTTTAGTTTAAATTTTAAAGTTTACATTTTTATAAGTTTTCATCATTTACTTTTTAATTTTTTTTAAAAAGTCTTTGTTTTTAGTTTAAATTTTCAAGCTTTCATTTTTATTTATTCACTCAACGACATTTTCATTTTTAGCTTAAAATAGATAATCAAACCTTTTAATTTTCCACCAAGAACGACTGAGTCGCACTTTCTACTAGTAATCAATTCGAAAAGACGGGAATTAACGAACTTTCATAACTAAGTAAAACCTAGTTATTAGAGTTGTTCACCAAGAAATAACTACAATATGATAGGAAATGAGCTTTAGCCAATTAATCATGAGGTTCATGACCTCGATGTCACTCAAAAAGAATAATTCACAACGTAACTCAAATCGAGATGAGTACTTGTTCAATGGTTGCATCACTAATGAGAATATTAGGAAGAAGCAAGAAAAGATAGATAACATCGATACATGTAGGATTTAGCAATCAGAGGTAGCCTTTTCATTAATCTCAAACAAGTCAAAAATTGTACTGTAACACATTACGTGTCACTATGTCATACAATTCCAAGAACTCATCCTACCAACTGATGTCTCAGTTAAGTTATGGATTTTTAAAAGATACCACAATGAATACTAATCTACAAGAGTCATTAGGTGTTCCACCTGTCCTAGAAGATCCATTGGTCCCAATTCAGAAGAAGATTTCTTCAGTTTATTTCTTGGACACTAGGTATCCTTGTCTTTGGACAATGGCCTAGGAACAACCCTTAACACGAACCAACAATCATTAAAACCATCATTAAAACCTTATAATTTAATTACAGGACTCAACAACTTCCTCTTAACAATCTCATATTCCATATGAGTTAAATTTTACTTTATTCAAGTTTCAACCAACTTATACTCAATTCGATATCCTACCTCATTCTCCAATACTTTCAACCTTATTCGTAGATCTTGAAAGGGCTATAAAAGGTCGATATGAACAAAACTCAATTTCCAATCCTATAGCTCTTACGACAATAGTTATCAAATGAGTCACTAGTATGAAATGACTCACACATTCAATTAGACCTCTCAGAAAGATACTAGTGGCATGAGGCTTTTGGGTAATGGTTCCAATGACAGCCTCAAGTGCAACATTCACCCTTTCAATTTCATATTTAAGAATTGGGTGACACCGAATCAGATGACATGTTTTTAGGTGGTAAGGTTTTGTCAAACTCCACTCTATAAGGAAAGATCGTCATGACATCGATATCAGATTTAATCTCGCCAATTCTTCTTTAATATCACAATCAACTAATATCAACATTCCTACGAATATCAACCATTTTGTTGGGATCATAAACATCCACAACTTGGTTTAGATCTAGGATAGCTAGATTTCCTAGAGGAATAGCTTCGATTGATTTTCTAGGGGAGTTAGGTTTTCTTGTGACAATTTACGTCGTATAAATACCTCGTATAAGTATTAAAACAATCATAAAACAATCATGTAATCAAATTACATTATATATATATATATATATATATATATATATATATATATATATATATATATATATATATATATATATATATATATATATATATATATATATATATATATATATATATATATATATATATATATATATATATATATATATATATATATATATATATATATATATATAAATAAATACTAGCCGGGTACCCGCGCAATGCGGCGGCGGGTACCCGATGACTATTTTTTGTTGTGAACAAATGTTTTTCAAATATTAAATGATTTTGTACTTTTTTATGATATCGGAAAAATGTTGTTAATTGGATTTTATAAGATTTACTTCGGACTTCGGAGGTTGTTACAAAATTTCTATTAAATGGATTGTTGCAAGTATAAGAGATATTACAAGTATAAGACCCATTTAATACAAACTTTTTAACAACCTTAGATATAAATTTTGTAAGAGTCGATTAACACCATTTTTCCAGTATCATATAAAAGTTCAAAAATAGTCACCAGGTACCCGTCGTCGCATTACGAGAATACCCGGCTAGTTCTCTTAAACATTATTGTATAGCATTTATTATCATGTTGTAAATGGTCGTCAATCCACAAACAATCTAGCTAATAAAAACTATATTCTAGAGTTCGCAATATAAGTAAAACACTGATGTTTATAGGCCATTTATATATGTGTAAAGATACGTATATATCCACAATGCTACTACCCAAATTATCTTTGAATTTTACTGGACTACTGATAAATTAAAAGTCCAAAAGCCCACTTATAACCCCTAAACCTAATAAAATATAACATGTTCTATCACTACAACCCTAATCCCTGAGTCCTCACCCAAACTCATTTCATAAAAGCAGCCCAACACCTACAAGACTTGAAAGACCACAAATTATTCTTTCTTGACTTTTGTTGTTGTTATAAACAAAATGCGAGCTAATGCTGCCTTTCTTTCTGAAAAAAGAAAAATCAAGCCTTTTGCATCTTGTCTTGTTGTTTGTTTCGGATTAAAGGAGCATAAATTGTGATATCGTGTTTGTTGTAATTCCAACTCAGGTAGGTGATGTTTTTATTCAAGATCTTGCTGCAATAAACCCACCTTCACAAACCACATGTAATAATCAAAGTTGAAATATTTATTTCATTCTATCTTTAAAAAAGAACCATATGCGATCAAAATCCATTGTTTCTGCTTCAACCTCGAACTGCAAAAGTAAGTTTGGTTTGGTGGTGGTGCGGTCAGGTGGTGAAGTGGTTCGGTGTTTGTGGTGGAACTGTGGTTGATACCAGGTCTTGTGGTTGTACTTCACTGTGGGGTTGTAACAGCCCGGTGCTGATGATGATGAAGTGTTTTGAGGAGATGAAAGGGTGTTAGGGGTAGAATGTGTTTTAGTTACACATATATATAGGATAATTAAAGAGTCTGTTACACTTTTTTTTAAATGGGTTGAAGAAGCACACTGGACTATATTAAAGATTTTAAATGAGTTGAATAAAACGTATACAAAGCTTGACTTAATTGATGTTTTTAAATGTGCTAGAAAAAACTGTAGATAGTCAAAATTTTAAATGGGTGACAATTGTTATAGATTTCTTAATAAAGAAATGTTTGTGGCTGAAATTTTTTAAGACTTCTATAATTAGAAAAAGGTATAAACCTTTTATAAAGTAGTAAGATATATATATATATATATATATATATATATATATATATATATATATATATATATATATATATATATATATATATATATATATATATATATATATATATATATATATATATATATATATATATATATATATATATATATATATATATATAATCTAAGTTATATATATATATTAAAATAACACTTCTCAGTCTGGCCTTGTCGGTAACTCGAGAATTCTTCGACACCGTTATAGTCAAAAGATTTTTAGACATTTTGAGAAAAATGTTTATAGTTAAAAGATTATGAAATATTTTATTCAAAAACTTAGTTTTAAAAATCTTTCGTTCTCTATAACGAGAGCTCTGGTACCAAACTGTAACAACCCAAATATTCATACTTTAGTTCAGCGGAAGAGTCGTTGGTGTTACGGGATAGCACATTACTCAAATCATAGACAATGCTTAAAAATCGCGTCGTTTAATAATAAAACATTTTCCATTCATAAACATCAAATTACATAGGTCCCAAGTCGTAGTATTTCATACAATTTTTACAAAGCATTTGAATGGAAATTTTTATTTAAGTGCGGGCCATAAATTCTTGGCGTCATCCCGAGAATTACCTTCAAGTACCTGAGATAAAACATGTTAAAAGAAAAGGTCAGCGAAAACGCCGAGTGAATTCATAGAGTTTAATGAAAACCATTAATGTAACATCGGTATAAATTTATTACCGAAAATCATTTTGTATAAATCTTTGTAGTAGGCCATGAAATAGGCCAAAGACATTTTATAAAAGTTTTAGTCGTAAATCATAATGTAGGCTCCAGCCTTCAAATCCATTATACGAACCATTGTCGTAAAAACATCATACAATACGTTGTATAACGTTGTATAGAGTTTAATGAAAACCGTTATAAGAAGAAGGTTATGTAAACCAAAACACGAACATAATATCAATAATAAGACCCAGTATTACTAGTCAGACAATATATCGTAATTCAATGCGTATAATAGTATTTTCGTTATTGGATTATTATAAGCCGCATGACATTGCTACCTTACTATAACAAACAACGGGTAGCTAACCCGAAACTCATTTGCCCATCTAAAACAGCGTTTCATCACAATAATCACGCTTATATAAATTTTCTCATACATAAATTCGCTTACCAATCAATGTGGCACGACGGGGATCAACCGTCAAGGCACGAACTGGGTGATCTTCTCCAAATAGTACTATTATATGCATAAGCGTCTACCGAATCCCGGTAGTTCACAATTCATGCTAATGGGACTTTCAGTGACATAACCTAACTAATAATAATCCATTTCATTTCATTCATCGGGTCATATAATCATTCATCGGGTCATTTAATCATTTGGGTCCATATCAATAAGAAAACAATCGGGACAACTTGTGTCCTATTTTATTAAAACTAACATGTTATCTCCCTCGCGTGTTTATAAAACATTTCATAAAACATTTAAAAGAGTGTGAGGCTATGAACTCACGTTGATCGGGAAGGGCGGTTATCGGCGATTTTGATGTACGGTACGTGCTTCAATCACGGAAACCTAGACAAATAATACTCGTCTTAGACTCTTTTCCAATGAATTTATAAAAACAATAGCTATGTATATATGATGATATCATAAGTATGATGATTATCAAGTGGGTTTTTATATCTTCATTCAACATTATAGTGTTATGTGTTAGTCAAATATTTGACTAGTAACACTAGTTTCAATCCAATTCCATATTGAGGCCCAATAAGCCCATTAAAAGCCCATTAAGAGTTCAACTCTTTATATTAGTCCATTTATACTTTTAATATCAGGCCTTTACTCATATGTTGGGCCCAAGTGGGTTAAGCCCAATGAGTAAGTCCATTAGTGTTTAGCCCAACTTGTTTGGTCAATAGTCCAATAAGGCTACTTTGGCCCGTTAGTGTCCATAAGTTATAAAGCTCGGGTTTTATCGGTTTTTACTTGTAAGATGTACTTACATATCAGTAGATGAGTTATAAAAAGTTTACAGTAGACGGGTCCGACCATCTAAGTTTTAATTGACGACAACATTAATCTTTCGATTTTAGCCGAAAAGACGTAAAACTTATGTATATAGTTTTATAACTTATAAAACTTATCAAATTGCCATTTTTATAAATTGTACCATTTATTTATCAAAGTATATACTTATTTATAAGTAATATATAAGTTAGTGGGTTTTAGGTATACATTTTATATTATTTTTACTTGAGTGCTAATTTTATAATATATATTTTTATTTTACAAATCTGATTATGAATTTCACTTTCTCCATTTTTACCATATCTTGAGTTCTACAAGGAGATAGAAACTCACCTTTGTGTAGCACAAACTATATAATATGTGCTACAATTAACTCAGTTTTAGCTACTGCTCAATTAACCTCTAAATGTTTGTAACAGTTCGTCCAAAACAGACTATACAGATATGACCTTCAATATTGTTTTGATCATATCTCACTCATTTTATGGATTCCATTGTGTGGCTAACTCTAACATATGTATAAGTCACATACCTTAATGTATATTAATTTATCCAAGCCACTTTAACAAGTTATCATATAGTTCTTTACTGTTTTATACAGCCTACATTTTTAGCCATGATTTTAACATCCTTTCATGCAGCTTTTAATCATTTAACCAAATTTATCAACACAAGATATCCACATAATACTTTTGATCATCAATCATCATCATATACATATACATAAATGAAGAAAATACTAGATTACATATTCAAAATAACAAGAAGACAGGAAGAAATAATCTGTATACCACCAAAGTGATGAAATGATGAGGTTTATGATGAACAAGACTTGGTTCTTGTCACCAAATCTTTAACTTTGAAAATGAACTCCTTGAGATCTTCATATGCATGAATACCTTCTTGAAAATCAGCCCCTAAACTCCATAGAAACTCCTTTTCACATGTTATAACCACCTCCAATCTTCATTTTTTCAATGGGTTTTCATCATATGTAAATTATACATATGATTTATGGTTGACTTTTGATCAAATGGTGGTGTGTGTGGTGATATGGGACGTTCATAGGGAGAGAAAGGAGAGTTATGTGTGAGTTTTCATGTAGACATGAAGGTAGTGGTTTAGTTTTGGCTAGTTTTGATGTGTAGATGGTTTTGATGCCAAACTAGGACAAGTGACACAGTTTGCATCTTAACTTGACACATATCATGTGTGTTGGTGAAGTGTTAGATGCCACATGTATGGAGGTGGGCAAGTGTAAACTTGTCCCATACCCATTAATTTACGGGTACTCCTCGATTCTAGTTTCCTCGATTTGCGTGCCCTCGGGTCATTTTACGAAAAACGTTTTTATAAATTATGAATCAACGACACCAAACAAATCTAATAAAAATTGTCTCATAAAAAACGGAGTTCAGAAACGTAAATACGTAATCCTAGGGTTTCCGGTTTAGTCGTAAAGGACGTTAAATTATGCACGTAAGTACTAATCTCTTCTTGTAAATTTGTGAGTTTATGAACCAACACAAATTTAAAATTCCAAAATAATATTCACGGATAAATTTATTTCCTAAAATGTCGGACTGTCACAAAAAACGGTATATGTAAACGTAAGCACGTAATGTAGAGTCCTCTGGTTTAGACATAGTCGATGCTACTTCAAGATGTAAACCCAAATATCTTCCCAAAAATGAGTGAGTTCATAATATAACATTAAAATAATTTTTTTAAATAATACTTGAGAATAAAATATCGACCATAAATTGACGGATTGTCACACATTATCCCGTATCCTCTTATCTTTCATGAAAAACACGATCACACAACTAATGCACTTAAGGCATGTGATAAAATACCTAAGGACAAATCAGTTCCACATACATAGGGCACACATTGCACATAAAGCACAAATAAGGGATTTTTCTAAAAATTATTTTGAAGACCAATTTGAAATCCAAGATGAAAGGATATTTTCTCTCCCCTAAACACTGACCCGTTTTATATTTAAAGAGCTGTAGTCAATGTTTAAAGAGTCAAACACATATGAAGACGTTTTTCGTTAAGTGATTTTAAGAAACGATTCTGGTGGTATTAAGATTTCTCTTATTTTAACAAAATAAGTGCACTGAAGCGTACACTAATTTGTGTTAGACCAAGTTATAAAGTAAACTTGATCCCTTACAAGGTTCTAAAGTAAACCTAGCCCGAGAAAAATAATTCCCGTTGTGAGCCAACGTTTTCAAAAGAAATACGTGACTTTAATGCGAAAAGCAGGTTGCAGTCAGAAATAACTACAAGCCATATGGGCATGTTTTAAAATATGCACAACTTTCATACGGACTCTATTTATGGTTGGAGTCTGAAATAACTACAAGCCATTTGTACGTTTTATATTTTTGTATTTTTCTTTTGGTGGTTGTTATATATACGATAATATACATGATCATGATAAAAAGGATACTCTAGAATAGTTTACCACCACTATTCTGCAGATTCTTCTGCCAACTCCTTAAGAGTCGCCAGTGAGAATGATTTCATGCCCAGTTTTTTGATAAAAAAATCGATACGTCCTTGATCTAAAGCCTTTGTGAATATGTCCGCCAGCTGATACCCAATGTTGACAAAATACAGCTTGATCACTCCATTTTCCACTTGCTCTTTGATAAAGTGGTAGCGATGTCAACATGCTTCGCCCGTGAGTGTTGAACATAGTTGCAGCAAAGGGTAATGACGCTTTTGTTATCACTGTACATCGGAATTTTGTTGAATCCAAGACCGTAGTCAGTTAATCGTGATCTCATCCATAGAACTTGAGCACAAAAACCAGACAGGGCAATGTATTCAGCCTCTGTACTTGATATCGCAGCACTTTTCTGCCTTTTACATGCCCAACTAATCAGTCTATCTCCAAGAAGTTGCACACTGCCAGAAGTGCTATGTCTAGTATCTTGACACCCAGCGTAATTCGCTTCTTCATATGATATTAGTGCAATAGAGGAATCCTTCGGATACCACAGACCACGATGAAGTGTTCCTTTAAGATATCGAAAGATCCTTTTCACAACATTTAAGTGCTTTTTGGTAGGCCGAGCCTGATACCGAGTAGATATGGATATAGCAAATTGCAAATCAGGCCTGCTAGCAGTCAGATAGAGAAGGGTACCGATCATTCCACGGTAAAGTTTAGGATCGACAGCAATCCCATCCCTATCCTCATCCAACTTGGATCTCTCCACCATTGGAGTATCCACGGGGTCACAATTTTCAAAGTGATACTTTTTTAAAGATTCAAGAGCATATTTGGACTGATTAATGAAGATGCCTATGGGATTTTGAGAGATTTGTAACCCTAAGAAAAATAAAAAATTTCCCATCATCGACATCTTAAAGCGTATGGACATGATTTTCTCAAAATGGTCAGACAGTCTTTGAGTAGTGGCAGCAAATATTATATCATCAACATAAATTTGTACTAGTATCATGTCGTTGCCTTCCTTGAGAATGAACAATGTCGGGTCCATTTTACCTTCGGAGAATCCTTCCGAGATGAGATAAAACGATAGGAGATCATACTACACGCGTGGAGCTTGTTTCAACCCATAAAGAGCCTTCTTGAGCTTGTACACATGGTTGGGATACTCCGAGTTGACAAATCCATTCAGTTGGCTTACATAGACGTCTTCCCTTAATTCACCATTGAGAAATGTCGTCTTAACATCCATTTGGTAAACGATCATGTTCATGTGAGCAACATAAGCAAGGAATAGTCTAATTGCCTCCAATCTAGAAATAGGTGCAAAGGATTCTTCAAAGTCAATACCCAAAGCTTGTTTGTTACCTCGAGCAACTAATCTAGCCGTGTTCTTTAAAACACTACCCAGCTCATCGAGTTTGACCTTATATACCCACAACAATGTAAGGATGTCGACGCTGTCGGGTAAAGGAACTAATTCTTATACTTCAAGTCATTGAAATTCATTAGGTTCCTCTTTGATGGCTTCAATCCATAAAGATTGTGTCATGGCTTGTTGCCAAGTTTTAGGTTCAACCTCAGAGAGAAATGCATGAAAGTAACAATATAATGCACTTTCTTGTAGCTGATGGCGTGTTAAGACTGGTTGGTCAATGTCACCAATAATATTGCGGATTGGGTGATCCTTTGTCCATTTGGTGTTGTGATTTTCAATCCGCGGTGGTCTGGAGTAAACGGTTGTAGGAGCTTCCTCTGAGGTAGACGCACTGTAGAAGTATGATAATCTTGATATTTCAAGAGGGTTGTTGTTTTTCTAGTGAGAGAAAGTAGAGAGAGAAGTGAAATAAAAACTATATTTATTACTTGTGAAAATGTAACAACCAACACCCCTTTCCATGGTGGAAAGGGGTTTATATACCCAAGTCCCTTAGTGGACTTGGGCCTCCGGCCCATGAACATGCTCATGGGTCGGGCTAATGTAAACTTTAATTAAACTTATACTACGAGCCTATAACTATATTGTTGGAGTGACCGAGACTTTCTAAATACCAAAAACGTATTTTCAACAATCTCACCCAAAGGGGGGTCACTCCAAATTTACAAAGTCCTAATCTAGCATGTTAGATCTTCAGTCTTGAGCTCGTAGTTGTTTTTCTCTTTTCTTCTTTCTTTTCTTTTGTGAATATGTTGATAATCTTATAGCTTTGGCTGAGAGCATGTTCTTTTGACCCTTCACATGCGATGTTTGCCTTCTTGTGATTCTTGCCTCCTCGTGACTCCATGTTCCACACACTTATGTTTTTGTTGAATTCTTGAAAGCTTCAGAGTTTGGTAAAACGGAAGACTTCATTTTGAACTTTCTTGAATTTTGCTGAAATTGATGCAGAAAAACATAAGCATGTGGGAACGACTTCATCTGGTACACCGCAACGCCACCGTCTTCAAATGCCGCAACAAGACACGAACGAAATGGCTTAGAATATTTCATTCTAAATCGGTAGCATTTTACCTCCGGTCGGTGAAGACCGTTGGACGATATTAGATATCGTACCTGTGAGTGATAGTTTCAATTAAGTAACTTCCTGACAGGATTTCGCGGGTAAACCCGTTCTCTTTGTTCGAGAATCACTAAGCCTGACTGTGAACATAAAGATTTAATCAATTGGATAAATTATCCTTGTTATTGAAGCCGTCAATTCATGAACCTGGAACAAGTGAATTTCAATTAAGATTTTCACCATTGTTGCTTTCCAGTTGTCACGAGCTTGATTCAAATAGAATCTTGCACGTCACCTACCAAGTGTTGTTTGATGTTAACACTAGAAGGATTTCCACTCGTCACTATGAACACTAAAGAGTGTCACTCTGAGTGTTCTGGCAAGATCATACGATAATGCGTAGAGGCACGGAACGAGTTTAAGTTCAGTTAAGAATTAAACTACTGTTTCTTTCCAGTTTTCACAAGATTGGTTCTTTAAAGAACCGCACGCGTCACCTACCATGAGCTTGTTTGATGTTGGCTCAAGCAGGATTTCCATCTTCATTGTAATACTTGCATATCACTCGGATGTTCTGGAAATATTACACGAATACTGCGTAGGACTCATAAAGATATCTTACTTTTCACAGTGTGTAAAGAAGCAAGGAATAAATGGAAAGTGTCCTAATGAGACTTTTGATGATCTCGTGGCTCTAAACTCGATAGTGCATTTTGATTTAGTGAGCGATGGCTGGAGAGGATTGCCACCTATTAAATATCAGTCTATTCGGAGTGAATAAACCAATAGATAACGTGTTGATCTCCGTGTGATTAAAACAAAAATCTTTTGAGAGATATTTGAGTTAGTTGGGAGGGGTTGTGCATGACATCACTGGGTCCATGATATCTTGTCTTCAATATTGAGAATCATTTAAAAATGATCCCAATAATAGATGTGTTGACCCGGTTTCTGTCCTAAGTTGTAAGGAGGGCTTGTTTCTTTACACCCTTTATCTTTACATTTCTTTTTCATTCTTCAACCCCTTCAGTACTTACCAATACATCATCACTAGCACCTTGTTGTGATTGTTCCAGTTCTAGCATCAGTAATTAGTCGGTATTCTGCTACGTTCACAATCATCTCCAACTTTCCTAGGACTTCTAATTCTATCTAGGGAATTTTCCTTGGGAAGATTCCATCAGTTCTGATGAATCATTGGACTAATACCAAATCCTACCACCCTTTGTCACCACATCCGTCGTGAATTAAGTGTGTTTTGGGTAAGTATTGTCACCGTGAAAAATCCTTGAAAATCACTTAAAGCACTTGTGATATCATAATCAAAGTTTTTGTGCCTTAAGTGTTTTGTTCATCAAAAACGCTCCCCCTTAATATGTGCATTACACATATTAAGTTGGTTTGTCTTTTAAGTCTTTTTCATTTTTTTAGCCAAATATCATTAAGTCTCCTTAATCCCATTTTCTCCCCTTATCCAAAATGTTAACCATCAATATTTTGGATATTCATGGATTAACCGGTCTTTGGGTAACAAAATGAAATTAGTTTCTGGCGAAAGAACATATTAATGCTCCCCCTCAAATAAATGAGGGTAAGTTGTAGTGATTTAGTATGAAATGTTTGAAAGATTTGGAATCTCGTGAGAAATTCTTGAAAAAATTCATACTTTCACACTACAAAAAGCCACAAAAGCTGTATGCACAGTTATATACATATTAACAAGTGAGTATATGGAGTTAACCTAAATGTAGTGTGATCACCACTGTTAAGTGGATCGATCCACAAGCCTGTGATGTGCTCCATATGGTTTGCCCCCCACGAATCGATATTGCGGATCAACCGTCGATCCCTTAACTAATCCTCAATCATCTGCATGGTGTGGTCGGTACTCTTCTTAAATCGGCCTACCCATCTATACTTTACCTCTAGGGTACCATGACCTGAGTTAAGCATCAACATCTTGTCACGTACATGCTTGAGAGTACCATAGCTGAATTTGTGCAGTTCTGAGAGTCGCATGTATTGCATGACCTCTCCTTCATTCTGGTAAAATATGCCCATCTCTGGTTGGAGTGTACCCATATATGGCTCCTTAGCTTGGTGAAAGCGACTCATTGGTGTTGTATGAGGTCGTTCTAGATTTAGCCTAGATTGATAACTCTCTACCCTAAGTTGTAAGTCTTCAACCCTTTGCTTGATCACAATTCTACGAGTAAATTGGCGAATGTTGGAGCTTAGGGCAATGACTTCATCAGGGTCTAAGTGAGGGACCTTGCCTTGAGCCAAGATGAGTAGAAAATCTTCAATATCTTCAAGTCGTAGGAATTGAAGATCCCCTTCACTGACACTATAAGTCTTACCGTTCTCGCTTGAATCTGATCTCTTTCAAATACGAATATCCAAATATATGGTGAAAGCTACCACCCTGTATGCTTGAGATTCGATGGGTTGCAATTATAGGTGTACCTTTCTTGGTGTGATTATAGAAGTAGTAAGCCGGCCTCTTGTTGGCCTGCCAATGTGAGATGCCTAATTCCGCATATTGATCATATACCTTGACAAGCTTTTTGCTCCATAGGTCTGGAACTTTATCTTCAATCCAAGGGACATCTTCCAAATTGACTGCTTTGCCCATTGTTAATGATGTAGCATACTTGTCCGTGCTGTTTTCTAAGAAACCTAGATCACGGTTGGTAACGTATTGCATTGACAGGTGCTTGGCTGCTGCAATAACTAAGGGTGTTAGTGGAAGAAGTATTGGAGCTTGTTCACCTGATGTTGTTGATTTGATTTCTTTCAAAATCTCATTGAAATGATATTCTCACTCAGTTGTGGCAATCTGCATGGAAGCCCAAAAGTTCTTGTCTTTGATCGTTGTTTGAAGTGTATTTATATCCATGGTAGGCACTCCATATTTATCCATCAATAATCCAGAGAAGTCGATTAGATTATTGAGGAATTGTGTGAGATCCGCCTTTTCACTGTCAGAAATTATACGTGCGGTTGCTGCCTGTGTAAGCCATGGTTGCACTTGAACCGTCTCATCAATAGTAAACGTATCAGCAAACTCAAGATCTGGTTGATTTATATCGTCAATATCCATATCGATGTAGTGCTGAGGTGGAGAGTTATGTATCACATATGGTATCGGTTCGTCTTCTTGCATGGGCTCTTGTTCTATAGGTGATGTTGATGAGACATTAGTAGGAACCGGTACAGAAGACATACCTGTGTCTGTTTCTGTGTGATGCTGAATAGGAGTAGGCGGTGGAGAGTGATGTTCCACAGACGGTGATGGTTCGTCTTCAATCATTGGTTCGTCTTATACCACTAGCTCTACAGGTTCTTCTTGTGATACACTAGTAAGAACCAGTTCAGATGACTTACCTGTGGTGTTGACATTGGTTTCATCATGCTCGTCATTGGTGATGTTTTCACTCTCGTCTTGTGTTTATCGCCAACTTTTTCTTTTGAACGTGCATCACTTTCTTCCTCTTCCTCATCACCGTCCTTGGATTCTTCAGATTCTTCACCATTAGTACCCTTACCTTCATCCTTATCACCATCCCTTTCTCCTTATCCTTACCATTCCCATTACCGTCCTAATTATCATTATCGTCATCCCCATCACTATCGTCATCCTCGTCTTCCCCGTCACCCTCATCCTCCTCCTCCTCATCGTTCTCGTCCTCGTCCTCTTCCTCTTCCTCTTCCTCTTCCTCTTCCTCTTCATTCTTATCAGAATGTTCTTTCTCCTCCTCATTCTCTTCATCATCTTCATTTTCAGGCTCCTGACGTTTCCTTTTATTTGAAGATTGGGGAACTTCAGTGTCTTCTAATGGGGATGTGTTGGAAGCCTCCATTATGACTTTAACAAGAGCGTTTTGCAATTTGTGTTGATCTTTTGTTTGTGGTAACTCAATGTTGGTTAATCGAGTCACCAAAGTTTGCATTAATTGCAAGTCAGTAAGGCCTTTAGTGAACAATACTGGAAGCTCCTGATTGACACATGACCTAACTTCACGATGAATGATGTTAGTCATGGTATCATTGATGTAGTTGAGGAAGACACTGTTTTCTTTATCACGTGCTTCCTTTTCGGCAATAAACTTCTTATGTTGGTCTTGAAGTTTTAATACTCCGCCATAAGCATCATCAAGTTTGGATTTGTCACGTTTTTGTGCTCTAAAGGCTTTTGAACTACTAATACACGACTGTAGCTCTTCAATCTTTTTTGCCTGTTCTTCTAACTGTTTTTGGAAGTGCTGAATGAGAGGGTCACTGATCGTGAGGAATGGAATGGAAGTGGATGGTAGTTGTACTGTTGTTGTTGGTGGAGGAGTTACCACAAGTGCTAAAGAGGTTGTGGATTGGATGGTGCTTTGTACAGGTTGTTCGAGGATAGATGGCGATGTTGGTACAATCACTAGGGCAGTGGTTGGTACTGGAAGATCGACGATCGGTGGAGGTGTTGGTGTAATTACTTGGGTGGTGGTTGGTACAGGTTGATGGATGACCGGTGACGGCGTAGGTGTAATTACTTGGATGGTGGTTGGTACAGGTTGATGGATGACCGGTGGCGGCGTTGGTGTAATTACTTGGGTGGTGGTTGGTACACGTTGAATGGTTTCGATTGTAGGTTCAATATGGGTGACGGTTGTCACAATAGTGCTGAATACTGGTGGTGGAGGGGGTATTTGTTGTTGGATAGGAAACATCGTTAGATGAGCAACTTCTGCTGCTATCATTTTGACGGACTTGGAAGTGGTTTGCTAAGGTTGACGTCCTCGTACAGGATTGTTTCCATATCTTCTCCACCTTCTAAATTTTGGTCTTCAAAATCATAGTTGAAATAATCATCTTTGTTGTCAGCATCATGGTTTGTTTGGTCTGTGATTCTTTCCTCGAGTCTGAAATCTTGTTCTTCTTCATCGTTTGAGTTGTCTAGATCTCCAAAAGCTTCCAGGGCTAATTCTGTAGGAGTTTTTGATCTAGAACCACTACCTGATTTCTTAGTCTGTGCCTTTTCCGACTTATCTTACGTGCTATTCGCATCTGTTTTTCTTTAGACATTAATACTGAAGAATCTTGTTCGTCAGCATCTTCATCAAGTAGTTGCTCTTTCCCTTTAGCCTTGCCTTTGGTTTGGGGTGATGAGGTCTTTTGGCGTTTGACAACAGTCTTTTTACTTTTACCCTTTTGCTTTTCGGATGGATCTTCGTTTGCTCTTTTAATTTGAGCCTCAATATCCAGGAGCATTTGTTTGTAAGGTCCACTGTCCTTGATCCCATCATTGATCATTGTGTCTGGCACTAAAGTTGGACGCAGTGAGTACTTAGTAGAATAATTGTCTTCACCCATCTGATCCAACACGTGGTCATCATCTGATGTATGGTAGAAGAAATTTCCACGCTTGTCAATAGATGGGACACTCTTCATGAATTGGTTGATGATAAGTTTTGTTAACCTTGGAAACGGAAGATGCAGTGATTTCTTCTTGGTGCCGATGAACTGGTAGCAAAATTATTCCCAAAGAAGAAGAGCATAATCCTCTTTAGATGCACTGTATAGGCCCCAAAGTACATATGCCTGATGTGGTCTCATTTGGTTAAAACCGTGAGCCTTTGAAGTGAGGCACTTTGTGATGATGGTGACGAGTGCTTTCCATGGTTGACCAATGTGTGAAGTAGAAAACTGAGATAGATTTTGAATGTCACCCTGATAGTTTAGATCTCTAATTACTCGAAGCAATTCATCTGTGTTTGGATTGGGCACAAACTTTTCTCCTTTTGCTAATTTGGGAAACTTAAACAATTTACTAAATTGATTTAAATCAAGAGTAAAATTTTGCTTGTTGATCTTGAAAGTGATAGATTTCTTAGATAATTGCTTTGTCGTTGTAATGGATGTTGTGGCCCAAAACTCATGAATGTACATTTCGGGAACTGATGCAGTAGCTCTAAGAGCATCTTTTATAGGTGATATGTCTAGGATGTCCATTGCAACTTTGAAAGCTGCCACCTTTGGATCAAAGTCGTCTCTCAGACGAAAGTTGTTCTCTGCAAGTGGTAGTCGGTCACTAAGTGGAACTAATACGAGGTCTGATTTTTGTTGTTGTTCTTCGGTGATAGACATGGTTCCTGGTTAAGATAACACAGACACAATTGATATATACAAACATATACATCGCATTATCCATAAAAATACATAATATAGCCTAACAAATGTCATCATGTTAACCATAATAAGATCATACAGACGATGTTCAATCGAAATACAAGCATACAATCAGATATAAAAACTTAAAGGCATGGTGGTATAGCAAAGACATGTTATTTTGGGGACCCAACAACCTAGCTTTAGTTACTTGAGGATTTAGGTTTACTTGTTGTCATAACCACTACTTCAGTGGGAGAACTAGAATAAAGCCGACTACGAAGTTCCACAACCACTTCAGTAGGCCTAGGCATTACTACAGCCTCAGTAGGTGTTGGCAAAACCTCAACCTCAGAATGTGTTCGCAAAACCTCAACCCTAGTAGGTGTTCGCAAAACCTCAAGCTCAGTAGGTTTGAACTCAGCGATTGCTTCCATTTGCCTGAGAACAAAACATAATATGTGGAATAAATAATTTTATCTCTTTCGTTTACAGAAATATCAACTTATGAAAATAAGATGAATTTTTGTAATAAGAAACCCTTTAAGTATTCTTATGAGAAAAAAATTAATTACCTCCAATCGAGATTGTGTTCGTTATAGAAGCCCTAGTTCTAAGTCAAATGCATAGTGTGGAAGCATACTATCTTAAGGTGATGATACAACACCAATCTTTTCTAAAAGTCTATTAGACCACTTATCGCAAGGACAATCTATCACAAAATCTATATAACACAATGCACTGACCCGTCGGAATGCACCCATCGGAATGCGCCCATCGGAATGCACCCATCGGAATGCACCCAAGGGAAACATTCTATCGGGATGCACCATATCGGAAAGGTTCTATCGGAATGATCCCTTATCGAAATGATCCGCTATCGGAATGATCCCTTATTGGAATGATCTTCTATCAGAATGACCTTCTATCGGAATGACATCCTATCGGAATGGCATCCTATCGGAATGACATCCTATCGGAATGACACCCTATCGGAATCAAACCACCAATCATCTGAATACGAATCATCGGAATACGAAGCATCGGAATACCAACATCGGAATCTTATCAATTAAATCTTTCTATCGGAATACGATCGAAATCCATCATCTAAAAAGCATCGGAATCTGGGGCAGTTTTTACGAGGTTGGATCTTATCTATCGATTTTCATGGCATGAGGTATGTTTTAATCAAAACTGTTAATAACCTATGTTTATTATGCGAATAAGATCAAAAACCCTTCTAACAAACATGATTTTTACCACAAAAAACTGAAACCCTAGATCTTGATTCTAACAAGATGAACGAGGCAAATGAATGGATAAAGCAAGATAAGAACATGTATGCAACGTTACCTAGATGATAAACACAACAGATAAAACACAAGAAACAAGAAAAAAAACTCAAGCTTGATAATGACGGCAAGTTGGTGATGTGGAATGAGTGTGTATCAGACGGGAAAGAAAAAATAAACAAAGGGGGGGGGGGGGAGGATTTTGACTAAGGTCAACCTTTCAATCCAATTTTGCCTAAATTGCAAATTGGTCCCCCTAGTTTTTAAACATGTAATAAAACTTGTAATAAAAAAAGTTAACAACACATTTTCCCGATTTCTTTGGAGTTGCTAACACAAACACGCCAATAAAACCTAAGGCCAAATCAAAATCCATACAAGGCACACTTTGCACATAATGCACATAAAGTAAGATGACTGAAGAATTATGTGAAGACTAAATCATTTTCAAGGCAATTGGATATTTGCTCCCCCTCAAATGCTGACCCGTTTTCTATTTAAAGAGCAGTAGTCATTGCTTTTAAGGAGAAAAATATCTATGAAGATCTTTTCCGTATAATGATTTTCTGAAACAATTCTGGGGGCAATAAGATTTCTCTTATTTTAACAAAATAAATGCACTGAAGCGTACACGAATTTGTGTTAGATCAAGTTATAAAGTAAACTTGATCCCTTACAAGGTTTTTAAGTAAACCTTGCCCGAGAAAATTAATTCCCGTTGTGAGTCAATGTTTTCAAAAGAAATACATGATTTTAATGCGAAAAGCGGGTTGCAGTCAGAAATAACTACAAGCCATAATGAGCATGTTTTTAAAATATGTACAACTTTTATATGGACTCTATTTATGGCGCTGTGTCAATTTTAATCGACATTTCTAAGGCCGTAAATATTACCATACTAAAAGACATGCCCGATTTAAAAAGAAAAATATTTTTGGATTTTCTTGATTTTATTTTTTTTTATGGTTTTTGTATGTTTTATATTTTTGTATTTTTCTTTTGGTGGTTTATATATATACGATAATATACAAGATCACGATAAAAGGATACTCTAGAATAGTTTACCACCACTATTGTACAGATTCTTCTGCCAACTCATTAAGTGTCGCTGGTGAGAATGATTTCATGCCTAGCTTTTCAATCAAAAATTCGATACGTCCTCGATCTAAGGTATTTGTGAAAATATCCGCCAGCTGATACTCAGTGTTAACAAAATACAGTTCGATCACTCCATTTTCCACTTGCTCTTTGATGAAGTGGTAGTGTATATCAATGTGCTTTGCCCGGGGATGTTGAACGTAGTTGCAGCAAAGGGCAATAGCGCTTTTGTTGTCACGGTACATCGAGATTTTGTTGAATCCAAGACCGTAGTCAGTTAATTGTGATCTCATCCAAAGAACTTGAGCACAACAACCGGACATAGCAATGTATTCAACCTCTATACTGGATATCGTAGCGCTTTTCTACCTTTTGGATGCCAACTAATCAGCCTTTCTCCAAGAAGTTGCACACTGCCATAAGTGCTACGTCGAGTATCTTGACACCCAGCATAATCCACATCTGCATATGATATTAGTGCAATATAGGAATCCTTCAGATACCATAGACCACGATTAAGTTTTCCTTTAAGATACCGAAAGATCCTTTTCACAACATGTAAGTGCTTTTCAGTAGGCCGAGCCTGATACCGGGCGCTCGTTTGCGCGCGCCTGAAATGCATATAGCAAATTGCAAAATCAGGCCTGCTAGCAGTCAGATAGAGAAGGGTGTCGATCAATCCACGGTAAAGTTTAGGATCGACAGCAATCCCATCCCTATCCTCATCTATCTTGGATCTCTCCACCATTGGAGTATCCACGGGGTCACAATTTTCAAAATTATACCTTTTCAAAGATTCTAGAGCATATTTGGATTGATTAATGAAGATGCCTCTGGGATTTTGAGAGATTTGCAACCCTAAGAAAAAAGAAAATTTTCCCATTATCGACATCTTAAAACGTGTGCACATGATTTTCTCAAAATGGTCAGACAGTCTTTGAGTAGTGGCAGTAAGTATTATATCGTCAACATAAATTTGTACCAGTATCATGTCGTTGTCCACCTTGAGAATGAATAATGTTGGGTCCACTTTGCCTTTGGAGAAGCCTTTCGAGATCAGATAAGACGATAGGAGATCGTACCACGCATGTGGAGGTTGTTTCAACCCATAAAGAGCCTTCTTGAGCTTGTAGACGTGATTGGGATACTCCGAGTTGACAAATCCATTTGGCTAGATTACGTAGACATCTTCCCTTAATTCACCATTAAGAAATGTCGTCTTAACATCCATTTGGTAGACGATCATGTTGATGTGAGCAGCATAGGCAAGTAATAGTCTAATCGCCTCCAATCGTGCAACAGGAGCAAAGGATTCTTCAAAATTGAAGAATATTGATAATCTTATGAATCAATGAAGTGGGTTGAATATTTCTAGAGGGAGAAACTAGTGAGAGAAAGTATGTGTTTTATTCAAATGATAAAGTGAAAAATGATCAACAACCAACCCCTTTCCATGGTGGAAAGGGGTATTTATATCCAAGCCGCTAACGGGCTTGGGCCGACCCATGACAAGCCCATGGGCCGGTCTCTTACTTAACTAAATAAGCAAACATTAACTACGAGCTATACAACATTAATAATATTGTGGAGTGACCGATACTTCTAATATACGTTAAAAATGTATTTCTAACAATCTCCCCCTAAGGGAGGTCACTCTACGTTAGACAGTTCTAAACCTAGCATACTATACTAAGTCTTCGTTCTTCAGCTCGTAGTATTTTCTTCTTTTCTTTTTGTTGTGAATATGTTGATTTGATCTTTTAGGATTTGGCTTGAGAGCATTGTTCTTTTGACCAATCACGTGCGATCTTTGCCTTCTTGTGAATCTTGCCTCCTCGTGACTCCATGTTCCACACACTTATGTCTTTTGTTGAATTCTCGAAAGCTTCAGAGTTTGGTACAGCGGAAGACTTCATTTGGTACTTTCTTGAATTTTGCTGAACTTTGATGCAGAAAAACATAAGCATGTGGGAACGACTTCAGCTAGTACACCGCAACGCCACCGTCTTCGCAGCAACATGATAAGACACGAATGAAATGGCTTAGAACATTTCATACTAAATCGGTAGCGTTTTACCTCCGGTCGGTGAAGACCGTTGGACGATATTAGATATCGTACCTGTGACGGATAGTTTCAATTAAGTAACTTCCTGACAGGATTTCGCGGGTAAACCCGTTCTCTTTATTCGACGATCACTAAGCTTGACTGCGAACATAAAGAGTGAATCACTTGGATAAATTATCCTTGTGATTGAAGCCGTCAAATCATGAAACCTGGAACAAGTGAATTTCATTTAAGATTTTCACCATCGTTGCTTTCCAGTTATCACGAGCTTAATTCATAAAGAATCTTGCACGTCACCTACCAAGTGCTGTTTGATGTTAACACTAGAAGGATTTCCACTCGTCACTGTGAACACTAAAGAGTGTCACTCTGAGTGTTCTGGCAAGATCATATGATAATGCGTAGAGGCCTGGAACGAGTTTAAGTTCAATTAAGAATTAAACTACTGTTTCTTTCCAGTTTTTCACAAGATTGGTTCTTAAAGAACCGCACGTGTAACCTACCATGAGCTTGTTTGATGTTGGCTCAAGCAGGATTTCCATCTTCATTGTAATACTTGCGTATTACTCGGATGTTCTGGCAATATTACAAGAATACTACGTAGGACTCATAAAATCTCTTACTTTTCACGGTGTGTGAGAAAGAAAGGAATAAATGGAGAGTGTCCTAATGAGACTTTTGATGATCTCGTGGCTGTAGACTCGATAGTGCGTTTTGATTTAGTGAGCGATGGCTGGAGAGGAGTGCTACCTTTTCAATATCAGTCTATTCGGAGTGAATAAACCAATAGATAACGTGTTGATCTCCGTGTGACTAAAAACAAATACCTTTTGAGAGATATTTGAGTTAGCTGGTAAGGGTTGTGCATTGCATCACTGGGTCCATGATGTCTTTCTTCAATATCGAGAATCATTAATAAATGATCTCAATAGCATATGTATTGACCCGGTTTCTGCCTAAAGTTGTAAGGAGGGCTTCTTTCTTTACACCCTTTATCTTTACAATTCTTTTTCATTCTTCAACCCCTTCAATGCTTACCAATACGTCATAACTAGCACCTTGTTGTGATTGTTCCAGTGATAGCTTAAGTACTTGGTCGGCATTCAGCTACGTTCACAATCTTTCTCCATCTTTCCTAGGACTTCTAATTCTATCTAGGGAATTGTCCTTGGGAAGATTCCATCGGCTCTGATGAATCATTGGACTAAAACCTATTCCTACCACCCTTTTGTCACCACATCCGTCGTGAATTAAGCGTGTTTTGGGAAAGTATAGTCACCATGAAAAATCCTTGAAAATCACTTAAGGTACTAGCGATATTGAAATCAAGAGTTTTGTACCTTAAGTATTTTGTTTATCAAAAACGCTCCCCCTTAAAACGTGCTTTGCACATATTAAGTTGGATTATCGTTAAGTCTTTTTCATCTTTTAGCCAAGTATCATTTAAGTCTCCTTAATCCCATTTTCTCCCCTTATCCAAAATGTTAACCATTAATATTTGGGATATTGAATGGATTAACCGGTCTTTGGGTAAAAATGAAATCAATGTTTGGCCATAGAACATAGTAATGCTCCCCCTTAAATTAATAAGGGTTAATTGTAGTGCTTTAGTATGATATATTTTGAAAGATTTAGAATCTCGTGAGAAATTCTTGAAAAATTATCATACCTTAACACTACATCAAGCCATAAAAGCACAATATTCACAAAATTTACATATTCACAATTAAAAAACCAATATAGAGTAGACCTGAGATGTACGATCCATTAGATGGATCGTTGCAGTAACTTGTGGTGCACTCCATATGGTCTACCACCAACGAATCTTTCTAAGCTCCTCATCAATCTGCGTTCCCGGAGCTTTTAATCAATCTTCTTGATCACATATTTTGCCATTTGCCGATAACCCGGACGCCACTCCTCAACCATCTCTGGTAAAGACCCACCAGAATTAAGATGCTCCAATTTTCCTCTAACGTATATGAGAGTCCCATCACTGTATTTTTAAAGCTCACCTACCCTCATAAACTTCATGATCCCACGACCGTTCAAGTAGAAAATCCCGTAACTCGGAATGGTAATGCCGGTGTAGGGACATCTTGTGACATGTTGAGGTAGAACTTGATTCATTGGACGGGTCAGGTTAAGCTTCCTTTGGTAGCTTTCAACTCCCAATTGAAGATCTTCAACTTGTTTCTTGATAACAACGCTTCGTGTGAACATACGAAGTGCTGTATTCAAGGCAATGATTTCTTCTCGAGTCAGATGGGTAAGTTGATCACGGGTCATCATAAGCAACATGTCTTCGATATCTTCAAGGCGAATGATAGAAAAATCTCCCTGCTGTATTGTGTATTCTCTGTCATCCTCCATCTTTAGACGAATCTCCGTCACATGATAATAGCCATTCTTGGCTTCAGTTTTTAGTCCCAAAATTCTTGAGATGCGAATATCGGATTTGACACGACTTCCTGAATTGGCTAAGCAGCAACCTCTATACGCCCTTCGGACTCGCTCGTCCCAATGTGATGCACCTATAACAGCATACATATCATAATTACGATTTACCTTTGGAACCCAGAGTCGGTTTACCTTTTCCTCGATCCAGGGTATGGTCCCCCAATTACCAGCTTTCAACAAGGTCAGGGAGGTTGCGTACTTGGATGATCCCTTAAGAAGATACTCAAGATCATAGGTGACAAAGAAGTTAAGAGCAATTTGATTATCTTGAGAGGGATCAAGTGGAGGTGGAGCTCTTTCTGACTCATGAAGGCCTGGCCTTTGAACGGTATTGAGAGCTTTCAGGACCTCGTCAGTATAATACTCGTACTCCATGCGGCTTAACCTGGTTTTGGCATGAATTCTCTTATCCTTTAGCGCTCTCTTCAACAAAGACGGAGTGACCGAAGATTTGAACTCATCAGCCCAAAATGCACACAAGTCTATCGGACTACGGATACGGAGATATTGAACATCTCTATCAGCGTCTGTGATTGGATCATATTTAGCAGCTGCCGTGATCCAAGCTTGTGGCGGTGCAGTTTCATCAATCTCCAATGTATCCGCCCAGTCCCGTGTGCTTGACTCGGGAACAGTAGATTGTGGTTCTGTTTGCAGAGGAGTAGAAACATGAACACTTGCTGGTTCTGATTCAGGCATATCGGCGGTGTCATGAACAGGAGAGTGTTGTGCAGATGCAGGTTCAGTTATTGATTCTGC
The DNA here is from genome assembly GCA_025667525.1 of Glebionis coronaria. Lineage (NCBI taxonomy): Eukaryota > Viridiplantae > Streptophyta > Magnoliopsida > Asterales > Asteraceae > Glebionis > Glebionis coronaria. The sequence continues at coordinate 287,793 of JANFOE010000509.1, read as the reverse complement.
AATCACAGGAGCAACAAAAGAACTAACAGGATTAGTGGTAACAGGTATAGAAACAAAAACAGATGTACCGGGAATCGATGACGCAGTAGCAGCATTCACATCATGGCGCCACTTGGTTCGTCCCGATTCCGTAGAGGTGGACTTTTCCTTTCGCGCAGCATCTTTCTGAGACTTGGTACCAGACTTGTATGGTGTCTTTGTGCTGGCAACCTTGTCCCTTGTTTCAGGCTGATCATGTTTACCACCATCATCCTCATCATCATCCCCGTTGCTACCCTTATCACTCTCCTCATTTAGATCACCACCATCATCATCATCACCGTCCTCATCATTATCACCGTCATCGTCACCATCATCATCATCATCTTCTTCTTCTTCTTCTTCACCGTTACCCTCCTTTTTTTCACTATCTTCCTTTTCCTCCTCAGGCAGAATGTGGTAAGGTACCACACTTCCAAACATCTTAAACAACCAATCATCCTCCAAGATAGCTTCATTGAGTGATTTGTAGAGTGTCCGCTGAACTTTAGACTTATCAAAAGATCCAACTTCCCTCATGCGAGCTTTGAGGATCTTCTTTAATTCAAAATCCGTTAAGTCATATGCAATTTTGTAGGTGGATTCGGAAGGGTTGGATGACTTAATCATCAAGTTATCAGCCGCGAGTTTCTTCATCTCATCACGCAGTTTTGGCATAAGGGACTCAACAGATTCTTTCACTCTCTCTACAATAGAAGCTTCAAGTGTTTCTTTCTGCTCCTTATATGTATCCTTCATAGCTCGAAGTCTCGTGATTCGTGCTGCATACTTATCAGCTTCAGCCTGTTTGACCTGAGCAAGTTCTTCTACATGAGCTTTACGTGTCAACTCCATCTCTGCAGTGAACTTAGCTATCATATCTTCTTGGGCTTTCTTGGATGCCTCTTCACTTTGTACTCGTCTAAGTAGCTCTTCGCGAAGTATATCCATCTCTTTTCTTTGACTATCCGTGTGTTTATCCAACATTTCTGCCATTACGAATGCATCCATTGAAGATGGTAAAGAGCTACTCTGAGAAGGTTGAAGAGGCTCGGTTGTGATTACAGTACTGTGATGAGTCCTATTGATCGTTGGGCTCAATGGTTATGAACCATTATATCTAGGTTGATCATCGTTCATATGATAACATAGCGGAATAGAACAATGATCATGAACAAGGTGTTTAGGCACAAAGAACACATAAATTAAAACAATTGGGATGTTCATTATATTAATAACAAACATCCACTAGACGTGTATACATTGAATCCCACGTCTAGTGCGACACACACTTTAGGTTTACATTGTGAATGAATGATATATTGTGTAAAACCTACGGTCTATGTTTTCTTTATATACTAGAAAACATAGCTTACAAAGAAAGCTAAAGTAATAAAAAGACTCCAACGGCTTGTTGTTTGTAACTTTGGCAAAAGTAGTCCTTGTCTTCTTATTTTGTTGTGTTTTGACTTATCAACTCAATAATTCGACCCAACAATCTTCCCCTAGTTGATGATGTCAAAACACATCTCTTAAGCATGAATCCTTTGTATGTAGTACATGATCTCAATAATTCGACCCAACGGCTTGTTGTTGATCCCAAACTTAGATCGATTAAGCTTTGTGTATACGAGATTAGATCAAGTACTACACGTAGAGAAACCTTTGCTTATGAGTAAAGTAACAAAGTGTTATGCGGAATTAACACTTGATCTAAAACACAAAGATGTTAAACAAACTTTCACTTGTATTAGAATGATTCTTGTTGGTTACAATGAAAGGGTTTAACAAACGAAAACTTATATAAACTGATATATGACTTTAACCTAAAAGACCTTCTTTTATAGAACAAGAAGTCTTGTACAATAAGCTACGAATCAACTATTCTAGGTAAAGATAATAATAGAAAATACAATGTTGTGCTTATCTTTACCATACATAAATAAAGAAACAAATAAACTAAAGATAAGTATGAAGATATTCCATCAGTGTCAATCTTCAAGGCTGTCAGCGTTGACTTCTTCAATATCAACGTTTGGCTGTCAGCGTCCAATGTCTTCTTATCAGCGTTGACATTCTTCTTATCAGCGTCTAGTGAACTGACCCATATTTTATTCCCAACAATCCTCCCCTAAACTTGATATCCATTCCAATGATCAAGTTTCTGAATAAAAACTTAAGGCTTAGGAGGAATCTTGCAATAACTTCTTATGTTGGTGATAAACATATCTGATCAAGTCCTTGGCCACATCACTAGTATAATCAATCTCCAAGGGTGTCTCTAGCATCTTCTCCAACACTTCTTTGGACAAGAAATAGTCAGCATCCACAAGTAGATATTCTGAAAACTTTGTAGAGCTCATATGAAATACACCACAAGTAGAATATAGCCTCCAATGAAGATTACTGAGATCATCTTCAAGATCCTTCCAAATGGCAGGATCTGCTTCTTTTGGACCACACAAAGTCATAAATGTGTTCCAAAATCTTATTCCATTTGCTGAAGTAGGTGCTTCAGCAGTATACTTGGCCTCTATTAATCTCCATAGATGCACCAAGTCTTCCCTGTCTATGCTTGCAAAAATAGAAATAACTGAAGTGAAAGTATGTACCTCCTTTCCAAATCTGCCAATTTTCCAAAATCCACACTCATCTTCATCAAAACTGATAATTGGATTTCTGTCATCTAGAGGTACTACATTTACCAAATCTGAAGCTTCCAATGGAGAAAGCTTGAGATGCTTCCTTATAACACCTTCAGTTGGAAAATACACATCCATGTCTTTAGGAAATTGGAAAGGATCTCCTTTCTTCACTGGTCTTTGAGCAATCCTCATTTCCTTTTGAATCTGCATTTCCTCAGCAAGCTCTTGTTTCCTTTCTTCTGAAAGAAACCTGTAGACATTTTGTTCTTGCACCTTCCTCCAAATAGGATGTGCCCTATACTCTAACTCCTCAAAAGATAAGGCCAGCAACTTCTTTGATGTCCAATTAGGCTGATGGCATCTAAGCAACTTATAGTACAACTGCCTTCTATCTCTTTTGAGCCAGGTCTTGACCTCTTGTGCATTAAACCTCATAATCACCTTTATGTCATCTTGTACCCTGAGAAGTATTTCCAAACCCCAAATTTGATCTGATAAACTCATACCTGGGTTGTCCATAACCTTGTCTTCCCAAGCATGGTACATTCTGGTGATTTCTGGTAGATCCCAATCAATCTGATTCTTTAACTCACTCAACCTTTCCTTTGCTAGCTCATCCCCATATTCAAGCCTTTCTGGATCTTCAATAATTTGAATACTTGAATCTGAGCTATCACCTTCTTTATCATCACCAATTTCTTCCTCACTCTCAGAAACAACAAATGGTGATCTTCTACTCCTCTTCAAATCTCTTTCCAAAAGTTGTGCAGCTAACTGTTCATCAAATGCAATTTGTGCTGCATCTTTCTTTGGAACATCTTCTTCAATCAAAATACCTTTACCTTTGTCTTTTGGGTCAATAATAGGTAAAGTAGAAGAAGAAACCTGTGTGGACACATCTTTGATGATTGTTGATGGCTGGAATACATCAACACCACCTGCAACTTTATCAGCGTTCAAGTTACTCTTATCAGCGCCACGATTACCTTTGTCAGCGCTGGATGTGTCAGCGTTCAAACCTGTATCAGCGCCCAATGTTTCTGTGAAAGTTCCTTCCAAGTTTAATGGTGTCACCTTGGATGTATCAACAACTGGGTACTTCTTCAAGTTTGTAAGAGCTTCAGCAACCTGTAAAGATTCACTAAATTGTGAACTCTTCTCTGAACTCTTCTCACTAGCTGTATGAATCAGCTCATCCTCCTCATCCTCCTCATCCTCCCCTTTGGAAGATTCCTCCATTAGACTCCTGCTACTTGGATTCTCCAAAACAGTCACACGCTCCCTCAAAACTTGGAGTTCACGTCCCTGTTTGTTGACAATTTGTACAAGGCTGACATTTTGCTTTTGCAAGCTAATGACAGTCGCCGTCAATTCAGTCATAGTCATAGGTTCCAATCTGCCCTCAGCTAGAATGGGGATTTGACCTCCCAAAATAGAATCATGGGGCATGGATGAGGTCTTAATAATGTTGGGACAGTCTTGACCAGCTTCTAAGCCTGTGTCAATAGCCCCAGCCTCACCCATATCACCAGCCACACTTGTGGAGGTGGTTCTCTCTGCTACAAGGCTAGGATCACTAGAGGAGAACACTCCAGTAACCCTTTGGCGTTTATGCAACCTAGATTGTAATGGGGTGGAAGATGAAGTAGATTGTGTGGGTGTGGGTTGATTAAGGGGTGTTTGGGATTGTTCAGGGAGTGTATCAGTGTTGGGATTGGCTGTGTCAGCGCCCACATCGTGAGTGTCAGCGCTGGGTTGGTCAATGTCCATGTTTTCTGGTGAAGGTGATGGTTCATGAATAGGCTCAAGTTGGGGTTCAGGGTCTGGTTGTGGTTGTGGTTGTGGTTGTGGTTGTGCAGCCTGAATTACTTCAAGCATTGGTTGGGTAAGAGGTATGGATTCATTGGTGGAGCTCATTTTAGCAAAAATGGTTTTCTGTTGTTTAGGGATCTCATAAAAAGTGTCATGATCCCTAGAACAATATTCTTGTAAATCAAAGACCATTTGCAAAAATCTAGGGTAAGCCAAAGTCATTTTACTTCCCTTGTTTTTACACATCCCTTCAAAAATCATTTTTGAAAAATTATACTTAAGCCCACGTGTTATACAAAGCAAAGCACTTGCTATAGACCTGTTTATTTCATTAAAAGAAGTACATTTTGGACTTAAGCATTGTAAAAGGACATGTATCAAATATTTCCAGTCAGAGGGAAATTCCTGCTTATGATATTTATTTAAAGTGACATCAGCAGGAATAGGATAACCCAATTCCCTAAGACCTTGTTCTATTGTTGCAATGGCAAGGGTAGTCACACCATCAGCGTCATCAAGACGCAAAGCTTGGCGAACCAAGGCTTCAGTGACCACCCATGTTCTTCCATGAACAGTAGATGTTAATGTTGTCACTCCATTAGCTGTTGTGGAACTAATATTGTTCCAAAACTGTCTAATGTGTGCGACAGGGACTAATGGTGTATGAGAAAGTGCATACCTCAATGAAGATGCATTTAAAAATGCCACCATCTGTGAATACTGAGGAAACAAATCATCATCAGCAGTCAAGTAAGCTACCATATTGTGTTGGCTCTTGAACTCCAATGTTAAATTCTTTGAGTTGAATTTGGGTGCCATGTTTGAAAGCTGTTTAGGTTATGTGAGATGGGAAAAATCTAGGAGAAAAATGTTAGACAAGAAAATATGAATACCCAGAATAAAAAGATTAGCCAAATTTATAGGAGAGATGCATGATTTTGATTGGTCAAAAATGAGGCGGTTATATTCAAAGAGCAATCATGAAAATATTGAATCAAATATAACTTATCTCATGCATTAATTAAAAGTAACTTCTCCCCAAAATTACGGCCAAAGATTAGTCAAAAATAACAACTGGGTAGGGCCCACTAGGTGTCAACGGTCAAAAATAGCCCATCAGCGCCCAACGGCTATATTTTCTTGTCAGCGTTTGCCTAAAGCCTTGTCAGCGTCACGATTGGACGTAACAGCGTTTGGAGAAAAACTTGTCAGCGTCTAAAAATAAAAATATTTAAAAAGAAAAAGACCTTAACAAAGTAATTTATCCTAAGGGAAATATCTTACAAGTTGATAATAATTACTGGGCGGCAAGCACTGTCCATTTATGCACACTTGCATAAGCAAGATAGACACAAATGTCCTCTAGAGTCCCTTGCTAACCAAAATACTTACCAACAAAGTTATTTCACAAAATTCTTTGTAACTCCCAGGTAAACCCATAACCAAAGTATTCCCAAGTCTCCCATCAGACCACAACCAATTCTAGGCCAAAAATGTCTTGGCAGCATGCATAGTTTGTCAACTTTGCATGCTACAGTGCCTCATGGTTTAGTAAAACTAACCCATACTCACCTGTGGACACAATCTAGAATTGTGATGAGAGTATTGTAAGAATACCCAAGAGTCCTAAAGGTTCCTTAAACCTCCCCTTAAACTATGATACATGAGTTCTCAATAATATATATGAACATTAAAAATTTATGTCAAGATAGGAATATAAATATTCCAACCATCATCCATAAACAAAACATGTCCAAATAGCTCCTCAAAGATCCATAAGCAACTCTGTATCCAATGGCATAAAGCTACCACCTACCTACATATTTAGATGAAAACCACAAAACTAACATTTGTTGCTGACAGCGTCCCGACAACACTTAACAGCGTTGAAGGAACTCTTGTCAGCGTTAGACAATAATATCTCTAACAACGGCAAAATAACACTTAACAGCGTTACATTTACCTTTGTCAGTGTTAGAAAAATAAAGTGGAAAATCTAAATCATCACAAAGACCAATAACAATGCATTATCCTGTACATACTTTTACAAAAAGATTCCAAAACACATATTAAGTGAGATTAACCATTCCAATATTTGTTACCAAATATTGAAATCTTCCAGCATCAAAAGGTTTAGTTAATAAATCAGCCACATTATCTTCTGTGTCTACCCTATCTGGTTGTATTAAACCTTTCTCAAAGCAATCTCTTATAAAATGATGTCTGATTTCTATGTGTTTGGTTTTAGAATGATGTACAGGATTTTTAATAATGCATAAAGTACTGTTATTGTCTACAAAAATCTTGGTATGCATAAAATTATACCCATAATCCAACAGCTGGTTCTGAATCCATAAGACTTGTCCACAACAAGCAGCTGCTGCAACATATTCTGCTTTAGTTGTAGAGTTTGCCACCACTGTTTGTTTCTTGCATTGCCAAGATATCAATCTGCTCCCAAGAAATTGGCATCCACCAGTTGTGGATTTCCTATCAAACTTGTCACCACCATAGTCACTGTCTGAATATGCAATAAGGTCCAATGGAGAATCTTTTGGGTACCACAAGCCAAGATCTGGATAGCATCTTAGGTACCTAAAAATTCTCTTCACAGCAAAAAGGTGACATTCTTTGGGAGTCACTTGATGACGTGCACATGCACACACAGCAAACATGATGTCAGGTCTTGAGGCTGTAAGATACATCAATGATCCAATCATTGATCTATAATGCCTAACATCCACATCCTTTCCAGCTCCAATTTTTCCCCAAGGGTGTTGTCTATCCATAGGAGTGGAAGCCTCCTTTTCATGTGGAGAAAAACCATATTTCTTCAAGATTTCAGCTACATACTTGTCTTGGGAGATGAAGATACCATCTTCTTTCTGCTGAACTTGTAAACCTAGAAAGAAGTTCATCTCACCCATTGCACTCATCTTGAATTTATCTGTCATGAGCTTGGAAAAATCCTCACTCATTTTTGGATCAGTAGACCCAAAAATGATGTCATCAACATAGACCTGCACAAGTAACACATGTTTTCCTTTCTTCTTTGTGAATAGTGTCTGATCTATGGTGCCCCTTGTGAAACCATTTTCCACCAAGTAGGTGGATAATGTACCATACCATGCTCTTGGGGCTTGATGAAGTCCATACATTGCTTTCTTCACTCTATAGACCTTGTCTGGATTTTCAGGATCTTCAAAACCAGGAGGTTGCATAACGTATACTTCCTCAACAATTGTCCCATAGAGGAAAGCACTCTTCACATCCATTTGGTAAACAGTAAAATTCATACAAGAGGCATAAGCTAGAAAAATTCTTATAGCTTCAATTCTTGCAACTGGTGCAAAAACTTCTTCATAATCAATTCCTTCCTCTTGTGTATATCCCTGAGCTACCAAACGTGCCTTGTTTCTGACCACAATGCCTCTTTCATCTTTCTTGTTTCTTAGAACCCATCTTGTCCCAATTGGTCTCACATATCTAGGACAATCAACCAGCTCCCAAACATCCTGTATAGCAAATTGGTGAAGCTCATCCTGCATTGCTTCCACCCAACTTGGTTCTTTGAGAGCATCAAAAATTTTCTTGGGTTCTTCCTGTGACAGAAAACAGGCAAACAAACATGCTTGTACAAGAGGGGTATCAACCTTCTTGTGTATATTGGCAATAAATCCACCAAGACCTTGATGGGATCTTCTTGTCTGAACTGGAGCCATAACATCACCAATGATCTGAGATGTGGGGTGATCCTTAGCTGTGGAAGTAAGAACTCCTCCTTCAAAGAGTCTGGTGTCCTCAACTTCACGCTCCATGTTGCCAATATCTTCTTCAGATTCTTCTTGATCAACAGAAATCTCTTCATGGACATTAGAAGGTCCACCCTGTTCAAAATGGGAAGAGAAAAGATGTGCAAAGGTGTCATCAAACTCTGAACCTTGCTTGTCAGCGTTTGGGCTAACAGTGCTTGAACTATTGTTGTCAGCGTCTGATCCATCAGCGTCTGAATTGCTCTTGTCAGCGCTTGATTTCCCTTTGTCAGCGCCTGAAGAAGTATGCATGTTTGTATTTGGTGGTATCTGAAGACCACCATTATCTTTTCTAGCAGCAGCAGCAGCAGCATAATACTCATCTGTCCATATAGGAAGTGTAACATATTCTTGTGTGGGAGATGATTCAACTGCTGGTGGTCCATCCTCCTTAGCAACCTGTATACCTGAAACATTACCAATTCTCTTTTCCAAAACACTTGAAGTTACCTTCACAATGTCTGGATCAGTAACAGGCATATAATTTAAAGCTCTAGATAAAGGTTCTAAGTCAAACAACCAATTTGGACCACTTTCAGGATCACTAGGTTTACTTTCTAAAAACCTAACATGTACCTTTTCAAGTATACGTTTTTCCTTTTTAATGTAAACCCTATATCCTTTACTCTGCACTGAATAACCCATGAAGTAGCCTTCATCACCTTTAGAATCAAATTTACCTAGGGCCTCACTAGTTTCTAAAACAACTACATGACAACCAAATGGCTTGAGAAAGCCAATATTGGGCTTCCTTCCCCAAAGTAATTCATAAGGTGTCTTATTATGTATCTTGTTGACCAATGCCCTATTTTGAACATAACAAGCTGTGTTAACAGCTTCAGCCCAAAAGGCTATAGGAAAGTGGGCATCAGCCAACATGGTTCTGGCTGCTTCAATAAGGGTCCTATTCTTCCTTTCAGCAACCCCATTTTGCTGTGGGGTTCTAGCTATGCTAAACTGCCTAGTAATCCCTTTCTTGGCACAAAAATCATCTAGCAACTGATTTCTAAACTCACCCCCATTGTCACTTCTAATAATTTTGACCTCATTACCATTCTTCTTTTCAATTTGGGTAATGAAATTAATCAGACTTAGGGCAGTTTCACTTTTCTTGGCTAAAAAGAAAGTCCATGTAAACCTGGAGTAATCATCAGTAATAACAAAACAATATGATTTACCCTTCAAACTTTCTATATTAGTTGGACCAAAGAGATCCATATGCAATAAGTGAAGTGGTTTAGAACTAGAGTGCACCTGTTTAGACCTGAATGAGACCTTGTGCTGCTTGCCCTTAAGACATGCAACACAAGAGTGGTCATTGTGGAAAGCCTTTTCAGGCAAACCATCAACTAAACCAAGCCTCACAAGTCTATTAATATTCTTAAAGTTTATGTGCCCTAATCTCCTGTGCCAAAGATTACTTTCATCTACTGAGGCTTTAGCATACAGACATGACATTTTATTATTTATCTTAATTCCATTAAGATTCACATTATATATGTCTTTATGCCTTGGTGTTCTAAAATCTATGTATTTCTCCTCAAGGAGCTTATAATCTTTGCTTAACACCAAGCACTCAGTATCTGTGAAAAGAACCTTATTTTTGTTATCACACACCTGTGATACACTAAACAAATTATAATCCAGTTCTTTTACCAAGAAGACATTCTCAAACCGTAGATTGTTGGTGACAAGGGTTCCTTTTCCTGTGATGGTGCCGTAGCCCCCTCCAAAGTATACCTTATCACCATCTTGAATAGGAGAGAAATTGGTCAGATAGTCTTCCTTTCCTGTCATGTGCCTTGAGCATCCACTATCCCAGTATCCATAATCATTGATCTTCTTCTGAATGCCCTGCACATAAAGAAAACACATTAGTTTTCTTTGGGAACCCAAGCCTTGGAAGACTTGGATTCATTTGGTTGTTCAACAAGAACAGACTTGGTTCTCATAACAACCCCATTTTCATCCCTGTTTGAATGAAATTCCCAGTTAACCCCAATTGGTGTTGACAATGCCTTTGAAATATAATGAAACCTGTTGCATGTCATAGAAACACCAGTAGAATTAGGGTTTTGGTCTTGTTTTGGTCTCCATGTTAAGCTAGTAGAAGCTTTAGACCTATTTCCCTGTGGTTGCAAATACCTAGGTTTGGCAGTGTGTCTGTCAGCGCTGAAATTTCTCTTGTCAGCGCCACGATTGCTCTTATCAGCGTTAAACCTAGGGTTTGCTACAGGAACCCATTGCCTATTGGACCAAGTGTTTGACTTTTGAAAAGGTCTTAGGCCTTGTGTGTTAGACCCTCTAGAAAAGAATGGGGCTGGTCTAACAACTTGTGAACTTTTGTTCACAAAGGTATTGGGTCTGACTGTGTTTGACCTATGTTGACTTTTGTCAGCGCTGAAATGGTTCCTATCAGCGTTGACATTGGAAGCGTTGACACATTTGTATGCCAAATGTGAGAAGCTACCACATGTGTAACAAGCTTTTCTAGACATAGTCTTAGGTCTAGAAGCAAAGAAGCCTGTTCCATGGTTACTAACTTGGCTTTTTGGTGACCTAGTATTCCTATACATCTCTGCATACTTAACACTAGGTTTTCTAACAGTTTGTGGGCCAAGGTCAACAGCTTTGCCAGTGGTAGGGTGTGTGATCTTAATAGGTTTAGGATCAAGGCTCTTGATTGGTGTGGGCTCATTTGGACTTTCACACAACAACCCTCCCTTAACAAACAAGGTGTGGTTAGCTTTCTTCCACTCATCTAGGTCAGTCAGTTTTTGCTTGTATTCCTCAACTGGGGAAGTCACTCTAGGTGGAGGAATGAATTCCTCCTCTTGGCATTCTGGCAAGCCAGTCCAAGATAAGTCCTTTGATTGGACACCATAGAAATCCCCAGCTGGTGGTGGAACACCAGTATAGTTATTCATCCCAATCCCACTCATATCCTTAGAGTCTCTTTGTTTACTAACACACTCTCCTAGGGATTGTGTGGCCTTATCAAATCTCTGGATTTTAAGACTCACATTATCTTTATTTTTGTTAGCCTCCTCTAACTGAGCTATCAAATCAAGATTAACCCTATTTACTATATCTTGAAGATCCTTACTCTGATGTAACTCATGTTTTAAGATATTTATTTGATCCTTTAAATCAAACTCCATTTTCTTATACTCAGCTACTGTCTTTTCTGTTTGGGTAAGAGCAATTTGATAATTAGATACTTTGCATCTTTCAGTACTTGCCTCATCTAATAATTTAACTATCTCTTGTTTTAATTTTTCAGTATTTAAACGACAACCCTTAGAACAGAAAGCATCATCATATACCTCATTATCTGATGAACAGGAGGAGTGTGCCATGAGAGCATATTCAACATGCTCTTCTTTAACTTCAGCAACCAAAGCTCTGTCCTCTTCCTCATTCTTAGCCATCCAGCTCCAATCCCATTCTCCAACACCATCAATTTGTTGAACAGCAACCATGGCCTTGGGATCTGGGCTCTTAATCATTTGGCTTGAAGGCTTCCCAGCATCAGATCTTCTTGGAGATCTACATTCCCTCATAAAGTGCCCCATCCTATGACAGTTGTAGCACTCAACCTTGGACTTGTCAAATCCAGCAACATCCTTAGCATTAAAGGTCATCTTCTTCTTGAACCTTTTATTGAACCTGTTTGCTCTTAAACTTACAAGAGCCATAGTCCACTTGATGTCCATCTCTTCCAATTGTTCATCACTTATCTGCTCAAGATCTTCATATGTAATCCTTGAATCACTGGGCAAAGAAGCAATGAATGCACACACAGTATCAAGATCAAAACCAGCAGGTTTAATTCTATCAGCGCCATGGTTGTGTGTGTCAGCGCTTGAGTACAAAGCGTTGACAGGATATGATCCAGCGCTGACAGACTGACATCCAGCGCTGACACCTTGAGATCCAGTGGCTGGATGTCCATAGAAGTTCATGGAATCAAATTGGCCTTCACTTTGTGAAAAGAAGGCCATGTTGCTGCTGGAAGATTTATTATCACTATCCAATTGCCATTCATTCTCCAACAGTCTTAGTTTGTTGAAGATGTCATCAAACCTGGAGGTCTTGTGGGTATTATTGACAAGAATGGATCTTGTCTCAATCTTCCATACATCACCAAGGCTTTTGAGAAAAGTAGCATTCAATTCAGGGTCAGCAATCTGTGTTCCCATGAAGAAAAGTTGACTTGTGATGTCAAGAAGTCTACTTCTCACACTGCTGAGATTTTCATTGGGATGAGCTTTAAAGACAGCATACTCATGCAAGAGTTGCTTCTTCTTTTCTTCTTTTGTGTCAGCATTGCCACCATGTGCTACTTCAAGAGCTTCCCAAAGCTCTTTTGCAGACTCAAAGCGTTTGTACTTGTGCTGATTCTCATGACCTAGGGCATGTTTCAAGATGTTCAAAATTTTCATGTCCACCCTCTTCTTGGCTATATCTTCAACAGCAACACATAAATTAAAACAATTGGGATGTTCATTATATTAATAACAAACATCCACTAGACGTGTATACATTGAATCCCACGTCTAGTGCGACACACACTTTAGGTTTACATTGTGAATGAATGATATATTGTGTAAAACCTACGATCTATGTTTTCTTTATATACTAGAAAACATAGCTTACAAAGAAAGCTAAAGTAATAAAAAGACTCCAACGGCTTGTTGTTTGTAAATTTGGCAAAAGTAGTCCTTGTCTTCTTATTTTGTTGTGTTTTGACTTATCAACTCAATAATTCGACCCAACAATCTTCCCCTAGTTGATGATGTCAAAACACATCTCTTAAGCATGAATCCTTTGTATGTAGTACATGATCTCCAAGAAGCTTCCCCTTAAGTATAGCACATATTCTTCCCCTTTTTGACACATCAATAGGGAATATGTGAAAGTATGCAATCTTGAAGATTCTCCAAAAGTAGCTCTATGTAATGATCCTGAAGAAAAATAAATACAGTATTCTTGATGTAGAAGTAAAATAACCCAAACTTATGTTCCATGTCTTGTTGTATCCATGCGACTCCAAAACTCACGGCTATAATGAGCAGACTTAAAAACTCACGGCTATAATGAGTAGTCTCTTGACAAAAAGAGTTCTCTAGCAAATATGAGCATAGAGCATCTTAAGAAAAATCCCATACCTTTGCTATCTTTTTATCAAGTCCGTTGTCACCAATTATATAAGCATGAACAAGTTACCTTCAAACGCTCACAACATCTGAAGATATGATAGAACACAAACTCACGCAAATCTTCTTCAATCATCACTCTTACCATAAGAACTCTTCCCCTTAAGCTAACACTTCTTCATGACGATTTTAATGGAATCACATCTTCATACCATATGTAAAAGCCAGTTATGGATAACTCTTACATAGTTTAAAATATCCATCAAATCCCACAAATAATTGCTAACTCGCTTTAAAATCATTAATCCATTTAAAAATATCCGAGCCATAAATATCAACTTGATATTCTATATTAAAACGGAGATTCCATGTACCTTTGTGTGTATAATCCTCCTTTTTGTGTGCTTAAAACGTACCAGTTTTCTCAAACAGCAGCAAACTTTGTGTTGTCCAATATCTCTTCTGTCCAATATCTTGGTCAGATGTATTGTCCGATATCTGACAATACTTATCAGCGTTGAAACACATATATCGGACGACACTGTCAACTCCATCAGTGTTGACTTATTCTGTCAGCGTCGAAACCCTTCCTGTCAGCGCCCAAATAACAAACGTCAACGCCAACCTAAAATCCTGTCAGCGTCTACTCTACCTTTGTCAGCGTCTCTTTTTTTTTTTTTTTTTTTTTTTTCTGCTGACGTCATTTGCAGCCAAGTTTCTTTTGACAATGAACGTTTAATATGCAGCACTTATTTTCTTCATGTAAACCATATCAACCCATATATATTGTAACAATATATCGTCCAAAAATAGATGCTGCAACTCTTGACTTCAAATATACCTGCTATCGTGTAAACATAGAGATGCTATAACCAATCATAGATCATATACCGTGTGAACACATTAAACATGTAAATACATGTTCGTGTGAACACAAAACCTTCAACCAATAGGAACTGAAGGCTCACGGTAATACAGTACACTAGCATGTAGAGTATCAAAACTTCAAATATTAGGGTTTAACCGTGTGAATGCAAAACTTAGGCCGTGTGAATGCATATGAAGATCTCACGTATCTAACGTGCATAACCAATAGCACATGATGACCATACCACAAAACAAGATCAAGCAGTAAGGACCATATGTATATGTATGATAGCAGCCATGATCATCAACTCATTACAGTAACACGAAACACGTTTGTTTACAAGATCGATCTAGGGTTTTTTTAACATTATGCATCAAAACCCTAATTAGGGTTTGTAAATTAACCTTAGATCGTGAATCAACAGCCACCAATCTTCACAAAATTCTGCTTTTTATGTAGATCTAGGGTTTGAAGAAACCCTAGTTCAGGATTTCATGTGAAAGCAGAAAACTGAAAATCTGCCATCAGCCGACTTCGACGCTTAATAACTTTTGCCTGGGGATAAAACTCGACAATCCCTCCGGTGGATGTTTAGATCTATGTATGTAGAACACACATCTAAAATTTCGTGACGATCCAACGGTTCAATCAAAAGTTATGACCTTCTGAATACTGCTGCGCACACAAAAACGTCCAGAAAAACTCATACGAATTTTTCTTCTCTTCACCATACACGAACACCTCGTTGGACCTAGATATCATGAGCCTTAGGCTCTGATACCAATTGATGAGTCCTATTGATCGTTGGGCTCAATGGTTATGAACCATTATATCTAGGTTGATCATCGTTCATATGATAACATAGCGGAATAGAACAATGATCATGAACAAGGTGTTTAGGCACAAAGAACACATAAATTAAAACAATTGGGATGTTCATTATATTAATAACAAACATCCACTAGACGTGTATACATTGAATCCCACGTCTAGTGCGACACACACTTTAGGTTTACATTGTGAATGAATGATATATTGTGTAAAACCTACGGTCTATGTTTTCTTTATATACTAGAAAACATAGCTTACAAAGAAAGCTAAAGTAATAAAAAGACTCCAACGGCTTGTTGTTTGTAACTTTGGCAAAAGTAGTCCTTGTCTTCTTATTTTGTTGTGTTTTGACTTATCAACTCAATAATTCGACCCAACATACTGAGGATGGAAGTTGTTGGAGGTGGAAAGAAAGGTAGTGGTGTTGACACCGGTCGTGTTGGTAAAGGCTGGATTAGTGGAGGTTGAGTTACGAGAGGCTGTGTAGGTACACTGATTGTTGTAGCACCAGACTCCTTCTAAACACTTGCTGTAACAGCAATGGATGTCTCCTTCGAAGTAGAGTATCGTTCGGGTGATCCAAACTCATTAATGTCTTCTGGCTCCTCGTAGTCTTCTTCAACATCCACCTGTGCACCCGAACCACTACCGCCCGTGTCTCTCCTACTCTTTTCGATAGCCATCTTCATTAACTTTTTCTCAGTCTTTTGAGTCTGCTCAGGAGTAGGATCTTCATCAATATCTTCTTCATTGTGAAGAACAAACTTGTCAGCCGTGCTCTTACCCTTCTTAGCTACGGTCTTTGTCTTTTTGGTTTTGGGTTCAGGTAAAGCTGTTTGCTTGCGTTTACCTTTACTCTTAACCGTGGTAGACGAGTCTTCTCCTGCTTGAATGCTTTCTCGTTGATTCTCGATTTCTCGTAGCAAGTTCTTGTAATCAGCAGAAGCAATAATCTCATCTGTCAGGAGATTACTGGGGATAGGACCAGGGATAACAATATTGGAGTGAGTTTCTTGCCTCAAGTCCACCAAATCATCATCATCCATTGTGTGGTGACGGCTACCTGCACGCTTATCAATAGATGCATCGTTTTCCATAAAGTAATGTATGATTAGTTTAATGAACCTAGGGTACTGGTAACCTTTAACCTTACCCTTCGTGTTTGTGAAGAGTTGAAAAATAAACTCTTCCCACAGCAATGATGCATAATCAATACCCATACCTTTGAACATACCATAGAACATCTTGATGATTGGCAGACGAACAACATCATACCCAGTTGTTTTGGGTGTGAGATATCGGCTGAGAAAACCAAAAATTGCTCTCCAAGGTTGACCCACTTTGGCCGTGGTAAACTCGGACACTATTCGTATGTCTGCACATCCAATGGCAGTGAACATCTCCATGAGCTGGTTCTTGGTAGGGTTCGCTGAGTATGATAATCCTTTGGGTGCCTCCCGAAAACCAAAGATCTTGCGGAAGTCTGACACGGTGAGAGTTTGTTGCTTTTTGTCCAGGAAGAATGTGATCTTATTTGACGTCTTCTCTTTGGTTGCCCAGAATTCGTACATGTAGTCGAAGGGTACCAAAGCACTTTTCCTTAGCGCATTCTTGAGGTGAGAATTGTCAAGAATGGCTGAACCTACCCTGAATCCATTGTGAGTGGAATCAGAGACCTCCTTCAACCGGTAGTTGTTTGGAATGAACTTGAGGGTTTTGGCCTCAGCAATGGCTGCTGCTCTAGAGTCTTGTATTTGTTGCACGGTTGGTTTAGTCATTGTTTCTGCTTAAGAATAAAACACAAAAGTTGATACATACAGATATGAATATCATGATGAATTTATACCTAAGCATTATACAAATGACATAATCCCTTAGACTTTTAAAACACTCAAACATCCTTCATTCAGAATAAACATTTAATTCAGAATAAACCTCTATCCGGAATAAACAAGTCTATCCGGAATAAACAAGGCTATCCGGAATAAACAAGTCTATCCGAAATAAACAAGTCTATCCGGAATAAACAAGTCTATCCGGAATAAACAAGTCTATCCGGAATAAACAAGTCTATCCGGAATAAACAAGTCTATCCGGAATAAACAAGTCTACGCGGAATAAACATGTCTATGCGGAATAAACATGTCTATGCGGAATAACCAGTCTATGCGGAATAATCAGTCTACGCGGAATAACCAGTCTATGCGGAATAAAACGTCTACCCGGAATAATCATTCTATGCGGAATAATCAGCGTATGCGGAATAAAACGTCTACTCGGAATAATCATTCTATGCGGAATAAAACGTCTACCCGGAATAATCATTCTATGCGGAATAATCAGCCTATGCGGAATAAAACGTCTACTCGGAATAATCATTCTATGCGGAATAAAACGTCTACCCGGAATAATCATTCTATGCGGAATAATTAGCCTATGCGGAATAAAACGTCTACTCGGAATAATCATTCTATGCGGAATAATTAGTCTATGCGGAATAAAACGTTTACTCGGAATAATCTAAAACACACCTTTTGATCGTTTAATCTAGGCTTAGATGTTTGTTTTAAGCATTCTAAAGACCACCAATCTTATTCTTGTCCTATTCCGCGTGAAACCCAGGCAAACCCCCAAATCAATTATCCCTAATTTAAACAGAAACCTTAATTGGATTTAACCTAATTAAAATGATTTAATTAAGTTGATTTAAATGAATAATTAAGCGAATTAACTGATGATTGTACCTTAGGAATGAATGAGATGGGTTAGACAAAGGTGTGATAGCTTGTGTGAGTATGTTAATGGCGGAGAGAAGATAACCAGAGAGAAGAAGATAGAAACGAGAAAAAGAAAACGGGGGGAGGGAATTTGACTAGGTCAAACTTTTCACAAGATTTACCCCTTGTCACATTTAACCCCTACAGTTTTCACTTTTACTTTTTTTTCCTTGTCTTTTCTAGTCTCCCTAACCATCGTTAAACTTAGCCAACTTAACCTATCTTAGCTAAACTATTCACGACAATCTCACAAACAAATACAGAACGAATGTCGAAGCAATTTCAGCCATTAACCATTGAGCTAATTAATTTTCCTCGAAAACGTTTGAAGACCTTTTTGATGACGAAGACGATTTAACATTTTCTCCCCCTTAAACGATGACCCGTTTTCTATTTAAAGAGCTGTAGTCATTGTTTAACGAGGCACATGATGATGAAAACATTTGACAATTGATGTTTTGAAAAGATTGATTCGAGGTGGCAATAAGATTTCTCTTATTTTGACAAATTAATGCACTAAGACGTACACTAACTCGTGTTAGACCAAGTTATAAAGTAAACTTGATCCCTTTGCATGATTTGGATTGTAAATCATGCCCGAGAAAATTAATTCCCGTTGTGAGCCAACGTTTTCCAAGGAAATACGTGACTTTAATACGAAAAACGGGTTGTAGTCTGAAATAACTACAAGCCATAATGGGCATGTTTTAAAAATGTACAACTTTTATACGGACTCTATTTATGGTGCCGTGTCAATATTGATCGACATTTCTAAAGCCTTAAATATTACCGTACTCAAAGACATGCCCGATTTAAAAAAAAACGAAAAATATTTTTGGATTTTCTTGATTTTATATTTTTTATGGTTTTTCTTGGTTTTATATTTTTTATGGTTTTTTTATGGTTTTATATTTTTGTATTTTTCTTTTTTTGGTTTATATATATATGCGTTAATATACATGATCACGAACAAAGGATACGCATGAATAGTTTACCACCACTATTCTGCTGATTCTTCTGCCAACTCTTTGAGAGTCGCTGGAGAGAATGATTTCATTCCAAGCTTGTCGATCAAAAACTCGATTCGTCCTCGATCTAAGGCTTTGGTGAACATATCTGCCAGCTGATACTCAGTGGTGACAAAATACAGCTCGATCACTCCATTCTCCACCTGCTCTTTAATGAAATGGTAGCGAATGTCGATGTGCTTTGCCCGGGAGTGTCGAACGTAGTTGCAGCAAAGGGCAATGGCGCTCTTGTTGTCACAATACATCGGGATTTTTTTGAATCCAAGACCGTAGTCAGTTAGTTGTGATCTCATCCAAAGGACTTGAGCACAACAACCGGACATGGCAATGTATTCAGCCTCCGTGCTAGAAATTGCAGCGCTTTTCTGCCTTTTTGAAGACCAACTAATCAATCTGTCTCCAAGGAGTTGCACAGACCCAGAAGTGCTACGTTTCGTGTCTTGACACCGAGCATGATCGGCATCTGCGTATGATATTAAAGCAATAGAGGAATCTTTCGGATACCATAGACCACGATGAAGTGTTCCTTTGAGATACCGAAAGATCCTTTTAACAACATGTAGGTGCTTTTCGGTAGGCCGAGCCTGATACTGGGCACACATGCATACGGCAAATTGCAAATCAGGCCTGCTAGCAGTCAGATAGAGAAGGGTGCTGATCATTCCACGGTAGAGTTTCGGATCGACAATAATCCCATTCCTATCTTCATCTAACTTGGATTTCTCCACCATTGGAGTGTCCACGGGGTCACAATTTTCAAAGTTATATTTCTTTAAGGATTCTAGAGCATATTTGGATTGATTAATAAAGATGCCTCTGGGATTCTGAGAAATTTGTAATCCTAAGAAAAATGAAAATTTTCTATTCATTGACATCTGAAAGCATGTGGACATTATCTTCTCAAAGTGTTTGGACAATTCTATGTTAGAGGCAGCAAATATTATATCATTAACATAAATTTGTACCAGAATCATGTCGTTGTCCTCCTTCAGAGTGAATAGAGTGGGGTCCACCTTGCCTTTGGAGAAGCCTTCCGAAATGAGATATGTTGAAAGGAGATCATACCACGCGCGTGGAGCTTGTTTCAACCCATAGAGAGCCTTCTTAAGCTTGTACACATGATTAAGAAACTTCGTGCTAACGAACCCATCTGGCTGACTAACATAGACTTCTTCCCTTAGTTCACCATTCAAAAATGTCGTCTTCACATCCATTTGATAGACGATCATGTTCATATGAGCAGCATACTCTAGGAATAGTCTAATAGCCTCCAATCTTGTAACAGGAGAAAAAGATTCTTCAAAGTCGATACCCAAGGCTTGTATATATCCTCTAGCAACCAATCTAGCCTTATTCTTCAAGACTCCACCCATCTCATCGAGTTTAACCTTATAAACCCACAAAAATGTAAGGATGTTAACCTTGTCAGGAAGAGGAACTAATTCCCATACTTCAAGTCTTTGGAATTCATTTAGTTCCTCTTGCATGGCTTCAATCCAAGATGATTGAGTCATAGCATGTTGCCAGTTTTTAGGTTCAACTTCGGAGAGAAATGCATCAAAATAGCAATAGAGTGCACTCTCTTGTAATTGATGGCGTGTAGAGACTGGTCGATCGAGACCTCCAATAACATTCCTAATTGGGTGATCTTTTGTCCATTTGGTGCTGTGATTTTCAATCCGTGGTGGTCTGGAGTGAACAATTATAGGAGCTTCTTCTGAGGTAGACGCGACTGAAGGGTTTTCAAGTATCGGTATACCAAAGAAAGGAAGCTCTTGTAGGTGAGCATATTCCAAATCGTGATCAATCGAATCCTCTTCAACATCATTAGGCACAAGTAAGGGTGACGATTCCGGTGTAGTTTGAGAGTTACTTGGTAGAGGTGCATCCGGTTCAATGTTAGTTGAAGATGCATTTGATAAAGGTTCATTAGCTTGAGCAATAACTTCAGGGATTGGAGCTATCACTACAGGTGCTGGAACTTCATCATTTGGGGGATCAAAGAATTCATCAAACAACGATTGAAATAGTTTATCCCACTCGGGCCTTGTAGGTGGTAAAAATGATGTAGAAGTAGGATTATTGGGAACTAATCCGGAACTAATAGCACCGGTTCCCATCTCGTGAAGCGCGGGTTCAGAGCTGCGTTGCTCAGAAGCCATCGCTGTCAGCTCATCAAAATCTGCGTCCATAGTTTCTACAATCTTACCAAGACGACGGTTGTAAATTCGGTATGCTTTCTTGGAGGGTGAGTAACCAATGAAAATACCTATATCGGATTTTGGTTGAAGTTTGCCCAAGTTCTCACTATTAATGTTTGGATAACAAAGAGCACCAAACACATGAAAAAATGAAACATCGGGTTTACGATCATGTAGAAGCTCGTAAGGCGTTTTTCCATGGCGTTTCTGAATGATAGAACGGTTTTGGGTGAAACATGCAGTAGATATAGCTTCTGCCCACAAGAATAATGGAGCGTTCGCATAAATCAGCATAGTCCTAGCAGCTTCCATAAGCGTACGATTCCGTCTTTCAACGACACCGTTTTGTTGTGGAGTACGTGCAGCGGATGTTTCATGTGAATTACCAACTTCTACATAGTAATCACGAAGAGTCTGGTTGACGAACTCTGTTCCATTATCTGTACGAATACGGCGGACAGTAGTATTTAAACGTACCTGAATGAATTTCAGAAAAGTGATGATAGCCTTTGGTGCTTCATCCTTTGTACGTAGAAATCTAACCCATGTAAACCTGGAGAAATCATCCACAATAACAAGGATGAATTTCTTACCACTCACACTTTCGGTTCGCATTGGCCCACAAAGATCCATATGCAAAAGATGAAGTTTTTCTTGATTGGTGTCTTCAACTTTGGGCTTGTATGATTCTTGGTACTTTTCCCCCTTGAACACGCGGAACATAAATGGTCCTTGTGAAATTTGAGCTTTGGAAGACCACGAACTAACTCGTTTTTAGCCAAATGATTAATAGCATCAAAGTTGAGATGAGATAATCTGCGATGCCATAACCATGACTTGGTCTTAGATGCTTTAGAGAGAAGACATACTGGAGAGGCGGCCATCATGTCTTGTAAGGACAAAGTATAAAGATTTGCACCACGAGACCCCTTCAACAAGTCTTTTCCTTCTAAGTTGCGGATGAAACAAGTGTGTTGTCGAAAAGCAACCTCTAGGTTGGAATCACAGAACTGTCCTACTGAAAATAAATTATGACCAAGACCTTCTACATAGTATACCCTTGAAATCGTGACATTTCCAATCTGATATTCACCATACCCCATTATCTTTGCAATATGATCATTACCGAATTTTACCGTTCCAAGAAACTTGCTGACGAAATTTCGAAGCATCGAGCGATCTCCGGTCATATGCTTTGAGCAACCGGAGTCCAAATACTAGAGGATGATTTGGACCACCTGAAAATATCACCAGACGAAGACAATGTATAGGTTTCGGAATCTGAGTGTTCCTTGTTATTAGCAGGTACAGATTTAATGATCTTAGATTTGCTAACTTTAGGTTTCTTAGATTTCCTAGCCTTCTTCCTAGTTGGTGGTGTAGATTCAAGTTGGCTTAAATCCTGAGGTATTTCTTCACTGATAGGCACTATAGTGGGGGCTGACCTAATTAAAGGGCGCGGTGTCCATACGTTAGTGCTAGTGTGCCTAACTAAAGGACGCTGAGACCTAACCTCAATGGATGTATTCCTAGTTAAAGGGCACATTTTTCCATCTAATGTAAAGGTCCTACCAGTGGGACGCCATTGCCATCAAACTTGGGTACGAGTTCTCCCAGTTGGCTTCCATTCAAGATCATTCCTAATGGCATTCATTTCATTCACATGATCAATAAGACACAAATCATGACGTTGGGAAAACATGCACTCATTACAATTCCAACATTTCAAATTAGAATTCACAAATGGTTTAGGCTTCTGCACAGGCGCAGAGCTTTTAGTCTTAGCAACATGATTCTTTTTATTTAAATCTGACATAACATTCCTATGGTGAGCTTATACTTTCTTCTTGATGGTACTACTAGTGGAGGGCTTGATCTTATCTTTCTTGAGTGGCGATCCTTTAGCCTTAGTAGACTCTTTTAATCCTGTAGAAGGCAAAGTGGGAACATTAGTAACAGATTTTAAAGGTGCCTTAGTCGATGGTGCCAATGACGGTTTTGCTCCTGGAGTCTTATTGAATGGAGTTACAGCAATGGGTCGATTATTGAGTAGTGCAGAACCCGGTTTTCCTATGTATTATAAATATGCTAAGCAATATTGAACACGCTTAATATATTCATGAGCTGAATAACAGTAACTGCTTGAGGGATCAAACGCATACAAATCATCTAAAATATCCCTAACAAGATCTACATGCTTAATTGCATTCCTCATATAATCGTCGTAGGTAACCGGGTTTTTCTTATGGAGCGGGTTCTTATAAAGCACTACTGAATTGGTTGTTGGAGCACTAGAGGACGGTGCAGAGTTGGTAGCTAAGTTATTAACAACTTCTTGTCGGGTGAGAAGAAGTGTCTCCTTTAACTCGGCCAAAACCATGTTTTTGTCAATGAGTTGGATGTTTAAGTCAGAGATTTCCTCACACTTTTGGTTCAGTTGTTCAACATAAGATTGTTGCTGTGCTGCGTTAAAAGCTAAGCGTTCTTCTATTGAACCATAAAGAGCGGATAGTCCCTGTCTTGCCCGATCCATCTCCCCTAGAATAGACGAAAGTCTAATTTCTAAGACCTGGTTTTTAGACTCTGCAGCCTCTAGTTCCAATTTTAGTGTTTCATTCGATGACACATCTCTCTTTAATCTCATAATCTCTTCCTCTAATGCCTTAACTATCTCAATCATCTTGTCACTCGTCTCAACACTGTTTTCACAACCATTTGTTATCAAAAGATCCTCATTTTGAGTTTGTTGTTTTAATTCTAAAGATATACAATGTTGTTCAAGTTGATTAAAGCGTTTTGTAAGTAAGTTGTAAGAATCTTGAAGCTTTAAAAATTCAGCATTAGATTCGTGACAAGAATGATTATCTACCTCATTTACAGTATCAGCAACATTTACAGAGAGATCACACACATCATCACATATATTCACAGCATCACATTTAATCATAGCTGATGTAAGCTCATTTGAATAATTAACATTCACAGTAGTAAGCAAATCACACGAAATTACTTGGGACAAGAATCGGTCATATTCGGATGAAATCTTTTCCTTTTCAATTAATTGTAGTTCGTAAGCGGTGTCTATTTCATAAAACAATTTTTGAACTTCTGCAATTTCAAATTCGAGATTTTCCGAAAGAGATGCAAAACTTCCTTTTAGACTTTCGACAAACGGATTGATCTCATTCTTAAACACCTCGTTCATGTGTTCGAAAGCCCATTCTCTGGCGTTTAGGCCATTCGAAGTCGTACATTCCAGAATGACCTTGTCAAAACTAGCAAAGTATTGATTAATCTCTTGCAAGTTTAACCATACAGTGCTAACAGGTGGAAGATCCTATGGAATATCCTTAGGTCCTTCCATTTTGACAAGTGTAGGGAAGTGTACTAGGGTTTTCTTCATTTAACATGTAGGTTGGTGCTGTGATGAGATCTTTATCCATATGGAAGCGAATTCTAAAGTCCGTTTTTGCAAGCTCCTGATTCATTTTAAAATAATCACACTGGGGATATTTTGCAAAGTTGTATGACCGATTCTCATCAACTAGATCCTTATTTGTGCGATCATCGAAAATAACAATCGGGTCTAAGACCAATCCTAATTGGGTTGCATTATAAAGTCTTGGACTATGGATAAAAGCTTGTTTTGCATACCGTGGGTTAGGGGGAAGGCCTTTTTGACGCGATAAGTTAAACTCTCTAAACGATGCGTCAAATAAGTGCACTAGTTGAGAGGCAGCATATTGTCTTAAAAGCAAATAATCTAAACTTCTAATCTTATTAGCCGCATTAATTTCTATTTCATTCTTTTTAGACTCGAGTAATTCAAAATCCGTTTGAAGTTTGTGAAAATTAGTGACCACTAACTCTTTTTCTTTAAGTTCGTTAGAAAGATCTGCTCTTAAGGTTTCAATTTCTTGCAAATGGCCCGTTTGTTTGTTTCGAAAATGATCATATTCGGGATTTGTTAGAACATTGGACGAAAGAACTAATTCCAAAGTTTGAACTTTTTCGTTGCACAAAGCAAGCTCAGCATACAAATTCTTATTCTTAGCTAGGGTTTCTAAGAGTGCAGTATTCATTTGGCTAAGTAATGTAGCAGGAACCATGACCAAATCTTGTTGAGCAGGAGTATGCGTATGCGAAATGGCTCCCGGTTGTGATTCACTCAAAGTCTGGGGACTCACATTGATATTGCTATCATTGATTGTCTCCTCATTTGAAAGACTCGCCACCGAAGACTCATTCGGATCAGCACTCTCTTGCCCAACTTGATGTGGTTGAATACTAGTATCAGTGGTATTAGTAAGTACCTCAGATATTTTATCTGACCCAAAGCTAGAGATAGTTGCCATAAGAGCTGCCTGAGCAGATTGAAGATCATCACAGTCTGAATCGTAAGCATCCAGATCATCTGCTTGGTATGCTGCATTCTGTGTAGTGACAACTTCTTGTTCAGCAATCCCTGGATCAGCAAGAAATGCAAGCTCCTCTTCATCAAGTTCCTGTCCTTGTGCCTGAGCGTTTACCAAATAAATCTTCTCTGCAAACCATTGACCATCCCTTCTCCTCTTGGGTTTTGTGCAATCCCTGGACATGTGACCTTCTTCCTTACAGTTGTAGCATGTAATCATTCTCAACTTGCTTGTGGAATTAGCCCGTGGAGGAGTGTTGACCATTGGAGCAGGATTGACCGTGCGTGCATTGGTGGTTGATGTAGTGGGACTCCCCTGATAAGGTTGAATAGGTTGAACCATTACCCTGCCATTCTTAATAGTAGCTTGTTGTCGAGAATTGGATGAATTCCTCAGTTTATTGTTAGTAGGAGCTGGTCCTCTAAATCCTCGTTTGCTCAATGTCCTTGTGAGATAAGCAGACATAGTGGCTAACACTTCAACTGGGTCAGTTCCTTGTTTGAATTTAGGAATGGGGACTTCATCATTATCACAATACATTGCTTGGTCTTGTTGAGCTGCATAATCACTAGAAGGAATACTCATGTGGTCAGATTAGCTTGATGGATATGCTGCATTTTCTTGGTAAGAAGAATATGATGACTGAGCATAAGGTGCAATGCTTGCTGGTGAATATGGGTGAGGTTGTGAGGCATATTGTGATGCTTGTGGTTCTCTCTAAGACGAAGGTGCATTAAACCGATATTGTTGCTGATGTGAGGTGGGTGGTTGCGGTAGAATCGAATATTAGGGGAAACTTGGAGTCAGGTACGGTGATGGATGATAATCTTGGTGTCCCATGATATAAGGAGTGTTGTTATATGACAAGCTTGGTTGATTAGCCATCAATGCTAGTGAATCAGGGTACATACCTCGAGGTGAACGGTGCATGATCACGTGTTTCTCATGCTGCTTAAGAAAAGCATAGAGTTGATCTAAATTGCACTTATGCAAATCCCTGGTTAACTTAACATCGGTAATATACTCACCCCATTCAGCTTGAGGTAAAGTATTCAAAAACTTGGTGTTAACCTGGAATGGAGCAATCACGAGATTGTATACATTCAAATCATTCATTAGAGTAGTGAATCTGAAGTAGTAGTCGTGAAGCGTTTCCCCTGGGCTGTATGTGAACCTATCAAACAGATCATACAACTGACATTCCCGTTCCTGTTTTGTAAGAGACGTACCTTCTAGAAAAACCTTTAGACGTTCCCATAAATCTTTTGCAACCGTATATTGACTCACCATTCGATAAATGTCATGTTGAAGAGCTTGAAGAATGGTTTGAAGAGCCTTTTCGTCTGCATCAGCAATAAGTTGTTGAGCTGGTGTAAGTTCTTCAAATTCCCGTGGTCGAGTCACATTGTTAACAACGATGGTACCATAATCAAGTGGACCATTTAGAATTGACTTAACCATAAGCCTCCCATATGTCGGTTTTCCCTTAATGTATGACATCATACGGCCTTGCCATGCTTCAAAGACTTCTTTAATGAGCATTGGAGGGAGATTATCCGTTCCCGTAATGACGGAAATGTCCGTAAGTGATGTCATTTGAGGCATTAGTGAATTCGGATTCATTTTGATCACTTTAAAGAAACAAAGATTATCGGTTGATCGAGCAGTGAAGTAAGGTTATGAATTGTGTTGTGTTGTTGCAGTAAAGAGTGTGTAAGAAGCCAAGATTAAATCCACTAAAAATCGTCAAGATTAAATCCACTAAAAATCGTCGAAAAACTCGTAAAATACCCCTGATCTTGCTTATCCGGAATAACCCTATTCGGAATAAACCTTATGCGGAATAATCCCCTATTCGGAATAATCCCCTATTCGGAATCTCCTATTCGGAATCTCCTACTCGGAATCTCCTATTCGGAATCTCCTATTCATAATCTCCTATCCGGAATATCCTATCCGGAATATCCTATCTGGAATATCTCCTATTCGGAATATCTCCTGCTCAGAATATCTCCTATCCGGAATATCCTATCCGGAATATCCTATCCGGAATATCCTATCCGAAATAATCCCCTATTCGGAATGTGTGGCTATTCGGAATGTGTGCTTTATTCGGAATGTTTGGCTATTTGGAATGTTTGGTTATTCGGAATGATTGGCTATTCGGAATGATTGGCTATTCGGAATGATTGGCTATTCGGAATGATTGGCTATTCGGAATAAACCTGGAAAAAACACTTCGAGACCAAGTAAACCAACCTTTAAACGATTTTAAACCCGATTTTTGATCAAAAACCACAAAAAGTTTTGTGATTTCTACCAAAATAAGCTAAGCCCAACACTTATCTACTAATCCCAACAACAAAAACACCAAAAATTACAAGATTCAAGGTTGATTTTCCTAAAAAATCACTAATACACTTAAGAACTAAAAAACAACATTAATCCTTACCTTAAATCACCCCAGGGCTCTGATACCAATTGAAGAATATTGATAATCTTATGAATCAATGAAGTGGGTTGAAGATTTCTAGAGGGAGAAACTAGTGAGAGAAAGTATGTGTTTTATTCAAATGATAAAGTGAAAAATGATCAACAACCAACCCCTTTCCATGGTGGAAAGGGGTATTTATATCAAAGCCGCTAACGGGCTTGGGTCGACCCATGACAAGCCCATGGGCCGGTTTCTTACTTAACTAAATAAGCAAACATTAACTACGAGCTATACAACATTAATAATATTGTGGAGTGACCGATACTTCTAATATACGTTAAAAACGTATTTCTAACAAAAATCAATACCCAAAGCCTGTTTGTAACCTCTAGCAACCAATCTAGCTTTGTTCTTTAACAATCCACCTAAATCATCGAGTTAACCTTATATACCCACAACAATGTAAGGATGTCAACGTTGTTGGGTAAAGGAACTAATTCCCACACTTCAATACGTTGAAATTCATTAAGTTCCTCTTGCATGGCTTCAATCCAAGATGATTGTGTCATGGCTTGTTGCCTATTTTTAGCTTCAATATCAGAAAGAAATGCATCAAAGTAGCAATATAATGCATGTTCTTGGAGTTGGTGGCGTGTTAAGACTGGACTATCGATGTCACCAATAATATTGCGGATTGGGTGATCCTTTGTGCATTTGGTGTTGTGATTTTCAATCCGTGGTGGTCGAGAGTGAATGATTTCAGGAGCTTCCTCTGAGGTAGATGCAACGTTAGGGTTTTCGGGTATTTGTGAACCAAAGAATGGAAGCTCTTGAAGGTGAGCTATTTCCAAATCGTGATCAAATAAATCCTCTTCAACATCATTAGGAATGAGTGGGGGTGATGATTCGGGTGTATTTTGAGAATTGGTCGGGGATGGTGCATCTGGTGCAATAGTAACAGTAGTTGCATCAGACAGATTTCCATTATCTTGAGCAACAACTTCGGGAATCGGAGCTACTGCTGCAAGTGTTGGAGAATCATCACTAGGTGGATCAAAGAATTCATCAAACATAGGTTGAAATAACTCATCCCACTCGGACCTTGTAGGTGGTGTGAATGATGGAGAAACAGGATTGTGGGGAGTTAATCCAGAACTAATCGTACCGGTTCCCATCTCATGTAATGCGGGTTCAGAGTTGTGTTGCTCAGAAGCCATCGCTGTCAGCTCATCAAAATCGGCATCCAAAGTTTCTATTATCTTGCCAAGACGACGGTTATAAATCCGGTAAGCTTTCTTTGCGGGTGAGTAACCAATGAAAATTCCAATATCAGCCTTTGGTTGAAGTTTGCCCAAATTCTCGCTATTATTATTCGGATAGCAAAGTGCACCAAACACATGAAGAAATGAAATATCGGGTTTGTGTCTATGAAGTAGCTCATATGGAGTTTTACCATGGCGTTTACGAATGATGGAGCGGTTTTGGGTATAACATGCGGTTGCCACTGCTTCAGCCCATAAGAATAAAGGATCATTCGCATAAATCAACATAGTTCTAGCAGCTTCCATAAGTGTACGGTTGCGTCTTTCAACGACACCATTTTGTTGTGGAGTGCGTGGCACTGAAGTTTCATGAGAAATACCAACCTCTTCATAATAATTTCGTAGAGTCTGATTAACAAACTCAGTTCCGTTATTTGTCCTAATGCGGCGAACAGTAGCATTAAGACGTACTTGGATCATCTTAAGAAAAGTAATGATAAAGTTTGGTACTTGATCCTTGGTTGCTAAGAACTTTACCCATGTAAACCTGGAGAAATCATCCACCATGACAAGGATATACTTTCTACCACTCACACTAGCCGTATGCATTGGCCCGTAAAGATCCATGTGCAAAAGATACAGTGGTTCTTGATTGGTGTCTTCAGCTTTAGGTTTGTATGATTTCTTGGTGCTTTTCTCCAAAGAACACGCATAACATAAATGATCCTTGTCGAACTTAAGTTTTGGAAGACCACGAACAAGTTCGTTTTTAGCCAAATGGTTAGTAGCATCAAAGTTATGATGAGATAACCGGCGATGGCACAACCATGACTTGGTCTTAGATGCTTTGGAGAGAAGGCATACAGGATAGGCGGCCATAATGTTATGAATGGACAGTGTGTAGAGATTATCCCCTCGAGAACCTTTTAACAAATCATTTCCTGCAAGATCACGAATAAAGCAAGTATGTTGTCGAAAAGCCACCTCAAGGTTTGAATCGCAAAATTGTCCCACTGAAAATAAATTATGACCAAGTCCCTCCACATAATATACCCTTGAAATCGTAACATTCTTAATTTGATATTCACCGTAACCCATGATCTTCGCAATATGGTCGTTGCCGAATTTCACCGTTCCTAGAAACTTGCTGACGAGATTTCTAAGCATTGAGCGGTCTCCAGTCATATGTTTGGAGCACCCCGAGTCCAAATACCAAAGAATAATTTGGACGACCTGAAAATATCACCAAACAAAGACGATGTATCGGAATCTAATTATTCCTTTGAGTTAGCAGGTATAGATGTAATTATCTTAGATTTGCTATTAGAAGAGTTTTTAGGCTTCAAAATTTTATTACTAGTTGTTGGCTTAGATTCTAGTTGTCTAGTATTCTGAGGTACTGAAACTAGGATTTTGTATGGGTTCAATTTTAATCTCTCAGTCCTCTCGAATTGATCTCGGCCTTAAGTGGAATGATTGTTCTTGGTTACTAAATAAAAGGGTTTGGTTTTCTAA
The DNA here is from genome assembly GCA_025667525.1 of Glebionis coronaria. Classification (NCBI taxonomy): domain Eukaryota; kingdom Viridiplantae; phylum Streptophyta; class Magnoliopsida; order Asterales; family Asteraceae; genus Glebionis; species Glebionis coronaria. The sequence goes on along the minus strand of JANFOE010000509.1, from coordinate 257,016 downwards.
TCTAATAAAAAGTTTACATGTATCAAAATGAAAATTTAAATCAAAAACAATTAATTTAATGGCGACTACAAAGACTGGAATCAAAATTAAAATTAAAATTGAAATAAAGAAGTAGTAAAGAAAAAGTAATACAGTAAACCTCAGAAATGCTCAAAAGAAACTTGATTCGGAAGTAAGGCCTTGATTCGGAACTTTGTTCGGAAGTTTGGCTCGGAAGTTGGGTCGGAACCTTCATGCGGAACTATATTCGGAAGATTGGTTCATTCGGAAGTTTTACTTCATCCGGAACATATTGACTCATTCGGAACTTTTTAAGAAACAACTCATTCGGAACTTTTCAAAAATACATTCATTCGGAAGATTTAAAAGACATTCATTCAGAACTTTACACTCATTCGGAACTTTCAATTCGTTCGGAACTTTTTAAACAAAACTCATTCGGAACTTTCTAAGAAACAACTCATTCGGAACTTTTAATAAAAAAACTCATTCAGAAGATTTTAGCTCATTCGGAACTTTTTTTGGTTCACCCGGAACTTTTTGATTCGTCCGGAACTTTTTGATTCGTCCGGAACTTTTTGATTCGTCCGGAACTTTTCAGTTCATTCGGAACCTGGGAATCTCAGTTACAGACACTGTTGGGTCAAAAAGTTGATGTGGCAGAAACTCAAAAATGAAGAAAACGTGAAGTATTTGTCTAGGCGTTGACAAGAGCATTCCAAGCGTTGACAAGAGTTATTTAGGCGTTGATGGAATCAAGCATTGTCAAGAGCAATCCAAGCATTGTCACATGCAATTCAAGCATTGACAAAACGTAGACAAAAGAAGCTAATGGAAGCTTCTATTTAGATAAACATGCAAAAGATATTCTGCATAAGTTTATTTAAATAGAAGATTTACTTGTTTATTCATTCTTATCTCTTGTAAACCCTAATCCTTACACTATAAAAGGAACCAAGGGTCATAGGTTTTAATAAGATATTATTTCATTCACAATGTAAACCTAAAGTGTGTGTCGCACTAGACGTGGGATTCAATGTATACACGTCTAGTGGATGTTTGTTATTAATATAATGAACATCCCATTTGTTTTAATTCGTGTCTTTTGTGCCCAAACACCTTGTCATGATCATTGTTCTTTTCCGCTATGTTATCATATGAACGATGATCAAACCTAGATATATGGTTCCTAACCATTGAGCCCAACGATCATAGGACTCATCAATTGGTATCAGAGCCTAAGGCTCATGATATCTAGGTCCGACGAGGTGTTCGTGTATGGTGAAGAAGAAAAATTCGTATGGAGTTTTTCTGGACGTTTTTGTGTGCGCAGCAGTATTCAGAAGGTCATAACTTTTGATCTAACCGTTGGATCGTCACGAAATTTTAGATGTGTGTTCTACATACATAGATCTAAACATCCACCGGAGGGATTGTCGAGTTTTATCCCCAGGCAAAAGTTATTAAGCGTCGAAGTTGGCTGATCAATGATTTTCAGTTTTTCTGCTTTCACATGAAATCATGAACTAGGGTTCTTCAAACCCTAGATCTATTTAAAAGCAGGAAGAATTGATGTTTGTGGCTGTTATAACGTGTGAAGATTCACGATCTAAGGTTAATTTACAAACCCTAATTAGGGTTTTGATGTTCAAAGTTCCAAACCCTAGATTCGTGTTTCTGATTTTAAAACGAATCTCATACATGCTAGCCTATGATAACTCATATGGGGATATGTCATTCGTTTCACATTACTTTGCATTCACACGATTATAAAATTCTCACTGGATGACATAGCCATGCGTTCACACGGCCAAGAGACAGAATGCATTCACACGGTTATTCAATTTTCATTGGCTGAGATTGTTTATGTTCGCATGATGCGAGTGTTTCTGATTGGTGGAAATCTAGCTTTCACATGGTTTGGATGTATTGCTTTCACACGGCTAAGGCTTAAACCCTAATTTGTTATAACTTTAGATCCTCTACACGCTAGTTCATCATGTAACCGTGAGTCTCTCATTCCTATTGGTGGAGGTTTCTGTGTTCACACGGTTAGTAAGTTATGATTGGATGGAAGTTTTATGGGGTGCAAGTCAAAAGTCAGCGAATACATTACAAGCGTTTTTTGTTTAATACAAGATTTAACATCAACGTTGATGTTTGAAATCTAAACGCTGACAGGTTCAAAAGAAGACGCTGACAGAAAGTAAGTTCGACGCTGACAGCGTATATTATTGACGCTGACAAAGGTTGAAGGTTGGCGCTGACGTTTGTTATTTGGGCGCTGACAGGAAGAGTTTCGACGCTGACAAGGAATAAGTCAACGCTGATAGAGTTGACAGTGTCGTCCGATATATGTGTTTCAATGCTGACACGTATTGTCCGATATCGGACAATACATCTGACCAAGATATTGGACAACACATGGATAGCTGCTGTTTGAGAAAAACTGGTACGTTTTTAAGCACACAAAAAGAAGGGAAAGACACACAAAAGGTACATGGAATCTCCGTTTTAATATAGAATATCATGATGATATTTATGGCTCGGATATATTTAAATGGATTAATGATTTTTAAGTAAGTTAGCAATTATTCGAGGGATTTGATGGATATTTTAAACTATGTAATCGGGATAGCCTTGCGAAAGAGTTATCCATATTGGACTTTTACATATGGTATGGAGATGTTATTCCATTCAAATTCATCATGAAGAGGTGTTAGCTTAAGGGGAAGAATTCTTATGGAAAGTTTGATGATTGAAGAAGATTTTCGCGAGTTTGTGTTCTATCATATCTTAAAGTCATGCACTTCCAGCCACTGACTTTAAAGGTAACTTGTTCGTGCTTACATAGTTGGTGACGAAGACTTGTCATAAACACTTGAAGGAGTTACATTATCGTGCTCAGTGTCTCACAAAGGATGAGAATATTGACAAGGGATCGAGGTCTACTTATATTTTTCTTCAGGTATAAGTTCTTCATCACATGGATAAACAAGACATGGAACATAGGTTTGTGGTATTCTACTTCTGCATCAAGACTACTTTATTTATTTTTCTTCAGAATCATTACACAGAGCCTACATTTGGAGAATTTTCAAGATTGCATACATTGTTTACTTCCTTGTTGATGTGACAAAAAGGGGAAGAAAATACGTGCTACACTTGAGGGGAAGCAATCTGAAGATCATGTACAACTTACAAGAGATACACATAGAGTTTTGCCACTATCAACTAGGGGAAGATTGTTGGGTCAAAAAGTTGATGTGGCAGAAACTCAAAAATGAAGAAAACGTGAAGTATTTGTCTAGGCGTTGACAAGAGCATTCCAAGCGTTGACAAGAGTTATTTAGGCGTTGATGGAATCAAGCATTGTCAAGAGCAATCCAAGCATTGTCACATGCAATTCAAGCATTGACAAAACGTAGACAAAAGAAGCTAATGGAAGCTTCTATTTAGATAAACATGCAAAAGATATTCTGCATAAGTTTATTTAAATAGAAGATTTACTTGTTTATTCATTCTTATCTCTTGTAAACCCTAATCCTTACACTATAAAAGGAACCAAGGGTCATAGGTTTTAATAAGATATTATTTCATTCACAATGTAAACCTAAAGTGTGTGTCGCACTAGACGTGGGATTCAATGTATACACGTCTAGTGGATGTTTGTTATTAATATAATGAACATCCCATTTGTTTTAATTCGTGTCTTTTGTGCCCAAACACCTTGTCATGATCATTGTTCTTTTCCGCTATGTTATCATATGAACGATGATCAAACCTAGATATATGGTTCCTAACCATTGAGCCCAACGATCATAGGACTCATCAGACACTTACCCCGAAGAACAAGAAAAAACGTTTTGAATCCAAAAATCACCAAGTTTTTCACCAAAATCTTAAATAAACTAATCTCTAAGCATCTACTAACCATAAACTACAAATCCCATCAACAAAAACACAAATCCCAACAACTTTTAAAGATCAAATCAATCAAATAAGAACTTGAAAACTTGAAATAAAAGATGATGATGAACAAGATGAAATGGAAAGATTTAAACAAGAACTTGTATTGAATGATTAATGTTTTAACAATCACAAAACAAAGATGAAAATTACAAGATTAAAAATCAAAGATCAAGATCACCAAACACCCTAGTGGTGTTGGTGATGGTACGAAACAGAAAAGAGAAAAAAGGGGGAGGAGAGAAAAACTAAAACTAAAAACTAACTAGCACTATGTGTGTGAGGGGATTCCTTTTATAGGCTTGTCTTTTGGTTGGTGAGTGGGCTTTCTCCCGTTCTTCTTGTCTTCTCGTCTTTTCAGAAAAGTTGACGTTTTCGATTATGATTCGGGATTTGTTGTCGATTAAATTCAACTCGTCTTTTAATTTCTTCGTTTTATAAACTTGAGTTTCTTCGACTTATGTAAATCTTCCATCTTTGGTCCTTTTCTTCGATAAATCTTCGAATAGGCCCAGTGACTTCAAATCTTTTGCATCTGTTGGACAATAGACTTTATCTTGAGTCCTTTTCTTCAGTAAAACCCGTGCAATCCCATGTTTTCTTCAATATTCATCCGGTTGGCTCTGAAAACACAATAAACACAAAAACCACGCATAATTCCAAACAAATGATATTAAATACGTGTTTTGGTCTCGTTTTAGCCAGAATTAAGTGGTAAAAGGATGGGTGTTTACACACCTATCAAATCCCCTACACTTAACCATTGCCATGCCCTCATGCAATGCTTAGTGATAAAGCAATTTTACACTTTTCTCATAATTAATCAACCTTGGCCTTATTTAAATACTACTAAACAAAAATTAAAATACTAAAAGAAATTAAACTTTAAAGGAAACAAAAAGATAGAAAACCATTTTCACTTGAAAATAGATACATGGAAATAACTTGCAAAGAGATCAAGGACTTACATTAGGGCTTTGGTGCTGCGAGGATTTATCACCCTCAAGTTTCACGTTCCCCAAACTAAGCTTAAAAACGAGATCATTGTTATTATAAGTTAGCAAATCAAACACTTACACACATGGCTTAATTAAATGCTTAAACTCCCTTATTCCTAGGTGTATCTCTTATATTTTATTTTTGTCTTAGAATGATCATTAAGATGCATTTTTTTGGACTTATTTCGATAGTTTATTTAGGCTGAAAGCAAAGTAGGACGATTTGATCAATAGTTAGCTAAAGGACAAATTCTCTTAAAACTGCTTCTCGGGATATCAAAAAGTTCATATCTTGGCATAACTTGGTTCACGATTTGAGACCTTTCTCGGGCCGATATTTGGCATGTACTTCATACTTCATATCTTGAGAGACGTGCTTGAGATAATGGTCTTCTCATCATAATAGAATTTCTTCACTTGGAGACTTTTGAGGGGTACTCCAACTTTGTTGACCACGACTTCATGATTATTTCTTCAATCTCTATTTGGGATTTTGAGATACAACGATCCGCCTCCTTTTCGGACTTGGATCTATTTATCCTCATACCTTGTTAGGGTCTTTTCGGATAGACTTCACCATCATCTTTATGGGAGTTGATTGCTTTTCGTCGTGAGTCTTGATCCTTCATATTGACTTTGGGAATAATGCTTTTCACATCACCTTGGATCTTTAGCAATAAAATTGAATCCTCATGCCTTGTTAGGGCCTTTTCGGACTCGCCAATCTTCGCGCCCCGCTTCATAAGTTATGCCTTGGCTATGAACTCTTATCATTACCGAGCAACTTTTAAACGATCTTGGGCTAGAAGCTAAGTAACCTTTCAAATCGTACGACCTTACTTATTGCAGATAAATTATTAGCAAGTGATGGGAGAATAGGCAAATAATTACACCAAGTGACCTTGTGCAAGAATACCGACTTATAATTGACTCTATCATTTCTCGTCCTCCACAATTTAAAATCTCAAGTAATGAGACTCGTGGACACTTAGCCTAATAAACCAATTAAGGTCTACATGGTTAAGGATACTAGCTAGAATAAACTTGGATAAGTCTATTCGGGTTGAGTCAAAATAAACGCAACAGGCCTAATATGTCAAAGACTTCTAAACTAGCTACACCACTTTATTAATATATTTGTCTTTATTGCGGGATATATACATATGAAAGAAACGATAAAAATTTAAACATTACGACTAAATGGCCCAACAGACAGGCATGGTTTTGTAGTCAAAGCAACTTCGTCACTTTCGTGTACCCATCGGACGGCAGCCCTTTCGGGGGTTCCTTAGGGACCGATTCACTCTACGTAGATTGACTGAACGCACAAAACCTTCCACTGGCAGGCGGTCGATTAAAATGAAAATTTAAATAAAAAACAATTAATTTAATGGCAACTACAAAGACTGGAATCAAAATTAAAATTAAAATTGAAATAAAGAAGCAGTAAAGAAACAGTAATACAGTAAACCTCAGAAATGCTCAAAAGAAACTTGATTCGGAAGTAAAGCCTTGATTCGGAACTTCGTTCGGAAGTTTGGCTCGGAAGTTGGGTCGGAACCTTCATGCGGAACTATATTCGGAAGATTGGTTCATTCGGAAGTTTTACTTCATCCGGAACATATTGACTCATTCGGAACTTTTTAAGAAACAACTCATTCGGAACTTTTCAAAAATACATTCATTCGGAAGATTTAAAAGACATTCATTCAGAACTTTACACTCATTCGGAACTTTCAATTCGTTCGGAACTTTTTAAACAAAACTCATTCGGAACTTTCTAAGAAACAACTCATTCGGAACTTTTAAGAATCAAAACTCATTCGGAAGATTTTAGCTCATTCGGAACTTTTTTGGTTCACCCGGAACTTTTTGATTCGTCCGGAACTTTTTGATTCGTCCGGAACTTTTTGATTCGTCCGGAACTTTTCAGTTCATTCGGAACCTGGGAATCTCAGTTACAGACACTTACCCCGAAGAACAAGGAAAAACGTTTTGAATCCAAAAATCACCAAGTTTTTCACCAAAATCTTAAATAAACTAATCTCTAAGCATCTACTAACCATAAACTACAAATCCCATCAACAAAAACACAAATCCCAACAACTTTTAAAGATCAAATCAATCAAATAAGAACTTGAAAACTTGAAATAAAAGATGATGATGAACAAGATGAAATGGAAAGATTTAAACAAGAACTTGTATTGAATGATTAATGTTTTAACAATCACAAAACAAAGATGAAAATTACAAGATTAAAAATCAAATATCAAGATCACCAAACACCCTAGTGGTGTTGGTGATGGTACGAAACAGAAAAGAGAAAAAAGGGGGAGGAGAGAAAAACTAAAACTAATAACTAACTAGCACTATGTGTGTGAGGGGATTCCTTTTATAGGCTTGTCTTTTGGTTGGTGAGTGGGCTTTCTCCCGTTCTTCTTGTCTTCTCGTCTTTTCAGAAAAGTTGACGTTTTCGATTATGATTCGGGATTTGTTGTCGATTAAATTCAACTCGTCTTTTAATTTCTTCGTTTTATAGACTTGAGTTTCTTCGACTTATGTAAATCTTCCATCTTTGGTCCTTTTCTTCGATAAATCTTCGAATAGGCCCAGTGACTTCAAATCTTTTGCATCTCTTGGACAATAGACTTTATCTTGAGTCCTTTTCTTCAGTAAAACCCGTGCAATCCCATGTTTTCTTCAATATTCATCCGGTTGGCTCTGAAAAACAATAAACACAAAAACCACGCATAATTCCAAACAAATGATATTACATACGTGTTTTGGTCTCGTTTTAGCCAGAATTAAGTGGTAAAAGGATGGGTGTTTACACACCTATCAGGTACTTTTGACTGGGGACTTCATCACTGGTAGGCACAATAGTAGAGGCAGACCTAGTGAAATGGCGTTTTTTCCATTGTTTAGTGCTTGTGTTCCTTTTTAAAGGACGCTAAGACCTAACTTCAGTGGATGTAATCCTAGTTAAAGGGAACTTAGTTCCATTTGTAGTAAAGGTCCTACCAGTTGGTAACCATTGCCAACCAACCTGGGTGAATTTCTTCCCCGTTGGTTTCAATTCAAGATTGTTTCTAATGGCATTCATATCATTAACATGGTCAACAAGGCATAAATCATGACGCTGAGAAAACATGCATTCATTACAATTCCAACATTTCAAATTAGAATTCACATTTTGCTTAGGTTTCCACTCAGAGGGAGAACCTTTTGTCTTAGCTACATGATTCTTTTTATTTAAAACCGAAATAACATTCCTAGGGTGAACTTTACTTTCTTCTTCGCAGTCCTACTAGTGGAAGGCTTGATCCTATCTTTCTTGTCTTGAGATCCTTTAGCCTTAGTAGACATAATTACTCCTGTAGAAGCCAAGGGAACATTAGTGACAGATTTTGACTTAGCCTTGATGGGTGTGTTTAAAACAGGCTTAGCTCATAGGGTCTTATTTAATGGAATTATGGCAATGGTGGGGGTTTGTTGTTTAAGTGGTGCAGAACCCGGTTGTCCTATGTACTTCAAGTGCTATAAGCATTGTTGTACCCTCTCAATGAAAGCATGAGCATGGTAATAGTAACTATTCCTAGGTTCAAGTTCATAGAGATCATCTAACTCTTCCCTAGCAAGATTCGCGTACTCAACTGCATGCTCCATATAGGACTTATATGATAGTGGATTCTTCTTATCGTACGGGTTCTTAGTGATCACCACCTTGTTGGTTTTTGGAGCACTAGAGGTCGGGACAGAGACTATAGCTGGATTATCAACACCTTCTTGTCCTTTGAGTTGAAGTATCTCCTTTAATTCAGCTATAACCATGTTTTTGTCTATGAGCTGAATGTTTAGGTCATAGATTTCCTCACATTTCTTGTTCAGTTGGTCAATTAATGACTTTTGCTCTGTCGCATTAAAAGCGAGGCGTTCTTCTATTGAACCAGAATTTTGTGAGTCACCCTGCCTTACTTGTTCATGCTTTCCTAGCATAGAAGTAATTCTATTTTCTAGGACATGATTTTTAGTCTCTGCAGCCTCTAGTTCCGTTTTCGTTGCTAGTAATTCTCTCTTAAGTCTTGTCACATCTTCCTCTAATGATTGCATCACTTGAATCATCTTTTCACTCGTCTCAACGTTGTTTTCACAAACATTTAGTTTTGAAAGAGTTTTATTTTCAAGTTCAAGAGCGATAGAATTTTTTTCAACCTTGTCAAAACGTTCCGAAAGTGAATGATAAGATTCTTGAAGCTTTAAAAATTCAGCGTTAGATTCGTGACAAGAATGATTATCTACATTATTCACAGGTGCAACAATATTCACAGAAATATCATGCACATCGTCACATTTATTCACAACAGATGTAATGTAAAACCCGCATGCTTTTACCATGAATAGTTCCCTTAAGATCGTACGTCCTAGATTAAAACTTACCTTATTCAGTATTGATCACATTCATGTGCTATTAATCAAGCAAGTGCATACGTGTATGACATGATAAGTATCGATTACGTACGAACTCATGATAAACAGTTAATAAGTATTTCACGTGAACATAATTAAATCATGATCACCATATTAAAACACGAACCAATACTAATTACGTATTAATATTTATTACGAACACGAATATATATAGTGAGTCACGATCGGGAACTAATTAATTACGTAAACTACGTAACACGTAATCACGAACGTTTAAACGATAAATAGCATTATGTATATTTAATTAACACGACAAGTAATCACGTAAATAATATTTACGTTTATACACGTATAACAATAACTACGAGAATTCAACATTTTTATAACCCGATTACGCGTACCATTTAAACAAGTCGCAAATTAAATAAAATGTACAAGTGTTTAAGGGCTGTTTTAGACAAATGAGAAAAGAGAGGGACTTGGGCTCAAAGCCCAAGTGTGTGTTGATGCGTGTGAATATAAACATACGGGAGGGGTTGTTTTGCTTTCCTTCTGCCGACACAAATAAACAAACAAACACAGAAACCCTAAGATCAAATATAAGCCGCCAGTGATTTCTCCCTTCTCGTTCTTCTTTGTCGCGACCTACACCAAGGAAAAACAGGAAGATTGGATCATGGTTGATCCTAGAAGGTCAAGAAATTCGTTTGTTTTGATAACCTAAACCCTAATACGAACACAAGGTAAGAAAACCCTAATTCAGTTTTATTCTTTCTTTTAAATTGATCCTAAATCTGATCTTAAAAAGGGGTTTTCAAAAACATGTTCAAGTGTCAAATAATAAGGGGGGGGGTCGTTTTTGGGTTTTGCTGTGGCGGTTTGGCACACAAACCGAGAGTCGGGGGACTCTCGGTGACATTTTTCCCACCAGCCGCAAAGGCCAGTGGCCTTGTTGGTCTAACAGTGGCAACACAGCCGAGCAGGGGAAACCACTGGCTGAGGCCAGTGGCGTTGTTGTTCAGGCAGTGGGAACCGAGAGCTTATGCTCTCGGTGGGACTTTTAAACAAGCAGGGGGAAACGCACGACTGCCAGGGGTAACTGGCAGTTAAGGGCGTGTTTGGCAGACCGTTTTAAACAGGCTAAACGGTGTGTTTGGATTTCAGTTTTGTAAACAGAAACTAAGGGGCTGTTTGGTTCGGCTTTATATAAAAACACACACATTTTCACGGGATTTCACGGATTCGGTTTACGACAATGTTTTTCTAAAAAATAATACATGGGTACGGGTTATTATTTTACGCGTTTTATTAGCTTGACACGTATATTAATTACAAGACAAGTAAACTAATAAATCATGATTTATTATTAGAAGATTAATTAAATTAATTTAACATGATATATAATTAATTTAATTAAAACATGGACTTAGGTTTATTATTACTAATTAATAATACATGATTTTTAACCTAAGTAATTATTTATTTACATTAGACTAAGTGATTAATTAATTATTAAAACCATGACTTATGATTAATTAATTTTCATGACTTAGGTTATATTAATAATACATGTTTTAACCTAAGTATTTATATCCTTATTTAATTAAATCACATTTCATTTAATTAAATACTTTTAACCCATAGTTTATTTAAATTACATGAAATAATTAATAAACTATATAATATATCATATGACTTAGAAAATAATCATGAAAATACTTAGGCTTATTTACTTAGCTTATTTAACCAGCTATTTTTTTTAGAAACTTATCTATTTTAAGCAGTGAATCTATTTTTTTGAAACTTTCTATTTTTGGAAACTTTCTATTTTTGGAAACTTTCTATTTTTGGAAACCTGCTATTTTTGGAAAGTTACTTATTATTACACAGTAAGTATAATAATACATGAAATACCAGTAATACTTAATCAGATTAATCAGAATACAAGATAAACACAGTTTAAGGCTTTAAACAGTAAACCATGACCTAAAACATACCAAGTAAGCTAAGATGAGACATAAAACCCAGTACGTAATCGGTGATTCGATACTTATACACGTGTGTATTCATGTAGCGTTAGTGATCCAGAAGTAGGAGTCTTTCTTCCGTTCATTCACTGGACTTGAGGTACGGATTCCCGTCCTTTCAGTATGGACATTCTTTCCTTATAAGGATTTCCCCGTATGCAGCCAACTGTTTTTCCCAGTATTTTGTTTTATTGTTTTGAACTGCTTATGTTTAATTAGCATAATCTATAGCCATATACAAGCATGACCAGTTTCACCTAGTTATGGAGGTACCATAACCATAACATTGGAGGCACCAATGTTATGACTTCCCCACGGCGGAGTGATTGCTCGTGGCGTCCCTTTCAGTTTTGGCCATATTATTATATCATGTGGGGCGTATGGGTGCATCTTAGTTACATGTTTTATTCAGTATATCATGGTGAATGTGGTGTGTGCCTTGCATCCTTCACAAGGAGTTGATCCCTCCTACCAAAACCAGTATATTAATTAGAGGCATCCCCTCTAATCAGCATGATGAGGTCACCCCTCCAAGTATTCATGCACGTGACCTTTTCATGACCTATATGGGCTATGGTATATTTATGTTAAAACAGTTTTCTTAAGATAAACATAAGGCTTTTCAAACTATAAAACCAGTTTTCTCAATACTTAACCAGTTTACTCAGAACTTAGTCTTCCGCTGTTATATGTTACATGCTTATCCTATTTTCATGCTATATTGTATATCCGTGCACTGAGCGTTTTGCTCAGCCGTTACTTTCCTTTCCATGTCCCAAAACGGCAGGTACCCAAGACTCGAGCATTTGGAGGACATGCATAGGATGGAAGCTGCCATAGACTTCTTCTCCTGTTTCCTTCATATATTTATGCTTGTTTAGTCTTTCATTCAGTTCATTTACTTTGTTATGTTTTGGGCTTATGTTTGGGAACCGATGTTTGATTCCGGTTTTCCCTATGGTCATGTATGTTTTACTACATATTACCTTGCATGCTTTGATGACACGCCATAATTACGCGTGACATACCATTTATCAAAATGGGGTGTTACAATTATGGTATCAGAGCCAAGGCTTCGACCTGTAGGCTCTAAACCTCGACCTGTGACTAGTGGGTAGTCACCAGGAGCTTCCTAAGCCAACGATTGTTATTCCACGTATTGATGTTTCAGCGCGTTGTTGTTTTAACCATTATGTTTTCAGCACCTTTTTGTTTTAGCCATGGCGTTTTCAGCACCTTGTTGTTTTCACCATGATGTTTTCACCAGTATCGTCTTACTAATATGGAATGAACAACCGTCATCCATACTTAGTTATGTGTCATTGTCTATGCATGATGTTCCTCATGAACTGTGACGATGTGGACTGACCCTAGTAGTTCATAATTTTCACATAAAATTTTTTTCTGTTAAGTTTTGACAATGACTTTTAATTATTTATGTTTCATGCATTCATGCATTTATATCATATGTCATCTGTTGCAGGAATTTTGACTAAGTAATGGTTGGTACAGGACTGACCCTATTTAGTCGCATGTGCTTTTATCGAAACTTTTAACTTTGGGACCGACCCATAGGCGTCCCCTCGCCATGTCTTTTGTTTTGGAACCGACCCATAGGCGTTCCCTCGCACATATAAAGGTTTTATAAACTACATTACGCATTCATGCACTGTTTTTCTTGCATAAAATTTTTCTCATGATTTAAATTGGCATAAATTTTTTTTTCATGTCCCATCATAAGTTATTATGTTTTTATGTCAAGTATGCCTTCATACTGTCATGGTTAACTTCAGTTTCATGCTGATTATGTTATACACTTCTTCGTAATAGATGGTTTCATGTTTCCTCATGATAATTCCGTCTTCACGTTGATTATGTTTCACGCCTCTTTTGATTTTTACGTTGTCCTGCAAGACATTGTTAGATTTCTTGAATCATGCTTTCATGATAGTCATGGTTGGTTTCCATTGATCATGCTGTCAGGCAAATCATCGTTGAATTTTGTGTAACCACACTTTAGCGTTTCACTATGCAACCAGAATGATGTCTATACTAATACTGCCAGGTTATCATGATGGTTTTCCTAACCGTTTAACCGGTTTACTTTCCTTAAATCATGACAAATGATCGAGCCCATAACGATCATATCATGTGCATTCCATGTGTACTCCACGTACCGTATTTCATGTGTATTACATGTACCTTAATCCATGTGTATTCCACTTGCAATACTTCACGAGTATTCGCTAGTCGATTCTAAATCATCTAAGGCGTATGTTCACTTGCTGATATTCTACAAGATTGTCGATGCCGCTCATAGCTTGGAGATGTTACTGAAGGTTGATGCTGCTGATGTTGGGAGACGCTACGAGATGCTGATACTGATGCTGTTCACAACCTGGAGATCCTAAAAGATGAAGACAAAGGCGTCGGAGCAAAGCAATTGGACGAGAAGATGCTTCACCATCAGACAATTCCCATCAATCATTGTCCCAAATTCATAGTTACATGTCACACGTCGTTCAGCCGTCATTTCAGCCATATGAGTGCAAACCAGTACCAGCCGGCCACTCAGCTAAATAGTTACATGAGTCACGGTCATGAGAATGACCGTCATGGAACCTATAGACAAGACGATAGTAACCACTACCATGACAGAAAATATCCTAGAAATCGCAACCGAGGCTCCGGCCACGGACGTAATCAGACATACAAATGATCAGTAGTACAACCGATCCGCCAATTTTGGCATAATAACCTTATATTGTGGTTATATTGGTTTCACATCTCGAGACACATGTCAAAACATCAGTCAAGACACATGTCTCACGTATACCTCCTGAAGACACATGCCAAGACACTAGTCAAGACATATGTCACGCTTACATTTCTCAAGATACGAGTCAAGACACATGACTCACGTCTAATTATGGAAAATTTCTAAGAAATTCAGGTTACCCTCCAAGGGTATATCTATGTTGTTGTGCCATGTATTAATCAGGCCACAAGAATTTCAATACCATTATCGGTGCATCAGTGAGAACTGTCACGTTGTCGATGTCACTTTCATTTCTTTCACCATAGTTCATATATTCCTGACCATGAAGGACGCCTTTCGTATTCCCACGTATACGAAGGTTTTTCTTCAGCTTAATGATAAGATCCAAGCTGCTAACGCATTTCCTCGGACAGACACGAGATAAATTTTTATCCTAATTATGTACTATGAACATCACACCATGCTACGATTCATAATTATGTACAGTAATGTTCAGGCTCCTGAATACTTTCAGCTTGATTTTCCATCAGGAGAATCTGTACAAGTTATCTATGCTTTTCAAGCACGTGCTTTGTTAGCCATATTGCTAAAATTTTCTAGCTGTCAGTAACACACGACTACTAAGGTCCTTTTACGCATAACCAACGGATTATTCCAAAATTGTTCCTTACACTCCAGAAGAACCTTCAAGGAGAAGGATGGTACCATGAGATTATGTGTCGACTACCGTCGACTTAAACAAATCACCATTCATGACCGTTATTCTCCTCCACATATTGACAACATGTCCAATCAACCGTATGGTGTTAATCACTTTTCCAAGATCGAACTCACGATCATGCTGCCAACAGTGACGAGCGAAAAAGCAGGACATGTCCATGACTGCTATTCGTACACGACCCGGTCATGCTAGATTTATGATTTTGAATTAGTCTCATCAATGCTCCAACCGCATTATGGACTTAATAAATTGAGTTTCCATGAAATCCTAAACAAATTCATCAGCATTTTCATTGAGGATAACCTGATTTCATTTAAGCCTAGAGAAAAACAGGAAGACCATATCTGCACTATGTTGCAAATTCTTGACAAGAGAAATTTTACCCAAGAAAATTTTCCATTATCAATTCTGTTTCATTACAGTGACACGCTGAATCACATGGGTTCCTACGGTTAATCTTACCATGACTCTGCTTATGCGTAAAGGAGAGAACCCTACACTACATTAGGTGTTCTAGGAAATCCTACGCTAGGAGAAGTCTGATTCAAAGACTCAGAGTTTCGTAACCTTCTATGTATCAAGTTTCTACGAAGCAGGATACAGCTACGTACATATCTATGTACCTGACATACCAACAGGTTAAGATAGGAAACCAACAAACTGGGATGTTTTCATCATATGAAATTGTGAATCGAAAAGGGACAAGATCTCCATGGATTTTAGTTACCAGATTTCAGCAAACTCAGAAGAAGCATGATGCTATCTGGGTTATTGTCAACAGTTTGATCAAGTCTACAGAATCCTTACATTCGTACGGATTTCAGAACCAACAGATTGAACGAACATGTTCCAGCCAAGGCTCATCCGATCACTTGGGAATCCCTCAGCTATCGGGTCAGACAAAGATTCGTAATTGTACTCCTAACTGACTTCACGTCTTCATTCTAATTCCAGGACTTGCTTTTGCGCTCACGTTCATGACACTATTCACGTTCATGATCGTATTTTGGCTTACGATTTTACGTTCATTTCTTTTCTCATTCTGGGAAGTTTGCAAGAACTTGTGAGACCAGACCCAAGTTTAGTATAACTCTCCATCATCAGATAGGCGTTTCACGTCATATTCCACGTCTCACCTTGTAGCGTTTGGCCTTACCGCCATTATATTCTATGATCACGATATGTCTCACATGTCATGTTCATTCCACGTTCCTCATATCATATTCAAGATATGTTACACGTATCATGGATCATGATATGATTACTCATACTACACTCGCCATATCTCCACGTAGCACGTTCAAAATTTTTCACGTATCACGTTCAAAGTTTTTCACGCATCACGTTCAGAATTTTTCACGTACTACGTTTCTTTATGTCTCGCGCATCGTTTCTAATTATCAGTTAAGTCAGATTGTCTTGCATCGTAACGTTCAGTTACCCTTGCACGTTAACTCTTATTTTTCCACGATCAAATTTAGGGGATCTACCTTCCGTTTATAACCAAGAATTTCTTCGTATTCCAAGTCAAGGTCAGGAGGACCAAGATTTATCATTAGTGTCAGGATCTTCTGAAGGAACCATTCCAAGAGGGAGGCCACTTGGAAACGGACAAGTTCATCCGGACTTCTTATCCATTTTTTTCCCTTATCGATTAGATATGTCCTTTCAGTCACGTCACGTTCCATGTCTTTTCAAGACATGTCACGTTCCACGTTCCCTTCTACCATGTCACCTTCATTTCCTTTATTTTGCATACCTTTCCAGTTTGAGTCGGGTATGTTTCGCTTCCAGTTACTTTATCTATAATTCGGGGACGAATTATTCTTTTTAGGGGGGAAGAACTGTAAAACCCGCATGCTTTTACCATGAATAGTGCCCTTAAGATCATACGTCCTAGATTAAAACTTACCTTATTCAGTATTGATCACATTCATGTGCTATTAATCAAGCAAGTGCATACGTGTATGACATGATAAGTATCGATTACGTACGAACTCATGATAAACAGTTAATAAGTATTTCACGTGAACATAATTAAATCATGATCACCATATTAAAACACGAACCAATAATAATTACGTATTAATATTTATTACGAACACGAATATATATAGTGAGTCACGATCGGGAACTAATTAATTACGTAAACTACGTAACACGTAATCACGAACGTTTAAACGATAAATAGCATTACGTATATTTAATTAACACGACAAGTAATCACGTAAATAATATTTACGTTTATACACGTATAACAATAACTACGAGAATTCAACATTTTTATAACCCGATTACGCGTACCATTTAAACAAGTCGCAAATTAAATAAAATGTACAAGTGTTTAAGGGCTGTTTTAGACAAATGAGAAAAGAGAGGGACTTGGGCTCAAAGCCCAAGTGTATATTGATGCGTGTGAATATAAACATACGGGAGGGGTTGTTTTGCTTTCCTTCTGCCGACACAAATAAACAAACAAACACAGAAACCCTAAGATCAAATATAAGCCGCCAGTGATTTCTCCCTTCTCGTTCTTCTTTGCCGCGACCTACACCAAGGAAAAACAGGAAGATTGGATCATGGTTGATCCTAGAAGGTCAAGAAATTCGTTTGTTTTGATAACCTAAACCCGAATACGAACACAAGGTAAGAAAACCCTAATTCGGTTTTATTCTTTCTTTTAAATTGATCCTAAATCTGATCTTAAAAAGGGGTTTTTAAAAACGTGTTCAAGTGGCAAATAATAAGGGGGGGGGTCGTTTTTGGGTTTTGCTGTGGCGGTTTGGCACACAAACCGAGAGTCGGGGAACTCTCGGTGACATTTTTCCCACCAGCTGCAAAGGCCAGTGGCCTTGTTGGTCTAACAGTGGCAACACAGCCGAGCAGGGGAAACCACTGGCTGAGGCTAGTGGCGTTGTTGTTCAGGCAGTGGGAACCGAGAGCTTATGCTCTCGGTGGGACTTTTAAACAAGCAGGGGGAAACGCACGACTGCCAGGCGTAACTGGCAGTTAAGGGCGTGTTTGGCAGACCGTTTTAAACATGCTAAACGGTGTGTTTGGATTTCAGTTTTGTAAACAGAAACTAAGGGGCTGTTTGGTTCGGCTTTATATAAAAACACACACATTTTCACGGGATTTCACGGATTCGGTTTACGACAATGTTTTTCTAAAAAATAATACATGGGTACGGGTTATTATTTTACGCGTTTTATTAGCTTGACACGTATATTAATTACAAGACAAGTAAACTAATAAATCATGATTTATTATTAGAAGAGTAATTAAATTAATTTAACATGATATATAATTAATTTAATTAAAACATGGACTTAGGTTTATTATTACTAATTAATAATACATGATTTTTAACCTAAGTAATTATTTATTTACATTAGACTAAGTGATTAATTAATTATTAAAACCATGACTTATGATTAATTAATTTTCATGACTTAGGTTATATTAATAATACATGTTTTAACCTAAGTATTTATATCCTTATTTAATTAAATCACATTTCATTTAATTAAATAATTTTAACCCATAGTTTATTTAAATTACATGAAATAATTAGTAAACTATATAATATATCATATGACTTAGAAAATAATCATGAAAATACTTAGGCTTATTTACTTAGCTTATTTAACCAGCTATTTTTTTTAGAAACTTATCTATTTTAAGCAGTGAATCTATTTTTTTGAAACTTTCTATTTTTGGAAACTTTCTATTTTTGGAAACTTTCTATTTTTGGAAACCTGCTATTTTTGGAAAGTTACTTATTATTACACAGTAAGTATAATAATACATGAAATACCAGTAATACTTAATCAGATTAATCAGAATACAAGATAAACACAGTTTAAGGCTTTAAACAGTAAACCATGACCTAAAACATACCAAGTAAGCTAAGATGAGACATAAAACCCAGTACGTAATCAGTGATTCGATACTTATACACGTGTGTATTCATGTAGCGTTAGTGATCCAGAAGTAGGAGTCTTTCTTCCGTTCATTCACTGGACTTGAGGTACGGATTCCCGTCCTTTCAGTATGGACATTCTTTCCTTATTAGGATTTCCCCGTATGCAGCCAACTGTTTTTCCCAGTATTTTGTTTTATTGTTTTGAACTGCTTATGTTTAATTAGCATAATCTATAGCCATATACAAGCATGACCAGTTTCACCTAGTTATAGAGGTACCATAACCATAACATTGGAGGCACCAATGTTATGACTTCCCCACGGCGGAGTGATTACTCGTGGCGTCCCTTTCAGTTTGGCCATATTATTATATCATGTGGGGCGTATGGGTGCATCCTAGTTACATGTTTTATTCAGTATATCATGGTGAATGTGGTGTGTGCCTTGCATCCTTCACAAGGAGTTGATCCCTCCTACCCAAACCAGTATATTAATTAGAGGCATCCCCTCTAATCAGCATGATGAGGTCACCCCTCCAAGTATTCATGCACGTGACCTTTTCATGACCTATATGGGCTATGGTATATTTATGTTAAAACAGTTTTCATAAGATAAACATAAGGCTTTTCAAACTATAAAACCAGTTTTCTCAATACTTAACCAGTTTACTCAGAACTTAGTCTTCCGCTGTTATATGTTACATGCTTATCCTATTTTCATGCTATATTGTATATCCGTGCACTGAGCGTTTTGCTCAGCCGTTACTTTCCTTTCCATGTCCCAAAACGGCAGGTACCCAAGACTCGAGCATTTGGAGGACATGCATAGGATGGAAGCTGCCATAGACTTCTTCTCCTGTTTCCTTCATATATTTATGCTTGTTTAGTCTTTCATTCAGTTCATTTACTTTGTTATGTTTTGGGCTTATGTTTGGGAACCGATGTTTGATTCCGGTTTTCCCTATGGTCATGTATGTTTTACTACATATTACCTTGCATGCTTTGATGACACGCCATAATTACGCGTGACATACAATTTATCAAAATGGGGTGTTACATGTAATCTCAAGAACATATTCATTAGTAACAACTTGCATCACTTCGAGAGACACTATATGTTCCAAGAATCGGTCATATTCGGACAAAATGTTTTCTTTCTCAATTGAATGTTGTTCATAAGCATAATCCATTTCGATAAAAACTTTTCTAACTTCACCCAATTCAAAATTAAAATATTCCCCAAGATCTAGAAGACCTTCTTTAACATTGTTTACAAACGGAACGATCTCTTTCTCAAACACCATTTTCATGTGTTCGAAAGCCTATTCTCCAGCGGTTTGAGCCGTTGAAGTCGTACATTCCGTGATGAGATATTGCCAAATTTGTTTCAAGTTTAGCAATACCGTACTTACTGGTGGAAGATCCTTTGGAATTTCCTTAGGTACATCAGAATTGACAAGTATAGGAAGTATACTAAGACTTTCTTAGTAGGCATGTAACTTGGTGTATGGATAAATTCCCTTTTCATATTAAAGCGAATCCTCATATCTACTTTTGCATTTTATTCATTAAGCTGAGCATAATCATACTCAGGATATGTAAAAATAATTTTTGACCGATTCTCTTCATGTAGTGAAGAATTCTGGATTCATTTGGAAACATAATCGGATCTAATACCAATCCTAACTTGGTAGCATCGTAAAGTCGTGGGTGTGGTTAAATGCTTGCTTTGCATACCCCGGGTTAGGTGGTAGGTCTATTAGACGTGATAAAGTGAATTCCTTAAACGATGCATGAAACAAGTGTACTAGATGTGAAGCAAAGTATTGTTTTAAAAGCTTAATTTCAGTTTGTTTAATTCTCTCAGACGTTTTAATTTCCGTTTCAACCCTTTTAGACTCTGATAGGTGTGTAAACACCCATCCTTTCTACCACTTAATTACAATAATAACCGGACCAAAACGTGTCTTTTATGTCGGAATTATGCGTGGTTTGTGTTTTTGTTGTGATTTAGGACGAAAAGGTGAAAAGTGGAGAAAACACGGGAATTCACGGGAATTTACAGACTTTTATTGAAGAAAAAGATGAAAGACGAAGTCAAGAAGTCAAGAGTGCAAAAAGAACGGAAGTCCACGACCAATTCTGAAGATTTATCGAAGAAAAAGTCAAAAGACGGAAGTTTATCAAAAGCCGAAGAATTCAAGTCTATTTTATTGAAGAATTTAAAGACGAGTTCAAAGAAATCCCGAAGCCAAAAGTCCTTAAAGTCCAAGTTTAATGAAGATTAAAAGAAAGAAGGACTAATGATGCAATTAATGAAGATTAAAAGAAGGAGGGACCAAATGACGCAATTAAGAGAAAAGGAAAGAGGGGAGGAAGCTTCCTAATCCTCCCCTATATATAGATTAGGATGATAATCATTTCTTTCTTGTTGGCTAAGTGTGACAATTAGTCTTCCACTTTTAAATACATGTCATTTAATTTCTTGTCCAATTTAAATACCTTGTCTTGCACCTTAAATTCATTTAATTTCAAGTAAGTTTTCATTTAATTATTGTCAATCTTTACTTTATCTTGTCAATCTCTTATCTACCTTTCTTAATCTTTGATTTTTATGTTTATGTTTGTGTTCATGTTCATGCTCTTATTTTGATCAAATGGGTTTTTAATTATTGTGGTTAAATTTGTTTGTTTTGTTGATTTAAATTGTTTGTTTATGTTTTACTGTTGATGTGTTATTAGTTTATCTTAATCGTTGTGTTGATTTTGATTAAATCTGTGTTAGATCTATTATTTCTATGATTCCCTTGTTCTTCGGGGGTGTTTGTTTGTGTTTCTGTATTCCCAGGAAAACGTCCGAGCCAAGACAAGAAGAGGAGTGTTCATTCGGAACTTTCAAAGTTCCGAACCAGTGGCTTCATCCGGAAGTCTCAAACTTCCGGATCAAGGGAAGAAGTTCTTTCATTCGGAACTCAGAAGTTCCGGGTCAAGCATTGTTTATTCGGAACTCAAAAACTTCCGAGTCAAGACCTTCATTCGGAACTTAAAAATTTCCGGATCAAGCAATTAATTCGGAACTTTAAAAAGTTCCGGATCAATACTTCCGGACGAAGTTCCGAGTAAAGACTTCCGAACGAAGTTCCGAACAAAAGTTCCGGACGAACTTCCGGACGAAGGACAAAGTTCCGAGTCAAGCAGATCTTCCGAACCAAGTTCCGGACGAAGGACAAAGTTCCGGATCAATATTTTTTGTTCATTCGGAACTTAAAAGTTCCGAATCAAGGGCTAAGTTCCGGATCAAGCTAGTTCATTCGGAAGTTTTGAACTTCCGAATCAAGGGTTTCTTGTCAGGTTCTTTTGGTTTTTCTTTTTAAATTTCAGTCTTTTATTTTAAAGCTATATTTTTCCCACCTTTTATTTTTAATTGCACTTTAAGATTATTTGCCTTAGCTTAATTTTAGTTTTGCCTTAGTTTAAGTTTTAGTTGCATTTAAGTTTGCCTTAGATAGAATTAAGTTTACGTCATTTACTTAAGTGCCCTTTAATTTCAGTCACGTTTTAAATACTTGCACAATTATTTTAATTAGACTTAGATTTACTTTAAGAGCACCTTTACTTTAATTGTTCCGCACTTTTATTTAAAAACAACCAAAAATATTTGTTTCACCAAAGAACGACTGAGTCACATAGAGAGCCTAGATCAATTTGTTAAGATACCGAGAACAACAATTGAACCTAGCAAAATCTATTCATTAAAATGGCACCGCTGCAGGCTCTTTTCGTAAAGATTAACGGTTTTCTGTGAGAGACGCGTTGCTTTTTGGGATCCGTTCACTTGTGAGCGTTATTTTTCTTGCATAAAAAATTAAAAAAAAAATCATAAAAATTAAAAATTGATAAAAATCCATAAAAATTAAAAATATCAAAAATCCAAAAAGATTTTATCTTTCTTTTGTATATATATTGTTTTTGTGTTTGGTTTCTTTTTCTTTTGTCTTTGTAGGTGCATGCGTACTAGATCTTCTAATTATCAAGAGCCCGAGCCTCAAGAAGATTTAGCTATGTCTGGTGTTAACAACAATAATCCACCGCACCCTAATAATAACAACAATGCTCTTCCACAGCCCGATCTTCGGACCATGGAGGAACTTTGTCAACCAACCATGTTTGGACGAGGAGGACCGATTGCGCCGATGCAAATCAACGCTCCTGAGTTTTTGTTGAAGCACCACATGATTCAGCAAGTACAAACAAACCCATTCCGTGGATTGCCTGATGATGATGCCAACAAACACCTCGACAAGTTCATTACAATCACCCAAAGCATGAAGTTGGCTGGTGCCACAATGGATGAACTTCGCCTACAACTCTTTCCACACACTTTATTACATCATGCCGAGAAATGGTTTGATCGTCTCCCGAAGAATTCTATTCACACTTGGGATGACATGACTCAACGCTTTTTGTCGCGCTACTTTCCACCATCCATGGTCACAAGCCTTCGCAATCAGATCAGCGGTTTCATGCAAGACCCTGATGAATCTCTTTTTGATGCTTGGGAGAGATATAATGTCTTGATCGATAGATGTCCAAACCACAACATGCTCCCTGTGACCTTAATCGATACTTTCTACAACGGTTTGACTTTTCGAGATCGTGATACGATTAATGCAGCCGCCGGTAGCACATTCATGAAAAGGAGACCCGAGGAGTGTAGAGAGTTAATTGAGAACATGACTACTCACCACAAAAACTGGGATTCCTCTGCTTCTTCAAGGAACAACCCGAGAGTCAATGTCTCTTCTACCTCAGCAAACCCTGAGATGACCGAACTCACCCGCATGATGACTGAAATGAGCAAAAGTATTACGCTTCTCGCTTCAAACCAACAACAACAACAAGTTAAAGCGGTTGCTAATCCTTGTGAAACATGCGGCGGTCCTCACTCATACACCGATTGTCCTTCGACACAAGGAAATCCGGAAAATGTGTATGCGGCTTACGGTAATTATTCACCGGAAAATTACCAAGCTAGACAACAAGGGGATAGAAATCTGCTGAGCTACCGTTCCAACAACTACCTTTCACCCGGTTTTTCTCCTTAAAACCAAAACTCCATTAACAACTACAATAGAAGCAACCAAATCCCACCGAGAGCTTCTAACCCTTATCAACCACCCACCCAACAAACCCCACCCATTAATCCCGATGTTGAAACCATCATGAGAACTCAAGGTGAGCAAATCAAGAATCTACAGAGCCAAATAATCAATTTGAAAGGAGATATCCTGAAGCAAGGAAATGAGATTAGAACCGAGGTTCGTGATAATATTCAATCCTCCTTCAGCACTCAAACGACTGAATTAAAGAATCTGTTGGCTAGTTTCTTGCCCACAACTCAACCTTCTACTTCAAGTTTTCTACCTTCAAACACCGTCACTAATACGCGAGCTAATGTGAGTGCTATAACTACCCGTAGTGGAGTCACCATCGTAGGACCACCAATCCAACCACCATCATCTACACCTCCTCCACCACCATGTATCCCTACTCCTCCTACACCTAGTATTAGTACACCATTACCGTCTCCGCCTCGTCATGACGATGTCTCTAGGAAGGACCCTTCAACATCCCAACCTTTACCGACTATACCTTCACCTTCCACCTATAAACCTAGAATCCCATACCCTTCTCGCATAGGCAAGACCAACGAGCTAACCAAGAATGATTGTCAAGTATCGAAATATGTGGATATGCTATATCAAATGACCATCAACATTAGCCTTGTTGAAGCACTTTGCCACATGCCGAAATTTGTCAAAGCATTCAAGGAATTGCTTAGCAAGAAGGAGAAGCTGATTGAACTCGCCAACACACGCTTAAATGTAAACTACTCAGCAGTTATTCTTAAAGAATTACCGGAAAAGCTTGGAGATCCCGGTCGTTTTGTGTTGCCTTGCGTGTTCAACAAAACTGAAGAATTTACTGCCCTTGCTGATCTTGGGGCTAGTATTAATTTGATGCCTTTGAGTGTTTGGAAAACATTATCATTGCCCGACCTCACACCAACAAAGATGACTCTCGAACTTGCAAATCGCACTCTCGCTTACCCCGTTGGTATAGCCGAAGACGTGTTTATCAAAGTTGGCACATTTACTTTCCCGGTCGATTTTGTCGTAGTTGATAATGAAATGGACCCTCGTATTCCTTTAACACTTGGTCGGCCATTTTTGAGAACCGGACGAGCTTTAGTTGATGTGGCCGAAGGTGAGTTAATCTTACGAGTCGGGGATGATTCAAATGTTTTTAAAATGGGGAAGCTTACAGGCAAATCTTTTGGACGAGAATCAGTGAATATGATAAATGTGCTCGATGACTTTGTCGTCTACGACAATCCTCTATTCGACTCTTGCATTGATAATCCACTTTTTAATGATGATGTGGATGATTCTCTCCCTACTTTGGACGCTTCTCCCATTTATGATTCTCCACCGGTCTTTGATGCTTATGATGATGATGATTCTAGCTCAGATTCGGATGATTTTGATTGTACTTCTGAGTATCCCGAGCTGGCTACTTTCGATGATTTTGATGAGGCTGATACTCTCTCGAGCGATTCTTCACATGATGAAGATCCTCCGCCATCACTCGATCCTACTTTGGACGATTACTCATTTGAGGAATACTTCTCTGAATTTCTCAACACTTACTTCCCTCATGAGAGTGATGCTCCTCCTTATGACTTTGAAGATTATCGTCTTGATCCTACTTTGGATTTGAAGAACATTCTATCAGAGGAGAAGAAACCGGTCGACACCGAAATCCGTTGCACATATGATTTGACACCTATTTGTCCCCCTTCTAAGGACGAGGTTGTGCTTCTTTGCGGATCTTCTACACACTCGGCTGAGCCTGAGTGCTATTTTCCCCTAAAGGAAAAGGTGTTCGACCCCGGTATTGAAGTCTTTAAGCCATCTCAGTATCCACCTGATGAAATAAAAGGAAATATCTTTGGAATTATTGAAGACATGCTTGCACCACTTCAACCTTGCTTCCATCGTGCTCCATCACTGCTTAAGGGAACCTTGCCTACTCTTCTTTGGCTTGCCTTGTTCACCTTAAGCTTGTGTTATTTGGTCGATGAAAACTATGTCTTTGATCCTGGTGGATATGTTTCATGCTTCTTCCGTTGATGATCAAGGTCGAGTCAGGCTCACGACTCGGTTAACAAAAACCAAGCGCTTCTTGGGAGGCAACCCATGCATCTATCTTTTCGCTTTCATTACCATAAGTGTAGGGGAGACCCTTTGGTTTGCTTCCCTCTCCCCACTTCTTAATCAGGGATTCGAGCTTCAATGATCCACTCTTAATGATTCTTGACGACCCGTGATTCCGTGTTCTACTTCTTCCCGGTTCTATACTAAACTCTTTTCGATTCACTATTTTATATTTTCTCAATATTAAAATATGAATCTCTTTAGTTATCTTTTCCTTAGCAAGATTTAAACAACGTGCACAATGTCCTAAGTGTAGGGGAGTTTACTCCCAATGCTTAAACATTGAGGACAATGTTTATCTTAAGTGTAGGGGGGACTTCTATCGAAGTTAAGTGGTCTTTTCCTTGTATTTGTCCTCATTTTAACCGAAAAATCAATTTTTTGACATTTTTCAAAATTTTTGATCTATTTTGGCCTATTAGTTTATCCCTTTGTATAGTTATTTTCTTTCCTTATTAGAATAAATGTTTAATAAGTGGTTTTAATTTTCAAACGTTGTGAATCTTTTGACTTAATCCGAGTTTACTTTTCTAAGTTGCTCTAGCTAGTATCCTTAACGTGTTTAAGTCAAGTTTTGCTAGGCTATTATGTAGGGAGCTATAAAACGCGAAAGTCTTAACTCTCACGGGTTAAGAACAAGAACTTTTCGCAAGTTCCTATAATTGATCCTAGAGAGTCGTTTATCAAGGGAACTTTAAAATGCGATTTCTAAACTTGGAAGAGTCTAAGAATTTGCAAGATCCTATAAGCGACTCAAAAACCCAAAACTTTGATTTAATAGGCTAAGTATCCACGAGTCTCATTATTTGAGATTTTAAACTGTGGAGAACGAGAGATGATAGAGCCAATTATAAGTTCGGTATTCTTTCATGAATTTATGTGAGTTAATTATAAGCCTATTCTCCCATCGCTTGCTAATAAGTTTATCTGCTAATAAATAAGGTTGTACGATTTGAAAAGTTACTTAGCTTCTAGCCCAAGATCGTTTAAAAGTTGCTCGGTATGGATTAGAGTTCATAGCCAAGGCATAACTTATTGAAGCGGGATGCGAAGATTGGCGAGTCCGAAAAGGCCCTAACAAGGCATGACGGCTATATTTTGTTGCTAAAGATCCAAAAGTGATGTGAAGAATCATTTATCGAAAATCAATATGAAGGATCGAGACACACGACGAAAAGCAAATACTCCCCAAAAGTCATGGAGAAGTGTATCCGAAAAGACCCTAACAAGGTATGAGGATAAATAGATCCAAGTCATAAAAGGAGGCGGATCGTTGTATATCAAAGTCCAAAATAAAGATTGGAGAAAAATGAAGAAGTCGTGGTTCAAGTATGAATCTCTCAAAATTTCAAGTGAAGAAATTCCATTATGAAGAGAAGACCATAATTTCATGAACGTCTCTCAAGGTTTGAAGTATGAAGTCGCTGCCAAATATCGGTCCGAGAAAGGTCTCAAATCACGAAGCGAGTTATGCCAAGATATGAACTTTATGAGGTCCCGAGAAGCAGTTTTAAAAGATTTTGTCCTTTAGCTAACTATTGATTAAATCGTTCACTTTATTTTCAGACTTAATAACTATCTAAATAAGTCAAAAATGCATCCTCGTGATCATTCAAGACAATAATAAAATATAAGAGATACACCTAGGAATAAGGGAGTCTAAGTGAATAATTGGCCCACATGACTTCGTGATAGTTTGCTAACTTATAATAACAATGATCTCATTTTTAAGCTTGGTTTGGAGAAAGTGAAAACTTGAGGATGATGATTATTCATGACATTTCCAAAACCCAAGGTATGCTTTTGATTTCTTTAATTTGTATGTCTTTAATTTTCTATCTCTTTAATAAAGGCCAACGTGGATTAATTATGATGAAAAATGTAATCTTGCTTTGTAACTAATGCATTGCATGAGGACATTGCAATGGTCAAGTGTAGGGGATTTGATAGGTGTGTAAACACCCATCCTTTCTACCACTTAATTACAATAATAACCGGACCAAAACGTGTATTTTATGTCGGAATTATGCGTGGTTTGTGTTTTTGTTGTGATTTAGGACGAAAAGGTGAAAAGTGGAGAAAACACGGGAATTCACGGGCATTTACGGACTTTTATTGAAGAAAAAGATGAAAGACGAAGTCAAGAAGTCAAGAGTGCAAAAAGAACGGAAGTCCACGACCAATTCTTAAGATTTATCGAAGAAAAAGTCAAAAGACGGAAGTTTATCAAAAGCCGAAGAATTCAAGTCTATTTTATTGAAGAATTTAAAGACGAGTTCAAAGAAATCCCGTAGCCAAAAGTCCTTAAAGTCCAAGTTTAATGAAGATTAAAAGAAAGAAGGACTAATGATGCAATTAATGAAGATTAAAAGAAAGAGGGACCTAATGACGCAATTAAGAGAAAAGGAAAGAGGGGAGGAAGCTTCCTAATCCTCCCCTATATATAGATTAGGATGATAATCATTTCTTTCTTGTTGGCTAAGTGTGACAATTAGTCTTCCACTTTTAAATACATGTCATTTAATTTCTTGTGCAATTTAAATACCTTGTCTTGCACCTTAAATTCATTTAATTTCAAGTAAGTTTTCATTTAATTATTGTCAATCTTTACTTTATCTTTTCAATCTCTTATCTACCTTTCTTAATCTTTGATTTTTATGTTTATGTTTGTGTTCAAGTTCATGCTTTTATTTTGATCAAATGGGTTTTTAATTATTGTGGTTAAATTTGTTTGTTTTGTTGATTTAAATTGTTTGTTTATGTTTTACTGTTGATGTGTTATTAGTTTAGCTTAATCGTTGTGTTGATTTTGATTAAATCTGTGTTAGATCTATTATTTATGTGATTCCCTTGTTCTTCGGGGGTGTTTGTTTGTGTTTCTGTATTCCCAGGAAAACTTCCGAGCCAACACAAGAAGAGGAGTGTTCATTCGGAACTTTCAAAGTTCCGAACCAGTGGCTTCATCCGGAAGTCTCAAACTTCCGGATCAAGGGAAGAAGTTCTTTCATTCGGAACTCAGAAGTTCCGGGTCAAGCATTGTTTATTCGGAACTCAAAAACTTCCGAGTCAAGACCTTCATTCAGAACTTAAAAAGTTCCGGATCAAGCAATTCATTCGGAACTTTAAAAAGTTCCGGATCAATACTTCCGGACGAAGTTCCGAGTAAAGACTTCCGAACGAAGTTCCGAACAAAAGTTCCGGACGAACTTCCGGACGAAGGACAAAGTTCCGAGTCAAGCAGATCTTCCGAACCAAGTTCCGGACGAAGGACAAAGTTCCGGATCAACATTTTTTGTTCATTCAGAACTTAAAAGTTCCGAATCAAGGGCTAAGTTCCGGATCAAGCTAGTTCATTCGGAAGTTTTGAACTTCCGAATCAAGGGTTTCTTGTCAGGTTCTTTTGGTTTTTCTTTTTAAATTTCAGTCTTTTATTTTAAAGCTTTATTTTTCCCACCTTTTATTTTTAATTGCACTTTAAGATTATTTACCTTAGCTTAATTTTAGTTTTGCCTTAGTTTAAGTTTTAGTTGCATTTAAGTTTGCCTTAGATAGATTTAAGTTTACGTCATTTACTTAAGTGCCCTTTAATTTCAGTCACGTTTTAAATACTTGCACCATTATTTTAATTAGACTTAGATTTACTTTAAGAGCACCTTTACTTTAATTGTTCCGCACTTTTATTTAAAAACAACCAAAAATATTTGTTTCACCAAAGAACGACTGAGTCACATAGAGAGCCTAGATCAATTCGTTAAGATACCGAGAACAACAATTGAACCTAGCAAAATCTATTCATTAGACTCAAGAATTTCGAAATCCGTTTGAAGTTGTTGAAAATTATTAACGACCGACTCTTTTTCTTTAAGTTCTTTTGAAAGTTTTGCTCTTAAACTTTCAATTTCTAGCAGGTTATCCATTTGAACTTTCCTAAACCTATCAAATTCAGGATTGGTTAAGGTAGTGGTCACTGGAGTTAATTCCAAGGTTTTAACCTTTTCCTTATACAAAGCAAGCTCGTCATATAATGTCCGATTAATCCCAAGGGTGTGGTTGATTGCATTATTCATTTGGCTAAGCATAAATGCCGACACTGAGACCAAACCATGTTGAGCAGACGAATTTGTAGACAAAATAGCTCTCGGTTGTGTTTCACTCACAGTCTGGGGACTTGCATTGATATTGCTATCATGGTTTGTCTCCTCGTTTGAGCTACTACCCACCGGAGGCTGTTCCGGATACTCAGACACTTGCTCAACTTGATAAGGTACAATACTAGTAGCATTGGTAGTATTTGGTATTTGGTACCTCAGAAATTATGTCAGCTCCATAAAGTGAAAGATTTGCCATGAGAGCTGCCTTGGCGGTATTGAGATCATAACAGTCAGAGTCGTATGCATCGAGATCGTCACATTGATATGCGGCATTGTTTGTGATGGCTGCTGTGAGACCGTCAGTGTCCACAACTTGCGGATCTGCGAGAAATGCTAACTCTTCTTCATCGAGCTCACGTCCTTGGGCTTGAGCATTCACCAAGTAGATCTTCTCCTGAAACCATGTGCTATCCCCTTTCCTCTTGGGCTGCTTACACTCTCGAGCCATGTGCCCTTCCCCTTTGCAGTTATAACATATAATCATCTTCATTTTGCTAGTGTTATTAACCCTTGTAGCTGAATTGTTAGATGGACGTACACCAGCATTAGATGAACTTGGTCTCCCCTGAAGTGGTTGCACCGTCACTCTGCCATCTTGAATTGTAGCTTGTTGTCGAGAGTTAGAAGAGTTCCTCAACTAATTGTTTGTTGGAGCTGGTCCTCTATAACCTCGTTTGTTCAATGTTTGAGTGAGGTAAGCAGACATTTGAGCAAGTATATCAGTAGGATTATCCCCTTGTCTAAACTCAGGGACAAGAATCTCATCATCACAATAGAATACTGGTGCAGGTTGAGCTACAAACTGATTTGAAGGAACAGTAACATGTTGTGAGTAATGGGGTTAAGGAGCCTCATGTTGTGGAAAGGTGATGGCAGGGTTTGATGGAGGTTGATAAGGTGAATATGGTTGTGAAGCATAAGGTAAATGATGTGAATCTCCTTGTGATGATGTTGCTGGTTGCTTGTAATGTTGCTGATAATATGTAGGTGGTTATGGCAAGATCGAGTACTGTGGAAATATTGGGGTTTGATACAACGGTTGATAGGAAGATTTGTTTCCCAAAGCAAACGGAGAGTTGTGGTATGACAAAGTTGGATGATTTGCCATTAATGCCAATGGTTCTTGGTAAGATCCCTGAGAGATGCGTTTTTGGATCACGTGCTTCTCGTGTTGCAGCAAGAAAGCATAGAGTTGATCTAAATTTGTCTTGTGCAAATCTCGAATCTTTTTAACATCGGTGACATATTGGCTCCACTCTGGGGTAACACATTCAAGAACTTGGTGTTTAGTTGAAACTGAGCAATCCTTAGATTATACACGTTCATATCATTCATCAAAGTGGTGAAACGCCAGTAGTAGTCATGAAGTGTTTCCCCTGGAATGTAGGTGAACCTATCAAAGAATTCATACAATTGACACTCTCGTTCTTGCTTAGTTAGCGAAGTCCCTTGTAACAGAACAATTAAACGATCCCAAAGATCCTTTGCCACTGTGTGTTCGCTTACCATTTGATGAATATCGGGTGGAAGAGCTTGAAGTATGGTCTGAACAGCTCTTTCATCCGCATCCGCAATGAGTTTGTTAGCATCCGTTAACTCATGATACAATCTTGGCCGCGTCACATTGTCGACAGTAACTTCTCCCCAATCGAGTGGACCTTTCTCAATGGATTGAACCATAAGTCTCC
This sequence comes from Glebionis coronaria, assembly GCA_025667525.1. Lineage (NCBI taxonomy): Eukaryota > Viridiplantae > Streptophyta > Magnoliopsida > Asterales > Asteraceae > Glebionis > Glebionis coronaria. Next base: position 225,055 of record JANFOE010000509.1, on the reverse strand, counting down.
TATGGGGTTTACCCATAATGTAAGTTCTCATGCGACCTTGCCATGCTTCGAATAAGTCTTTGATGAGCAACGGTGGGCGGGTATCGGTACCCGAGATAATTGAAATATCGGTAAGCGATGTCATTGTTGGCATATATGAATTTGAATTCATTTTATGATCCCTTGAATAAAGATTATCAAAATGATCGAGCAATGAAATAAGGTTATGTGTTTTAATGTTGTTGAAACAAAGATGTTGTGATCTTTATGTTGTGTGTTTTTGTTAAGATTACAAGATTGAAAAATCCTCTAAGTTGTGCAAATACTATCTCAATACCCAAATTACTTCAACCTCAATGTGAAATCTCAAAATCGTCTTAAGTCCCAAAGTTAATCTGTCGGAATACCAAAGATTCAAACCTGTCGGAATATAAACAGTCGGAATGTGATCGGAACAGTCCTGTCGGAATGATGTCGGAAAACACCAGTCGGAATGTGATCGAAAACCTCTGTCGGAATACCTAAGTTCAAAGCTGTCAGAATGTATTCAGTCAAAATATTATCGGAAAAGTCCTGTCGGAATGATGTCAGAAACCACTATCGGAATGTGATCGGAAACCACTGTCGGAATACCAAAGATCAAACATGTCGGAATATATTCAGCCCTGTCGGAATGATGTTCAAAAAACGGTCGGAATCCTTAAACCCTTTTCCGATGGAACTTGTCGGAATAACTATCGGAATCCTTAAACCCTTTTTCGATGACACCTATCGGAATAATGGTACTGTTTCGAGATTTTGAGGTAAAAAGGTGAAATTTTCGACAAGAAATACGTGATTTGAACCAACCCAAAGAACCCAAAACACTACCAAAAGTATTTAGAAGATATATGGATCACTTGGAATGATAAAAACACGAAAAATTTTTGACACATGGGTAAAGATCAATCAAAAACACATGAACATACAAAAGTAAGTATGAACAACACAAAACCAACCTTAATTTCATCCCATAGCTCTTGATACTAATTGTAGAAGTATGATAATCTTGATATTTCAAGAGGTTTGTTGTTTTTCTAGTGAGAGAAAGTAGAGAGAGAAGTGAAAGAAAAACTATGTTTATTACTTGTAAAAATGAAACAACCAACACCCCTTTCCATGGTGGAAAGGGGTTTATATACCCAAGTCCCTTAGTGGACTTGGGCCTCCGGCCCATGAACATGCTTATGGGTCGGGCTAATGTAAACTTTAATTAAACCTATACTACGAGCCTATAACTTATTGTTGGAGTGACCAAGACTTTCTAAATATGAAAAACATATTTCCAACACGCATCGTTATGGTTTTCGGGTATTGGTGAACCAAAGAATTGAAGTTCTTTTAAGTGAGAAAATTCCAAATCGTGATCATCATAATCCTCTTCAATGTCATCATGAACGAGTAGGGGTGTTGATTTAGGTGTAGTTTAAGAATTGTTGGGGGATCGTGCATCCAGTTCAGTAGTGACTGTAGATGCATCTGATTGATTTCCATTATCTTGAGCAACAACTTCGGGAATCGGAGCTACTACTGTAGGTGCTGAAACATCATCACTAGGTGGATCAAAGAATTCATCAAACATAGGTTTAAATAACTCATCCCACTCGGGCCTTGTAGGTGTTGTGGATGATGGAGAAGTAGGATTGTTGGGAGTTGATCCATAACTAATAGTACCGGTTCCCATCTCATGAAGTGCGGGTTCAGAGCTGCGTTGCTCAGAAACCATCACTATCAGATCATCAAAATCGGCATCCAAAGTTATTACTATCTTGCCAAGAGGACGATTATAAATCTGGTAAGCTTTCTTTGCGGGTGAGTAACCAATGAAAATTCCAATATCAGCCTTCGGTTGAAGTTTTCCCAAATTCTCACTTTTAGTATTTAGATAGCATAGTGCACCAAACACATGTAGAAAGGAAATATCGGGTTTGTGTCCATGAAGAAGGTCATATGGAGTTTTTACATGGCATTTACGAATGATAGAGCGGTTTTATGTATAACATGCGGTTGCCACTATTTCAGCCCATAAGAATAAAGGAGCATTCGCATAAATCAACATAGTTCTAGCAGCTTCCATAAGTGTACGATTACGTCTTTTCATGACACCGTTTTGTTGTGGAGTGCGAGCAACTGAAGTTTCATGTGAAATACCGACCTCTTCATAGTAGTCTCGTAGAGTCTGATTAACGAACTCAGTTCCATTATCAGTTCGAATGCGGCGAACAGTAGCATTAAGACGCACCTGGATCATCTTAAGAAAAGTTATAATATATGCTGGTGCTTGATCCTTGGTTGCTAGGAACTTAGCCCATGTAAATCTTGAAAAATCATCCACCATGACGAGGATGTATTTTCGACCAGTCACACTAGCCGTACGCATTGGCCCGCAAAGATCCATATGTAAAAGATACAGTGGTTCTTAGTAGGTGTCTTTAGCTTTGGGTTTGTAGGATTTCTTGGTGCTTTTCCCCAATGAACATGCGGAACATAAATGATCCTTCTTGAACTTGAGTTTTAGAAGACCACGAACAAGCTCATTTTTAGCCAAATGGTTAATAGCATCAAAGTTAAGATGAGATAACCGACGATGCCACAACCATGACTTGGTCTAAGATGCTTTGGAGATAAGGCATACAGGAAAGGCGGCCATCATGTTTTGAATGGAGAGTGTATATAGATTATCCCCTCGATAACTTTTTAACAAGTCATTTCCTGCATGACCACGACTGAAGCAACTATGTTGTCGAAAACCAACCTCAAGGTTTGAGTACCAAATTTGTCCCACTGAGAATAAGATATGACCGAGTCCCTACACGTAATACACCCTTGAAATCGTAACATTACCAATTTGATATTCACCATAACCCATGATCTTTACAATATGGTCGTTACCATATTTCACCGTTCCTAGAAACTTGCTGAGGAAATTTCTGAGCATCGAGCTGTCTCTGGTCATATGCTTGGAGCATCCAGAGTCCAAGTACCAGAGGATGATTTGGAACACTTGAAAATATCACCAGACAAAGACGATGTATCGGAATCTATTTGTTACTTTGTGTTAGCAGGTACATATATATTTATCATAGATTTCCTATCAGAATAATTCTTAGGTTTCCAAAATTTATTTCTAGATGCTGGCTTATATTCTAGTTGTCTAAGATCCTAAGGTACTTCTTCACGGGTAGGCACAATAGTGGACGCATACCTAGTGAAAGGGTTCTTTTTCCATTTCTTAGTGCTAGAGTTCCTAGTGAAAGGAAGCTGAGACCTAACTTCAGTGGATGTGATCCTAGTTAAAGGGTACTTAGTTCCATTTGCAGTGAAGGTCCTACCAGTGGGTTTCCATTGCCATCCAACTTGGGTGAATTAAGTCCCCGTTGGTTTCCATTTAAGGTTGTTCCTAATGGCATACATTTCATTAACATGGCCAACAAGGCATAAATCATGATGCTGATAAAACATGCATTCAATACAATTCCAACATCGAAAATTACAATTCACATTTTGCTTAGGCTTCTGCATAGAGGCAAAACCTTTTGTCTTAGCTACATGATTCCTTTTATTCAAATCTGAAATTACATTCCTAGGGTGAACTTATACTTTCTTCTTGATAGTGCTACTAGTGGAAGGCTTGATCATATCTCTCTTTACTCGAGATCCTTTAGCCTTAGTAGACGTAGTTACTCCTGTAGAAGCCAAGGGAACATTAGTGACAGATTTTTATTTAGCCTTGATGGGTGTGTTTAAAGTAGGCTTAGCTTCTAGGGTCTTATTGAATGGAGTCATGGCAATGATAGGGGGTGTTGTTTAAGTAGTGCAGAACCCGGTTGTCCTATGAAATTAAGATGTGATAAGCAACACTGAACCCTCTCAATATATAAGTAGGCAACATTATAGTCATTGTTCGTGGGATCAGATTCATATAAGTCATATAATATGACCCTTGTAAGAAGCACATGCCTAATCGCATTTTTCATATAATCCATATATGATAGTGAATTGTTCTTATGGTATGGGTCTTATAAATCACCACTTCTTTTGTCTTTGGAACAATTGGAACTATTGAATTAAATGATGATACCAGATATGTTATCAGAAAACGTGTGATGGATGAAGATGAAGAAATTATACCAGAGACAAAAAAATGATGAAAACAGTAATGAGACAAAAAATAGTGACAGATTTGTGGACAACAATTAAACCACCGTGACAATATTATATCAGATTTAAGACCAAAAATTTTAGACCACCAAGATAAGAATATTAAACACGCCTCGATCCAAGTATTGAACCGTCGGCTCTGATGCCAATTGTGGATTTGCTATAAACCAACATCCGATGGTCTTATGTGGTGGTAGAGATGGATAACCATGGTGGAGAGAGATAGAGGGTTGTGTGTGTAAAGAGAAAGAAAGGAAAAAGTATATAAAATGAAAAATGGGAAAAACACAAACAACAACCCCTCCTTGGAAGCCTTGGAGGGGTATATATAGTCACTTACGCGCCTACACTATACATAGTTTCCTAGTCTAGTCTTTGCGTGAGTGACTATGATAACTAATGTGTAACACCCCCAAATTAAAACGCAACGGAATACCACTTTGGGGCGCTACTCATAGCACAGCACACACAATTATAGACAACGACCTCAAAAGAGACGTTAAATTAATATACAACATTGTCTAAAATATTTCTCATCCCAATATATAAAATCAGAGTAGCGTTTAGTCCCAAAAACCGTTACCAATCATAATACATTTATCAAAGACATTAAAAGTCATTTATTCATTTCAAAGGATGGAAAAATAATATGAAACATTAGACATGTAAGCACCAACTTCCTCCTCGCATGCTCTGCTGATATCCATCTTGATTACCTGAAATACATGCTTAAAACCCATCAACACAACGGTTGAGCAAGTCTATAGGTTTTACAAATCATTATTTGAACACAAGGATTTTAATCATATCTAGCTTGTCACACAGACAAGTCATATATATATCGATAAATGCCTTAAGCTCATGCAACTGAACGTTAACCAACACGTCAACCGAATCACTTACGGCGCCCCTACAACAGGTAATATTGTCATATACCAACGACCTCTTATACATAATATCCCTTTCAGGTGATCACAAAGGATACATAACCTAGGATAAGGCTGTCAAACCAAATAGATCCATCATATGTATTAGCGTTTACCTCGCAAGGTAATTAACAGTTCATGAAATTCAGGGACTTCATAAGACAATGGTACTTAGGCATTTATCATCATATTCGTGTCCAGCATACCAAAAACAACTTGTGTTCATTTTATAAAACAACATGTATTCCCCCCTCGCGGGTTAAAAATCATTTACAAGATAATATAAAAGCGAGGCTATAGAATCACCTTAGATAATACACAAAGCTAGTAGTAGTAGTGATCGCCGAAGTGAAGATGCCTCCCAAATATACACGTCAAAAGCCGTCACCTAACAAATAAGGTGCGCGCTTAGCCACATACTTAAGTATTTCAAAATATACTTAATATAATAAAATCAATGACTCAGAATAGTATGTACATAGACATGACCAATTAATGCAAGTGAATCCCTTCTAAACCCCACAACATGTACTAGCTTTCCAAACTAGCACCTTCGGTATTGATCCATCTCAAGATGCCAAATCAATACGGTTCAAGTACCTAACACGGCTCTCCAATCTCAGAATATACACTCTAACACAATACTTATATCCTTTTAGAACTTTGAGAAGCTAATAGATTTGCCTCTCTCCTCAAACTATGACGCGAGGTTAAGTACCTCCCAAAAAGTACTCAGCCGGTACTTACCAAAAGTACACGCTGTTTTCCCCTACCTAAACAACTCCGTTAGTATCTGTAGAAGACTCGGTTCAAATTTCATTCAACGATTCACATTTTTGACCCACCTGCTCGACACATCTTTAGACCTTAAAAACCGGATTGTTTTACACACTTGACTCGTAAAACCATTTTGACCTTGTTAAACATTCCCATTTACAAAATCGCCACTTGAGTTTAAAAATAGAATCCAAATTCTAAGTTTAGAACCTAACAACAGCCTTTGATCAGTTTTAAAACTCAACTTATAGTTCCCGATATTGGATCCAAATATCGACAACAATTTCGTATTGTGTCAATACTCGTCTCCCGGTACACGAATAAATAAACTAGCATAACTTTTGACTCGTTTGGAGTTAAAAGCTCTATCTTATATCGAAACGAGCGTCTCCATGACTAATACAACAATATCAAACCATATCATCACATATTGTTCAAATAACACCCTTAAACTCACTAATGTAAAATGACATCTTCAAAACCATACTAAATCCTATTTTAACCCATTTCCACTTCACCAACACCTCAAATAACCCAAATTAATCATTCCTAACAACATCTAACACCTAGATTCACTTGCATGACCACATGCATTCACCAAAAATTAATAATTCCTTGCATGCACTCAAATAAAAATTGTTATAATAATAATAACATATAAATGGAACCTTACATTTATTTTAGGAGATCAAATGATCAAGAACACCATAAAGCCCCAAATTTTCGTGGCTCCGATGGTAAAAAACACCAAGATAAAATCTTTTTTCAATCTTGTTTGATTGATTAGAATTGATCGTAACAACAAAGACAATAAATGCAACCAACAAAATAGATTAAATCAAGGTTCATCAAAAATAAATTTTGAATATCAAAGTTGATGCATGTTGGATTTGATGATTAGAAAATACTTACAAGATGATTTTAGAGGTGGGTCTTTGATTAGATTTCTTCAAAAACCAAAATTGGTGGTGGATCATGGTGGTGGTATGGTTGCCGTGAGCTAGAGAGAGAAAAGGAGGAAAACGCACATTTTTTATGGTGAATAATGAGATGTGTGTGTTAGTTGGTCCTTATATATAGTGGTGGAGGGGCTAAAAGTGTATATAAGGCTATCTTTTGCCCTTGTTTGAAAACTAGTTAGCAAGGAGCGGGAAGTGGTAACTAGTCGGTTTTTAAAAATTTACGGGAGTCGGGTTTTGTCCCGGATTCAAAAAAAATAAAACTTGTTTGTTAAATCGATCGTTTTAATATTTAAACACACACAAAACGAAATAGTAAGGTTCCAACTCGACTTAACACGCAATGAAATAAAAATTTTAAGAATCTCATATACTGAAATAATCGATATTAAAATATAATATTTGGGTATCCATTGGTATCGCGATCACTATTAGTACTCTTTAGTCGTCACAACAATTAAATTATCCACACATTATCGGTTTCAACTAAAAACCGTCAAATATAATAATACTCATCATACTTAGAAATTAAAAATCCGTTACATAATTAGGATAAAATAATGACGTTAAGCTCGGGTTATTACATTACCACATCCTTAAAGGAGCGACGTCCCGACGCTCACCTCGCCTCATACTCGTATTGCGCACCCCTAGGAAAGACGAGGGAACTTCTTCCTAAAGAAGTCCTCACGATCCCACGTGAATCTCGATCCACGATCTCCACTGTTTATTCTACAGAACGCAACTTTTCCTCAAGTTGTATCTCACCAAAAAGGGATGAATAAATCCTTATCCATCATGAACTTCTTCAAGCTCGATATACTAAAATTTTATGATTACACGAAGCTCATTTAACGACAAGATTAGATAACAGGATTTTCGAGTAAGTCCAGGCGAAAGGAAGGTTGCAAATTAAAGGATATCCATTGGCCGGATAGCCGTGGACGCATATAAAAAGAAATAGTAAGAAAATATTTTCGTCATCGGAGTGTGCTCACACTGGGATCCTTACTCAAAAGATAATACAAAGACACCATCTCACTTCCGCCCACGCACATCATAATCTCAATAAACATCATCATTGAAAGTCAAAAAGATATTACATGGTATGTGTTCTCCATGATCGGACGTCATTGGTCAATGCCGTCTCATGTTCTCACAACTTACGATCATTCGACTAGATCACATACCATATAAGTACATAAAAAAAGGTCAAACATAAACATCAAATATAGATCTCCACCGTTGATCATCGTGAAAACCTTGAACGAACCCTTGATAATAAAACTTGATCTCCAAAATCTTTCCACTTGCAGTGTCGGATAAAACATACTCCTTGAGATGATAACGAATTTATTAATTCCAATCATTACAAAATTCGGTCCATTGGTGAAGATTCGCAACTTATCGGGCGTACCATTAACTTCCACTCCAGTGTTCAACAAAAGCGTCCCACTAACTTCTGTTCCATTGCTTCAGGTGATGCATCACATTCTTTATTTAATTCGTCATACTAGCCCTCAAAAGTCTCGCCATCAAGAAAAGTCTTCGGTGACCCTTCGATAGTAGCAATTAAAATCCCAAAATCTTTACATCCATGATAAGTTGCCGTTGATAACTTGATCCTCAGTCAATCTACATGTACATGCATAGATCTTGGTGATTCTTAACCAAGTCGCCTATTCTCGGAACGGTTAACGGTTCTTAACGATCTTCCTATAAAGCTCGCGATCATCAAGACACATTTGAAATGGTCCATCAAAATAAATCATAACTCGAGAGAAGTCCAACGGGTTACTCGTACATAGATGATAATCGGCGATCATCATAATAACGACAGCACCGAACGATTCATACCAACGAAACAAGGTTCGAAGAAAGACGTGCACATACCAAACACTCACAAATCAAGCCAGACATACTTGGGCCCACTCATTTATAACTCCTTGTCTACATCGAAAGGCGTCCCTTTCCATGTATACAAGAATTTATAAATTCACGGTTCAGGAACTTATAACTTTCTTGTTCAAATGAAAAGGCGTCCCAATCCATTTCAACAAAACGATTGTAAGTCATCCTACTCAAGTATTACTACCTCTCAACACGATGTCATATCAAAATACCATAGTAAATACAAGGTGTAAATAAACTTACATCATGATTTCCGTATTCAAACGTCCTATTCCATTTGAATAAGGTAAACACGATAATCTATGGTCCAGTGTTTAAAACTTTCTTATTCAAATGTCCTAATCCATTTAAATAAGACAACCTTAAATAACTCATAGTTAGGCGAGTTAAAATCTATATATCTAAATGTCCCATTCCATTTAGATACAAGGCATTAAGTCACTCAACCGAATGACTACTATGAGCATATCTTTGTTGTACCAAAACTATATATATTTGATTAGGATATATATACCTTAGGTCCAACATTGGCATCCTCCTTTTCGTCAAATAACGTAATCAATATAAAAATAAAATCACACGTCGCATTACATAGAAGATGTCGCCTCGGATAAACGATTCTTCAAAATCATAAGAAGTATTCGGAACACGAATATCACATCAATCAACTACGTTTTGGAAAGAGATATCCTAGAATGGCACATCACGATACAGTGATAACAATCGAACTTAAACAAGTCGATATGCGATAGATTATGAAACAATATATATATATATACTCAAAGTATCAAACGAGTTTCACACTCGTATTCAGATAATACATAATTATCAAGATCGGTGATTGGCAGTGAGGCCAAATCATATACAAAACCGTATTATAAAAGGTATGACCATCATTCAAGGACCATTGCTTCACGCGCAATGCTTTTAAATACCATAGTATATTCATACATATGCATACTATCATTCCTACATACACATAGGTTCACATAATCACAACCAAACATAAAGTAATGCAAGAATAGCCTTACCGGAGCCATGTGGAGTAGTTGCGTGCTTAAAACTTTTTAGACCATACCAAAGTTATAGTTTAGGTTTTTTAAAATCGACCTAGTTCTCTATAACTTGTGGCTCTGATTACCATTTTGTAACACCCCCAAATTACCACGCAGCGGAATACCACTTTGGGGCGCTACTCATAGCACATCACACACAATCATAGACAACGACCTTAAAAGAGACGTTAAATTAATATACAACATTGTCTAAAATATTTCCCATCCCAATATATAAAATCAGAGTAGCGTTTAGTCCCGAAAACCATTACAAATCACAATACATTTATCAAAGACTTTAAAATTCATTTATTCATTTCAAAGGATGGAAAAATAATATGAAATATTAGACAAGTAAGCACCAACTTCCTCCTCACATGCTCTGATGCTATCCATCTTGATTACCTGAAAAACATGCTTAAAATCATCAACACAACGGTTGAGCAAGTCTATAGGTTTTACAAATCATCATTTGAACACAAGGATTTTTATCATCTCAAGCTTGTCACACAGACAAGTAATATATATATCGATAAATGCCTTAAGCTCATGTAACTGAACATTAACCAACACGTCAATCGAATCACTTACGGCGCCCCTACAACAGGTAATATTGTCATATACCAACGACCTCTTATACATAATATCCCTTTCAGGTGATCACAAAGGATACATACCCTAGGATAAGGCTGTCAAACAAAATAGATCGATCATATGTATTAGCGTTTACCTCGCAAGGTAATTAACAGTTCATGAAATTCAGGGACTTCATAAGACAATGGTACTTAGGCATTTATCATCATATTCGGGTCCAACATACCAAAATCAATTTGTGTTCATTTTAAAAAATAGCATTTATTCCCCCTCGCGGGTTAAAAATCATTTACAAGATAATATAAAAGCGAGGCTATAGACTCACCTTAGATAATACACAAAGCTAGTATTAGTAGTGATCGCCGAAGTGAAGATGCCTTGCAAATATACACGTCAAAAGACGTCACCTAAAAAATAAGGTGCGCGCTTAGCCACATACTTAAGTATTTCAAAATATGCTTAATATAATAAAATCAATGATTCAAAATAGTATGTACATTGACATGACCAATCAATTCAAGTGCATCCCTTCTAAACCCCACAACATGTACTAGCTTTCCAAACTAGCACCTTTGGTATTGATCCATCTCAAGATGTTAAATCAATATAGTTCAAGTACCCAACACGGGTCTTCAATCTCAGAATATACACTCTAACACAATACTTATATCTGTCACACCCCACCATAGCGGAATATGGGGCGCGACGTATGGATATCATCACAACATGGCGTGTCTATAGAGATAACTATATGAAATAAGAAATGTCATCAAATGGTGACACAAAAGTCATGACAATATCTCATCAAATGCATGTGTATAGGTAAGTAGGTAACAGTCCTACCTCTTACCCAAGACAAACAAGTAACATAATCAAAACAAACATATGTGTGCCACAATATCACTTATTAAATTGAAGAAACAAATAAAACTAAGAAGGAAACGGGGATTCTCCTTCTATCTGCATTCCTAAGCTTCTCCAATCCTAGCCACTTATGTTCTCATGCTTAACCATAGTATCACCTGAAAGAGACACTAAAACACGTCAACATAAAGTTGGTGAGAGTCATAGGTTTAGAATCCAACGCTAAATCAATTACAAGCTGTGAATAACAACCATCAAGACAATAACATATGGACAATGCGCTACAATTATGTATTAACAACTAGCATTCAAGTTCAATCAATCGTCACAATTCCAAGGCATCACGCCTTACCAACAACCACAATTTCCAAGGCATCACGCCTTACCAAACACCATAATTTTCAAGGCATCACGCCTTACCAAACACAATAATTTCCAAGGCATCCCGCCTTACCAAACACCATTATTTCGAAAGGCATCACGCCTTGTCAAACCACAATAACTGAGACGGCACGTGTCCCCCGATCCAAATCGTACACAATCAAGAATCACATAGCAGTTAATCACATAATGTACACACAAGTCCATCACAAACCTTAAAAACATTCACAGCATCAATTTATAAAATAACTCAACACAATGTCTCTTCCATCCCATCTGGAAGTCAATATCAATAGTAAACATGGGACTATGAAACTCACCTGATAGCTTCTTCACAAGTCCTCGCACTAGCAACAAGCTAACAAACCAAAAACACGCAATCAATACACGAACCAATCACTAAGATGGCTCATCAACCTATGATGGACATCTAGTATATCCCATAACATTTCCTTATTGATAAGCTCTAATCACCCCATTACCCTTCCTTAACAACTCCCTAACTTGGTTAAGTTCAATAGTTATCCCGTTCTTAATTTTACACAAAACAGTCCCAGTTTTAGGTCTCAAAACATTAAGTCAAACGTCCACTTAAATATACCCATGGTTTCTGTAAAAGGAATATTCACACTTTTATACATGTTAGCTAAAATCTCCCACTTTCCCCAACCTTAAAGCTACTGTTAAGGCCCCGATATATGTGTATATATTGCTACCTATCCAGAATTTACTGATTTTAAACGTATGAAAAGTTTGTTAACATTAGAGGGTCTTACCCTAAACCACAACCATAGCCCAAGTGAAGATACTTACTACAATATATAAACCATCTCTCTTGTTCGTGAGAAGATCCCAATGAAACCTTAATTACCCCAAACAACCAAAAACATAAAAAGAAAACAGGCTGACTTCAAAACTGTTTTGACCTCCGACTGTTGTAACCTGTTTTTGACCCACTTCCCGACCTCCTATTTAGTTCTAGTTTCTTGCATTGGAAAACCACTTCAAATACCTTTTCAGGGGTATGTGGATCGTAAGATAAGAGTTTGTAGAACTCCCAATATGATCAAAACAATTGACTCAAAAATCTACCCAGTTTTTAAAAACGGGTTTAAAGAAATTGAACTAATTAATTACCCATAACCCCATCTAATACAAGCCCTAGATTATATAATCATCATATTATAATTATCTCATCATTAATTCACTGATTTTATATAAACCCTAACCCTAATCCATCATAAGAATGATTAATTAAGCAAAAAAACAATTTAAATCAAAAAGGTTTAAGAAGGTTTACCTTTAATTAAATGGAAGATGAAAAAACTATAGAAAACCTAAAAACTCTCTCTTGGCCGTCGACTTAAGGTTTCCAGGAAGAAAATATGCGTTTGATTTGGTGTATGTGTTCCTTATATAGCCAAAAGTCCTAGCCCAACCCAAACACTACTTACCATAAACCCCTTTTTTCCTTTTTTTTGTTTAGTCAGCCTATAACCGCCCATATATATATATTTATTTTTTTTCTTTTTTTATTGTTAAGTAATATACTACTAACATTTCCTTATTTTGTCTTAATTAATTTCAGCTCCTAAAGCTTCCAAAACCCCAAAACCGTAAAACTACTCAATTTTACGCGTTTTACCGTAAAAGACGTAAAATATACACTTTTATAAAAAATCTCAAATTTTGAAATAATCTTTATAAGTAAGTCCTAATTGACTTAAAACCATCCCGAAAAATATTCATTTGACTAATTACCTCACCCGAGACCTCTAAATGCTAAACCGTAAATCCTAAAAAAATAGTATTACTATAATACTTATACGTATACGTAAACACCAAAATATCACCATTTCATTTCATAGTCACTAATTGTGAGCTCATGAACATGAAATAACCGTTCCTCGATTTACTTATGAGTACTTCTATACTCATAAATGATAACCACACCAACCTCAATCACACAAAATAAACACGTAATCACACAATTCAAGTAAGCACACATAAAATAACCTAAAAGTAAGACCAAGTGACAAATCCAAAACCTAGGGTTGTCACATCACTCCTTCCTAATAGAAATCTCGTCACGAGATTTACTCCCTAAGCACAACAACTACGTCCCGCAATCACAGAAGGCTTCCTCTACTTCCTCTTTCTCATCACCTGTAACATACATTGAGTACCCAAGGGTCTCTATCCTATGGCTCACCTTCAACGCACGTACCAATTTGGGTAGGCACAAGCTAAAGTCGGTTTCCGAACCTAATAGTAAAATAGCACAATGATCTCCTCAAGAAAACATACCTGCCTCCACTTTCGGGTTCTGTACGACCTCCACTGCATCCGCATAGTAAACTCTTCTCCCTTTACGATCCCCATTGTTTCTGTTCCGCGTGTTGCGACCCATGTTGTTATGATGTCCCGTGTTCCTATTACCGTGATTCCCTTCCAATGGTAACGCTTTTTCAGCTTGTCCTGATGCTCTTCCCAACAGCGGGCAACTATTCCTGTAGTGTCCTGGATCTCCACACTCAAAACAAGTACCTCTTGCATAGTCTGCTCTAACCGCATGTGCGGGTGCTGCATTTAGAGTAGGTGATCGGCAGTCCCTGGCGAAATGTCCTAGCCTGTGGCAATTAAAACACACCACGCATGGCATACCACTTCTATGATTCTTAAAACATGTAGGACACTCTGGATTATTTCTCGCATACCCACCATCAGCTGTCGCCACGAAGTTCTTCCCATCCCTCATTTTCTTATTGGCTTCCCAGTTGTTCTCATCATGCTCTGCTTCTTCTAGCTCCTTCCGCTTTTCTCCAGCTTTTCCCAAAGTTCCACTTGTTACCCGCCTCCTCAGTAAGTATTCTTGCTGTAAGTATAGCTTGTTGTATCGTGTTAGGTTGAGTAGCCTTGATCATTCCCCTAATCTGAGTAGGCAATCCATCAATGTACCGCTTAATCTTGTCCGCCTCATGGGTAACCAAATGGGGAACCAACTTTTCCAGTTCATGGAAGCAATCGGTGTAATCTGCATGAGCCGTTCCAACCATAGCATGTCCCCAAAACTCGTTTTCCAGCTTCTCCATCTCATTGCTTGGACAAAACTCCGTAGTCATAAGAGCCTTAAAATCGGCCCAAGCCATTGCATTTGCAGCAACTCTTCCCCTTGCTTGAACATGGGTGTTCCACCAATTTAAAGCCTTTCCTACTAGTGAACCAGTTACATACATGACCATTTGATTTGGTAAACAGCCACTCATCTGAATCATATTCTCCATCTTCTCAATCCATTGGGTAAGTACTACCGCGCCGCCCTTCCCATCATACTCTCTTGCACCACAAGAAGTGAATGCCTTATAGCTACAACCATTGTTTCCACCTCCTCCTTGACCATTGTTGTTGTTATTGTTGTTCAGGTTGTTAGTCGTCTGCTGAACAATGGTCGGTATTATGTTGGCCATTTGAGCAGCAATCAAAGTATCCAAATCAGGATTTCCATCACCACCACTTCCACCAGCACCATTTCGCGTGTTCACCATGCTATAGTAAAACATGACACCTGTTAACAACTACCAAAATACTCTGTAGTATACTTACCACCCTACACACGTCTAACATAACCATACATACTACCAACATATATTATACAAGCATGTATCAACTCTCTGTCATGCAATCATTCTTGAAAGTCCAGTGGTGTTGTGGCACATATATAATTACGTAGGCCTCCATAATTATACATGTTCCCTTTCACCAATGTACCCCCTCCTATGATGACACTTATAAGAAATTAATACTACACATAACACATAATACATCAACTCACAAGCACATAACTACAGAAAATAAGGTCCAAAACTCCATCTATTAAAATAACATAACCAATGCATGAAACACATAAACTCGTAGTCCAGTTGAACCAACGTAGACAAAATTCAAAATGTATAAAGAACATGAAAACATAATTAAGCGAAATCCAACAATGACTAGCGTATACGACCATGGTTCAACCCGCACTAGTCAAAACTCGTAAAGAAAATAACATGTAGTTAAGTATGAACCATACTAGTTCATAACTTAACAAATATCACAAAAATAACATCCAAACACATCAAATATTATAAAATGCACACACACACTCCTATGACGCCTATATGCAGGGACCCTTAAGCTATTTACTAGGCTACACGACTAGGCAACCTAATTCTCTATAACCATTGTCTCTGATACCATTCTGTCACACCCCACCATAGCGGAATATGGGGCGCGACGTATGGATATCATCACAACATGGCGTGTCTATAGAGATAACTATATGAAATAAGAAATGTCATCAAATGGTGACACAAAAGTCATGACAATATCTCATCAAATGCATGTGTCTAGGTAAGTAGGTAACAGTCCTACCTCTTACCCAAGACAAACAAGTAACATAATCAAAACAAACTTATGTGTGCCACAGTATCACTTATTAAAATGAACAAACAAATAAAACTAAGAAGGAAACGGGGATTCTCCTTCTATATGCATTCCTAAGCTTCTCCAATCCTAGCCACTTATGTTCTCATGCTTAACCATAGTATCACCTGAAAGAGACACTAAAACACGTCAACATAAAGTTGGTGAGAGTCATAGGTTTAGACTCCAACGCTAAATCAATTACAAGCTGTGAATAACAACCATCAACACAATAACATATGGACAATGCGCTACATTTATGTATTAACAACTAGCATTCAAGTTCAATCAATCGTCACAATTCCAAGGCATCACGCCTTACCAACAACCACAATTTCCAAGGCATCACGCCTTACCAAACACCATAATTTCCAAGGCATCACGCCTTACCAAACACCATAATTTCCAAGGCATCACGCCTTGTCAAACCACAATAACTGAGACGGCACATGTCCCCCAATCCAAATCATACACAATCAAGAATCACATAGCAGTTAATCACATAATGTACACACAAGTCCATCACAAACCTTAAAATCATTCACAACATCAATTTATAAAATAACTCAACACAGTGTCTCTTCCATCCCATCTGAAGTCAATATCAATAGTAAACATGGGACTATGGAACTCACCTGATAGCTTCTTCACAAGTCCTCGCACTAGCAACAAGCTAACAAACCAAAAACACGCAATCAATACACGAACCAATCACTAAGATGGCTCATCAACCTATGATGGACATCTAGTCTATCCCATAACATTTCCTTATTGATAAGCTCTAATCATCCCATTACCCTTCCTTAACAAGTCCATAACTTGGTTAAGTTCAATAGCTATCCCGTTCATAATTTTACACAAAACAGTCCCAGTTTTAGGTCTCAAAACTTTAAGTCAAACGTCCACTTAAATATACCCATGGTTTCTGTAAAAGAAATATTCCCACTTTTATACATGTTAGCTAAAACCTCCCACTTGCCCCAACCTTAAAGCTACTGTTAAGGCCCCGATATATGTGTATATATTGCTACCTATCCAGAATTTACTGATTTTAAACGTATGAAAAGTTTGTTACCATTAGAGGGTCTTACCCTAAACCACAACCTTAGCCCAAGTTCAGATACTTACTACAATATATAAACCATCTCTCATGTTCGTGATAAGATCCCAATGAAACCCTAAGTACCCCAAACAACCCAAAACTTAAAAAGAAAACAGGCTGACTTCAAAACTGTTTTAACCTCCGACTGTTGTAACCTGTTTTTGACCCACTTCCCTACCTCCAATTTAGTTCTAGTTTCTTGAATTAGAAAACCACTTCAAATACCTTTTCAGGGGTATGTGGATCGTAAAATAAGAGTTTGTAGAACTCCCAATATGATCGAAACAATTGAGTCAAAAATCTGCCCAGTTTTTAAAAACGGGTTTAAACAAATTGAACTAATTAATTACCCATAACCCCATCTAATACAAGCCCTAGATTATATAATCATCATATTATGATTATCTCATCATTACTTCACTGATTTTATATAAACCCTAACCCTAATCCATCATAAGAATGATTAATTAAGCATAAGAACAATTTAAATCAAAAAGGTTTCAGAAGGTTTACCTTTAATTAAATGGAAGATGAAAAAACTATAGAAAACCTAAAAACTCTCTCTTGGCCCTCGACTTAAGGTTTCCAGGAAGAAAATATGCGTTTGATTTGGTGTATGTGTTCCTTATATAGCCAAAAGTCCTAGCCCAACCCAAACACTACTTACCATAAACCCCCTTTTTTTTTTTTTTTTTAGTCGGCCTATAACCGCCCATATATATATATATATATATATATATATTTATTTTTTTTCTTTTTTTATTGTTCAATAATATACTACTAACATTAACTTATTTTATCTTAATTTATTTCAGCTCCTAAAGCTTCCAAAACCCCAAAACCGTAAAACTAGTCAATTTTACGCGTTTTACCGTAAAAGACGTAAAATATACACTTTTATAAAAAATCTCAAATTTTGAAATAAACTTTATAAGTAAGTCCTAATTGACTTAAAACCATCCCAAAAAACATTCATTTGACTAATTACCTCACCCGAGACCTCTAAATGCTAAACCGTAAATCCTAAAAAAAAATACTATTACTATAATACTTATACGTATACGTAAACACCAAAATATCACCATTTCATTTCATAGTCACTAATTGTGAGCTCATGAACATGAAATAACCGTTCGTCGATTTACTTATGAGTACTTCTATACTCATAAATGATAACCACACCAACCTCAATCACACAAAATCAACACGTAATCACACAATTCAAGTAAGCACACATAAAATAACCTAAAAGTAAGACCAAGTGACAAATCCAAAACCTAGGGTTGTCACAATATCCTTTTAGAACTTTGAGAAGCTAATAGATTTCCCTCTCGCCTCAAACTATGACGCGAGGTTAAGTACCTCCCAAAAGTACTCAGCCGGTACTTACCAAAAGTACACGCTGTTTTCCCCTACCTAAACAACTCTGTTTTCGACGAAACTTGGTGACAAACTCACTTAATATCTGTAGAAGACTCAGTTCAAATTTAATTCAATGATTCACATTTTTGACTCAACTGCTCGACACATCTTTAGACCTTAAAAACCGGACTGTTTTACACACTTGACTCGTAAAACCGTTTTGACCTTGTTAAACATTCCCATTTACAAAATGTCCACTTGAGTTTGAAAATAGACTCCAAATGCTAGGTTTAGAACCTAACAAAATCCTTTGATCAATTTTAAAACTCAACTTATAGTCCCTGAGAATCTATCCAAATATCGACAACAATTTCGTATTGTGTCAATGCTCGTCTCCCGGTACATGAATAATGAAACTAGCATAACTTTTGACTCGTTTAGAGTTAAAAGCTATATCTTATATAGAAACGGGCGTCTCGACGACTAATACAACAATATCCAATCATATCATCACCTAACCAACACCTACTGTTAGAAAAACACCCTTAAACTCACTGATGTATAATGACATCCTCAAAACCATACTAAATCCTATTTTGACCCATTTCCAACTTCACCAACACCTCAAATAACCCATATTAATCATTACTAACAATATCTAACACCTATATTCACTTGCATGACCACATGCATTCACCAAAAATTAATAATTCCTTGCATGCACTGAAATAAAAATTTTTATAATAATATTAACATATAAATGGAACCTTACATTTATTTTAGGAGATCAAATAATCAAGAACACCATAAAGCCCCAAATTTTCGTGTCTCCTATGGTCAAAAACACCAAGATAAAATCTTTTCTAAGCTTGTTTGATTGATTAGAATTAATCCTAACAACAAAGACAATACATGCAACCAACAAAAATGGATTAAATCAAGGTTCATCAAAAATAAAATTTGAAAATCAAAGTTGATGCATGTTGGACTTGATGATTGGAAAACACTTACAAGATGATTTTAGAGGTGGGTCTTTGATTACATTTCTTCAAAAAACAAAATTGGTGGTGGATCATGGTGGTGGTATGGTTACCGTGAGCTAGAGAGGGAAAAGGAGGAAAACACACATTTTTGATGGTGAAAAATGAGATGTGTGTGTTAGTTGGTCCTTATATATAGTACTCTTCAATCGTCACAACAATTAAATTATCCAAACATTAGTACTCTTCAATCGTCACAACAATTAAATTATCCACACATTATCGGTTTCAACTAAAAACCGTCAAATATAATAATACTCATTATACTTAAATACTAAAAATCCGTTACATAATTAGGATAAAATAATGACGTTAAGCTCGGGTTATTACATAATGGGAATTCTTAAATATCGTCACATAAAGTGAATTTCCAACAGATTGTTTTTTAATTATGAGGGTGGGGGGTTGTTTATATAGTCCTAAATCCTGCAGTCCAAAACAAATAAAAGGAAAGTTTTTCCCTTCCTCTTTACCCATTCATAACCGACGACCCAAAGACCCTTTGGGTGTTCCGAAACCTTCCGTTCTTCTTTCTATTTATTCCACTTTCTATTTATTCTATAATGCTCGTTAATACTTAACTCTTAATTATTTAATGGTCGTTAAAGTTATAGCTTGGTTTAATTTAATAAATATAATAAATATATTTATTAAATAAATTAATAAATATAATAAATATATTTATTAAATAAATTATGTTTTATGTATTGTGTGAAATTCCGTAATCTAGAGGTCGATCCTATCACGCTACTATTAAATATAAGTCCATAAACTTTCAGCTCCCACTTGGACATATTTCGAATATCGTGATTACATTGACTAGCGTCTAGTTATACTAACAATGTCACAAGTACAACTCGAGTAAGGTCTCTTGGATAAAACCTTTTAATGATTCATCATTATTATTATCCTTTTATTTCAAATACAACGTTACTAAGGATATGGATCTCAGTCATTCCTTTCATTAACCATTCTGTTTCTCATTCACAGATTCAACAAGATTACCAAAACAAATTTGGGTGCGGCCACACAAACATCTTACTAATCCCACGTGGGGCCCAACTGATTAAACTCCAAAACAAAATTGGAGGAAATAAATTCCATATTGACTACAAGCAAAACTTATGAACTTTGCAACACTTCTGAAAATAATCCTTATAGCTACCAGGTACGTTTAGCGTTAGATTATTCCACAGAGATGCATTAGATTCATGACAGTTTTCTGGTATCTCAAGTCTAAGGATAACTATTTATAATTTACTTGATGACAAAGATCCACAAAGTAAAATCATATAGTTGGGATAAGTCCAATATTCGATTCATCGAATATCATCCAAAATCGATCAATATACTTATAGGTATACTCTATTGCAATTTTGATTTGTCTTAATTTAATAATATTCCCATATTACTAATCGATGACGGACATTTAGCATAACAATTTATTCATGGATTAAAACATGTAAAATATGATACAAAATTAATTAATAAGAATAAACGAAACCTAATCTTTATTTTATTAAATAATAATGTCTTAACATCCTTATCCAAATACTAATCACAGATTTATTACATGAGTTTGCTAGCTAGTTGCAGCCCAGTAGCCTTTGCATGCTTAACTACCTTTGGTATAGGCAAAGCCTTAGTAAAAGGATCAGCTACGTTATCATCTGTGTGAAATTTTATGAATTTGATTTCACGAGCTTCAACTTGTTCTTGGACGTAGTGATGTCTACGCTTAAAGTGTCTGGCGCCTTTCATGACTCCAGAATCATTGGCGAATATTATTGCAGCAAAATTGTCGCAATATATATCAATAGGTTCTTTTATTGAAGGCATCACTCTAAGATCTCAATCCAAATAGCTTCCATTGCAGCTTCTGAAGCAGCCATGTACTCAGATTGAGTAGCATGCATTGCAATCGTTGTCTGTTTCTTAACCGCTCCTCCATTGATAATAAACACGTAACCCGTCTGAGACTTCGTATCGTCTTTATCACATTGCCAGGACGCATGCCAGAACCTTTCACATTCAGTTCTGTGTCTGATTTCCCTCCAAATACCAAAAACATATCTTCCGTACTCCTCAAATACTATAGAATATGTTTAACATCAGTCCAGTGGAGCTTCCCTAGATTTTGTTGGTGTCTACTAACCAAGTTCTGAGCAAACGCCACATCAGCCCTTGTGCATCTTACATCATACATAATAGATCCTATAGCCGAAGCGTAAGACACCTTTTGCATGTATGCCTCCTCTTCAAGAGTTGATGCATCCATCTCATGATTTAGATTATGCTTAACTTCCATAGATTGAAAACCATTCTTGGAATTATGCATATTATACTTCTTCTATATCTTATCTATATAAGCATCTTGACTTAGACCAATTAACCGTCTTTTCCTATCTCGATAGATCTTAATTCCTAGAATGTATGCAACTTCTCCCAAATCCTTCATAGAAAAACATTTACCGAGATAATCCTTAACAGCTTTAACTCTTGGAATGTTACTTCCCATGATTATATGTCATCAACATATAGGACTAGAAATACTACATCACCCCCACTAGCTTTGCGATATACACATGGCTCATCACGATTTTGAATAAATCCAAACTTTTTTATTTCTTCATCAAATCGTTTATTCCATTGATGTGATGCTTGATTCAAACCATAAATATATCTTTGAAGTTTTCACACGTGTTTTGGATTCTTAGAATCAACATACCATTTCGGTTGTTGCATATAGATGTCTTCATCTAAGCGACCGTTCAAGAAGGCAGTTTTAACATCCATTTTCCATATCTCATAGTCATAGTATGCTGCTATAGCTATGAGAATCCTAATATCTCTTAAGTCTGCTACATGAGAAAATGTCTCCTCATAGTCTATGCCAAAAGTTTGAGTAAAACCTTTAGCTACTAAACGAGCTTTATAGGATTGTACTTTTCCGTCCATGTCGGTTTTCTTCTTGTATATCCACTTGAGTCTCACTACTTCAGCATTTGGTGGTGGATCTACAAGAATCCAAACATCATTAACTTTCATGGATTTCATTTCCTCATCCATAGCAACCATCCACTTATCCCTCTCAGGATCAAGCATGGCAGATTTATAATTAGCAGGTTCTACAAGATCCCCTACTTCATCATCATCCTCTATATTTAGACATATATTGCTATTTTCATTTTTAATCCTTTCAGTTATACACAGAGGAACTAATTCCGGTGGAACCGCCAGACTTTCTGGTTCTACAAGAATTATTTCGCTATTGTTTTCAGAAGGTAATGTATCTATATGACTCTCTTCAAGATCATAATTCCTCCCACTGAATTCTTGATTTACAAGATCACTTTCAAGGAATTATCCATACCTAGCAACAATAACTTTGTTCTCAGGTGGATAATAAAAGTAGTAACCCATAGTTTCCTTAGGGTATCCTATAAAGATTCATTTCACATATCGTTGTTGAATTTTGTCACCCGAGTCACATTTCATATACGCCTCGCAACCCCAGACCTTTAAATAAGACAAATATGGATTATTGCCATGTCATAGTTCATATGTTGTCTTATTCACCTTCTTCGTGGAACCCATATAATACAAGGTTTTAGCCAAGTATAAAAGTTATCGTTCGATCTTTTCGAATTGGTTACCGTTAATTAGTGCGACTCAGTCGTTCTTGGTGGAAAATAATTTGGGTTGGTAGATTATCTATTTTTAACTAAAAGTAAATAAGTGTCGTTGAGTAGAATTAAAGCTTTTAAAAATTAAACTAAAAGTTATTTTAGAAAAACTCTTAAAACTTAAAACTTTGTAAAACTTAAACTTAAACTATCGAAATAATAAGTCAATTCTGTCGGAATGTATAAAAACAAAACCATCGAAATATTAGTGACAAGGCTATCGGAATGCTCCAGATCGGAATAATAGTATCAGAATAATAAACACACTTCTGTCGCAATACACTACTATCGGAATGTTCAGATCGGAATCCATGGATCAATTCTGTAGGAATGTTAAACTATCGGAAAGTGGCAAACTAAAATTGGGCACCGTTTCGTCTTAAAGTAGCCTTAAAACCCGTTGGAATATGCGATCGCAATGAGCGATCGCAATCCCAATCGGAATAAGGGGGAAAAACCTCTAGATCGCAAACTAGAACCCTAAGGTTATTGCGATCGAAATAAGCTGTCTGAAAGTGGCCGTCGGAATGCGTAAACCTCAATATTGCGATGGAACACAAAGAATCCGAAAATGGAGATATAAGCCAAAACTTCAATAAGCTATTCCAATAAGCACACTTAAACGACTCTCAAACAACTCAATGAGAATAAATTTGACAACTTTTGAAATATGAAATTCGTAAACTTTATAAAAGAAACTTTAAAAAGGTTAATCTTTTTGAGAAAACTAAGAGCAAAAAGCTAAACACTAAATAAGCCAATAAGCATGAATAACTTAAAGCTTAATCCGTGTAAGACTTAGAAAAGCATAAAAAGATGAACCTTTTAATCACGAAATCATCAAGATCAAACCGTATGAAATAATATTTTCGGATCAAATATTAAAGTAAAATCAAGAAAGGAAGAAAAAGATTGAAACTTAAAAGCTTAAACTTGAACTTTTGATTTATCAAACTCAAATACAAAGATTAAAATAAAACTTAAACTTGAAAGAAAATATGAAGTTTAGTGAGAGAAAGTTAAACACTTTCTCTCTCTAAAATGAAAACTAAAGAAAGGAAAATAACTAGCTAAAAAAACTAACACCCTCCTAATGTGTCATTAGGAGGGTATATATAGGGAGTGGGGAGTGCATGTATGCTTCCTTATTTCTTTCTTTTCGTCTCGACTCGATTTAATTTTTCTTTCTCGACGTCGTCTCGGGATTTGTCGATATAAATTTAACTCGTCTTATAATCTTCTTCTATAATTAGACTTGAGTTCTTTGACTTCATTAAACTTCCGTCTTTAGACTTTTTCTTCGATAAATCTTTAGAATAGGCCTTGGACTTCCGTTCTTTTTGCACTCTTGATCTTTTGACTTCGTCTTTTCTCGTTTTCTTCGATAAAAGCCCGTGAAAGCCCGTGTTTTCTTCCTTTTTCATCTTTTGGTCCTAAAACACAATAAAAACACAAACCACGCATAATTACAACTTTTACGACATAAAATATACGTTTTGGTCTTGTTATTATTGAAAATAAGTGGTAAAAGGATAAGTGTTTTCACACTTATTAAATCCCCTACACTTGACCATTGCAATGCCCTGATGCAATGCATTAATTTTAAAGAACGGTTTACATTTTCCATCATAAATAACCCACCTTGGCCTTTTATTAAATACTAAACGTTAAGGAAAATAAAAAGATAAAAACAAGTAAAGAAATCAAAGACTTACATTGGGGTTTTGGCTGTCATGAATGTTTATCATCCTCAAGTTTCACGTTCTCCAAACCAAGCTTAAAAACGAGATCATTGTCATTATAAGTTAGCAAACTAACACGAACTCATGTGGGCCAATTATTTACTTAGACTCCCTTATTCCTAGGTGTATCTCTTATATTTTAATTTTGTCTTGAATGATCACGAGGATGCATTGTTTGACTTATTTCGATAGTTATTTAGGCCGAAAATAAAGCGGGAAGATTTAATCAATAGTTAGCTAAAGAACAAAATCTTTTAAAACTGCTTCTCAGGACCTCTTAAAGTTCATATCTTGGCATAACTCGCTTCATGATTTGAGACCTTTCTCGGACCGATATTTGGCAGCGACTTCATACTTCGAATCTTTGAGAGACGTTCTTGAAATTATGGTCTTCTCTTCATAATAGGAACTTCTTCACTTGAAGTTTTTGAGAGATTCTTAATATTTGGACCACGACTTATTCATTTTTCTCCAATCATTATTTTGGACTTTGATATACAACGATCCGCCTCCTTTTAGGACATGGATCTATTTATCCTCATACCTTATTAGGGCCTTTTTAGATAGACTTCTCCATGATCTTTTGGGGAGTTTTTACTTTTCGTCATGTGTCTCGATCCTTCATATTGATTTTCGATAAATGATTCTTCACATCACTTTTGGATCTTTAGCAACAAAATGTAGCCCTCATGCCTTGTTAGGGCCTTTTCGGACTCGCCAATCTTCGCATCCCGCTTCAATAAGTTATGCCTTGGCTATGAACTCTAATTAATACCGAGCAAATTTTAAACGATCTTGGGCTAGAAGCTAAGTAACTTTTCAAATCGTACAACCTTATTTATTGCAGATAAATTTATTAGCAAGCGATGGGAGAAAAAGCTCATAATTAACTCACATAAATTCATGAAAGAATACCGAACTTATAATTTACTCTATCATCTCTCGTTCTCCACAATTTAATGTCTCAAGGAATGAGACTCGTGTATGCTTAGCCAATTAAATCAAAGTTTTGGGTTTTCGAGTCATATATAGGATCTTGCAAATTCTTAGACTTTTTCAAGCTTAGAAATCGCATTTTAAAGTTCCCTTGATAAACGACTCTCTAGGATCAATTATAGGAACTTGCGAAAAGTTCTCGTTCTTAACACGTGAGAGTTAAGACTTTCGCGTTTTAAAGTTCCCTATATAAAAGCCTAGCAAAACTTGACTTAAACACGTTAAGGATACTAGCTAGAGTAAACTTAGATAAGTAAACTCGGGTTGAGTCAAAATATTCACGACTTTGAAAAATTAAAACCACTTTATTAAAAAATTATTCTAGCAAAGAAAGAAAGTAAATAACGATAACAAAGGAAAACTACAAGGCCAAAATAGATTAAAAATTTTGAAAAATGTCGAAAAATCAAATTTTCCGGTTAAAATGAGGGCAAATTCATGGAAAAGACCACTTACTTCGATAGAAGTCCCCCCTACACTTGATATAAACATTGTACTCAATGTTTAAGCATGTGGGAGTAAACTCCCCTACACTTATGACATTGTGCAGTTTGTTTAAATCTTGCTAAGAAAAGGACAACTAAAGTGATTTCAATGTGAACATATAAGATATGAAATATTGAATCACGACAGTTTAGGATAAAACCAGGAAGACGGGTACACGGAATCACGGGTCGTCAAAAGTCACCGAGAATGGAACTTTGAAGCTTAAATCCCTGTGTAGAAGAAGAAACAAGACAAGAAACACATACGGGGCTCCCCCTATACTTATTATGGAAATGGTAAAGGATAGATCAACGGGTTGCCTTCCGAGAAGCGCTTGTTTTTGTTAACCGAGTCACGAGCCTGACTCGACCCAGAAGTTAATTCAAGGGAAACGTGGTGAGGGATGGAATCATCTCCTGAGAGATGTCCTCACCAAAGTACAACTTCACGCTCTGGCCATTCACCTTAAAATTGGGCCCATTTGGCTGAGAAAGCTCAATGGTGCCATATGGGAAGACTTTGGCGACGGTGAATGGACCAGACCAGCGGCTCTTCAGCTTTCCCGAGAAGATCTTAAACCGACAGTTAAAGAGTAAAACTTGATCACCAACGTGGAACTCTCGGTTCTTAATCCTTGAATCATGGATGATCTTGGTCTTCCCCTTATAGATCAGTGAATTCTCATAAGCTTCATTCCTTAGTTCATTGAGCTCGTTGAGTTGAATCTTCCGAAGATCACCGGCTTTGTTGATGTCGAAGTTAGCCCACTTCAAGGCCCAGTATGCCTTATGTTCCAGCTTGATAGGGAGGTGGCATGCCTTCCCGTACACAAGAAGATAAGCGGTAAGGAAAGCCCACAAAGCATCATCTAACTTATCGGCCCACGAGGCACGATGCTCTACCACAGTACGCTCCAGAATTCGCTTCAATCCACGGTTAGATATCTCGGCTTGACCATTGGTTTGAGGATGATAAGCGGTGGAAAGACGATGATTAACACCATACTTAGCCATGACTCGAGCAAATTGATCATTGCAAAAATGAGTCCCGCGGTCACTGATGATAGCACGAGGAACACCGAATCGAGCAAAAAACTACTTCAAAAAGTTCACAACCACCCTCGCATCGTTTATAGGGAGAGCCTTAGCTTCAAACCATTTGGAAACGTAGTCAACGGCTACGAGGATGTACTTGTTCCCTTTAGATGATGGAAATGGCCCCATAAAGTCGATACCCCATACATCAAAGATTTCACATTCTTGTATGAAATATTGAGGCATCTCATCTTTATGTGTGATCTTGCCTTGTCTTTGGCAAGCGTCACAATGTTTAACCATTTCATGAGCGTCATGATAAATGGTGGGCCAATAGAATCCAGAGTCGAATACTTTCTTCGCGGTGTAATTGGGACCAAAGTGACCACCAGTGGGTCCTTTATGGCAAGCGTCAAGGATTTGTACCGCTGCCGGCCCATCAACACATCGACGAATGACAAGATCCGCGCACTGCTTGAAGAGGTAAGGGTCGTCCCAGAAATAGTGTTCAATGTCTTTAAAGAACTTTTTCTTTAGTTGGGACGTTAACCCTTCCTTGAGAATTCCACCCGCTAAGTAGTTTGCAATGTCCGCAAACCACGGGGTGTCATCAAGATTAAAATTGATAGACATTAAGGTCTCAAGGGGAAAAGAGTCATTGATCTCTTGGTTCAGATGATCCCCTTGATAAGGATCCTCAAGTCTACTTAGATGATCCGCGGCTAGGTTTTCGGCTCCCTTCTTATCACGAATTTCAATGTTCAATTCTTGAAGGAGAAAAACCCAACGAAGAAGTCTTGGCTTAGAATCTTGCTTAGTTAACAAGTACTTTAACGCTGAATGGTCGGTATAGACAATTGTGGTGGAAAGGACAAGATAGGGGCGGAACTTCTCAAAAGCATACACTACAACTAAAAGCTCTTTTTCGGTAGTGGTATAATGCAATTGAGCCCCCGTCGTTGTCTTTCTAGCATAATGGATTGGTTGGAAGTGTTTGTTCACTCTTTGGCCCATAACCGCTCCAATAGCAAAGTCGCTAGCATCACACATCAATTCAAAAGGTAGCTCCCAATTAGGGGTAACCAAGACCGATGCCTTAGTTAGCTTGTCCTTAAGAAGATTGAAGGATTCAAGACACTCTTTAGAAAAGATAAAAGGAGTATATGTTTCCAAGAGGTGGGTCATCGGGCGAGCGATTTTAGAAAAATCTTGAATGAATCAACGATAGAAGCCCGCATGACCAAGGAAGCTTTTCACACCCTTCACGGTTGAAGGTGGAGGTAATTTGGCTATGACATCCACTTTAGCACGGTCCACATCAAGACCGGCTTTTGAGATTTTATGTCTAAGCACAATGCCTTCTTTTACCATGAAATGGCATTTTTCCCAATTTAGAACAAGGCGAGTGTCTTCACACCGCTTAAGCATGCGTTCCAAATTGGCAAGGCAATGAGAGAAAGAATCACCATAAACCGAGAAATCATCCATGAAGACTTCCATAGTTTCTTCAACCATGTCATGGAAGATAGCCATCATACACCTTTGGAATGTCCCAGGAGCATTGCATAAGCCGAAAGGCATTCTTTTATAAGCAAATGTTCCATAAGGACAAGTGAATGTGGTTTTCTCTTGGTCTTTAGGATCGATGGGAATTTGAAAATACTTGGAGAAACCATCTAAGAAGTAGTAATAGTCATTACCCGCTAGACGTTCAAGCATTTGGTCCATGAAAGGAAGGGGAAAATGATCCTTTCTCATAGCATCATTGAGTTTGCGATAGTCAATACAAACTCTCCACCCTGTTATGAGACGAGTAGGAATCAACTCGTTGTTTTCATTGGGCATAACGGTGATTCCGTCTTTCTTAGGCACACAATGGACGGGACTAACCCATGGTGAATCCGAGATAGGGTAGATCATTCCCGCATCAAGAAGTTTGATAACCTCTTTTTTTATAACGTCATGGATCTTGGGATTCACCCTTCTTTGGATTTGAATAGTGGGTTTAAAGTCGTCCTCCATGAGAATTTTATGTGTGCAAAAGTGAGGATCAATTCCACGAATATCAGAGATTTTCCAAGCAATCGCTTTCTTATGATTCTTTAGCACGGCGTTAAGTCGGGATTTTTCTTCTTCTTTCAAGTCCTTCGCGATGATGACAAGTGATTTGTTGTTTTCATCAAGGAACACATACTCAAGATGAGACGGTAGATCCTTAAGCTCTAAATCCGGAGGATTTTCGATGGACGGCGTTTTCAAATTCGGATCATCGGTAAAGATATCCTTAGGAGATGGTGATGAAATATGGTCCTCATTGAGAAGTTTCTCAATGGTACGAATGTCTTCATCCCAATTGGAGGGAGAATCGTCATATTGCAAATCCACATCTCCCAAAGTTGCTTCAGATTCTTTCAAGATGAAATCACTTTTTCCAAATGGAGTTAGTGAGGGAGCAATAGAGGCAACGGTCTCAAAAATGGGTAGAGAAGAAGAACCACTTTTACAAGCGTCTTTGAAATGTTCTTCACAAGCCTCATCAAGAACGTCAATGATAACACTCTCGTTGTCAACAGGCTGCTTAGAAAGTTTACCCATGCTGAAGACGATTTTATCGTCACCAACTCTCATGATTAATTCGCCCACGGCTACATCAATAAGAGTGCGACCGGTCCTCTGGAATGGACGTCCAACGATTAATGGAACACGGGGGTCCATCTCATAGTCAGCGACAACAAAATTCGCCGGAAAGGTGAATTTGTCGACGCTGACGAAGACATCTTCGGCTATCCCCATTGGATAAGCAACCGTACGGTTAGCTAATTCCAAAGTCATTTGGGTGGGGACTAGATCGGGTAGAGATAATTGTTTCCAAACACTTAATGGCATTAAGTTTATACTAGCACCTAGATCGGCTAGGGCCATACAGATCTCTACCCCGGGGAAGTTACAAGGAATCAAGAAACGACCCAGATCACCAAGTTTTGTTGGTAATTTCCTTAAGAGGACTGCAGATCAATTCTCATTAAGTTGTGTCTAAGAGATATCAAGGAGTTTCTCCTTATCACTGAGAAGATCTTTAAACATTTTAGCATATTTCGGCATGTGAGCGTGATACACGCGTTTTAGTATGGTTCAAGATTACGTTCTCGGTATCTCCTCGAATTGATAACGGTTCTAAGTGGAATGATTTGTTCTTGGTTAATAAAAAGGTGTTGGTTTGTTTATCTATTTAGAACTAATAGCAAATAAATGTAAGTGGCGTTGAGTAAATTATAAGCTTTGAAAGATTAAACTAAATTGACGAGTTAAAAACAACAGCTTGAAAACGTAAAGAAAAGATTAGAAAAATACTTTGAAAACTCAATTAAATTAAAACTTAAAACTTTATAAAACTTTAAAACTTAGTGCATCGGAATATAAGAAATGCAAGGTTGTCGGAATGTCAAAATCATAACCATCGGAATACAATCATAACCATCGGAATACAATTAAAATGATCCATCGGAATATTTCGGGTTAAGGTCCATCGGAATGTCAGATACACTTCTATCGGAATATGGTTTATCGCAAAGTGCATCTGTCAGAATATTTCAGATCGGAATGATGTAAACTAAAAATAGGCAGAGTTTCGACTTAAAAAAAGACCTTAGTCCCGTCGGAATGTGCGATCGCAATAAGCGATCGCAATCCAGATCGGAAAAAGGGAAGATGTCACCCGATGCAAAGTAAAACCCTCTTGGGTTATTGCGATCTAACACTCAACCGTCGGAATATACAAAACCCCAATGTTGCGATGAAATGAAATGCCAATCCGAAAATGGTGAAAAGCTAAACCTTCAATAAGCACATACAATAAGCTATTTTAACCGGGACTTAAACACTTCAAAAAGATTAAATTTGACAACTTTTGAAAACGTAAATCATGAACTTTATGAAAGGAACTTTTGAATGACTAAAACCTTGATGAAATCCGAAAACAATAAGCTTAAACAAGAAATAAGCCAATAAGCATAGAGGGCCTATAGCTTATACGTGTGAGAGCTTAAAAATGAACAAGAAAGATTAACTTTTAATCACGAACAAATCTAATTATCCAAACCGAATGAAATGAAGTAATCGGATCAAGGCTTAAAGCAAACTAAGAAATGTAGAAGGAGAATAAAAAGCTAAACTTGAGTTAGATTAATGAAATCCAAAGTACAAAAATTAAAGAAAGCTTAAATTTAAGATATGAAAACAAAGAAAAATTTAGTGAGAGAAAGTTGGGAACTTTCTCTCTCTAAAACTAGAAAATGAAAAACTTGAAAAACTAAGACTAACTCGCTCCAAATTTTGAAATAAAGTCCTATTTATAGGCATGTGATGGTGGGCTTGTGAATGGGCTTTGGTTTGGGCTTCTTTTCTTCTTTAGTCTTCACGTTTCCTTAAATAAATGTTTCCGACTTTGGATTTTTAGAAGTGTCGGTGAATAATTCCAACTCGTCTTATAATCTTTTGTTGAATAGACTCGAGTTCTTCGACATATAAGAATCTTCCATCTTTGGCTCTATTCTTCGATAAATCTTTAAATAGGCACAATGACTTCAAATCTTTTGCATCTCTTGGACAATAGACTTCGTCTTGAGTCTTTTCTTCGATAAAACCCGTGCAATCCCATGTTTTCTTCACTATTCACCCGGTTGACTCTGAAAACACAATAAACACAAAAACCACGCATAATTCCAAACAAATGATATTAAATATGTGTTTTGGTCTTGTTTTAGCCAGAAATAAGTGGTAAAAGGATGGGTGTTTTCACACCTATCAGCGCGAGAGCCTCAGCAAAGGAGATATTGAAATTCAGTTGTTTAAACATTTTAAGAAAGTTAGAAACCTGAATATCATCCTTGTTCTTCAATTTCTCTTTCCTCAACCTCGAAGGATAAGGTAT
The DNA here is from genome assembly GCA_025667525.1 of Glebionis coronaria. NCBI lineage: Eukaryota > Viridiplantae > Streptophyta > Magnoliopsida > Asterales > Asteraceae > Glebionis > Glebionis coronaria. Next base: position 192,567 of record JANFOE010000509.1, on the reverse strand, counting down.
ATTGGGTTGAGATGAAGGCTTTGGAATGGAATTCTCATTCACATCCTTGGGTGGTGGAGGGGTGGAAGTAGAAGGTGGAGGAATTGGAGAAGTAGAAGTTGGAGGAATTGGAGAAGTAGACTCATTTTCCATTATCACAATCACCATTGTAGGTGTAGGAAGCTCGGGTTCCTGTAAACCTTTTCCACTTCGAGTGGTGATTGCTTTCATATCCCCTCTTGGATTAGCAACGGTGTTACTCGGAAGAGAACCCGAACCAGAGGCTTGATTACTTGGGAAGAAACTAGCCATCATGTTCCTTAAGTCATTTGTTTGACTGGCCAAAGAGTTTCGCATATCGGCTCGAAGATCATTCCCTTGTTTCACCATATCTGCTTTCATGTTGGCCATTTCCCGCTGAAGATTCTGCACTATCGCATAATTAGTCCTCATGTAAGTTTCAACCTCGTGATTAAATACGGTGGGTTGGTTGGGAGGAGGAGCATGGTAGGCAGGTGGTTGATAATCGGGTTGTTGGTAAACTTGGTTGTTTCTTTGAGGTGGATATGGGGTTCTTTGGGTTTGATATTGATTTGGAGCACGAGGTTGGTTTTGATTGTTGCGATTGAGGTTGTTTGGATTTTGTGGGGGAAAACTAGGTGGTGAAAGAAAGTTGTTTGAGCGATAGCTGAGCAAATTGCGGTCACCTTGAGGACGTGCTTGATAGCCTCCTGTAGAAAAGATCGTTGGCGGCATACACATTTTCCGAATTGTCGTGAGTCGAAGGAAAATCGGTGTATGAGTGAGATCCCCTGCATATTTCACATGATTGACTCAAAGCGTTAGCTTGGGCAGTGATTTGTTTGGCATTGTTGGCGGTTTGTATAGCAAGCGATTCCACAAGCGAAGTAAGCTTATCAATTCTCTTATCGGCGTCACTAGTACTAGCACTAGCCACATTACTCCGAACACTCTTGGTTTGCACTCTAGACTTGTTCTCAATAATATCCCAAGCGGCATTAGAAGACTTAACCAAAATATTACCCCCCGAGGCACTATTTAGTGAATCTTGGTCATTCATGCTTAAACCATTGTAAAAAGTATTGATTTGATGTACTTTTGTTAAACCATGTTGTGGACACTTTCTTAAAAGTTCCTTAAAACAGTCCCAAGATTCACTAAATGTCTCACCGTACTTTTGTTCAAATTTAATGATTTCATTCCGCAAAGCGGTAGTACGTGAGGGTGGGAAAAATTAGTTAATGAACTTGGTCTCTAAATTCGTCCACGTAAGAATACTTTTTGGCGGTTCCTTATCAAGCCAATTCTAGGCTTGTCCCTCTAAGGAGAAAGGAAAAAAGTTGCAAGCAAATCACTTCTTGTGATACCCCATTGTACTTAACCGTATTGGTGAGCTGAAGAAACCTTTTTATATGGTCATGAGGATCATCAACTGAACGCCCCAAGAATGGTTGAGCAGATACTTCGGTGACAATAGGTGGAGTAATGACTTCGGCTTGAGCTACTTTCTTTTTACGAGCACGAGTACGCATGCCCACCTACAAAAGAAAAAGAAAAATAGACAAGAAATATTTTTGGTTTTTATATTTTTTTCTAACTTTTTTTATATTTTTTAAAATTTTATGTTTTTTTAGGATTTTTGAAAATTTTTAAGCAAGAAAAATAGCGTTCAAAAGTGAACGGATCCCAAAATCCAACGCGTCTCTCACTTAAAACTGTTAATCTTAACGAAAAGAGCCGGCAGCGGCGCCATTTAATACAAGGTTTTAGCAAGTATAAAAGTTATCGTCCGATCTTTTCGAATTGATTACCGTTAATTAGTGCGACTCAGTCGTTCTTGGTGGAAAATAATTTGGGTTGGTAGATTATCTATTTTTAACTAAAAGTAAATAAGTGTCGTTGAGTAGAATTAAAGCTTTTAAAAATTAAACTAAAAGTTATTTTAGAAAAACTCTTAAAACTTAAAACTTTGTAAAACTTAAACTTAAACTATCGAAATAATAAGTCGATTCTGTCGGAATGTATAAAAACAAAACCATCGGAATATTAGTGACAAGGCTATCGGAATGATCCAGATCGGAATAATAGTATCGGAATAATAAACACACTTCTGTCACAATACACTACTATCGGAATGTTCAGATCGGAATCCAAGGATCAATTCTGTCGGAATGTTAAACTATCGGAAAGTGGCAAACTGAAATTGGGCACCGTTTCGTCTTTAAGTAGCCTTAATACCCGTCGGATATGCGATTGCAATGAGCGATCACAATCCCAATCGGAATAAGGGGGAAAAATCTCTAGATCGCAAAGTAGAACCCTAAGGTTATTGCGATCGAAACAAGCTGTCTGAAAGTGGCCGTCGGAATGCGTAAACCTCAATATTGCGATGGAACACAAACAATCCGAAAATGGAGATATAAGTCAAAACTTCAATAAGCTATTCCAATAAGCACACTTAACCGAATCTCAAACAACTCAATAAGATTAAATTTGACAACTTTTGAAATATGAAATTCGTAAACTTTATAAAAGAAACTTTAAAAAGGTTAAACTTTTTGAGAAAACTAAGAGCAAAAAGCTAAACACTAAATAAGCCAATAAGCATGAATATCTTAAAGCTTAATCCGTGTAAGACTTAGAAAAGCATAAAAAGATGAACCTTTTAATCACGAAATCATCAAGATCAAACCGTATGAAATAATATTTTCGGATCAAAAATTAAAGTAAAATCAAGAAAGGAAGAAAAAGATTGAAACTTAAAAGCTTAAACTTGAACTTTTGATTAATAAAACTCAAATACAAAGATTAAAATAAAACTTAAACTTTAAAGAAAAGATGATGTTTAGTGAGAGAAAGTAAAACACTTTCTCTCTCTAAAATGAGAACTAAAGAAAGGAAAATAACTAGCTAAAAAAACTAACACCCTCCTAATGTGTCATTAGGAGGGTATATATAGGGAGTGGGGAGTGCATGTGTGCTTCCTTCTTTCTTTCTTTTCGTCTCGACTCGATTTAATTTGTCTTTCTCGACATCGTCTCGGGATTTGTCGATATAAATTGAACTCGTCTTATAATCTTCTTCTATAATTAGACTTGAGTTCTTTGACTTCATTAAACTTCCGTCTTTAGACTTTTTCTTCGATAAATCTTCAGAATAGGCCTTGGACTTCCGTTCTTTTTGCACTCTTGATCTTTTGACTTCGTCTTTTCTCGTTTTCTTCGATAAAAGCCCGTGAAAGCCCGTGTTTTCTTCCTTTTTCATCTTTTGGTCCTAAAACACAATAAAAACACAAACCACGCATAATTCCGACCTTTACGACATAAAATATATGTTTTGGTCTTGTTATTATTGTAAATAAGTGGTAAAAGGATAAGTTCTTTCACACTTATTACCATATTTAAAATGCGAACAATAGATTCTAAAGCATAATCCCAAAAGGATCATGGTAAAGTTGTAAGATTAAACATAGATCGCACCATATCTAATATTGTACGATTTCTCCTTTCAGATACACCATTTTGTTGTGCAGTATAGGGAGAAGTAAGATGTTGAACAATTCCATTCTCACTTAGATTATCTATAAACTCTTGACATAAATATTCACCACCTCTATCAGAACGAAGAGCTTTAATCTTTTTTCCTAGTTGTAATTCTACTTCTACTTTAAACACTTTGAATGATTAAAATACCTCATGTTTATGATTAAGTAAATAAACATAACAATAACGGCTATAATCATCCATAAATTTTAAGAACTAGTTAGCACCTTTCCTTGACAAATGTCTAAGTGGTCCACACACATCAGTGTGTATTAAACCAAGTAGATTAGTAGCCCTTTCAATATTACTATTAAAAGGTTTCTTGTTCATCTTTCCATAGACAAGACTCACATTTGTCAAATGATTCATCATTGATATTTTCCAAAAGACCTTCACGTTGAAGCTTTTGTATACGAGTCTTCCCAATATGGGCAAGTCTACAACGCCGAAGATAAGAAGAGTTATTGTCAAACTTTCTCTTCGTATTCATGCTAAATACATAATTATTATTATACTTGGATTCATTTTCATGCATGTCTATTTCAAACACACCATTCACATAAATTGCATTAAAATAGAAAATACCATCTTTCCAAAAAGAAATTCCATTATAGTCAATAGTGTGCACGAATCCATTATTCAACAAAAAAGAAAAGGAAATAACACCCCTAACAATTGTAGGTGCATAATGACAATCCTTTAAAATCAGTACTAAACCCAAAGCTAAAACTAAATTAAATGTTCATATAGCTTTAACCGATGCTTGTGCGCCATTGGCCACTTGCAGAAAATGTTCCCCATAGGATAGCTTCGTTTCAAGATTAAATCCCTGCAGCGTATTAGAAATTTTAATACCGTATCCCGTATCATATACCTAGGAATTTAATTTGTATGTCAAATTAAATAATTCGATGATTATTAAATTACCTGAAGCTGCATCACTCTGCTCAGACTTCTTATTTTTTTCTCGCAACTCTTCGAGGTAAAGAGGACAATTCCTCTTCAGTGACCACTTGCTTTGCAATGGTGACAAGTCTCATCCTTATCAGATTGATTCTTCTTGACAAAGTTCTGTTTAGATTTCGAATAAGTCGCAACTTGCTAGCCCTTATCACCCTTTTCCCTTGTCTTTCTTCTTGTTCGCTTACGGTTTTGGCTTACTTACTCTACCTTGTCCTTTAACCCCTTTTCATAGTCAACGAGCATTGCATGAAAACCATCAACTATCTTCCCCGTACAGTGCATATTATAGTTTCAAACAAAATCATTGAAGTCCTTGTTAAGGGACCTATTGATCTAGTTGATAGCCATATTATGATCATAGGATTTTCATAGTTCAATAAGCTTTTCCATATAACCCCTCATCTCCATGTAATGGGCACTAACAGACTTTCCAGGACTTTGCTTGCAGCTATGTAAAGCATCTACTAAGTCGTAGATCTCCACAGCTTACGGCTTCTCGAACATAGCATTTAGTTCATCAAGCATACACTTAGGCGAAAATAACTCATACTTCTTTTGAAGCGGAGGGGATATTTTCCCTAACATTAAGCAAGCCACCTCCGAGTGCTTCTTAACATTAACAGCGTGTTCAAGGTTTTGCGCTTCAGAAGCTCCTTCAGTAAGATCCTACAGATAGAGTGGTCAAGATATCAATAGTACCCGCTACTCTCAAGACAATTCTTAGTGAGTGGTACCAATCATTGAAGTTTGGGCCAGTAAGTTCAGGACGATCAAAAAACATTTTAAACGCGGAACTTATAGTGTTATTGCCGGGTTGAGTCATTTCTACAAAAAAAAGTTCAAATATTAGTATTTTCGATTATAAAATACTCTCAAGAAAATAAAACTACCCCAGTATATAAACCACAGTATTTTCTTGAATCCTAGAAGTATATTGACATAGACCCATTACATGGGTTGATCTGCTAGTAATGAATGTACTCAATATAGCGACTTGTCGAAAAATTCAATTGACAAACAATTTTCAATTTCTAGATATTTAAGGGATTTACATTTCAAAAAAAAACGTGTTGCAATGTAAACATGTTTCATCCCTTCTGAATGCCTTAAGTTTTCAGATATCACTGAGTAACTTAATTAAGTCGTCTAATCTGAATAACGTAAAACTATCAGACGAATTCTCATTTTATGAAAGTTTTCTCCCCATTACAACATCGTCCAAAAATCTCATTTGATGACGTAGTAACTTCAAGTGTTCATCAATTAGGAGCATTCGACTTAAATTTTTTAAGGGTATAAATTTGATGTCAAAATCAATGTATGAAGAAGCATGCATACAACTCCATAGCATAAGTTTAATAAAACATTTAGTGAACTTATAACGAGACTAAATTTCTACATAAATTATGTTAAGGTATTGGTTTAACCAATCAAAGAATTTACCCACAACTATTCACAACGTACTTATGGCTAAAGCACAAAGAAATAACCTTATTCATTGTGATTCGGATGTGAGTTTGTGGTAAATCCACCTTAAGGTATAATTCAAATAATAATGGTAGGTAATTTCAATTTGACGCACAGGCGAGCCGGGAATTTAGTCAGCGACTAATGGCTTAACACCTCCTTCCTTAACCGGGTACATGAACAACGGTGCGTTATGTTTTTCAAAAGGAGTAGGCCGTTAGATTATTATTTCAATTCACCAATCAACGCAATTCTATGCAATTTAGATCTCAAACAAATCTTAATTTTTAATATGATTTAGTCCATATTTGTTTTTCTTAAAAACAAAGCCTTGTTTACAACAATTCATACAATTTTTAACATAAACAAGGAAAAAAACTAAATTATAAACACATAATAACATTTATATGTGCAATAAATAAATCAAATAGCCACATGCAAACGATTTATTCAATAACCTTTAAATCTAGGTTTTTATATTCATATAAAAGTCTTCCCTAATTCAAGATTTATTGAATCAAATAAAGCAAGTAGCACATAAAATCATATAAACATACGATTTTACGATACATGAAAACATGTACGTTCCTCATGGATCCACCCTCAAATCTTAACACTTAAATCTCTTCGGATCGTAACCTTTAATTTACATGACATAACAATTAATCATGTAATTTAATCTAAAATTATCCAACATGTAATTTAGGGTTTCAAAAACAATTCTTTTTTAAATATAAAATTCGGCCAAAACCTTAATTTTGAAAAACAAAACCCTAATTTTTAAGAAAACCTAAAAAACATGTAGTTTTAACTCAAAACAATTATTAGTTAAAAAACTTTAGATTTTCGATAATTATAACATGTTAAAACGACTCTAATACCAATGTAGGTTTATATAGTTCATAACAGTTACACAAAACCCTGAACGAGATCAAAGCACACATAGCGGAAGCGATATAACAAGATCATAATAATAACACAGTTATAATTAATCGAATTAGGGTTACATACCTTTATGCTAAATCAAATCCACAAGATAAAGAACGGATCACCAATTCGGGTTAATAACGTACTCTACCAAGATATAGTCTAAAGTAAGACGATATTACGTTCTTGTACACACATAATACAACGAGCTAATTGTGATTCTAGCACGTGAAACCGAGCTTCTACGCTAGAGGAAAATCTACCCAACAACCCAATAGAGGGGTTAGGACTAGATTATAAGGAAAATCGATAGAACAAGAAAACCAACCAAACCCCTTTATGGGTTTCACCTTGCGATCGACTAGAGAAATAAAGAGGAGAGATTGTGTGTTGAATTATCAGGGTTGGGGGTTGTATATATCACTACTATAAATAATCTCATAAAAACTAGTCACAATGACCCATGAAAAGTGGTTTTGGAACCAGTCTCCAAAGGGGGGTATCTCTATCATCGAAACATATAGAAACTGGTTATTAAACCAGTCTCTATTAAAAGTATCGACAGTGGTTTTCCCCCTAAAAAACAGTATCGATATTAAATAAAAACACATTTTTTATTGGAAATGAACACTGGTTCTCCCGAAACCTGTCTTTATAGAAATATCCAATATGTATTTATATAGAGTAAAAGACATCTTTTTATCTCAAAACCTGTCTCTTTTCTAATCTCTTTTATAAAAACAAATTTGGAATTATTAATAAATTCTAAAATCTACAAATTTGACCCACAAAATAAAGAAATATAAATATAAATATATATATATATATATATATATATATATATATATATATATATACTAGTGGCAAAACCCGTCCGATGGACGGGTATGACTTCTAATTCCCGTTTAGCTTATTTTTATCAGGTAAAATGTTTGTTTGTAATGTCCGATTGACGGGTATTAATTGTTTTCATTTTTTGTTTAGTAAAGTATTGGTGTTTAAAATCGTATATTCCAAAACAAATTTTATACATTGTATGGCTTTTGAAGTAAGAGTATAGAATCTGTATTAACTGTTTTAAAAATTATACACGACGAAACAACAAAAGACTTGTACATTTAGTAGTTTAAAAATTAAAAGTTATTATTTTATAAACCTTGTTTTATTTTTTTAAAAGTTTTTTAAAAGACTTGTACATAAGATGTAATTATAAATTATAAATATTTGATAATGTATATTAATTTAAAAAATAGTCGGGTCATTTGGGTCTAAAATCGTATTTGGGCCAATTTGGGTTGATCTGAGTTCTAATTAGGCTCGGGTTTATATTTTTTGTCTTTGAGCCGACTTGACCCGAATCCGACCAACCCAACTTGACCCGACTCGAATAACACATTTTTCATTGAATTATTACTTAAATAAGCCAATTTTCATTCTTTTTCCTTATAGTAGGGTAGACCTGAACCCGAGTTGACCCGACCCGAATTAACCCGAACCGAGTGACTCGAGTTTTAATTAGACTCGGGTTCAAGTATAAATTTTTTGGGTTTTGATCCGACCCGAATTGACCCGAACCCGGTTGATCCGATCTGATCTCCACCCCAAATATAAGTGAGAAAATAGTGGTAAAATTGTTACGTGATTTGGTGAATGGACATTTTGTAAATAGAGATTTTATTAAATTAAAAGTTGAACATTCACGAACCTCTCTTCTCACTTAACCCATAAAAAAATATTATCCCCTTCACATTTCTTAACCCTTTCCCAACGTGTTCCTTTCATTATCTCATTGTCATCTTCCCTTTATTTCCTATTGTTCCTGACTAATTTGTTCATCTTCCCTTCCCTTTCGACAGATGATTTCCCATTTTCAGTTATTGGTATATTTCTTACTCACCATTGATTCATACCTTTTTACCTTTTTATATGGGTATCTTTAGTTTATAGAAAACTTCAACATTTGTTCATTAATTTTAAGTATAGATCTCATCCGAGCATCTCAAACTCTTTCTAACAACGATTCCTTTATGTTTTTAAAAAGAAATGAATGTTTGTTAATGAAAAAAGATGTTTGTGTTGACAAAGAAATGGATTTTTGGTTTACAAAATAACAGTGTTATGTTTAGACCCACGTTATGTCTAGTTTACAAATTGTTGTTATAGATCTTTTTTGAAGCAGCTATGAGATAGTTTTTGCTGCATTTTTTTGTTTTTATGGTTTGGTGGAAGAAGACTACCAAAATGGTGGATCTAGGGTGACCAGTGTCATGTGTAAAGAAGGGTAGATATGTCAATTTCTTATTATATAGCATCATATGTTGCCTAACATATTAGCAAACCAAACACATAAGTGGATTGTAAAATAAAGTCTTTACAAGTGGTAGCCATATAAAATACTACATGGTTTCTATGTCATGTATATTAAACTTGCGAACCAAACGGACCCATAGAGTATCATCTGTTTTTTAAGGAACACATTTACTTTGTAATTTGTAACTGATTTTCTAAGTTTAGGTTTGTTTGTTTAGCTTCATTGATGGATCAAGTAAATTGAGTGGTAGTGAAACTTGTCATTATGTCTAATGGTTTAATGGGCAAAACACTGCAATAGATTTGATGAATGTTCTTTGGCCATTTTTGTCATTTGTTTAGGTTTGTGTAATGATGGCCTTTTGTAGCTTGTGGGTATGAAGAAAGTACTCAAATAGTTTCCTGGGTAGTTTTTCTTCTTTCAAGAGTATCTATGTTTTCATATTTAAAGTAGTTTTTTGTATCTCATGGTCTATAGGAAAAAGATTGTAGATTACTGTATAATGTTGGATAGATGGTGTGGCCTACTTACAACCAATCTAAAAAGTGGTCCATTATAACCTGGACATCTTTCACGCCTTCATTTTCTATCAGAAGCATTAATTCCTTTCTTTTTGACTTGTGTAATTGTTCAGGTAGCATAGCTAAATAAGAGACTGGAGCAAGCTGAGGTATGTAACTTCTGTGATTCTTATATTTTAACACCCTTTATTTCATATTTGTTTCTGATATTTTAACGCTGTTAATTTGACCAGGTAATGAAAGCATTAGTAGGCTAAAAAATAAGAAGGTTCAAGCAGATGGTGATAATGGAAAGAAGCAAAAGGACAGACCATATTATGTTTATTTCAAGAATCAAAAGTACAATGTTGTTGGTACGTTATGTGGTTTTTTCTGGGCATTTGATTATGTTGTTAATTATCTTGGCTATAGATTTAAACGTTTCCGAGCTAAAACACCTTTATCAGCAATGAGACCATCACCTGAAATATAAGTTTTACTTGCAAGTAATCAAATTTTTGCACGAATGACATAGATCTGTTTATTTTTCATTACACACAAGCGGTAAACGATCTTACTATTTTCTTTTTTGTTTTTAAAACATGTATTGATGGTGACTGATTGTACCGGGGCTGTCCTCTCGATGAAGAGAAGTCTTACTTTGTAAGTTGTATCAGAAATTCTCGGTGTTGTATTTAGGTTTGTATTTTTTTTGCTTTTTTTAATATGTATTCTATGATATTATATGTTGTGTCTCGAATCATTTTTTGTTCTTATTTGTCAGCTTTTATCTAAAGCTAAGTTCGAATCAACTCAAGCACCGAATGAGTTAGTTTGCATAGTATACAGATTAAAAAACACTATAGAATGGGGAATATGTTTTTTAAAGACAATTAATTGTTTAAAAAATTCGAGCTTTTAGGGTAGGGCCTTAAACCGTTCTTTGTGTTCTTATGTAATAGGGTTTTTTTTCTCCAAGCACAACATCAGCAAAAACACATGAAAAAAAATCACGAAAACTATAATTGACTCTTGGCATTCTTTTCATATAAAATGAAATAATTTTTTATGGGCTATATAACGTATTATTAGTAGGACGTAGTTAGTTTTTGTTCATGACAAGAACGCATAACCTTGTGATCTCGAATGAGTTACTGGAGTAGTTGAACCATGATGATTGAATATGTTTATCGAGTGTATGCACCATGATTTGGGCATCTCATCTTATTTGGTTATTACTAAAACGATAAAATAGAAGTAGGACATTATGTAGCTGTTTGAATCAAGTCTTTGATTCAACATATAAAAATGAGGAATGCTTTTTGATCTTAAACTTACTGAACTAAGATGATGTGATGGTCTCATTTTGAGATTTCCTGTACTGATGTGTTTTGAATATATTGTTTTTCTGTAGGGAGTGAGGAATCTGATAACGAAGATTATTTCCAAGCTCAAGATGATGATTAGTAGAAGTTTTGAGACTTTGTTCGATTAAAGGTAAGCCGTGTTAACTGCCTCTAATTCCATATTTGTGGGCCCAATAATCAATGGTAGAAAAAGCAAACAAAATTTCAGTGATTTTATACAAAAGAAACTATGCAATGGTTATTTGTAAAAAAACAATATGTGGGTCTTACGTTATTCACGTCTGCTAAAACTTATCCACATCAAGATCTGATGCAATATGCTTCGGATCTGGGTGCTTTTGAAGTGTGGTTTAATTAATTTTTTTAGGGGTGTAAGTTCTTGAGTCCGACGTTAGACTCGGGTTCAGAGCATATAATTTTGGACAACATTAAACTCGTTTGACATGTTTCCTTTATGGCTAAACCCTTTTTCTTAATCAGATGTGAATGATTATGAGCCACTTTATCGTTTTTCTTATATACTGTGTGTTATTTGTGGGCATGTATAGAATCACTTTGTGGCTGCAATTCAAAATAAATGAACCCATGCAGATGCCTTGAAAATACATGCACCTGTAACTGCAACTGAATCAAAACAGAAATCGCAAATGAAATTAATAGACCACAATATTAATTATTAAGAGGCAAACAGTGGCTACGACCATAGCCATTACATAGATAGCAAATCTGGAAAAAATTGAAAGCATTTCTGCTGATATGGCCAGAACTTTCACCCACCTATTGTAATACTAAACAGGAACAATAAAAGACTATGGTTACCAAAATAGACAACTTAAAAGGGTAGATAGTTTTTTTATGATAAGTAAACCAATACAAAGTCACCGAGATCATTAATATATGAATTATAAGTCTGTGTGAAAGAAGTACGTACTCTAAGTCTGGAATGAAGGGAATTGTTTAAAGAGTAATCATCCAAATGTCTATAATCAGATACTCGTTGAATTGAAGTCGCACCAGAAATGGTTTTGCTTCTTTCTTTTTCTTTAAATCCTTTTCTTGATGCTCAAGACGATAGAATGGATCGGCTAGCTTACTTTTCTATACAAAAACATATATTTCAGTAACAACAGGTTGATTTTTAATTATCATTTCATATTTGGAAAATACACAAATGGTTAACTAACACCAACACTATAAAAACACAAAACTCCAACAGGCGATTTAAGAAACCCATCAAGCAGCTTGCTATCCACATCACTCGCAACACTGTTATTGAAGCTGCCTGCATCATTTTTGCACATTTCATGCTTTTGTAGTAAAGTTGTTTTATCCTTTGGAATTGATTCAGCGTTTGAAAGGGTTTTGGATATGAATCTGCTTGTTTTAGTAAATTCGATTTGTTATCTGGATTTAGTCTGCTGCTTTTTATTTTTATAGGGTCAATTTACCACTGTTTTGTATGCATTATATTAGATTTTGTAGGATATGACTTGCTGATTTTAAAATGACTCTATGCTTGGTGGATTGCTGATTATTGATGCATCGTTGCTTTGTTCTAGTTAAGTTGTTTTATCCTTTGGAATTGATTCAGCGTTTGAAAGGGTTTTGGATATGAATCTGCTTGTTTTAGTAAATTCGATTTGTTATCTGGATTTAGTCTGCTGGTTATTATTTTTATAGGGTCAATTTACCACTATTTTGTATGCATTATATTAGATTTTGTAGGATATGAGTGTTGGTTAACTAATTTGGTTTTAACTACTGATATTGGTTTTGATTGTTGTCAACTGTATTTGCTTTGAAATATGATGCTGATAGGAGGGATTACATTCATTATTGCTGCCACTTTTCAACTGTCGAAAATCTTGGTTTTTTTTGTTATGTTTCTGCTTGTAGTTTGTGAGGCTGTAGTATAACTTTCGAGTGTAGTAGTTCACTCTTGCTGAATTGATTTCTGTTCTAGACTGCTTTTGGACTTGCTGTGTTGTCCCATTGGTTTTATCTGATTTACCTGCTCTAAATATAATCCTTTTTATAACTGTATTAGTAGTTTAATGCTTGTTTTCAGTTTTATCTGTTTGGTTAAAAGTTTACTGATCGTTTATATGATTTTTTATCTGTGCTAGTTTTTTTTTCAGTTTTATCTGTGTTAATATTTACTTGCTGATGTTACTGATTGTTTATTGGATTTTTTTTATGTTTACTGATTTAGTTAGGGAAAGGATAGCAATGTTTCAGTTTACTCAATGAATACTTGTTCATCTGTCAGTAGAATTTGTTTAACTTTTTTATGCACTTGATTCTGATTTTGACTGTTACTATATTTGTTTGGTGTTTGGTTTTATTTACGGTGCGAATTTGGCTGAACTCTCGAACTGGGGGTGTTTGGTTTGTAGTTTTAATCAAAATCTAATTCCAAAAAAATAATACTAAAATTTGTCACTTGCAGGTCTCGAACTCGAGACCTGCCCTTCACACACACAGTGCCTCAACCATCTGATAAATGTTGGGGGTGTTTGGTTTCATATATATTAAATGCAAATTCATAATTTTTTCGATAAATAAACAGCACGATTGAATGCTTGATTGTTAACACTATTAAGGGGAGTGTATATGCCAAGTATTTATATTTTAAAATCTAAATGGCAAGGCATAAGTTTTTTCAATAAAGAAACCTCAGGTGTGAATGCTCAATTGTTATTTTGTTTAGCATATTTCTCTCTTTGTTCAATAAGTATTAATGGGAGTATATATGTCATTGTTAAATTTTTTAATAATTATATGTTAAAGGTAGTATTTATGACTTTCAATTGTGATGATACTGATTAATTACTACATAATATTATAAAAATACTTATTAATGATGTATTTTCATTAGTTGTATAAAGTATTATACAATTTATTATTTTATGTCATAAGTATTATTAATATGACATAAGTTTTATGTGTTTATTTTATTATATATTATATATTTTATTAGTAATTAATTTTCAGAATTTTCACCTCAAGTGTGAAAATTCATTTGATATAATATTATGAAAATATTTATTAAGGATGTATTATCATTAGTAGTATAAACTACTATACAATTTATTATTTTACGTCACAAATATTATTGATATGACATAAATTTTTAGTATTTATTTTATTATATTTTTTATATTTTATTAATAATTAATTTTCAGAATTTTCACCTTAAATGTGAAAAATCACAAATTGTGATACTACTGATTGCATTACGTACACTAATGTATAAACCTCAAGGAACTTCCTCCCTACATTAGTGAGTATGCCATCAATGAAACGCCTATGGTCTATCTCAACTCTTTTCAAAAAAGTATTAGTAACTGTGTCACTCTCTTTTTTGTATGTCAACAACAAAGACTGCCAAACTAAAATGAGAAAGCCATAACTAATTATTTTTAAAGTACGTTGAGTTAGAAAAAAGATTAAAAAAATATGACTTTCACCTTTTTTAGTTTAAATTAAAACAGTTGCTACTTTTATGTCATAAAGGGTTGTTTGGTATGCTGTCCAAGTGGGTGTTTGGTTGCTGATTGTTCTGTCAAAAATTTAGGTCAAACTATAAAGTTATTTGAACTGCACATTATGCATACCTCGAGAGCAAAGTAAAGTGTACGTAGGATACAACAACTTTTGAAAAATAAAAAATATAAATAAACCAAAGTTTCGTAGGATACAACAAAGACAAACTTGTTTGTATGGAAAAAATTAAGGAAGTGTAAAATGGCAGTCAATATTGTTGCACTTTGACAGAATAGTCAGTGTTAATCTCTAGACATGTTTAGTGAGTCAGCATCTGATGCGAAACAAAGCTTCTTTGTAGACAACATTAGTTGTTGATTTTGTATATTTTCCGTCTTCATCGCAACAAAGAACTTTCAATCCCTTCCGTGTTTTTACTCTTGATACAGCCACGTAAAGTTGTCCATGTGAGAAAACTGGTCGTTGTAGAAATATGCCTACTTGTGTCAATGTTTGTCCTTGGCTTTTGTTAATAGTCATTGCGAAACAGAGTGCAACCGGGAATTGTCTACGGATTAATTTAAACGGTATCTTAGAGTCAGAAGGGCTCAGGATCATACGTGGGATCGCGCAAATCGTACCAACACTTCCTCCGGATATAATATTAGCTTCGATTATATTTACTCCCATTCTTTGTATTTGAAGCCTCGTTCCGTTGCATAAACCCACTGTTTGGTCTATGTTCCTCATGAGCATAACAGGAGCTCCTATTTTTAATTTCAAAGTATGTTGTGGAATGCCGGCAATTCGAATGCTATTAAGAAAGTCGGCTGTGTACAACGACTCATTAAAGTTTGTGTCGACATCTGCAATACCAACTGAGTCTGAGCTGTCGTATGTTTTTTCCTCTCCTGGTAGAAGTTTCAACATTCGGTCATTTACCATATCCACGAGTGCGTGCGTGGGTGCAAGAATGGCTTTTTCTTGGAAGAATGTTGGGTTATAAAGGTTTGGTATCAAATCAGGGTACGTCTCTTTAATAATTGACCCGATATGATCATCCGAATCAGGGATTAGCATATCTTCTGGAAATTCAACGGTTGATTCTCCATGGTTTTTACCACCTATTGTACCGTTTCCGATGCTTAATATCCAATCCGCGAAGTCTTGGATTTCTTTTCGTTCTGAATCGTTTGTGCCTTTTTCTAGCCTCATGTTGACAGTCAGGCGCATGACGTTGCAATGTTGCCACAGGTATGAAGAGTTTATTGACGCATGTACAACGTCTTGTCTGGTCCCGTTTGTAACTACCGGTAAGATTTGACGGAAATCTCCACCAAACAAAACTACTTTCCCGCCAAAAACCTTGTCTGATGGTTTGGATATATCAGTCCTGCATATGTCTTTCAATGTTTTGTCGAATGCTTCATAACAATGTCTGTGCGTCATGGGTGCCTCATCCTATATTATTAGTTTAGACAATCTTATCAATTGAGCAAGTTCACTTTGTGCTGGTATATGGCAGACTGAATCCTCAACCACGTTTATTGGAATAGCAAACCTTGAATGTGCTGTTCTTCCGCCTTCTAACAGTAGTGCTGCAATACCGCTTGATGCCACGTTCAACACTATTTCTCCCTCCGACCTTAATGCCGCAGACAAAGTCTTGTATAGATATGTCTTTCCAGTCCCACCGTAGCCGTACACGAAGAACATGCCTCCTTTGTTCCCTTTAACAGATTCTATTAAAGTCTGATGTATTCCTTTTTGTTCATCCGTCAGTGTCTTGTATAGTCTTTTATGTTCTTCACGTAATAAATCTTTGTTGTATTTCCTCTCGTCGCTCACCAGTCTGTTATAACTTGGCATTGTGTACATTTCGTTTGGGAATGGCATGTTTGGTATCTTACTTAAACTTTTGTTGTTACACAAAAGCATGTGTTCGATATATGTTAGGCAAATATTTTTCCTCTCTATATCTGAAAGCTCCAAACCTAAAAATTAAAAAAGAGATGTTTATTTCGTAATGACTTAACATGTTGTTTGGTATCGACTTTATAGTATACATGTGAGAGTAGTGTACCTGGATCGTTTCGCTTGACGCGTTCGACATGTAAGACATCTGCAGCCATCACTTGCCATGTTTTTTCATACACAATCTCTGGTCGAGACATGCTGTCTGTCATAATTAGCATGACAAAAAATGCTCGCAAATAATTCCCCGTACCCCATAGGCTTGCTTCCAATAATCCGTCAATATATTCTTTGTCATCCTCTAACAGTCCGCGAGCCTGGCAAGCGTCTTTGAATGTTGGGTAAACAACGTCATTGAACGTCCTAAATTCAATCCAGTCCTGGGCGCCTCTAACCTTGTTCAACAACACTCGTAAGTAGAACAATTCTCCAAATGACGGAGGTACTTGATGTACGCGCCCGATGCATGTACCTTTTTGTCTTCGCAACCAAACCCTCTCTTCTTGTTTCCAGACGTAATGTTCTGGAATCTCATGGTAAAGATACTTTCTGGCCTCTTCATATGTTTGGTTTAGCTGCATCCATGCCATGAATTTGGATTCGTTCACCGACGCGTTGTCCAACGCGTAATCTATACTGTCACTTGCATCGAACACAACTATTTGTTCTCCGGGCAAGTGAAATGGTAGCCTCTCAACAGGTGGGAATCTGTAGTGTATATCAAAGCCGTAAATCCTCCATGCTGCCTCGCATGCCGATAGGTATCTGCAATCGTAGTAGTCTTTAATTTCGTTGACATCTTCATCTTCCAGAACAGCCGTTACCCTGTCTGGTCCCTTGTTGATGTACTTGAATAAATATTTTATCGAGGCTAGTTGGTTGCACCATTCGACGTTTATATGTGATTGGTAACGTCGTAGCAATCCTGGGTTGTAGGGTACTACATATCCATTATGCAAGTCGGTCCCGATTTTTGTGATTGTTGATCCGTCGTTTCTTCTTTTGTAAATTGCGTAACCAGTTTCATCAATGAATGTCTTGTCATTATATTGTTTTGGGAATTTTTTGGTGCATTTATTTTTTACTGTGCACGGACAACTTGGTCTGTCAGCACCACATGGACCATGCATCATGTGGTCGGTGACAATTTGATACAGTTCTGGGTCGTCGTTCTTGTCAGGTATTTCAGCTGAAATATACTTGTCTATTTGATCCGCTGTTGTGATCTTGTCTTGTTTTTCCAAAAAAAGCAGTATGTGCGCGTGTGGGAGTCCTCTTTTTTGAAACTCGACGGTGTATACCGCTGTTTAAATACACGATTTTAGTCATTTATTTTATAAGTACAAAAACTTGATGGGTAATAATGTTGAGAAGATTAAGGAATGATTTAGTTACCTGCTTTAAGGCGTCCAAAGTAATGATTGTCTTTGAAGTCTCTCATAAGGCTGTCGAGTTTTTGCTTGAATACTCTTGTAATTGCTTCGGGTCGATCTTCTGATTTCAAACCGTGGCGGCTTACGAAACGGGAAATCTCCGGCCATTTTGGGTTGCAGGTGAATGTTATGAACAGGTCAGGAAAACCATAGACCTTGCAAATTGTCATTGCGTCTAAATAATTTTGCATCATATACCTCGGGCTTCCTGTATATGATCCTGGCAATACATATTTTTTCCCTCGTAAAACTACTCCTGGATTTTCTTCCTCGGCCATTCGAGCCAAATTGGCGTATGTTTCGGTTCTTAGATCTTTTTGTTGGTTTTTGATGTATGACATTCTTTCACGTTCAATCATAGTGTAAGCGTCCACGATAAATTGCTGACACAGTCTCCTTGAGTTCAATACCATTGAAACGACGTTCGGTCTTTCTTGTAAACGATATGCAAAATACTCACGCATCGTTACCCTGGTTTTTTTATTGGTTGGTGTCTTGTCGGTGACGCCGTAATGGTATATGTCAGTCCAGTACCCATCTTCGCCGTACGGGAACAACAATGGGTACTGGAGCGCGATATATGAGGGATGCAATTCACTGATTCGTTTCAGGCCGCCTTCTTGCATATGTAGAATGATGTCTCTTTCGTTAGCTGTCGAGTCAAAGTCTCCTACAATCAGAGCGGCGACCTCAGATGCAGTTGGTAGGTTATAATCCCTTCCATCGCGCGTTCTCGTACCAATAAGCTTTAGATTATACTTGTTTTGTTCATCTGCGGTCTTTAAATGTTCACCGGCCATTCTAAACTGTGCAACTAATGGGTTGATTTCGTCAAGCATGTCGCGTAGCTCAACTGTTAGGTCGTGGTCAATGACATGGTTTTTTGTAGACGTCGATTGGTCGTTGCTGTACACATAAATATAAAAGTCAACATTAATATTTTTTATTAGTCTTAAAAGTATAATATATGATAGTTTTAAAACTACGTTTTGATTTTCGTATCGTACCTGATACAGTTGACCCTGTTTTGTATCTCGTTCTTGGTGTCATAAATATAGAGTTGCGCAAACATTGGAGTTTTTCCTTCCTTTGGCAGCAAAGTTCCCATCCTATGGTAGTTTTCTCCTTGTATTCTGTAAGTGTATGGGCCATTGCCTTCAGTAACTGACATATCTTGTTTGGCACCCATAGACGTAAATGCAAACATCGAGTTATATCGTCTGATGTTGTCAATGAAGTTGTTGCTCTTTGGGTGGTTTCCGTTAATAAGTTCCATCAACAATCCTGGAGGTTTTTCAATTTCGTTTGTTAGCTTTATCTTTCCCCTGCCACAACAAAGTGAAAATGAATCTGAAATTCCATGTGTGTTTCCTATCATGCTTTCAGCGTGCCACAATAGTGCATCACATGATGCACATTTGTGTATTGGATCTCCATGGTCTTTGTAATCTGCAATAGCTCCAAATGTTATTCTTTTGTTGAATGTAATTGAACAATGCTCTCAATAATTATAGTATACATGTTTTTTTTTTTACCTTTGGATATTCCCACAAATGAATCGTTTCCCATTCTTGTTTGTTCTTTCATTCTTTCTGATTTTCGTATAGGTGGGTAGGTATCTGTGGGACATGTAACTTGTTAGTAATTGTGATAACAAAGTTATTACTATTTATTTTGACCATGTTAAGTTTTACACATACATAGATGTAAACTTTAGGTTGTTTTCCTTACATATTTTGTTTTTGCTTTTGGGTGGACGGCCGCATCGTCGGAGTGCTATGTCTGGGTTTTCACTTGATGTTCCTTGTTTAGATTTTGTGTAAGATTTGTTAGAGTTACGCAAATAAAATTAGAAAAACATAATATGATGAAATAATACATTAAACAATTACTTGTGTTATAATAAAAGGTTACCTGTGTGTGTTGAAGTAGTGTTGTCTGGATTTCCGCTTGTTATTGTTGTTGTCTTCTGACATGGTCCGATAGGTATTGTTCTCTGAGTTGGTCCTGCTGGTTTATTTGAATCAATTATAATTATTATTGTGTATTGTATTTTTAATATTTTTGTAAAAGAATAAAAACAATTATATGTAAACGTTACCTGGTTGTTTGAAACTCAGTGGGGCTTGGATGTTGGTAACATTTTGGTGGTGTAGGAACGGTATATGTGATGTTTTTGTGTATGATCCGGTAAGCCTTGTTTGCTGAGTTGTTTGTGTATGTGTGATATCTGGAATTGGAAGTTGTGGTCTTCCTCTACGGGGAGGAGCATTATTTGTAGCTGGTAAGAGTAGAAACATCAAGTCTGTTATTAGTAGAATTAATTCAACTATTATTTATAGCTCAATTAAAATATTAATTAATTGAATTTTCTTACTTGTTTGTATCTTTGCATGACGTCCCCTCTTTCGAATTGCCATGTCTGGAATTTCACTTGGCGAGTCTTGTTTCGAATTGTGTGATGGCATTTGCTTACTTGTTTCTGTGACTGTCTCTCGGTGTCTTTTTTTGGTGCTTGTTTGATTATCCCATATGAATTCCATAGTTTGATCTCTGTTGTCTTTCATCTTTAAATCTGATTTATTAAGATTATTAGTTGCTAAGGAATTATAGTCTTAATTTATGAATTTGAAAACATTGTTTGTTAAATTTTGGTTTTGAATTAGATTACTCATATCATACATATTATATACACCATAGGAATTTCATATAACATTTATATAAAAGCAACATTTTTAAATTAAGAGAAAATAAATTTGGTATACCCAAGACAACATTCTTATAAACCAAACAATTATTATTATAAAAATAATCCCAAAATCTCATACATCATAAATAAAAAGCATATAAAATCCCTAGAAAACACGTAAATAAGAGAGTTGCGTCAGAACTCGTCATCCGTGTCTGTGGAACAATAGTCCGTAGAGCCATCATTAATGAAGCTATCTGTTTCGTCTCCATCTGATTCTGATGATAATGATCTGACACTGTACGTGTCAGAATCATATAAATCTTCTCCATATTCATCATCAAATATATTGTTAAAATTATTTTCATCTTCATTAGTTTTTTCTTCATCATTGTTGTTAAGCCATGTATTCTTTTCAATGTGGTTATTCTTGATGTCGAATTCATTATCTGTATCATCTTCATAGATAGTTGTTTTTTGTTTTTTAAACCGTCGTTTGTGTTCTCCTCTTTTTGATCGTTTGAAAATAATGGGTTCTTGATCATCATTAATCTGCATTGTAAAGTTTTTAAAATTATAAAAATATTTTGAAAAATTAAATGTTTTAAAAGTTTGGCGGGGTTTTACCATTGTTTCATTCTCTTGGTTGTTTTCATAGTTTCCCTTTTTTCCGGGTTCTTGATCGTCATTCATCTGCATTGTAAAGTTCTTAAAATTATAAAAATATTCTGAAAAATTAAATGTTTAAAAATTTTGGCAGGGTTTTTACCATTGTTTCATTCTCTTGGTTGTTTTCATAGTTTCCCTTTTTCCCGGCTGATATGGTTGTGTTTTCGTCATCCGAAGAAGTAATTTCAATCACATCATTGATTGCATAAGTACCATTATTAGGTTTTTTTAGATTGGCTTTTGAACGGAAGAATTTGATGCTTTCTGTGTTGGTTGTTTACATAAAAAAAATAATCAGAATGTATCGAACAATGAAATTCTAACCCGTATATTATTATACAATAATTAAGTTAATCTATGAAACATATGTTAGTAAACAAAACATAACAATAATTAAACAACAGAAACATGCTATACAAACTAACCTAATTAATGAGTTTTGTTTTTCTTGTTCTTAAACTGTTTAAGTTAGTTTATGTAGCAACACTCTTTGTTGAGAACATAATATAACTACATTAGAGATTATTTTAGTAGTTATTACATAAACAATGGATTACTAAAAAAAAGAGTTACATATTACCTGATGGTGAATTTTCCATGCTTTTCGTAGAGATGCAAGAGGTTTGATTTGTCTTCAACTTTGTAATTTTTTGTGATATCTGGTGTGTTTGCATGTTGTTTGTGTGTTTTTGGTTTAAAGTTGTGGGTTTAAGTCGATGGGATCAATGACAATATTATGGTGTATATATACTGCCTACATTCCTAACTGTAATCTTATTATAATTATTTATGGATAATTATTATGGGTTTGTGGGTCTTTATTGATTACTATATTTATAAAATATAGATAATGACTATATTTATCAGATGACTATATTTATCAAATATAGATAATCACAGATTTTTTAAAACTTACTGGTTTATAGTATGGATATTATGGATGTTATTTATAGTAACATATAATTTCCATATACTAATTATTCGATTGATGGAATCTGCGCTGCAAGAATTCACTGCCAAAGTCTAGGGTTAGAAAAAACTGTAGAAAAGGGTTAGAAAAAACTGTAGAAAAACGAACACGTGACTGCCATAATTGAAATCATCTGAATAACCCAATGATTAAGAAAAGTGAACAGACCTATATTAAAAAAGACAACGATAACCCAATTTTTTAGAAGAATAGACGAATAAATAACAAATTTGGTGCAATATAAACCTGAATAACAAATTGTCAGCTTATGTTCTATTTAGCAAACAATAAGAGCACAAAAAGGAGATAATTATACCGCTGGACTTGCACAGAATCTGATCAAGGATCTCGCATACTCGATTGATTGAATCTGCGCTGCAAGAATTCACCGCCAAAGTCTAGGGTTAGAAAAAATTGTAGAAAAACTAACACGTGACTGCCATAAGTGAAATCATCTAAATAACCCAATGATTAGGAAAAGTGAACAGACCTATATTAAAAAAGACGAACGATAACCCAATTTTTTAGAAGAATAGACAAATGAATAACAAATTTGGTGCAATATAAACCTGAATAACAAATTGTCAGTTTATGTTCTATCAAAACTAAAATATTAAGCAATTGCTAAGTACCTCAAATTGAATCACTACTCTAATACGTTTTGAGCTTGAGTTGACAATGCGACTTAAAAAGATACTACATTGATATTTTATTGTCACCAAAGTAGAACAACAAACAAATGTCTCATTCGTATGTGATTTGGGTGCATGACGTTATTCACTCCTTCGCCTTGGACGGCATATATTGCCAGGTTACATTCTGTATATGTAAAACAATCAACTACAATCACAAAATTCTAAAACTTAAGTTATATTCTCACAGATCTTTTTCACACGTTGCTTACAAACTGTTATTCACATAAGTACCATTTATAGTAATTATGGTTGTGCAGGTTTATACACGTGACCAGTTGCTGAATGCATTTTGCACCAGCGGAAAGCTTGAGTTCCAAAGTCCAGTTTCTGAGCTATGGAGACACCAAGCTAATGAAGTTGTTTCAAATCATGTTCTTGCTGGAGACACTATACTTCACTCGTCCCGTAAAGGATCTAACCTAAAAGTAAAGTATGTACGTCTCACAGATCTTGTTCACACGTTGCTTACAAACTGTTATTCATATAAGTACCATTTATAGTAATTATGGTTGTGCAGGTTTATACACGTGACCAGTTGCTGAACGCATTTTGCACCAGCGGAAAGCTTGAGTTCCAAAGTCCGGTTTCTGAGCTATGGAGACACCAAGCTAATGAAGTTGTTTCAAATCATGTTCTTGCTGGAGACACTATACTTCACTCGTCCCGTAAAGGATCTAACCTAAAAGTAAGGTATGTACGTCTCACAGATCTTGTTCACACGTTGCTTACAAACTGTTATTCACATAAGTACCATTTATAGTAATTATGGTTGTGCAGGTTTATACACGTGACCAGTTGCTGAACGCATTTTGCACCAGCGGAAAGCTTGAGTTCCAAAGTCCGGTTTTTGAGCTATGGAGAAACCAAGCTAATGAAGTTGTTTCAAATCATGTTCTTGCTGGAGACACTATACTTCACTCGTCCCGTAAAGGATCTAACCTAAAAGTAAGGTATGTACGTCTCACAGATCTTGTTCACACGTTGCTTACAAACTGTTATTCATATAAGTACCATTTATAATAATTATGGTTGTGCAGGTTTATACACGTGACCAGTTGCTGAACGCATTTTGCACCAGCGGAAAGCTTGAGTTTCAAAGTCCGGTTTCTGAGCTATGGAGACACCAAGCTAATGAAGTTGTTTCAAATCATGTTCTTGCTGGAGACACTATACTTCACTCGTCCCGTAAAGGATCTAACCTAAAAGTAAGGTATGTACGTCTCACAGATCTTGTTCACACGTTGCTTACAAACTGCTATTCATATAGGTACCATTTATAGTAATTATGGTTGTGCAGGTTTATACACGTGACCTGAACGCATTTTGCACCAGCGGAAAGCTTGAGTTCCAAAGTCCGGTTTCTGAGCTATGGAGACACTAAGCTAATGAAGTTGTTTCAAATCATGTTCTTGCTGGAGACACTATACTTCACTCGTCCCGTAAAGGATCTAACCTAAAAGTAAGGTATGTACGTCTTTTTTCTTCTAATTTACTCATATTTTTCTTCTTGAAATTTTCATTATTATGAGACATTTTTTATGATTAATGATAATGATAATGGCTACTACCTGCGGTTTTGAGATCAAAGTAATATATCCTTTTCATTTGAAACTATGGCATGGATATAAGCTACGACTCAATACTTTTTTAGAAAAAAAAATAAACTATTAAAATTATGTAATACTAATGATTATTAAAAAAACTATATATAAACCATTCAAAATACGAACATATTTGGCTTAAACCAAATTTATTAAACAAAACCAAAAACATAAAATAAGTTGAAAATCATAATTCTAAAACACAAACCACTTGAAATAGTTTAGAAATTTAGATCAATATGAAAGAAAGAAATTCTTGGGCACATTCAAGGGTCTTTTTCCATCTTCACCGTCACAATTTTATTGGCGGTATTTGAATCTTCACGTTCATCTTCCGTTTCATAGTCTGATAAGTCGATAAAAACATAATCTCGTTGCTTTTCACTTTCGGATGCTTCATAATTGGTGGGTAATATGTCATTACATGTTATAGCATTTTCTGTGTCCTGCAAGGTTTAATACAAATTAAAATAGTGTAAAACATATATGTATTTCAAAAATATAAACTTGTTAAAAGTATTTTAAAAATGCAAACCTCATTGTGAAATTCCCCGTTCTTCTCAATTGATGGCTCTTGATTTTCATCTTCTAGATTCTATAATGTTTAATAATAAAGCCGTTTACATAATGTTTTAAAACTTAAAGTTAGTTAAATAAATGTGGAAAGAAAATCTGATTAAAGTATTAGAAGTATAATGTAATACCTCATTCACTTTAACGGATGGAGTTGTGACCTCATCATCATCATCTTCTACAGCCTATAATGTTTAATGAAAAAATTATTTAACAAAATTCTGTGTTTATTGTATAATATGTGTTATTGTTAAACATAATTAAGAAACTAATATATAATACCTCATTCACCTCAACGGAGTCATTTGTATAATCTTCATCTTCAATCTGTAATGTTTTGATGTAAAATGTATTAAAAATTTAATTTTATATGAAATACATGTTTGGTTGTTTAAATAATCGAAAGAACTTTACCTCGTCATCTAAGAAACCATTTTTAAAGTAGTTGATTGTTTCGGAATCTTCAGAAACCTTTTCCGCTCGATATATATGATGGTTATTGTTGTGGTCGGATTCAGAATACTTAACCTTAAACAAATATTGTTTTCCAATAATCTGATTAAGGTCCTCAGGGAAGTATTCATCAGTATCCATGCCCTGTTCCTTCATAATCTCCCATGCCGATAACTTGGTCATCTTATACACATTGTTATCGAAAATAACAACTTGTGCTGAGCCAGTTTCATCAAATATTCGGATGATAATCTTGAACCTATTAAAGTGAAATAAAATTGAATTTAACAATGTAGTTATAGACTAATTTAAAGCACAGTAAGAATTTTTGATAAATATTTTACCTAGACACTACTGCATATGTTTCTCCATGTTTCTTACACTGCCATAGTTGTTTTTGATTTCTTGATGAAGATGCACCTTTTGTCGGAACCGCATTCACCTTTGTGTTACATGCTTTGCACCCGGTATAAACCCATCCACTTTCGTATTTGATACTGTGTACCGTAGCATAAACAACGCAATGCGTGTCCTGTATATAAATGATTAATTTTAGTTTGGCATAGAATATAAAAATGAAGAACTTGTTACGGAATCAATAAAAACAGAAAGTTTATACTACGTAATAAAAAAGGCTACCATACCGGTTCAATGTTGCGTATCGTCCCAACCATGCTCTTAACAGAACCTTGCATAAATTCTGCAGGGGTCACAACATGCATGTCCTGGTTGTGTTCTTGAATTTTGAACTCATTTGCATCATATCCGTTTTGTGTTTCATAACTGTCGTACAAATGAAACTTGATAAATAATTCTTTACCAATATTTTTAATATTCTTTTGAATATACACACACTAAGATATTAATAATTTTTAAGCCTACCTGTTTCGAAAAGCTCGAAACTCAGGGTAGTCTTTGTTGATGAAAATCATTGTCCCAAATAAAGCATTGTGTATTACCGGTTTGCCTGCATAATTAATTAGTCATTGAGAAAGTACATTCAATATATTAAAATAGAATATACATAAGTTTTAAAACTATAAAACTAACCGTTCCAATATTTAACCTTCGCCAACATAATAATTAAGTCTAGATGGTCTACTTCATCAAGCTTGTCGGCGTATTCATTCCACATAGTTGCCCACTTATCCCAGAAAGTACATTCAATCCTCAAAGATCTGTACAAATGCGTGGTGATTAAATGGTAATTCTCATGTTTTTCAACTTCATAATAATAAACATAAACACTATTCTTACTCTGCGTTTTCAATGACAATTGTTCTGCGAATCTTAGAACAACCATAGCCATTGACGGACACAATTTTTCCAATAGCTACAACCGTTCCAATGACATCTGTTATTACAAAAAACAAAAGTAAATATAATAAATCAATAACTTTGTTATACTTTTTTATGAACTATATAATTAAATACATACCAACACAATCATGATCATGATACTCATTGTTTGTGTCCAAGATACGTTCCAAGGGTTCATTAACAAAACCACTGAAATTTTCATCGATTTGTTCTATTCTTGTGACTTCGGTGCCTTTATAAAAGGAAATTTTCCATTGATTAGGCAACAATGGAAGCCGTCCGCTATTTTCTGCCACTCCAAAGTTTGAGATGATACAGCATTGACCCTCTCTAAGAAGGGGTTCAAATTTGAACATAAACTCTCTTTTAACAGAAATTTGAATTCGGTTGGACTGTTCACATATTTTTATGGATTAGTGTCGGTAAAAAACAAATTATTAAAAAATAGTTCTCAATATCTAAATACATGTTACCTCTTCATCTTGGAAAACACAGTCTAAACTGTATGGATCGTGTGGCTCATTCAGCTTATGAGAATGCCAAACAGAGATACATCTTCCTTTAATTGACATGTTGCTAATCATAGGATTAATATTCTTAATTGCAGTTATTTTTCGTTCAGTCATCTTCATCGCTGTTAATTAAAAAAAATATAATTTTAATCAAGTATTTAAACAAAAATATAAAATAAGTAACTAAAACATGTAATTAAAGAAAACCTGACGAAGAACTTTCAAAGCTTGATGTATGCATTCTAGAGTTTCTCCTTTTGTTTGTTTGCGTCACTGAAAAATCATAAACATCATATACAGATTGGTGTTATTTTTATTTTGAACATGTATAACGGATTCCTGTAAAAACATTAACATACATTACCTTCTGAGTGATTTTCAAAACTGCCCTTTTTCTGGTTACCAAAACAGGTATTGTGGGTTAATCGCCTTTTCTGGTTACCGAACGTAGTTGTGTCGCTCTTTTCCTGGTAACCAAATCGGGTAGAATTACTTTTGGTGGTTGTTTGGTAACCAAAATTGACAGTGGCGCTTCTGGAACATCTCTCATCTGCTGGTGTATCAACTGTAAATAGGTACATGCATGATTGTAAAGTTAGTGATTTTAAAATTAATTACTCGGCCAGATTTAAAAACAATGTTGATAAAATTATTTATTGTAATACTACCTGATGATGAAGCCCGAGCAGTTACTTTTTCAGTGATTTTTGGGGTTGCCTTAATCTCAAGTGATGGACTGTCATGTGCTTTCTTTTGAGGTGTGGTAAAACCTGTAAACATGGATACTTAGTTCCATTATCAAGTCCTATAAAATAACTTAGCCCCATCAATTTAACAATTAATAAAAAAGCCTATCCTATCCTATGTATGAATTTGACAATGATAATTACTATACACAATTAATCAAGATCCTATCCTATGCATCTCATCTTAAAAGCCTAAAGAATCATAGCTAATAAGAAACTCCATTAATTGGTTTCTAGGTTATGTTGTTTCTTTCTGTTGTGGTTCCTTTTTGTTTTGTTTTGATATCCACAGGTAGCGGTTATGAACGGAAAATAAGAGCTTTACGTGTTATTTACAGTTGGAAAAGTTTTCAGATGGAATTGACAGGTAACCAATTATGTGACTCAAGTCTGCCTCTTTTTTTAAATTATGTTAACCCGTTGTGGAAAACGCAATTGTGCAGTTTTTGGCTGGCCAAGAATGAATAAAATGGCCGACCCTTATTTTATAGGAGCATATATAATTTTTCAAACGACCCTAAACAGAAATTCAATAAGAATGGATACATTAGTTTCTGAACGTGATAACAGAATCTTCCAAATTCTCCCACTTGACAGTATCTCAATGCACAAATATTTCATATTTTATTATTTATATTTATACTACTGCAGGTTAGTCGCCATCGAAAGTTCCGTACTGTGAGTGCACATTACTGTTTGTGACCACGACTTTTGTGTAGGCAAATAGGGCTGAAGTAGAAAGATACATTCTGGCTATCGTTCTTTGAATCTATAAATTAAGGTAAACCTAAGCCTTTAATCGTGTTTATCATACAATTAAAGAATATAATTTGTAATTACATGATAACAGATCGTATAAGCAGTTTTGAATTTTTAGATACATCTGTTATGATTGGTCTAACATTAAAGTGATCTTATTTGCGTTGTTCCTATCATTCTTTGTATGTATATATACCTAATGATCACGTCATACCTTATAGATAGCGAGGTAGATACAACTGTTATGATTGGTCTAACATTAAAGTGATCTTATTTGCGTTGTTCCTATCATTCTTTGTATGTATATATACCTAATGATCACGTCATACCTTATAGATAGCGAGGTTTGTCATATAACTCCTATTTTGTCAAGGGGTGCAGTTATTTATGGGTCATCAAAAACTGGAAAAAGCAAAAGCAGAAGCAAAGCTGTGACTGAGTATGAGAAAAAGCTGAAACTCAAAAAAGAAACAATTTTCTGCTGACGTGGTAGCTAGAGATGCAACTGAGAAGCTTTGTTGCTCAAATGATGGGAGCACTAATTTGATACTTACACCTGAAAGATATCATATGCATACCCTTCATCTATAAAAAGGTATGTTATTCATTTATAAACGGGTCAAAAGAATGGGTTAAAAACTATTTTGTTCAATTTCAAAGGTGTTTGATGTAGGCTTACTTTCTTGTTTGAATTTGTAAAAGAGATTATTACCTTAACTTTTTCTTATTTATAAAGATCAACCTTTGATCCATAATCCGTTAGAAAAATTGATTATTTAATTCAATAAATAGAAATTTATACTTAAACGTAGAAAAACAGATACACAGACATTTAAGCAGTTCAAAAAGATAAATCCAAACAGACCGTTAGGCCAGCTATATTATAATGCATACATAATAAGTTTGCAACAGACATGAAATATAACTATGACCATCAGTTTTTAATGTCAAACATCCTTATTGCCCTATCACCTTTCTACGCTCAATGGTTCATCTCCATGTTGACGCATATCAGTCTTAAAATATAATGTCAAACATCCTCTTAGTGTAATGTCAGACTCAAACACCCTTACTGCCCTTTAACCCCTACATATTGAGACAGAATCCAGTCTGCCACTTCTTCTAAACCAGAGGATGATGTTGTCAAGACACATCAGTCATATATAAACACGTGTCTATTTTAATTGTTTCCTTCGATAAAATTTCACATGCGTTTTTATGCTCTTTATGATTATCATCGCAGCCTAGATGAACTATATGAATTTTTATATATTAAACCTTGAGGTTTTATGCTACTTGCCCTTTATTTAAATTGTTGGCAGGTACAGGTAAAGAGGTAAAGAACGAATGCAGTTACCTGATGATGAAGAAGCGTGAGTAGGTTTTTTGCCACTGGGTTTAACATACCGTGGCTTAACTCCACCTGATGATGAAGCGTGAGTAGGTTTTTTGCCACTGGGTTTAACAGACTGTGGCTTAACTCCAAGTGTGTGAGAGATTCTTTTTTGTTGCGGGGATACAACTGTAAAAAAGTAGTGTTTAAACCCATTAATCAATGCTGTAATAATAATAAAGAACAATACTTAACGACATATACAGTTTCTAACCTGATGACGGATCTCCACTTCTTGATGGTGGAATTCCCATGTCTGATGTGTGGTTTTCAGAGGTTTGATTTGAGTCCAACTTTGAAATCCTTTGTGATTTCCTGTGTGGTTGCATCTTGTGTAGGGATTTTCTTGTGTTATTTTGAATCGATGATTTAGGTTTTTTGGTTTCTTTGAATCGGTGTTTTTGGTTTATTCGAATTGATGGGATACATTATCAGAATATGGGGTATATATAGTGCTATTTTGCAAACCCTAGTCTAATTAGATTAACTACATAAATTTAGATAATGATATTTTATAGTTATCTATATAAATTTAGATAATGATATTTTTTAGAATCTTATTAGTTTATAGTAAATATCCAAACATAGAATCTTGGTCTAAAGTAATATTACGATATCCCGTTAGTTTTTTTTTTAAAAAAAGAACTCTAATTGGCATTTATATATTGTGTTTTGTAACTATAAAACAAAAAGACTCAAGGAGTCTACTGGTTGTGTAGAGTACACAATGTCGTCCACTTATGTTTGAACACATGTTCGAATCTTGCTAACAGAATTTTAGAACAAATTAAAAAAAATTCCAAACCAAAATATTTTTTAAAAAATAATACGGACATAAACAAAAAACGGAAATTTAGGAAAAGTAGTAAAAACGGAAAATTAAAAAAAAAATAAAAACGGAAAATTCGCAAAAAAGAAATAAATAAAAAATAAAAAAATAAATTAAATTAATCATGCTGACTGGGATTAGAGCCCTGATAGATGACGTGGCAAATCCCTCCTCTTATATATAATGTAGAGATATATATATATATATATATATATATATAAAATAAACCAAAAATGTCGAAATCAAGACTATGCTTCATTTCATATTACATAAAACCCTGTACTTTCTTTCTATAACTATAAAGAAAAACACTACAATTCAACATCATTATCTAAAAACAAGAACTCTTACGTCTAGCATACACTTAATTATGTAATTAGAAGCACAATTGAGTTTTAGGCTTCTTCTCTCCAATGTACAAGTTCGATATCTTTCTTTCTTTGCAATTTCACCTATTCTTTGCGGACAAGCTATTTCTCTTTTACCGAGTGTGAGAACCTACAATACAACATAGCTGATATCCCAAGTTATAGAAAACCATAACAAACACACCCTGAAACTAAATTACAGAAAGCATGCATATTAGAGCACACAGATCGACCGAGCATGTTGGATATTGTATAGTTCTATATTAAAGAACAACCATAAGTAGTTGTAGTAAGCCCGTCCAAATAGACACTGCGCAGTTACAATAAGCAATCCCAAAGAACGCCTATAACCAACAACACATATAAGCAATATAATAGGAAATAACCAACCTAGAACAAGGATATTGCCGACTCCTTTTTGCCTTTCAGAAATTCTACTTTCAAGACACAGTGACCTAATCGATTTTTCCACATTGGTCGCATACCATTCTATATGCTCAAGTAGAAATCTCTAAAAAATTTAATGCACCAGTGACAAGTTTTTAGTTTATAAATATAATAAAACTTACAATACACAAAAATCATCCTCCCCTCATGTCATACCTGATAAACATTTAGTTCACTTGGAAGGCATATATCCATTCGTGGACAGTTTAGCTAGTACCTACATTCCATTATCGTATTAATCTAGTTGGAAAAAGAAGCGAATCTTAAGTCATCTTCACTCATAATCGTAAAACTACCATTTATAAGAATGGAAGAATTATACATGGATGGTGGATGATTACCATCCAGCTGCAACGACGTCAGATTCATTACATAATAGAGCTTCATCTTTTCCTAATGTGAAACCCCATTTAAATGATGAATGACTACATTGTGTTATGCCGAGCAGAACAAACCCGAAAACGAAACTGAAAGAGCCCAGCCGAACTGGTCCGACCAAAAGCAAATTGTCGATTCTATATATTTAAAGATTTGCGATTTCAGTTTGGCTTAATTTGAGCCAAAACCAAGAATAAGCCATACCTAAAAAAATAAACCAAATAGGTATAAATACTTACACATATCAGGATTGTTAAGTATTATGCACAAACAACCTTCAAATCAATATGATGTCGCAAATCTTGTACAAAATATACGCACAACCCAAAGTATGTATCAACCCCATAATCAGTACCTAAGCAACAAATAACAGTTAGAAAACAATTTTAATTCAGAAATTTCAGCTGCAAAACACTAGGTTTTTGTTTTGGTAATTTATGACCAGAGTGCTAATAGAAAAAAACAATATAAATATAAATGACAATGCTAATAAAGATAGGTCTTATGACCATTACCTGCTCACTATGAATACTGTAGACCAAATCCTCTCTTAAGAAGTTCATATCTTTCAAATTATTTACAAACTTCTGTAGAAAACCTATATGGCTGCAAAATGAACTACATTTGGTTCTAATTCTAAACACCACATGCTACAAAAGGGAGGAGATAAAGTAAAAGAGTTTGGCCATAATGGTGAGCAAATCAAGCATCTGACGTATCTTTAAACAAAGCAAAATCAGTATTGTGTGAGTGATTATTATCCAATATCACTAAAAAAAGTGAGTGGCTTCATAATTAACAAGATTTACCAAAAAAATATCTTAAAATTCTACCATCAAGATTTACACTTGATAAGTGTGAAATCACTTATCCTTTTACCACTTATTTCCAATAATAACAAGACCAAAATGTGTATTTTAAGTCGTAAAAGGCGGAATTATGCGTGGTTTGTGTTTTTATTGCGTTTCAGGATAAAAATATGCAAAAGGAAGAAAACATGGGCTCTCACGGGCTTTTATCGAAGAAAAAGACAAAAGACGTAGTCAAAAGATCGAGAGTGCAAAAAGAACGGAAGTCCAAGGCCTATTCTGAAGATTTATCGAAGAAAAAGTCAAAAGACGGAAGTTTAATGAAGTCGAAGAACTCAAGTCTAATTTTAGAAGAAAATTATAAGACAAGTTCAACTTATATCGACAAATCCCGAGACGACGTCGAGAAAGACAAAGAAATTAAATCGAGTCGAGACGAGAAGAAAGAAAGAAGAAAGCTTAAGCACTTAACCTCCCCACCTCCTATAAATACCCTCCTAATATGTCATTAGGAGGTCATTAGTTAGTTGTAGTTAATTTCTTAGTTTTTTTAATGTTTTTATCATTTTCTCTCTCTAGTTTTACTTAAGCTTTTATTCTAAATCTTGTATATTGTATCTTAATTTTTTTAATATAATCAAGTTTTTAATAATCTCTCATTCTTCCTTTCTCAATAATCTATGGTTTTGTTTTGATAATCATGTAGTGGATGTGATTTTGTTGATTTTGGTGTGTTTGGCTTATTGATAATAAGTTGATTTTGTTAAGTTTAATATTTTTATAAAAAGTGCTTTTTGATTTCTAGCTTATTTAGTGTTTTAAAAGTTTTTAAATTCTAGCTTATTGACCTTTTTTCTAAAATCATTTTGGTTTAGCTTTTGGTAAAGTGCTTATTGATTTTTGGCTTATTTTTGCTTATTGTTAAGTTTTGTTATACGGAATCTCTTGATATCCCTAATTCCGGATAAGAGTTATAAAACTCTTTTTCCGGATAACCTGTTATATCCCTCTTTTTCCGGATAAGGGTCATAAATCCCTTATTCCGGATAAGCCCATTCATTTCTGTTTTACGGATAAGACAACGAAGGTGTTTTGCGGATAAGAGTTAGAAACTATTTTGCGGATAAGCCAGTTATTCAGTTTTTCCGGATAAGCCTTAGAATCTTGTATTTCGGATAAGGTTTTAATTTTGTTTTCCGGATAAGAACCCGAAGCCCGTTTTTCGGATAAGCAATGTTCTCATATTTCGGATAAGCATAGGAATTGTACATTCCGGATAAGGTATTTTAGATTGATTCCGGATAAGCTCTGTAGCACTTTTTCCGGATAAGGGCCAGCTAACCATATTCCGGATAAGCTCATGAAGAAGGTTTGCGGATAAGCTTTTTACACCCTTTCCGGATAAGCCCAATAATTACGTTTTGCGGATAAGCTTCCTATTATGAATTTTGGATAGGACTACGAAGTCTTTTTGCGGATAACCTCCAGAAATCCATATTCCGGATAAGGAACCATAATCGTTTTCTGGATAAGCTTGTTAAATCACATTCCGGATAAGCATCCATAGTCGTTTTGCGGATAAAGCTACATAATTCTGATTCCGGATAAGGTTTTGTAATTCCTAGTTTTTAATTCAAACTTTATTTTTCCAGCCTTTTTACTTAGCATTATTCTAACTTGTCTTGTTTTAGTTTAATTTTTAATGTTTACTTTTTTATAAGTTTTAATCATTTACTTTTTAATTATTTTCTAAGTCTTTATTTTTATTTTTATATTTTCAAGCTTTCATTTTTACTCATTTACTCAACGACATTTTCACTTTTAGCTTAAAATAGATAACCAAACCCTTTTAATTTTCCACCAAGAATAACTGAGTCGCGCTTTCTACTAGTAATCAATTCGAAAAGACTAGAACAACGAACTTTCATACGAGGGAAAACCTTGTATTATATGGCGCCGTTGCCGACTCTTTTCGTTAAGATTAACGTTTTTAGTGAGAGACACGTTGGATTTTGGGATCCATTCATTTTTTAACGTTATTTTCCTTGCTTAAAATTTTTCATAAATCCATAAAAAATTAAAAATTTTAAAAAATCCATAAATATAGAAAAACATAAAAAAACCAAAAATATTTCTTGTCTATTTTTCTTTTCCTTTTATAGGTGTGTATGCGTACTCGTGCTCGTAAGAAGAAAGTAGCTCAAGACGAAGTCATTACTCCACCTATTTTCACCATTAACAATCAACCAATGATCGAGCTTTTGCAATCGCACGTAGAGGGCAACACCGATGCTATTGTCATACCCGAGATTGGAGCCAACAACTTTGAGCTCAAATCCGACTTCATTCAAATGGTCTCTGCTCAACCTTTCTTGGGGCGTTCGCTTGATGATCTTCATGACCATATAAAAAGGTTTCTTCAACTCATTAATACGGTTGAGTATAATGGGGTTTCACAAGAAGTGATTCGCTTGCAACTTTTTCCTTTCTCCTTAGAGGGAAAAGCCCGGAATTGGCTTGATAAGTAACCGCCACAAAGTATTCTTACGTGGACGGATTTAGAGACTAAATTCATCAACTACTTTTTCCCACCCTCACGTACTACCGCTTTGCGGAATGAAATCATTACCTTTGAACAAAAGTACAGTGAGACATTTAGTGAATCTTGGGACCATTTTAAGGAACTTTTAAGAAAGTGTCCACAACATGGTTTCACAAAAGTACATCAAATTAATACTTTTTACAATGGTTTAAGCATGAATAACCAAGATTCACTAAATAGTGCCTCGGGGGGTAATATTTTGGTTAAGTCCTCTAATGTCGCCTTGGGATATTATTAAGAATAAGTCTAGAGTGCAAACCAAGAGTGTTTGAACTAATGTGGCTAGTGCTAGCACTAATGAGAGCGACAAGAGAATTGATAAGCTTACTTCGCTTGTTGAAACACTTGCTCTCCAAACCGCTAACAACACCAAAACTATCAATGCTCAAGTTAATGCTATGAGTCAGTCATGTGAAATATGCGGGGGATCTCATTCATATACCGATTGTCCTTCGACTCATGACAATCCGGAAAATGTGTATGCCGCCAACGGTAACTTTTCTACGGGAGGCTATCAAGCACGTCCTCAAGGTGACCGTAATTTGCTCAGTTATCGCTCAAACAACTTTCTTTCACCACCCGCTTTCCCCCCACAAAACCCAAACAACCTTAATCGCAACAATCAAAACCCACCACGAGCTCCAAATCAATATCAAACCTAAAGAAACCCATATCCACCTCAAGGAAACAACCAAATTCACCAACAACCCGCTTATCAACCACCTGCCTACCATGCTCTTCCTCCCAACCAACTTACCGCATTTAATCACGAGGTTGAAACTTACATGAGGACTAATGACGTAATAGTGCAGAATCTTTAGCGGCAAATGGCTAGCTTGAAAGGAGATATGGTGAAACAAGGGAATGATCTTCGAGCCGATATGCGAAACTCTTTGGCCAGTCAAACGAATGACTTAAGCGATATGATGGCTAGTTTCTTCCAAAGTAATCAAGCCTCTGGTTCGGGTTCTCTTCCGAGTAACACCGTTGCTAATCCAAGAGGGGAGATGAAAGCAATCACCACTCGCAGTGGAAAAGGTTTAAAGGAACCCAAGCTTCCTACACCTACACCGGTGATTGTGACAAAGGAAAACGAGTCCCCTTCTCCAATTCCTCCACCTTCTACTTCCACCCCTCCACCACCCAAGGATGTGAGTGAGAATTCCATTCCAAAGCCTTCATCTCAACCCAATATACCTTATCCCTCAAGGTTGAGGAAAGAGAAATTGAAGAACAAGGATGATATTCAGGTTTCTAACTTTCTCAAAATGTTTAAACAACTGAACTTCAATATCTCCTTTGTTGAGGCTCTCGCTCACATGCCCAAATATGCTAAAATGTTTAAAGATCTTCTCAGTGATAAGGAGAAACTTCTTGATATCGCTCAGACCCAACTTAACGAGAATTGCTCCGCAGTGCTCTTAAGGAAATTACCCACCAAACTTGGTGATCTGCGTCGTTTTCTCATTCCTTGCAACTTCCCCGGGGTAGAGAATTGTATGGCCCTAGCCGATCTAGGTGCTAGTATAAACTTAATGCCTCTAAGCGTTTGGAAACAATTGTCTCTACCTGAGCTAGTCCCCATACGAATGACTTTGGAATTAGCTAACCGTACGGTTGCTTATCCGGTGGGGATAGCCAAATATGTCTTTGTCGGCGTCAACAAATTCACCTTTTTGACGGATTTTGTTGTCGTTGACTACGAGATGGAACCCCGTGTTCCATTAATCGTTGGACGTCCATTCTTGAGGACCGCTCGCACTCTCATTGATGTAGCCACAGGCGAATTAATGATTAGAGTTGGTGACGATAAAATCGTCTTCAACATTGGAAAACTTTCTAAGCAACCTTCTGAAAACGAGAGTGTTAATTTCATTGACGTTCTTGATGAGGCTTGTGAAGAACATTTCAAAGACGCTTGTAAAAGTGGTTCTTCTTCTCTTCCCATTGTTGAGACTGTTGCCTCCATTGCTCCCTCACTAACTCCATTTGGAGAAAGTGAGTTACTTTTGAAAGAATTTGAAGCAACTTTGGGAGATGTGGACTTGCAATATGATGATTCTCCCTCTAATTGGGATGAAGACATTCGTACCATTCAGAAACTTCTCAATGAGGACCATATTTCTCCACCATCTTCTAAGGAAATCTCAATTATGATCCGAATTTGACTACGCCTTCCATCAAAAATCCTCCGGATTTAGAGCTTAAGGATCTGTCGTCTCATCTCGAGTACGTTTTCCTTGAAGACAGCAAGAAGTCACCCGTCATCATCGCAAAGGATTTGAAAGAAGACGAAAAATCCCGACTTAGCGCCGTGTTGAAGAATCATAAGAAAGCGATTGCTTGGAAAATCTCCGATATTCGTGGAATTGATCCTCACTTTTGCACACATAAAATTCCCATGGAGGACGACTTTAAACCCATTATTCAAAGCCAAAGAAGGGTGAATCCCAAGATCCATGACTTTATCCAAAAGTGGTTATCAAAATTCTTGATGCGGGAATGATCTACCCTATCTCGGATTCACCATGGGTTAGTCCGGTCCATTGTGTGCCTAAGAAAGGCGGAATCACCGTTGTGCCCAATGAAAACAACGAGTTGATTCCTACTCGTCTAGTTACAGGGTGGAGAGTTTGTATAGACTATCGCAAACTCAATGATGTTACGAGAAAGGATCATTTTCCCCTTCTTTTTATGGATCAAATTCTTGAACGTCTAGCGGGTAATAATTATTATTGCTTCTTAGACGGTTTCTCAAGGTATTTTCAAATTCCCATCGATCCCAAAGACCAAGAGAAAACCACATTCACATTTCCTTATGGAACATTTGCTTATAAAAGAATGCCTTTCGGGTTTTGCAATGCTCCTAGGACATTCCAAAGGTGTATGATGGCCATCTTCCATGACATGGTTGAAGAAACTATGGAAGTCTTCATGGATGATTTCTCGGTCTGAGGCGATTCTTTCTCTTATTGCCTTGCCAATTTGGAACACATGCTTAAGCGGTGTGAAGACACTCCCTTGTTCTAAATTGGGAAAAATGCCATTTCATGGTAAAAGAAGGCATTGTGCTTGGACATAAAATCTCAAAAGCCGGTCTTGAAGTGGACCTTGCTAAAGTGGATGTCATAGCCAAATTACCTCCACCTTCAACCGTGAAGGGTGTGAGAAGTTTCCTTGGTCATGCGGGCTTCTATCGTCGATTCATTAAAGATTTTTTAAAATCGCTCGCCCGATGACCCACCTGTTGGAAAAAGATACTCCTTTTATCTTTCTAAAGAGTGTCTTGAATCCTTCAATCTTCTTAAGGACAAGCTAACTAAGGCACCGGTCTTGGTTACCCCTAATTGGGAGCTACGTTTTGAATTGATGTGTGATGCTAGCGACTTTGCAATTGGAGCGGTTTTGGGCCAAAGAGTGAACAAACACTTCCAACCAATCCATTATGCTAGCAAGACAATGACGGGGGCTCAATTGCATTATACCACTACCGAAAAAGAGCTTTTAGATGTAGTGTATGCTTTTAAGAAGTTCTGCCCCTATCTTGTCCTTTCCACCACAATTGTCTATACCGACCATTCCGCGTTGAAGTACTTGTTAACTAAGCAAGATTCTAAGCCAAGACTTCTTCGTTGGGTTTTACTCCTTCAAGAAATCAAAATTGAAATTCGTGACAAGAAGGGAGCCGAAAACCTAGCCGCGGATCATCTAAGTAGACTTGAGGATCCTTGTCAAGGGGATCATCCGAATCAAAAGATCAATGACTCTTTTCCCCTTGAGACCTTAATGTCTATCAATTCCAATCTTGATGACACCCCGTGGTTTACGAACAATGCAAACTACTTGGCGGGTGGAATTCTCAAGGAAGGGTTAACGTCCCAACAAAAGAAAAATTTATTTAAAGACATTGAACACTATTTTTGGGACGACCCTTACCTTTTCAAACAATGTGCGGATCTTGTCATTCGTCGATGTGTTGATGGCCTAGCAGCGTTACTAATCCTTGACGCTTGCCATAAAGGACCCACCGATGGTAACTTTGGTCCCAATTACACCGCGAAGAAAGTGTTCGACTCTGGATTCTATTGGCCCTCCATTTATCATGACGCTCATGAAATGGTTAAACGTTGTGATGCTTGCCAAAGACAAGGCACGATCACACATAAAGATGAGATGCCTCAAAATTTCATACAAGAATGTGAAATCTTTGATGTATGGGGCATCGACTTTATGGGACCGTTTCCATCATCTAAAGGGAACAAGTACATCCTCGTAGCCGTTGACTACGTTTCCAAATGGGTTGAAGCTAAGGCTCTCCCTACGAACGATGCGAGGGTGGTTGTGACCTTTCTAAAGCAACTTTTTGCTCGATTCGGTGTTCCTCGTGCTATAATCAGTTACCGCGGGACTCATTTTTGCTATGATCAATTTGCTCGAGTCATGGCTAATTACGGTGTCAATCACCTTCTTTCCACCGCTTATCATCCTCAAACAAATGGTCAAGCCGAGATATCTAACCGTTGATTGAAGCGAATTCTTGAGCGTACTGTGGGAGAGCATCGTGCCTCGTGGGCCGATAGGTTAGATGATGCTTTGTGGGCTTTCCGTACCGCATATAAGACCCCGATTGGTTGTATACCTTATCGTCTTGTGTATGGGAAAGCATGCCACCTCCCATTGAGCTGGAATATAAGGCGTACTGGGCCTTGAAGTGGGATAACTTCGACATCAACAAAGCCGGCGATCTTCGGAAGATTCTACTCAATGAGATAAATGAACTAAGGAATGAAGCTTCTGAGAACTCATTGATCTACAAGGAGAAAACCAAGATCATCCATGATGCTAGGATTAAGAACCGAGAGTTCCACGTTGGTGATCAACTTTTACTCTTTAACTCTCGATTGAAGATATTCTCGGGCAAGCTGAAGAGCCGTTGGTCTGGCCCATTCACCGTCGCCAAAGTCTTCCCATATGGCACCATTGAGCTTTCTCAGCCAAACGGGCCCAATTTTAAGGTGAATGGCCAGCGCGTGAAGTTGTACTTTGGTGAGGACATCTCTCATGAGATGATTCCATCCCTCACCAAGTTTCCCTTGAATTAGTTCTGGGTCGAGTTAGGCTCGTGAGTTGGTTAACAAAAACAAGTGCTTCTTAGGAGGCAACCCATGATCTATCCTTTACCGTTTTTATAATAAGTGTAGGGGGAGCCCCGTATGTGTTTGTTGTCTTGTTTCTTCTAATGTGCAGGGATTTAAGCTTCAAAGATCCATTCTCGATGACTTTTGACGAACAGTGATCCCGTGTACCCGTCTTCCCGGTTCTAACCTAAACTGTCGTGATTCAATATTTCATATCTTATATGTTCACATTGAAATCACTATAGTTGTCCTTTCCTTAGCAAGATTTAACCAAAGTGCACAATGTCCTAAGTGTAGGGGAGTTTACTCCCACATTCTTAAACATTGAGGACAATGTTTATATCAAGTGTAGAGGGGACTTCTATCGAAGTAAGTGGTCTTTTCTATGAATTAGTCCTCATTTTAACCGGAAAATTTGATTTTTCGACATTTTTCAAAATTTTTAATCTATTTTGGCCTTGTAATTTTCCTTTGCTATCGTTATTTACTTTCTTTGCTAGAATAAATTTTCAATAAAGTGGTTTTAAATTTTTCAAAGTCGTGAATATTTTGACTCAACCCGAGTTTACTTATCTAAGTTTACTCTAGCTAGTATCCTTAACGTGTTTAAGTCAAGTTTTGCTAGGCTTTTATATAGGGAACTTTAAAATGCGAAAGTCTTAACTCTCACGGGTTAAGAACAAGAACTTTTCGCAAGTTCCTATAATTGAATCTAGAGAGTTGTTTATCAAGGGAACTTTAAAATGCGATTTCTAAACTTGAAAATGTCTAAGGGATTGCAAGATCCTATAGATGACTCGAAAACCCAAAACTTTGATTTAATTGGCTAAGCATCCACGAGTCTCATTCCTTGAGATTTTAAATTGTGGAGAACGAGAGATGATATAGTCAATTATAAGTTTGGTATTCTTTCATGAATTTATGTGAGTTGATTATAAGATTTTTCTCCCATCTCTTGCTAATAAATTTATCTGCAATAAATAAGGTTGTACAATTTGAAAAGTTACTTAGCTTCTAGCACAAGATCGTTTGAAAATTGCTCGGTACTAACTAGAGTTCATAGCCAAGGCATAACTTATTGAAGCGAGATGCGAAGATTGGCGAGTCCGAAAAGGTCCTAATAAGACATGAGGGCTAAATTTTGTTGCTAAAGATCCAAAAGTGATGTGAAGAATCATTTATCAAGAATCAATATGAAGGATCGAGACACACGACGAAAAGCAAATACTCACCTAAAGATCATAGAGAAGTCTATCCAAATAGGCCCTAACAAGGTATGAGGATAAATAGATCCAAGTCCTAAAAGGAGGCGGATCATTGTATATCAAAGTCCAAAATAAAGATTGGAGAAAAATGAAGAAGTCGTGTTCCAATTATGAAGAATCTCTCAAAACTTCAAGTGAAGAAATTCCTATTATGAAGAGAAGACCATAATTTCAAGAACGTCTCTCAAAGATTTGAAGTATGAAGTCGCTGCCAAATATCGGTCCGAGAAAGGTCTCAAATCGTGAACCGAGTTATGCCAAGATATGAACTTTAAGAGGTCCCGAGAAGCAGTTTTAAAAGATTTTTGTCCTTTAGCTAACTATTGATTAAATCGTCCCACTTTATTTTTGGCCTTAATAAACTATCAAAATAAGTCAAAAATGCATCCTCGTGATCATTCAAGACATCAATAAAATATAAGAGATACACCTAGGAATAAGGGAGTCTAAGTAAATAATCGGGCCACATGTGTTCGTGTTAGTTTGCTAACTTATAATAACAATGATATTATTTTTAAGCTTGGTATAGGGAACGTAAAACTTGAGGATGATAAACATTCATGACAACCAAAACCCCAATGTAAGTCTTTGATTTCTTTACTTGTTTTGTTCTTTTAGTATCCTAAGGGTTTAGTATTTAATAAAGGCCAAGGTGGGTTATTTATGATGAGAAATGTAATCTGTACTTTGAAATTAATGCATTACATGAGGGCATTGCAAGTGTAGGGGATTTAATAAGTGTGAAAACACTTATCCTTTTACCACTTATTTCCAATAATAACAAGACCAAAACGTTTATTTTATGTCGTAAAAGTCAGAATTATACGTGGTTTTAGTTTTTATTGTGTTTCAGGATAAAAATATGCAAAAGGAAGAAAACATGGGCTATCACGGGCTTTTATCGAAGAAAAAGAAAAAAGACGAAGTCAAAAGATTGAGAGTGTAAAAAGAACGTAAGTCCAAGGCCTATTCTTAAGATTTATCGAAGAAAAAGTCTAAAGACGGAAGTTTAATGAAGTCGAAGAACTCAAGTCTAATTATAGAAGAAAATTATAAGACAAGTTCAACTT
This sequence comes from Glebionis coronaria, assembly GCA_025667525.1. Taxonomy (NCBI): domain Eukaryota; kingdom Viridiplantae; phylum Streptophyta; class Magnoliopsida; order Asterales; family Asteraceae; genus Glebionis; species Glebionis coronaria. Next base: position 149,311 of record JANFOE010000509.1, on the reverse strand, counting down.
ATATCGACAAATCCCGAGACGACGTCGAGAAAGACAAAGAAATTAAATCGAGTCGAGACGAGAAGAAATAAAGAAGAAAGCTTAAGCATTTAACCTCCCCACCTCCTATAAATACCCTCCTAATATGTCATTAGGAGGGTATTAGTTAGTAGTAGTTAATTTCTTAGTTTTTTTAGTGTTTTTATCATTTTCTCTCTCTAGTTTTACTTAAGCTTTTATTCTAAATCTTGTATTTTGAATCTTAATTTTTTAATATAACCAAGTTTTTAATAATCTCTCATTCTTCCTTTCTTAATAATCTATGGTTTTGTTTTGATAATCATGTAGTGGATGTGATTTTGTTGATTTTGGTGTGTTTGGCTTATTGATAATAAGTTGATTTTGTTAAGTTTAATATTTTTATAAAAAGTGCTTTTTGATTTCTAGCTTATTTAGTGTTTTAAATGTTTTTAAATTCTAACTTATTCACATTTTTCTAAAATCATTTTGGTTTAGCTTTTGGTAAAGTGCTTATTGATTTTTGGCTTATTTTTGCTTATTGTTAAGTTTTGTTATACGTAATCCCTTGATATCCCTAATTCCGGATAAGAGTTATAAAACTCTTTTTCTGGATAACCTGTAATATCCCTCTTTTTCCGGATAAGGGTCATAAATCCCTTATTCGGGATAAGCCCATTCATTTCCGTTTTCTGGATAAGGCAACGAAGGTGTTTTCCGGATAAGAGTTAGAAACTATTTTGCGGATAAGCCAGTTATTCAGTTTTTCCGGATAAGCCTTAGAATCTTGTATTTCGGATAAGGTTTTAATTTTGTTTTCCGGATAAGAACCTGAAGCCCGTTTTCCGGATAAGCAATCTTCTCATATATCGGATAAGCATAGGAATTGTACATTCCGGATAAGGTTTTTTAGATTGATTCCGGATAAGCTCTGTAGCACTTTTTCCGGATAAGGGCCAGCTAACCATATTCCGGATAAGCTCATGAAGAAGGTTTGCGGATAAGCTTTTTACACCCTTTCCGGATAAGCCCAATAATTACGTTTTACGGATAAGCTTCCTATTACGAATTCCGGATAGGACTACGAAGTCTTTTTGCGGATAACCTCCAGAAATCCATATTCCGGATAAGGCCCCAGAATCGTTTTCCGGATAAGCTTGTTAAATCACATTCCGGATAAGCATCCATAGTCGTTTTGCGGATAAAGCTACATTATTCTGATTCCGGATAAGGTTTTGTAATTCCCAGTTTTTAATTCAAACTTTATTTTTCCCGCCTTTTTACTTAGCATTATTCTAACTTGTCTTGTTTTAGTTTAATTTTTAAAGTTTACATTTTTATAAGCTTTAATCATTTACTTTTTAATTATTTATTAAGTCTTTATTTTTAGTTTTATATTTTCAAGCTTTCATTTTTACTCATTTACTCAATGACAGTTTCACTTTTAGCTTAAAATAGATAATCAAACCCTTTTAATTTTCCACCAAGAACGACTGAGTCACGCTTTATACTAGTAATCAATTCGAAAAGACTGGAACAACGAACTTTCATACGAGGGAAAACCTTGTATTAACACTATATATGTATTACTATAAACAAAACCCAAACGCCTAAAAGAACTTCCAATGTTGAGATACATAACACTTCAAATGATAAACATCCCCTTTATTCGATTCATCAATTGAGGGTAGGTATGAGCACGGTACCGGTACCGTACCGACCCCGTATCGAATTAGTGGTACCGATTTTTTTCCCGAGCATAAATTAATGGTACCGGTACCGTACCGACCGGGATTCGGATATCGGTACCGGTACTGGGAAATCGGGATATTTACCTTTTTTGGAAATTTTCCGATTTAATTCCGGTCCCGTACCGAATTAGTGGTACCGAATTTTTTCCACCTTATTTCGTAATACCGGTACCGTACCGAACGAGATTCGGGTACCGAGAATCGGTACGGTACCGGTACGGTTCCGATTTGGTTTTGGGATTCAGGACGAAATACTCATCCCTAATTGAGGGTCAACAGAATGAGATGGGTAGCAGGGGTGATAAGGGAGGAAGCTATCACCAGCCAATAAAGCTAACACAACACCAGAAATACTAATGATAACGATCGGAGTACTAGTGGCAGAAAACCTATTTTCCATTGTTAAGGTTGTTTAAGGTTTGAGGTTTAAGAAAGCGTGTGTTTGAGATCCAATTTTATGAAGATAGAAAAATAAAAAGGGTGAAATGAAAAGACCCTCTAAAAAAATAAAATAAAAAAGTAAGAGGGAAATATCCCGCCAGATAAATTGATGAAAAAAATTAAGTTCAAAAAAAAGTTAGTTGAAAAAGTTTCTATGCTTATGATCAGAGATCGGTTTTTTTCCAAAAAAAATAATGTCTATGTGTTTTAGTTTATAGGGAGAGTTGTTTTTTAAAATACTAGTCTTTTTTAAAATACTGAGACTACTTTTTTGTAAAACCAGTCTTTATTAGAGGGTCTTCATAACCTTTTTTGTAGTAGTGTATAGACCAAAATATTGTAATCCAAAACAAATATAAGGAAAGTTTTTCCCTTCCCTTTTACCTGTCACACCCCACCATGGCGGAATATGGGGCGCGAAGTATGGATATCATCACAACAATAGTGTGTCTATAGAGAGAACTATATGAAATAGAAATGTCATAAAAAGGTGACACAATGTCATGAAAATATCTCAAACAATGCAGACGTCTAGGTAAGTAGGTAACAGGCCTACCTCTTACAAAAGACAAACAAATAAACAAACATCAAACATATAGGTGTATAAAATGAATCACTTATTCAAACATTAAATAAATACTAAGAAGAAATATATTCCTCCTAATGCAATCCTAGCAGCCTATAGACTCTATCCACTTCTAACATCATCCTTCATAACTACATCACCTGAAAATGACACTAAAATCTGTCAACCTAAAGTTGGTGAGAACATAGGTTTAAGTTATCAAAACATCTTAAGAAACCTTGTCAAACGCTGTAAATAAGTTGAAGAAAACAAATTAAAGCAATGGACCATAATGTGATAATCATGTTACATACAACTACAAACAAAGCACAATTATATCAATCAAGAACACACAATAAGAACAATGCACCACACTATAACAATCAATAAGTATCCCGTCACACACACAAGAACAACGCACCACACTATCCGGATCTTTCTCACACCACTAGTGGAAGATGAACCTTATCCCGGTCGAGATATCTTGCCTCCGAAGAGACGATGCACAAGTAATCAGTATGGATCGTGCCCCACGCTCCACACACATCAAAACTGGTCCCATAGACGCCCATACATCTATGTACCAAAGCCAATCACAACCCAAACAAGATTCACATACAAGAACACATATCAAAGCACATATGAGAACACATAAGCACGCATGTCACACAATAACACATCTATGTCCAAACATTTATAAAAATATAGTACCAAAAGATTTTAAGAACACCACAAGTGTCATCTCCATCCCATACTAGAAGAAAATATTAAAAAACTCAATAAAAATGGGACTATGAACTCACCTTGCGAAAGCAATCCAAAGTCTTCTCACGAACAACCAATTACCTAAAGAACATAATACAATAATACGCACGTCAACATTGACTCCGGAACTCTAATCCTTCATCAATGTAACAATCCCTATGATGGATACATCTCATATCCTATGCCAAGTCAGCCCCATGATTTTAAGCCTTGTCGTTCAAACATTAATCTTGAACTCGACACTTGTACAAATAATTCGACCAAGCTACTGACCTCCATAAGCTATACATTCTGATAATTTGAAAAGTACGTTCCGAGTACATAATTTTAGGCTTTTGAATCACCCAAAAAGCTTTAAAAACGAATAAGTTATGACAAAAACGATTTTACCCAAAATCTATCCAGACATTAGCGACAGTTTCTGACAGTTTAGTGACGAATTCTGACAGATTAGCGACAGTTTCTGCCTAATCCGATTTAAACACTAAAAAACGATTTTTAAACCTTAAAACCACCCATTAATTACCAAATTCAAGCCCTAAATTATCTTAATTCCTGAAAACTAAAAACTCTAATCCATCACATGATTAATTACATGATTTAAACATAACTGATTAAATAAGAACAAAGATTAAAACATACTATACATTAATTGATCAAAGATCAAGATTTTGAAAACCCTAAGTTTTTCTTCCCTTTTTTTTCTTGCTGCGTCCGTTCTTTTTTTTTCTTTGTGTTTTGTTTGGTTATGGTAATATATAACATAAAAACAAGTTCTAGTCCAAGCCCAACTCAAAAAGCCCTTTATTTTTTTCAACCGTCAGTTATTTTTTTTTAAACTACCGTATATTTTTTTTGCCTAAACTTTGTTTTGTCCAAATACTTCCTTATTTATAAAACCCCTATTTATTATTAAAATCTTGGACTTTTAAAGTTATTTAAAAGAAAGTTTACATCTTAATTTTTTATTATAAAAACTAAATCAATATAAAATTTTATTCTATAAATTTTATTATCCACGACTCCTAAATAAATTTATGAACACTTCTAGACTAACCCAAAGCTAATAAACTAAACCACTAAATGCTTACTTATATAATTACGTAATAATATTACGTACACAATACTAAATATGTACTCTCGAAAAGTAAAATAACACTATAATAACCATAGCTATTTACATACACATAAAATGACCTCAAAAATGCCATAGCACTTCATAGTCACATCCATGTGAACTCATGAGCACGAACTATTCCCAATGTATCATCATATAACGTACCACGTACTACATAAACGATGTTTGAACCCAAGTCAAAGTCTCAAACACAAACATATAACACATAAACGCACACTCAACACATAATCAAAGTCAAACAGTCACAAATAGCAAATCTCAAATTTTAGGGTTGTCACAGCACTCTCTCCTAATAGAAATCTCGTCCCGAGATTTACTCCCAAACTCAAACTTACTATCAGCAAACAAACGAGGATACATATCCCTGATAAAACCTTCACGTTCAAGCGTAAACTCAGTTTATACTAAATAATGTCAACCAACAACACATGAGCCTTAACCGTCTACGAGGAAACTTATTAAAACCATAAAGTTATGTAACAAACCTAACTAAATCCCACAACTCATCAAACAAGAATGTGTATTTGCTTTTTACTAATCTGGTGGTCTAGGTGGGTGGTGGAAGATGGTGGTAGCCATGGATGAGTTGAGAGAGAAGGTTGTGTGTGAAAATGAAAAAAGTGTATTAAAGTGAAAATGAAACACAAATGAAACACAAGCAACAGCCCTCCTTGGAAGCCTTGGAGGGGTATATATAGTCACACACGACACTTAAAATATACAACATTTCCTAGTCTAGTCTATGTGTGTGTGACTATGATAACTAATGGGAATTCTTAAATGTCGTCACATAAAGTGAATTTCCAACAATCTTCCCCCATGGGACGACATGTAGAATTCCTTACAATATTTTTCCTAACAAGTACATAATGATTAAGAACAAAAGCTTTCATGAAGCGTCCAATGCTGATGATGTCTTCTGAGGCCTTTGACTTTAAGTCTTCACTTCAAAACGACTCATCTTGAAAGTAACTTGTAGTAGAAATACTGTAACGGCATGAGCTAAATAATCCATATACTTCTGGTTAAGGAGAAGCTTCTGAATTAACTTCCCCCTAATTCATGCCACATAAACTTGATGTAGAAGCTTTTAAAAAGCTTCCCCCTAAACCGACAATCCTCATAAGCAATTTCAAAGCTTTCAATAAAGCTTAGAATGATTAAGCGCACAGCGGAATTTAAAAAGCAAACCCCATCATATAACATGATAATGTTGCTATGAGGGATTGAAAGTAAGGGGCACACCAAGAAGATCAACAACGTATCTTCTCACGCTTGAATAATTCTTCTAATTTTTCTTCCCCCTAAGAGTTCAAGTTATGCATACTAGAAAGAATCAAGATATTTCTTCCCCCACATAGTTGAAGAAAATAAACCAATCCCAAGTATGAAGCTCAAATAATGAAGTAGACACTTTATCCCATTTATGAAGTTGACATCGTAACACCAGAGTCAATTAAGTCCCAGAAATGCACATATCTTCTTCCGGAGATGCACCAGAGTCAATTAAGTCCCGGGAATGCATATCTCTCCATATATGATAATTATGATGAATAATTGCAACAAAAAAACAATTAAACATCGAATCAGTAGTGTACCGTTTAGAGATTGATAACGCCACGAGTTAAAACACTGATTTTCTCTACGGTTATGACAATTGTCTTCCCAGAATGTCTTCAAATCAAAAGAAGGTATGAAGTTCATCACGTGTAATCGTTGTGCGTTTAATGTGTCTTCTTCTTCCCCCTTGATGGTTTCGAAACTCGGAACCAGCAATAAATTGTATGCACATGTACGTGAAATCTCGTGAGAATAATAAATAAGATGAATTATATATTTTGTGAGAATCAGTTGTTGATCGAAAATCTCTACTCATAAACTCTCCATGGCCATCTTTACCAACCCACTTGTAAACAATTTGAAGTGACCACTGATAGAATGAACCGGATACATCAAACGTGAAACTGAATAAGAAACCTTCGATCTTGTGACTTAAGCTTGCACAATTGTTGAATGAGGAACGGTGGAGAAATCTCTAAGTAACCAACGCATCACTAAAGAAGTCTATAAGCACAACACCTCTTGAAATTATCCACGTCGACTAAGCGCGTGACACTGAGTACAACAATGTAACCCCTTTAAGTGATAGTTATCCGAGTCATCAACCAACCACCCCGAACCCGGAAACTAGATAAACAAGTCTTCATTCTAAGATTAAGTCCGAGCAAGTTATCTTTCAAAGATAAAATAAATACACGCCTTCCAAAAAATCCGTCTTCAACTTCACATAATTAATACCTGATCAAAAATCTGTAGTCACTAAAAATATACCCATTTTTCTTGGTCTTATCAACAATAAATTTTTTCACTTTGTGTCGTCTTTATCTCGTCACTTTGTCACGTCATTAATAAACCCGATAATGACTAAAATACACATTAATATTACACAATTTTTGTCCAAAAATGATATTTTGTCCAAAAATAATAATAGAAACTAATATGTATTCGGTCCTTGTTAAATCGGTTCGGCCCATCACAAACCAATAGCAAATAATATGTGGCCCGTCATTTTAAACAAGAAGAACACCGCCCAAGAAAACTTATCCATGATAACAATAACTGGGCCAAGCAATAGCCATGAGACCCGGTCCAAGTAGAGTATGAATAGACTAAATACCCACTTAACCTAATCTTTCGGGTATATATTTCTCACACCAAATATTTAGGGCACACATAGATAATACTACTTAGTTTCATCCGCCCCCAAACTACACCAATTCTCTGTCAATATCTTATTTCCATCTTAAACACTCAACCCCTAAATTACTCAATCTAATCAGCCACCAAAAAACAACAAACTGATCTTCTCATTACCTTGATCTAATCATAAGCTCATCTTATATCGGTGATCAAATCACAAATCAAATCATATACATCACCCATCGCAACCAGACATCTAATTAACACACTCATGACATAAATATTTGAACCCCAATCAAATTAATGAACGAAAAGGTATGAATCTGTTATAGATCGTGTAACACCCCCAAATTTATACAACTCAATACAGCGGAAGACTAGTTGGTGTTACGGGATAGCACATTACTCACATCATAGACAACGCATAAAAATCGCGTCGTTTATTAATAAAGCTTTTCCATTCATAAATATCAAATTTACATAGGTCCCAAGTCATTATATTTAATACAGGTTTTACAAAGTATTTGAATGGAAAATATTGTTTAAGTGCGAGCCATGAATTCTTGTTGTCTTCCCGAGAATTACCTTCAAGTACCTGAGATAAAACATGTTAAAAGAAAAGGTCAGCGATAACGCCGAGGGAATTCATAGAGTTTAATAAAATCCATCAATATGATATCAGTATAAAATTATTACTGAAAATCATTTTGTACAAATCATTTTAATAGGCCATAAAATAGCCAAAGTCATTTTATACAAATCTTCATCAAAATCATAATATAGGCATTAGCCTTAAAAATCATTATACGAACCAATGTCGTAAAAACAATCATACAATACGTCTTACGACGTTGTATAAAGTTAAATAAAAACCGTTATATGAATATGGTTATATAAAACCAAAACACAAACATAATATCAATAGTATGACCCTGTATTGCTAGTCAGGCAATACATCGTAACTCGGAGCGTCTAGTAGTATTTCGTTAGTTTTGGATTATTATAAGCCGCATGACATTGTTACCTTACTAAAAAAAACAACGGGTAGCTAACCTGATACTCAATTTGCCCATATAAAGTAGCGTGTCGTCACAAAGGTCACGCTATGGAAATCTTCTCATACATAAATTCGCTTACCAATCAATGTGGCACGACGGGGATCAACCGTCAAGGCGCGAACTGGGGTGATCGTCCCCAAATAGTACTATTATATGCATAAGCGTCTACCAAATCCCGGTAGTTCACAATTCATGCTAATGGGACTTTTAGTGACATAACCTAACTTTAATAATCCATTTAATTTCATCTATCGGGTCCTTTAATCATTTATCGGGTCATACAATCGGGTCATTCATTCATTCGAGTCAAAATCAATAAACAAACAATCGGGACAAATGGTGTCCTATTTTATAAAAACTAACATGTTATCTCCCTCACGGGTTTATAAAACATTTCATAAAAACATTTAAAAGAGTGCGGGGCTATGAACTCACGTTGATGTGGGAAGACGATTATCGGCGATTTGGATGTACGGTACGTGCTTCAATCAGGGAAACCTAGACAAATAATAGTCGTCTTAGACTTTTTTCCAATGACTTTATAAAAATAACAATTATGTATACATATGATGATTATTTATATATGATGATCAAGTGGGTTTACATATTCTCGTTTACTCATTTTAGTGTTATGTGTCGGTAACGTTTATACTAGTTTACTAGTTTCACCTATTTACGTGTTTTAGGTCCAATAAGCCTATTATAAGTTTATTAACTTGTATTAATCCATGTTATACTTATATTATCAGTATCTACACTTTACAAGTTGGGCCTAAATGGGTTAAGTCCAATAAGTTCTTTTTATAAGTGTTTAACTTATTTAGTCCAACTATTAGTCCAATATGTTTACTTATCTCGTTAATGTCCGTATGTCCTATAGTTCAGGTTTTATCGGTTTTTATTTGTTATACATGTCTATATATCAGTATATGAGTTTTGTAAAGTTTACATTAGACGGGTCCAACCGTCTAAGTTTTATTTAACAAAAACGTTAATTTTACGGTAATAGCCGAAAAAGTCGTAAAATTAAAGTTTATAGTTTTATAACTTATAAAACTTAACAAGTTACCATTTTTATAAAATGTCCTCTTATTTACCATTGTACATATTTATATAAATGTATTATATAAGTTAGTGTGTTTTAATTTATATTTTATACTATTAAATTTTGAGTGCTTATATAATAGTATTAAACATTAATTCTTAAAAATCTGATTTTTATCTTCATGTTCACCATTTTTACCATATCTAGAGTTCTATAATGAATTAGAAGCTCATTTTTGGGTGACATGTTCTTCATATTATGTGATACATTTAACTTAGATATAGCTACTACCCATTTTAAGTTTATCATGCCTTAATAGTCCCTACAAAACTGCTTATTCAGATTAGACCACCTAACTTGTTTTGATCATATCTCACTCATTATTTTGATTCCATTGCATGGCCAACTCTCACATGTGTATAACATCTTGTACTTACTGTAAATGGATCATACCATATAATTTTATCAGTTCATGTTTTAGTTATATACTGTTTTTATACAGCCAACTAAATAATCAAGATTTTAGCCTCATTTCTTATAGTTATTAACATTTTTAAGCATATCTATCAACACTTGATCTCCACACAACATTTTTATAATCATATATACATCATATACATATAAAAAATGAAAGAAAATACATTTGTTCTTTACAAAATAACAAGAGAAAAATGGAGAGGATGATCTTCTTTACCAACCAAGTGTTTTCCTTGTTTTTGGAAGACAAGGACTTGATGAATACAACAAGTAACTCCAAGACCATCAAACACCAAGAACATATGTTGGAATATCAGCCCTAGGACACAAGCAAATCACCTCCAATGATGTTATTATGGCCACCCAATGATCAAGGCTTCAAGATAACTCCTTAATAGAGCTAGTAAACATGTGTTTCATGGATAGAAAAGATCAAAAGGGGTGTTTGTAGCTTGATGGTGGACGGCATAGGGAGGGTTTTTGAGAGAGTTTTATGTTGTTTTGCATGTAAGGAAATGGTGAAGTAAAAACTAGTTGCTAGTTTTGCGAGTTAGTGGGAAAGTATGGCTTAAAGTGTAAGCTAAGCTTACACTTGGAGTAAGCTAGCTAACTTGATGCCACCTCCATGGTGTGGTGTCAAGTGTGCCGTCCAAACATAGATAGTGGGGTGGGACAATGTATTTTGTCCCATCTCACTAGTTTATGGGTATTTCTCGATTCTAGTTTTCTTGATTTGCGTGCCCTCAGGTCGTTTTACGAAAAACGTTTTTATAATTTATGAATCAACGTCACAAAACGAATCCAATAAAAATTGTCTCATCAAAAACGGAGTTCGAAAACGTAAATACGTAATCCTAAGGTTTCCGGTTTAGTCGTAAAGGACGTTAAAATAAAATCATAAGTCCTAATCTCTTCTCGTAAATTTGTGAGTTTATGAACCAACACAAATTTAAAACTCCAAAATAATATTCACTGATAAATTTATTTTCTGAAATGTCGGATGATATGAGCTTAAACTCATATCCTTTTATCAACAAATAACCCTAAAACATGAAGCAAAATACCAATTTATTTGGCAAAAACAGTATTATGTGGTATGTTTGTGTTTGTGTGCACTTTTGTAGGCAAGAAGATACATTTTCAAGCAAACAAGGAAAATTCAAGCTCAAATGGATGAAAAAGACAAAAGAGGATCAAAAGTGACAAGACTTTGAAGTATAAGGACCTTTCTTGACAAGCTGCAAAGTTAAGGGACTAAAAGTATAAATTTGGAAAAGTCAAGAACAAAGTCAAAACTGGTCAAAGTTCAAATTCAACAAGTCAAAGGGTTAAATATGGTCAAGTAAAAAGTCAAAGGGCCAAGAATGACAAGTCTTTGAAGTTTAGAGCACAAGTTACAAAGATGATTATAAAAAGGGCTGAAACTGCCATGTTTGGAAAGTATACAAGACATGATCCGAGTACCATAGCTCTAAACCAATCAGAAGCCAGTATTTGAGAGACATGGATTGCCAGCTCAAGTTCTATTAATGAGGAAAGAGAATGAGCCGTCGAATCTCAACAGTAAACGCACTAACCCATTCCCTCCAATCACAAAGCAACATGTCATTTATCCTTACTGTTATAATGGATAATGATCCACAACTCAATTTATGGACAAATCATTGCATGCCACGTGGACCTCTCATTCCCAGATTGAAGAGCACGATTTATACACTTTCAGGAAAAACGTTTAACATGAAAAGTACTCGGATTGAAGAGACAAACACAACCCAAGTGTCCAATTAACAAATCATTGAGTGGATTTAAAACCCCCAAATCATTGTTCATACCTTCAAAGTGCTAAATGCAGAATTTGCCACGTGGAGCTCAGAGATTGGCCCTGACACGTCACCAACTCCAACAAACTCTCCCTTCTTGCCTATAAATACCTAGACTAGTCTTCATTTGTAGAGTGTAGCCTAATTTTGTAAAAACACCTAGTTAACTTTCCTTTCCTTTTTTCCCTCAATTTTCCCCTAACTACTCAAGAGTCTGACAAACTCTTGAGTCAGTTAGTTAGTTCATAGCTTGTAACCAACTTTGTAACTGATTTCCTTCAATAAAATTCAAATTCCTTTTTCCCGCCAAATTCTGTTCTTCTCATTCAGTCAGATTCTTGCTTCAATTGGATAGTGTTGTTGCTGTTTGATGTTTGTTATGATCAACCATAGATCATAACTGACATTTGTGAAGATTGTTAGCTGTTTGATCAGAATTTGTTCATTCCATTGTTCATTTGAAGATTTCAAGCAGTTTGATTGATTCCAGATGATTTGTAGCTGTTTGATGGTTGATTCTTGTTGAATACTAGTGATAGGTGGTGGTTATCACTAGGGCAAGAGAGCTCAGCGCTCCTCTTCTTCCCAAAGGATATCTACATTAGGTGCTAAAGTTCTTGTTTTTTGTTCCTCTAAACAGTCAACTGCCATGCTTTATTTTCCTAGATTAATTCTGATTGCTGCATGATAAAGTTGTTAGTAGCTGAAGTTTGATTGATCTTAGTTCATTTGTAGCTTAATCTTGCATACTTGTGTTTTGATTTGGATTTAGTTCTAGTTTTCTGCATCATTTCAGTCATTTTTAGCCTTGCACCATTATTGTAGTTCTTGTTGTGATAATTGACTGAACTTAGTTCTTATACTTTACAATTTGATCATTGAGTTTAACCTGCTATAGCATTTAAGCCAGTTCAATTTAGTACTTAAAAAGTCTTTGTTAAAGTTTGTTAAAATTCAGTTAAGGAGTGTTTGGTAGTAGATCAAAAGTAGATTTCAAGTTTTGAGAATTGGTGTTTTAAAGTTCATTTCCATTCCTTAGGAGTTAACAAGTTGTTTAAGGTCATTTGCAAGTCAATTTCAAAGTCAATCAGGCAATTGGCACTTGATTAGTTTGGGTTAGCCTTTATTCAGCTTTGGTTTGAAAAACTTGCCATTTTCATTTGCCTAGTTCTCATTCAATTCTTGATGAAATTTCCTCAAATTTGTTTCTAGACTTAGCTTATATCATAAAGTTCTAGATTCCATAAGGAAATTCTACAGTATTAGCTTTTAAGCCAGAAAATAGCTTTTTGGTCAAGGTCTGAGCAATTCTCATTCTCTGAGATAAAGTAGCTACTGTTTTCCTAGATCTCCAAAACCACTTCATAAAAGTCATGATTTTCTTTCACAAAAACGTTTAATTAGTGTTGAATATTGATTTTTGAGAATTTGAGCTTTTTCCAAAATCTGGTCAAACTTGGTCAACATAAGCTCTTTTGAGCTTATTTCAGATTTCTAGCTCATTTCTTGATGAAAATAGTTCTGGTTTGATTTCCCATTCTTGTAATAAGTTGCTTAATCAGTTTCATTACAAAGATCAAGTTGTGGTTGACTAAATTTGGCTGTAGCTTATTTTGAGCTTATCAATAAGCACTCATTTGCTTATTTCTGACTTTTAGCAAGATTCCTTAGATACACATAGCTTAAATTAGATTTGAAGTCTTTTGCAAGTCGTTTCATTTGATTTGGTTGAGTAATAAGCTCAAACGAGCTTATTCTTTCATTTGTCCCGTTTTTACTTAAAAACTTAGCTTAATTGCACTTTGGTCCTTAAGGTTCTGTCAGCGTTTAATTTTGGCCTAATTTCCATGTTTTTAGGGTTTGCTATAGTTTAGTCCCTGGACTTTGCAATTTGTTAAAATTCAGTTAGTAGTTTGTTAGATTGTTACATTTTTAGTTAGTTTGTTATAGTTTTTGCATAATTGGTCCTTGTAGTTAACTTTTTTGCATTTTTAGTCCTTATAATTTTTAGAATTTACATTTCAAGCATTTACATTTCATAGAATTTACAATTTCAGTCCCTTTAGTTTCAAGTTTTGCATTTTACATTTTGATTGAATAAAAAAATTGGTATGTGCAAAGTGTTTTACGTATAAGTAGTTTAATATTTTTCATTTTTAAATAGTGTTGTTTGAATTAGCATAGATTACCAAGCAAGCTTAAACAACCAAGAACAATTATAAATCCGATATTGGTTGGACTTTCTATTAGTTAAGAACTGAGAAAACGAACTGCATTATACTACATTTCAAATGGCGCCGCTGCCGGTTCTTTGACTATACGAGAGACTATCGATTGACGGTTTTCATTGGCTTTTGGGATCCGTTCATTTTGTGAACGTTATTTTTACGTATCATAAATCAAAAACAAAAAAAAAATCATAAATATAAAAATATATAAAAACTAAAAAATAACAAAACAATTCTTTTCCTAAAGAATTGACCAAAAAAATTAAAAAAATCCAAAAAGCAATCTTTTTCCTAAGAGATTGCACCCAAAAATATATATTATTGGATTCTCTCGGTTTTTATGTACATATAGTATTTTCCTTTAAAAAACTCATAAATACAAAAATATTTTCCATATATTATTATAAGAGAACAATCAATTTACATATCTTCCATAAGTATTGCCGAGGCAATACACCGTGTTGAGGGGCGTTCCGGTCCTTGACACGCGTATCGATCAAACAAAATAAAGCAAGAATAGATAAATACTCTCAATAAGCAACAATTCGAAGAATACGAACATTTAAGTGAATAGAAAGGCGATGTGCTATAAAATGCCATCTAAGGGTCAATAGGTACTTAAGTGCTTCGCGCCACCTAACCCCCCGTTCACTTGGGAGTATTCTAAGAAGGAAGGCTTCATTGAGGGTCTTGCACCCAAAGTAGTAACTACATATATTGTTATTTTCTTGTGGATATTTAATATTGAAATTCGAAGAGGATAATCCATTTCTCTTCAAAGTCACACGAGAGCTTCTCTCTCATTCCTCGTATTGAGTTGCATGCTCACTCGCGGGCGTGCACAAATACCGATTGGTGTACAACCTCTTCCTCCGAAAAGGAAGAAAAAGAGAAAGAGTAAGACCACCACCGTCCACCAAGCCGATCACGAGAATCGTGCTTTGTCACCACCACAAGAAGCCATGGCTATTGATAATCGTACTTTGTATGAACGTATGCAATCCAACATTCATGGATATGCTAGTGCCATTAAGATTCCCGACTTTCCCGCTAACACATTTGAGCTACATACATCTATGATCAATATGGTTGCTTTATCACCTTTCTTGGGAAAACAAAATGAGGATCCCCATGCTCACCTTAAGAGATTCCTTTCACTTTGCAATACCATTAAGCATAATGGGGTTCCACATGAGGTCATTAGATTGATGTTAGTGTCATTTTCCTTAGATGGGAGTGCTAAGCATTGGTTAGACACCCAACCACCCGATAGTATCACCACATGGGACGGTTTTACCACTAAGTTTTTGAACAAGTTCTTTCCTCCACAAAAGACTATGGCTTTGAGGAATTTAATCATGGGCTTTACACAAAAACCTAGTCAATCCTTTAGTGATGCTTGGGAAGAGTATAGTGAGTTGTTGAGGCGATGCCCTAACCATGGATTGGATGATGTAAACCAAATCAATACCTTCTATAATGGCCTTAAACCTCACCACCAAGATTCACTAAATGCTTCCGCGGGAGGGAGTATTCTTCTTAAGACATACCACGAGGCTTTGAACATTATTGAGACTAAGCCAATGGTTCAAACAAACAATCCATTTGAAGAAAGAGTTCATGTTATCCAAAACACTTATCAAACTCCTTGTGACATCCAACTTCTTAAAGAGATCCTTCAAACAGTCAAACAAGGACAAGAAATGACTAATGACATGGTTCAAAATTTTAAGAGCATGACATTGAACAATTCCTCAAATAATGTGAATGCCATCACCATTTCTTGTATTACTTGTGGAGGCCCCCACTCTTATGAACAATGTGATAAGGTGCAAGGGTATCAAGGGGAATGTTATGCTTATCAAGAGGAACACCGTGAACACTTCAAGCCTAACATCAATCCAAATAACCTTTCTTACAAATCCCAAAATTATCTTACTCCACCCGGCTTCCCACCCCAACCACCCACCCAAATTCCACAAAATCCTCCTCAAATTTTAGCAAGGAATCAAGGGCAAAGACAACCATACCAAGGAAATAACTACAAGGCACCCAATCAATTTCAACCTCAAGCTAATACCTTTTATCCACCACAACAAGGATTTAATCAACCACTTCCATTTATTCCCACTCAAGCATATGCTCCAATACCAAATCAAGCTTACCCTCAAAATCAAACTCAAGGATATGGGATGCAAGAGACTCAAGAGTATGTTGACAAGAAAATGCGTGAAATTGAGAAGAGAATGAATGACCAAGTGAAACGTACAATGGAGGAACAAATCAATAGGGTTTTAGTGGCGGTAACTCAAAGACCACAAGGGGCTTTACCTTCCAACACACAAACAAACCCTAGGGCCAATGTTAATGCTATTACAAGAAGGAGTGGTACAACAACAAAGGATCCTTCACCTCCTAAACCTACTATTGTTCAACCCACTTGTGCTCCTACTTGTGACAAGCCTTCTACTTCTACTCCACCTCCTCAAAGTGCTCCTATTCACTCAAACACACCTTCTCAACCACCTCATACTTCTCCTTTACCTTCCACACTTCCCAATGAAGAGGCTAACAAAGACAAATCTTCCACCACAACACCTATTCCACCTACACCAAAACCTACTCTTCCATACCCTTCAAGGTTGAAAAAGGACAAGTTAAAAAACAAAGATGACATACAAGTCTCCAATTTCTTAAGGATGTTCAAGCAACTCAATATCAACATATCCTTTGCGGAAGCTCTTGCTTATATGCCAAAGTTTGCTAAGATGTTCAAGGATTTGCTCTCAAACAAAGAAAAATTGGTTGATTTGCCCAACACATCACTTAATGAAAATTGTTCCGCGGTGTTACTTAAAACCTTACCAACAAAACATGGAGATCCGGGGCGTTTCTTGATACCTTGTAATTTTTCCGGTGTTGAAAATTGCATGGCTTTGGCGGATTTAGGGGCGAGCATAAATCTCATGCCTTTATCGGTTTGGAAACAACTATCTCTTCCCGAGCTCACTCCCACTAGGATGACTCTTGAACTAGCCAACCGAACCATAGCTCACCCCGTAGGTATAGCGGAAGATGTGTTTGTAGGTGTGGATAAGTTTACCTTTCCGGCCGACTTTGTAGTGGTCGATTATGACATGGATCCTAGAGTGCCTTTGATTGTTGGTAGACCGTTTTTGAGAACGGGTCGTACCTTGATAGATGTGGCGGAAGGAGAATTAATTATGAGAGTAGAGGATGAGAAAGTGGTGTTTAAGTTAGGGAAAGTTTGTGATAGAAAAGAGGTTAAGGAGTCTAGACCTTGTGAGACTATTAACATTGTGGATGTGCTAGATGAAGTTTGTAATGAACACTTTCATGATGCTTGTAAGAATGCTAGTGATGAGATTCCACATGTTGAAACCGTGGCCTCAATTGCTCCCTCTTTAACACCTTTTGGAGAGAGTGATTTCCTCTTGGAGGAATTTGAGTCCAACTTTCTTGGTGATGATGATTCTCCCATTAATTGGGAAGAAGATATTCTTACAATCCAAAAGTTGCTCAATGAGGACCCTATTCCTTCTCCTATTCCACAAGAGATTACCATTGAGGAACCTTCTATAGTAAAACCTTCCATAGAGAGTCCACCTCCCATTGAACTTAAGGAACTTCCATCCCACTTAGAATATGCTTTCTTAGAAGGAGAAGACCAATTACCGGTGATTATTGCTAAAGAGTTGAAAGAGGATGAGAAGGAGCAACTTATTGAAGTCCTTAAGAAACACAAGAAAGCCTTAGCATGGAAAATATCCGACATAAGGGGAATTGATCCACATTTTTGTACTCACAAAATCCTTATGGAGGATGACTATAAACCCGCCATTCAAAACCAAAGGAGAGTTAACCCAAAAATACATGAGGTTATTAAGAAGGAAGTGATTAAACTTTTAGATGCGGGTATGATTTATCCCATTTCCGACTCTCCATGGGTTAGCCCGGTTCATTGTGTTCCAAAGAAGGGTGGAATCACCGTGGTGCCTAATGAGAACAATGAGCTTATTCCCACGAGACTTGTAACCGGTTGGAGAGTTTGCATTGATTATAGAAAACTCAATGAGGCAACTAGGAAAGACCATTTCCCGCTTCCCTTTATGGATCAAATGCTTGAACGCTTAGCGGGAAATGAGTACTATTGTTTTCTTGATGGCTTTTCGGGTTATTTTCAAATACCCATTGACCCTAAGGATCAAGAAAAGACCACATTCACTTGTCCCTACGATACATTTGCTTACAAGAGGATGCCTTTTGGCCTATGTAATGCACCGGGGACGTTTCAAAGGTGCATGATGGCGATTTTCCATGACATGATAGAGCAAACCATGGAGGTTTTTATGGATGATTTTTCCGTATTTGGGAACTCATTTAGCTCTTGTCTCACCAATCTTGAGAGAATGCTTAAGCGTTGTGAGGAAACACGTTTGGTGCTTAATTGGGAGAAATGTCACTTTATGGTGAAAGAGGGGATTGTTTTAGGACACAAGATATTCAATAAGGGATTAGAAGTTGATCGAGCTAAAATTGATGTGATTGCTAAGCTTCCCCCACCCACCTCGGTTAAAGGTGTAAGGAGTTTCTTAGGTCATGCGGGCTTTTATAGGCGCTTTATACAAGATTTCTCTAAGATAGCTAGACCGATGACTCATCTCTTGGAGAAAGAGGCTCCTTCATTTTTGACCAAGCTTGTTTAGACTCTTTTGAGACCCTTAAGGAAAAATTGACAAAGGCTCCCGTTTTGGTTTCTCCAAATTGGGAATTACCTTTTGAGCTTATGTGTGACGCTAGTGATTATGCGGTGGGGGCCGTCTTAGGACAAAGAGTTAATAAGCATTTTCAACCTATACACTATGCGAGTAAAACCATGACCGGTGCACAACTTCATTACACTACCACGGAAAAAGAGTTGCTTCCTATAGTATATGCTTTTGAGAAGTTTAGACCATATCTTGTGCTTTCAAAGACCATAGTGTATACGGATCACTCCGCTCTCAAGTATCTTATGACAAAACAAGATGCTAAGCCTAGGCTTTTGAGATGGGTTTTGTTGCTTCAAGAGTTTAATATAGAGATTCGTGATAAGAAAGGGGCCGAGAATTTAGCGGCGGATCATTTGAGTAGACTTGAGCATCCTTTTCAAGGAGATTTCCCACATCAAGAAATCAATGAATCCTTTCCACTAGAGGAGCTCATGTCTATCTCTTCCCAAGAGGATGCCACACCTTGGTTTGCGGATATTGCAAACTATCTTGTGGGCAATGTGCTTATTGAGGGTCTTACTTATCAACAAAAGAAAAAGTTTCTTAAGGAAGTCAAGTATTACTTTTGGGATGATCCATATCTTTTTAGGCAATGTGCGGACCAAATCATTAGACGGTGTGTAGATGGGCCCGAGGCATTTAAAATTTTAGAGGCATGTCATAAAGGACCTACGGGTGGACATTTTGGGCCTAACTACACCGCCAAGAAAGTCTTTGATTCGGGTTACTATTGGCCTTCCATTTACATGGATGCTCAAGAGATGGTGAAATTTTGTGATGTTTGTCAAAGACAAGGAAAAATTACACAACGTGATGAGATGCCACAAAATTTTATCCAAGAGTGTGAGATATTTGATGTATGGGGAATAGATTTCATGGGACCTTTTCCATCCTCTAAGGGGAACAAGTATATACTTGTGGCGGTGGATTATGTGTCCAAGTGGGTGGAGGCTAAAGCCTTACCTACTAATGATGCTAGAGTGGTTGTAAAGTTCTTGAAACGATTGTTTGCTAGATTTGGTGTACCTCGGGCCATCATAAGTGATCGTGGTACGCACTTTTGTAATGATCAATTCACAAGAGTTATGAAGAAATATGGAGTGAATCATAGATTTTCTACCGCGTATCATCCTCAAACAAATGGTCAAACCGAGGTCACAAATCGTGGTTTAAAGAGAATTTTAGAAAGAACGGTGGGAGAGCATAGAGCTTCTTGGTCGGATAAGCTTGATGATGCTTTGTGGGCGTTTAGGACGGCCTTTAAGACACCAATTGGTTGTACTCCTTATAGGCTTGTCTATGGAAAAGCGTGCCACCTTCCATTTGAATTAGAACATAAGGCATCTTGGGCTCTCAAGTGGGCTAACTTTGATTTAAACCAAGCCGGTTCACATAGGAAAGATCAAATCAATGAGATGGATGAGTTGAGAGCCAATGCCTATGAGAATTCTTTGCTATACAAGGAAAAGACTAAGAAATTGCATGATGCTAAGATCAAGAATCGTGAGTTCAAAGTTGGAGAGCCGGTTCTCCTCTTTAACTCAAGATTGAAGCTTTTTGCGGGCAAGCTTAAGTCGAGATGGTCCGGTCCATTCACTATTGCTCAAGTGTTTCCATATGGAACTCTTGAGTTGTCCCAACCCGATGGTCCAAATTTTAAAGTGAATGGTCACCGTGTTAAACATTACTTTGGGGAGGACATTTCCGTTGAAATGGTCCAAGAGGTCCCCATTTTCCCCATGAATTAATTCATTGAGGGACGAGTCGAGCTAGAGACTCATTAACTCAAGCATCGTATAACTAGGTTTAGAGTGTTGTAGGTTAGAAATAAAGGCATAGATTTGGAGATAAGTGTAGGGGAGACCTTCTTTTGTCTTCATGCTTGTTTGTAGGGTTGCTCACTCATTTCATGCTTTGGAGCTTATGGAGGAGGCCCTTGTATCCGGTTCACTTCGTTACTTTAGTAAATTTTCATTGACACTTTGTGCTTAAACATGATTTCACTAATAGTTGTCCTTTCCTTAACTTGGGTTAAGCAAAGTCTATTCATTGTCATAAGTGTAGGGGAAGTTTTTATACTTCCATGCTCTTAAACATTGAGGACAATGTTTAGCTTAAGTGTAGGGGGGTCTTCTATCGAAGTGACCTTACCTAGAACTTGTCATTGTCTTGCATGATAACATGGAAAATTAAAGTTTCAACATTTTTCAAATTTTTGATCTACTTTGGCCACCAAAAATATGCATTCATAATTTTTGCATCAATCATTTTTCATTTGCATATCACATTTGCATTGTATATATATTTCTTCTTTTATTTTTCATCAAAAATATATAAAAGGAAAAAAATATAATAAAACATGGTTTTAACAAATTTAGATTTCTTTGACATATTAGGCCGCCATGGATATTTTGACTCAACCCGAGTTTGCTTATTTTAGCACTCTCTAGCTAGTAGCCTTAACCATGTAGTCCTTCATTGGTCTATTAGGCTAAGCTTCCACCAATTTCATTCTTTGAAATTTTAAATTTGTGGAGAATGGGAAATGATAGAGTTGAAGCAAGTGTAAAAGGGCTAGATAGACTTCATGGCAATTACTTGTGGCTAAACCCTTCTCTTCTCTACCTCTACTTTCTTCGCATGTATATAATTGTTAATAAATAATCAAGTACGGTTTTAATTGGTTTGTAATCTCTTATGCATTTTTGGCTAATCATTTATGGTTGATATGAGTACGTCTTAAGATTCTAAGTTAGCACGTTTTATGTGTACTAGACTTATGTCATGCTCCATATTTAGCGGGTGTTTTTCCTTTTCTTCTTTGCAAATTTCTTGGTGAGGAATAAAGAAAAATAAGAGCGGCTTATGAAAAAAAATGAGTGGCTAGAAAAAAAAAAAAAAAAGAAAAAGAAAAAAAATAATGCAAGACTCCCAAGAGGGGCAGTGTGGTGTTAATTATAGTGACTATTGAGTTCCAATATTACCTTGACGGGTTGCGGGGATTCAATAGATTGCTCCAATCCAATATTACCTTGACGGGTTGCGGGGTTGAAGATCCAAAGTCTCAAAAAGATGCGGATGTAAATTATTGCGTGAGTTTTATTTTTCTTTCCTTAGCGAGTGTGTAGTTACTTATGAAAGCATGACATGAGGATTTTACACATAAGGCGAATGACTTATTACTCTTAATACGGACTTATATTAATTGTGAGCGGTTTTTCAAGTAATGGATGAGAAGATTACTTAGGATTAAAACCGTGCTTCCTTATTTTTGGATTTTACACTTCTTATATTTCACACTTGAATAATGACAAATTTGCCCACAAGCAATTTGCTCAAATAATAACCGGTTCCACATTTAATTGTCATGAATAAGTTGATGCACTTTTTACTTGTGAATGCAATGATCCCATTTATTAGCTTGGTATGGGGAAAGTGAAACTTGAGGGTGATAAGTATCCATGGTATCCAAGCCCTAATACAAGTCATTGAATTCTTTATGAGTTATTTCCATCAAAACCATTTCAAGAAAAATCAAAAAGATGTAGATAGAATTGTATTTTGATTCATTGCATTATTAAAAGTCAAAATCATGCATCATCTAGTTTAGAGTAGTGTAGATGTATCTCATATGGCCAAGGTGGATTAATTATGAGGGAAATGTAAATTTTTGAGCCTTAAAATATAATATTGCATGAGGACATGACAATGCTCAAGTGTAGGGGAATTTGATATGAGCTTAAACTCATATCCTTTTATCAACAAATAACCCTAAAACATGAAGCAAAATACCAATTTATTTGGCAAAAACAGTATTATGTGGTATGTTTGTGTTTGTGTGCACTTTTGTAGGCAAGAAGATACATTTTCAAGCAAACAAGGAAAATTCAAGCTCAAATGGATGAAAAAGACAAAAGAGGATCAAAAGTGACAAGACTTTGAAGTATATGGACCTTTCTTGACAAGCTGCAAAGTTAAGGGACTAAAAGTATAAATTTGGAAAAGTCAAGAACAAAGTCAAAACTGGTCAAAGTTCAAATTCAACAAGTCAAAGGGTTAAATATGGTCAAGTAAAAAGTCAAAGGGCCAAGAATGACAAGTCTTTGAAGTTTAGAGCACAAGTTACAAAGATGATTATAAAAAGGGCTGAAACTGCCATGTTTGGAAAGTATACAAGACATGATCCGAGTACCATAGCTCTAAACCAATCAGAAGCCAGTATTTGAGAGACATGGATTGCCAGCTCAAGTTCTATTAATGAGGAGAGAGAATGAGCCGTCGAATCTCAACAGTAAACGCACTAAGCCATTCCCTCCAATCACAAAGCAACATGTCATTTATCCTTACTGTTATAATGGATAATGATCCACAACTCAATTTATGGACAAATCATTGCATGCCACGTGGACCTCTCATTCCCAGATTGAAGAGCACGATTTATACACTTTCAGGAAAAACGTTTAACATGAAAAGTACTCGGATTGAAGAGACAAACACAACCCAAGTGTCCAATTAACAAATCATTGAGTGGATTTAAAACCCCCAAATCATTGTTCATACCTTCAAAGTGCTAAATGCAGAATTTGCCACGTGGAGCTCATAGATTGGCCCTGACACGTCACCAACTCCAACAAACTCTCCCTTCTTGCCTATAAATACCTAGACTAGTCTTCATTTGTAGAGTGTAGCCTAATTTTGTAAAAACACCTAGTTAACTTTCCTTTCCTTTTTTCCCTCAATTTTCCCCTAACTACTCAAGAGTCTGACAAACTCTTGAGTCAGTTAGTTAGTTCATAGCTTGTAACCAACTTTGTAACTGATTTCCTTCAATAAAATTCAAATTCCTTTTTCCCGCCAAATTCTGTTCTTCTCATTCAATCAGATTCTTGCTTCAATTGGATAGTGTTGTTGCTGTTTGATGTTTGTTATGATCAACCATAGATCATAACTGACATTTGTGAAGATTGTTAGCTGTTTGATCAGAATTTGTTCATTCCATTGTTCATTTGAAGATTTCAAGCAGTTTGATTGATTCCAGATGATTTGTAGCTATTTGATGGTTGATTCTTGTTGAATACTAGTGATAGGTGGTGGTTATCACTAGGGCAAGAGAGCTCAGCGCTCCTCTTCTTCCCAAAGGATATCTACATTAGGTGCTAAAGTTCTTGTTTTTTGTTCCTCTAAACAGTCAACTGCCATGCTTTATTTTCCTAGATTAATTCTGATTGCTGCATGATAAAGTTGTTAGTAGCTGAAGTTTGATTGATCTTAGTTCATTTGTAGCTTAATCTTGCATACTTGTGTTTTGATTTGGATTTAGTTCTAGTTTTCTGCATCATTTCAGTCATTTTTAGCCTTGCACCATTATTGTAGTTCTTGTTGTGATAATTGACTGAACTTAGTTCTTATACTTTACAATTTGATCATTGAGTTTAACCTGCTATAGCATTTAAGCCAGTTCAATTCAGTACTTAAAAAGTCTTTGTTAAAGTTTGTTAAAATTCAGTTAAGGAGTGTTTGGTAGTAGATCAAAAGTAGATTTCAAGTTTTGAGAATTGGTGTTTTAAAGTTCATTTCCATTCCTTAGGAGTTAACAAGTTGTTTAAGGTCATTTGCAAGTCAATTTCAAGGTCAATCAGGCAATTGGCACTTGATTAGTTTGGGTTAGCCTTTATTCAGCTTTGGTTTGAAAAACTTGCCATTTTCATTTGCCTAGTTCTCATTCAATTCTTGCTGAAATTTCCTCAAATTTGTTTCTAGACTTAGCTTATATCATAAAGTTCTAGATTCCATAAGGAAATTCTACAGTATTAGCTTTTAAGCCAGAAAATAGCTTTTTGGTCAAGGTCTGAGCAATTCTCATTCTCTGAGATAAAGTAGCTACTGTTTTCCTAGATCTCCAAAACCACTTCATAAAAGTCATGATTTTCTTTCACAAAAACGTTTAATTAGTGTTGAATATTGATTTTTGAGAATTTGAGCTTTTTCCAAAATCTGGTCAAACTTGGTCAACATAAGCTCTTTTGAGCTTATTTCAGATTTCTAGCTCATTTCTTGATGAAAATAGTTCTGGTTTGATTTCCCATTCTTGTAATAAGTTGCTTAATCAGTTTCATTACAAAGATCAAGTTGTGGTTGACTAAATTTGGCTGTAGCTTATTTTGAGCTTATCAATAAGCATTCATTTGCTTATTTCTGACTTTTAGCAAGATTCCTTAGATACACATAGCTTAAATTGGATTTGAAGTCTTTTGCAAGTCGTTTCATTTGATTTGGTTGAGTAATAAGCTCAAACGAGCTTATTCTTTCATTTGTCCCGTTTTTACTTAAAAACTTAGCTTAATTGCACTTTGGTCCTTAAGGTTCTGTCAGCGTTTAATTTTGGCCTAATTTCCATGTTTTTAGGGTTTGCTATAGTTTAGTCCCTGGACTTTGCAATTTGTTAAAATTCAGTTAGTAGTTTGTTAGATTGTTACATTTTTAGTTAGTTTGTTATAGTTTTTGCATAATTGGTCCTTGTAGTTAACTGTTTTGCATTTTTAGTCCTTATAATTTTTAGAATTTACATTTCAAGCATTTACATTTCATAGAATTTACAATTTCAGTCCCTTTAGTTTCAAGTTTTGCATTTTACATTTTGATTGAATAAAAAAATTGGTATTTGCAAAGTGTTTTACGTATAAGTAGTTTAATATTTTTCATTTTTAAATAGTGTTGTTTGAATTAGCATAGATTACCAAGCAAGCTTAAACAACCAAGAACAATTATAAATCCGATATTGGTTGGACTTTCTATTAGTTAAGAACTGAGAAAACGAACTGCATTATACTACATTTCATCGGACTGTCACCAAAGACGGTGTATGTAAACGTAAGCACGTAACGTTGAATCCTCCGGTTTAAACGTAGTCGATGCTACTTCAAGACGTAAATCCAAATTTCTTCCCAAAAATAAGTGAGTTCACATTGTAACATTAAAATAATATTTCAAATAATATTTGAGAATAAAATATCAATCGTAAATTGACGGATTGTCACAGCATTTACCCCTAAACAGGATCTTTGTCCTCAAAGATCATCTTACTACTCGCTTCTTATAGAGTTAAACCCATGTGGGTATTTCCTCCACATTTGGTCTTTTCTCACAAGTGCAATTCATTATAATACGCGAGTTTCATCAAACATATCTACGGGAATAAGATCAGGCTTAATGTTGACTTACCTTCTCTATCCATGATGTTCACGGGTTTTTGATGAATGCAACTTTTCGCCGATCTAAGCTCTACTAAGAATAATCAGATTCTCACTTGATAGATATTACATCAAGTTCGATATACGAAACATAATTCACGCAGTCTTTGATGTCCTAGGGTAGATCCAGCTTATATGCCTTTCAAACCAATCTTTTATATCATCTCAATGGTCCCATACAACGGGGACTTATATCCCATGATTTGTCAGATCATGAATTCATTTTTCCAAGGTTAAAAATTTTGGCATAACTTCGCTACCCATTTGGCACTTCAAGATCTACATTTCATATTCACATAACCTCCTGCCCACTATTGGCAATTAATAATCAAATCCTAATTTCAACAATCATTTCAGATCTCGCGGGTCGGGTATTTTGTAAGGTTAGGTTTGCCAACGTAGGAAACCTTAAACTGAAAAGACATGTCCAACTCACAGTGGGTGTATGTCGGGTGTCTTCATCTCAACTCTTGCTTACAGATGCTCTAATATTTAGATCCTAACAAGATTCGATCTCGATCCTAATACGATGATTATCAATGATAATCTCTCCAAAGGGAAATGATTTTACAGTCTATCACCAAAGGTCAATCATTCAAACATAAAATAGTACTTATAGTACTTTGTATCGTTACTTTACCTCGTCCCTTCGATTTGGGGTGGTACATAGTACTCTCATCAAGGTTCGTTCTCAATGATTTCTGATCAAATCTCTAGAAATTCGATGCGAAGCGAGGATCTTGATAAAGATGTTCGATACAGACACACTATGCTTACATAACTCTTTTGCATTTATCATTAACGGGAATGATATTAGCAGATTTGGTCAGTCTGTCGACGACCCAAATCGAATCTAATTCAGATGATGACCTTTGCAATAGCTAGACGTTTACTAATGTATGAGGCGATGTCTGCCTTCATAATTGCCATCAGTACAACTTCTTCAGACAAAGATACTATTAGTCAAAAATGACATACATATAATACTTATACTTACAAATTCCAACATAACTATATCCCAAAATCTCCATATTTATACAACCACAAGTGGTCTTTAAAACATTTAACGTTATCGGTTTCTCAATTCTAATGGTTCACATTAGCCGCGAACCCATTTTATTATTTATATTATCCTTTTTACAATCATCGGCTGTTTTTAAATTGTTCGGCAATTTATTTTGCACCTTCATTATTAAGGAACATGTCCTAACTGGTTCTTCATCTTTTATACATAATGCGTCGGTATCTATATTCACTTCTCATGATGATATAATTATCATGTCACCCAATTCACTCAGATATTCTTTCTGTATTATGCGTCAGTAATTACGTTCACTTTCCTGATGAAATAAATATCATAACCGTATTTATTCAAAATTTCTTTCTTCATATCTTCTATGTTTTAGTTTTGTCTCAACTACTATTTTTTTTGTCCGTTTTACTCAATCCGTCGTCTAAAGCGTCGATAATTATCACAATTAATTAAATATTAAATATTCAATTTTTATGAAATGTAAACGTAAAGATTTTAAATTTCTTAGTTCGACCAATTATATAAAATGTTCAAAATAAATTTTAAATTTTATTAACAAGCTTTTTGTTGATTTATCGAAAATATTTAATAAGATTCGTAAATGTTCGAAAAATCTTTGGTTATACTATGGTCAAAATTTTCTTAGTTTGAAAAGCAAAAATTGTCGTTTCAAATTTCAAGTTATGGTTTAAATGGGTTTCCTCAATCCTTCTTAGGTTGTCTTAAGATATGCAAAAACATTTACCCCTAAACAGAAGTTTAGTTAAATGTTTTGGTTATAAGGGAATAATCCCTCAAAAGTTCTTTGTTAAAACATTTGTCAAATTATATCTGCACTTTCTTTTTAGTATAACTCAAAGTCTTAAATGACTTCTAGATTTTTAAGAGTCAATTTATATTCCATTATCTATTAATCACATGGTTAAATCATGTAAAGTATTAAGTCTTAAATCTCAGGTTAAATATTCAAGGTACAAGTTTTAATTGTTCGGCCAATTCAGGGCAATCTATAAATAATTATTAACTCATTCTTATTCCTATAAACAAATAAATGGTCCTTAATGATCACGAGCATGAATTTATCAAATTACAGCCAGCACACGTGATTCACCAAATTTATGTGTGCTACATGTGTATTAGTCAATCCAAACGATACCACGTGAAACTCATAATGTTTATTACAAGTTCTGGATGTAGTGATTGGAATAGATAATCCTTTTCGCAGATGCGAAGTTGATGATAACCATGCTGAGGATCAAAAACCTTGTAAATGATCGAACAAATCTTCCATTTCGAGTTATGGATATCGTTTTCGATTGTCAATTTACTTAGTTCACGGTAATCTATAAATATAAGAAATGATAACATCATAGCTCTTCATAATGACGAGCTCGGTAGAATAAAATTTTTCTCCGACAACTCTCTCAGTTGTACGATAATTCCTTTAATTTAGATGGTGCTGACGTACAATGAACAAGCCACAGGTGCAACATCAGGAATAAAATCAATACCAAATTCAACTTGCCTTAATGGCGAAAGTCTAGGTAATTCACGAGCAATTACCTCCTAAAGTTTCAGATAACATAAACATCTTTTAATAAATTCATATTAGGTTCTTTCTAGACTATAATATCTATGACTAATTCACAACCATTCACGGTATAATTTTAAGTCTAAATGCAGGATATGATCATCCATCAAGAATTATCTAGATCACTTTTGATAATCAACATCTTATCATTTAGGGGAATTCTACTCGAGTTCCCATCAATTAAGACAATGTCGTCATGTCATAATCAATCAATCCATTCTACTGGCACTATAAACTTTTCAGTTTTATTGCCGTTGATAAGATGTGAACTTATCAAAAGACTAATAATAATTCATAAACCTTCACAAGTTCAAGGATATCTGGATACATAACTACTATTAAAAGAGTAAGGTTAACGCATAATCTACGCGAGAGAATTTCAAATCCGATATAGACGAAAACATTTAACGAATATGAATATATCCCATGTTTTCATAATTTGAGTACGCATTCGAAAGCTCCTCGGATCGTTACCCAGGTCATTCAAATGAAATCTAATCAAAATAAATGATAGGAACGTCGATACATCCAGTCGGGTATCAACACTCGGTAATCAGATAGTTTTCCTAAGAATCTCACTACGGGAGAATTGGACAAGAAGGGAATATCAATTGTCAAATAAGAAAATTTTCACAGATGAGTAAATTCAACTCAGAAGAATAGATGCTACAGGCACATATGTAGGTGCCCCTAACACTATGTCCCTATTTTTCACTTCTTGTAGATCTCATAAAATTTAATCTTTCACAATCTTCAAAGAAAATGTAGTGTTTATTCATTAGTTTTATGGTGACTACTAATCAGCCTTGCATGGTCCATTCCAAATTGTATGTAGGCGCGCAACTATATACAATTTCAAGATTAACGATGCAATACTCAGTTCGTCAAAATTTTATGATCATGTTTATAGTAAAAAAAATTTCATGCTTAATTCTTAAATAAGAATCAAGAATATATTTACAAAGGTTTTCTTTGTTATGGAATTAATTAAGTTTCCAAAGCGTCTCATAAAAAACTTCATTTTGATATCAATCACTTATAAATCTCACTTTGAATAATCCATATGGTGATGAGAATTCAATTTTCTCAAAGAATACTGTTTTATCTTTATAAAAACAATGTGTGATCTGCAAAAGAGTGATGAAGAGTTGTTCACCAAGAACTAACTACGATATAATAGGAAATGAGCTTAGCCAATTAATCATGAGGTTCATGACCTCGATGGCACTCAAAAAGAATAATCCACAACGTAACTCAAATCAAGATGAGTACTTGTTCAATGGTTGCATCACTAATGCGAACATTAGGATGAAGCAATAAAAGATAGATAACATCGATACATGTAGAATTTAGCAATCAAAGGTAGTCTTTTCATTAATCACAAACAAGTCAAAATTGTACCGTAAGACATTACGTGTCACTATGTCATACAATTCTCAGAACTCATCCTACCAACTGATATCTCAGTTAGGTTAGGGATTTTTAAAAGATACCACAATGAATACTAATCTACAAGAGTCATTAGGTGTTCCACATGTCCCGGAAGATCCATCGGTCCCAATTCAGAAGAAGATTTCTTCAATTTATTTCTTGGACATTGGGCATCCTCGTTAGTGGACAATGGCCTAGGAACAACCCTTAACACGAACTACCAATCAATCAAAACCTTATAATTCAATCACAGAACTTAACGACTTCCTCTTAACAATCTCATATTTCATATAAGTTAAATTTTATTTTATTCAAGTTTTAACCAATTTTATACTCAATTCAATATCCTACCTCGTATTCCAATACTTTCAATTTTATTCTTAGACCTTCAAAGTGCAATAAAAGCTCGATATGATCAACACTTAATTCCAATCCTATAGTTCTTATAACAACAATTATCAAATGAGTCTCTAGTATGAAATGACTCGATCATTCGATTAGGCTCCTCGGAAAGGTATTAGTGGCATGAGGCTTTTGGGTAATGGTTCCAATGACAGCCTAAAGTGCAACATTCACCCTTTTGATTTCAATTTAAGAATTGGATGACAACGAGTCAGATGACATCTTTCTAGGTGGTAACATTTTTGTCAAACTCCACTCTATAAGGAAAGATCGTCATGACATCGATATTAGATTTAATCTCGCCAATTCTTTTTCAATATCACGATCAACTAATATCTACATTTCTACGAATATCAACCATTTGTTGGGATCATAAATATCCACAACTTGGTTTAGATCTAGGATGGCTAGAATTCCTACGAGAATAGCTTCGATTAATTTACTAGGTGATTTAGGGTTTCTTGTGACAATCTACGTCGTATAAATACCTCGTATAAATATCGAAATAATCATCAAACAATCATGTAATAAAATTACATCATATATATATATATACATATATATATATATATATATATATATATATATATATATATATATATATATATATATATATATATATATATATATATATATATATATATATATATATATATATATATATAATCCAATGTTATATATATATTAAAATAACACTTCTCAGTCTGGCCTTGTCGGTAACTCGGGAATTCTTCGGCACCGTTATAGTCAAAAGATTTTTAGACATTTTTAGAAAAATCTTTATAGTTAAAAGATTTTGAAATGTTTTATTCAAAACCTTGGTTTTAAAAATCTTTCGTTCTCTATAACGAGAGCTCTGGTACCAAACTGTAACACCCCCAAATTTATACACCTCAATATAGCGGAAGACTAGTTGGTGTTACGGGATAGCACATTACTCACATCATAGACAACGCATAAAAATCGCGTCGTTTATTAATAAAGCTTTTCCATTCATAAATATCAAATTTACATAGGTCCCAAGTCATTATATTTAATACAGGTTTTACAAAGTATTTGAATGGAAAATATTGTTTAAGTGCGGGCCATGAATTCTTGTTGTCTTCCCGAGAATTACCTTCAAGTACCTGAGATAAAACATGTTAAAAGAAAAGGTCAGCGATAACGCCGAGTGAATTCATAGAGTTTAATAAAATCCATCAATATGATATCAATATAAAATTATTACTGAAAATCATTTTGTACAAATCATTTTAATAGGCCATAAAATAGCCAAAGTCATTTTATACAAATCTTCATCAAAATCATAATATAGGCATTAGCCTTAAAAATCATTATACGAACCAATGTCGTAAAAACAATCATACAATACGTCTTACGACGTTGTATAAAGTTAAATAAAAACCGTTATATGAATATGGTTATATAAAACCAAAACACAAACATAATATCAATAGTATGACCCTGTATTGCTAGTCAGGCAATACATCATAACTCGGAACGTCTAGTAGTATTTCGTTAGTTTTGGATTATTATAAGCCGCATGGCATTGTTACCTTACGAAAACAAACAACGGGTAGCTAAACCGATACTCAATTTGCCCATCTAAAGTAGCGTGTCGTCACAAAGGTCACGCTATGGAAATCTTCTCCTACATAAATTCGCTTACCAATCAATGTGGCACGACGGGGATCAACCGTCAAGGCGCGAACTGGGGTGATCGTCCCCAAATAGTACTATTATATGCATAAGCGTCTACTAATCCCGGTATTTCACAATTCATGCTAATGGGACTTTTAGTGACATAACCTAACTTTAATAATCCATTTAATTTCATCTATCGGGTCCTTTAATCATTTATCAGGTCATACAATCGGGTCATTCATTCATTCGGGTCCAAATCAATAAAAAACGATCGGGACAAATGGTGTCCTATTTTATAAAAAATAACATGTTATCTCCCTCGCGGGTTTATAAAACATTTCATAAAAACATTTAAAAGAGTGTGGGGCTATGAACTCACGTTGATGTGGGAAGACGATTATCGGCGATTTGGATGTACGGTACGTGCTTCAATCACGGAAACCTAGACAAATAATACTCGTCTTAGACTTTTGTCGAACGACTTTATAAAATAACAATTATGTATACATATGATGATTATTTATATATGATGATCAATTGGGTTTACATATTCTCGTTTACTCATTTTAGTGTTATGTGTCGGTAACGTTTATACTAGTTTACTAGTTTCACCTATTTACGTGTTTTAGGTCCAATAAGCCTATTATAAGTTTATTAACTTGTATTAATCCATGTTATACTTATATTATCAGTATCTACTCTTTACAAGTTGGGCCTAAATGGGTTAAGCCCAATAAGTTCTTTTTATAAGTGTTTAACTTATTTAGTCCAATTATTAGTCCAATATGTTTACTTATCTCGTTAATGTCCGTATGTCATATAGTTCGGGTTTTATCGGTTTTTATTTTTTATACATGTCTATATATCAGTATATGAGTTTTGTAAAGTTTACATTAGACGGGTCCAACCGTCTAAGTTTTATTTAACAAAAACGTTAATTTTACAGTAATAGCCGAAAAAGTCGTAAAAATCAAGTTTATAGTTTTATAACTTATAAAACTTAACAAGTTACCATTTTTATAAAATGTCCACTTATTTACCATTGTACATATTTATATAAATGTATTATATAAGTTAGTGGGTTTTAATTTATATTTTATACTATTAAATTTTGATTGCTTATATAATAGTATTAAACATTAATTCTTAAAAATCTGATTTTTATCTTCATGTTCACCATTTTTACCATATCTAGAGTTCTATAATGAATTAGAAGCTCATTTTTGGGTGACATGTTCTTCATATTATGTGCTACATTTAACTTAGTTATAGCTACTGCCCATTTTAAGTTTATCATGCCTTAACAGTCACTACAAAACTGCTTATTCAGATTAGACCACCTAACTTGTTTTGATCATATCTCACTCATTATTTTAATTCCATTGCATGGCCAACTCTCACATGTGTATAACATCTTGTACTTACTGTAAATGGATCATACCATGCAATTTTATCAGTTCATGTTTTAGTTATATACTGTTTTTATACAGCCAACTAAATAATCAAGATTTTAGCCTCATTTCTTATAGTTATTAACATTTTTAAGCATATCTATCAACACTTGATCCCCACACAACATTTTTATCATCATATATACATCATATACATATACAAAATGAAAGAAAATACATTTGTTCTTTACAAAATAACAAGAGAAAAATGGAGAGGATGATCTTCTTTACCAACCAAGTGTTTTCCTTGTTTTTGGAAGACAATGACTTGATGAATACAACAAGTAACTCCAAGACCATCAAACACCAAGAACATATGTTGGAAAATCAGCCCTAGGACACAAGCAAATCACCTCCAATGATGTTAATATGGCCACCAAATGATCAAGGCTTCAAGATAACTCCTTAATAGAGCTAGTAAACATGTGTTTCATGGATAGAAAAGATCAAAAGGGGTGTTTGTAGCTTGATGGTGGACGGCATAGGGAGGGTTTTTGAGAGAGTTTTATGTTGTTTTGCATGTAAGGAAATGGTGAAGTGAAAACTAGTTGCTAGTTTTGTGAGTTAGTGGGAAAGTATGGCTTAAAGTGTAAGCTAAGCTTACACTTGGAGTAAGCTAGCTAACTTGATGCCACCTCCATGGTGTGGTGTCAAGTGTGCCGTCCAAACATAGATAGTGGGGTGGGACAATGTATTTTGTCCCATATCACTAGTTTATGGGTATTTCTCGATTCTAGTTTTCTCGATTTGCGTGCCCTCGGGTCGTTTTACGAAAACGTTTTTATAAATTATGAATCAACGTCACAAAACGAATCCAATAAAAATAATCTCATCAAAAACGGAGTTCGAAAACGTAAATACGTAATCCTAAGGTTTCTGGTTTAGTCGTAAAGGACGTTAAAATAAAATCGTAAGTCCTAATCTCTTCTCGTAAATTTGTGAGTTTATGAACCAACACAAATTTAAAACTCCAAAATAATATTCACTGATAAATTTATTTTCTGAAATGTCGGAGTGTCACCAAAGACGGTGTATGTAAACGTAAGCACGTAACGTTGAATCCTCCGGTTTAAACGTAGTCGATGCTACTTCAAGACGTAAATCCAAATTTCTTCCCAAAAATAAGTGAGTTCACATTGTAACATTAAAATAATATTTTCAAATAATATTTGAGAATAAAATATCAATCGTAAATTGACGGATTGTCACAGATCGACCTTAATTCATTCATGTCAGAATTGTAGCCACACGAAACAAGATAAATGGCGCAAAGATTACGTATGTGGTCTCAGGTAGGTTAATAGATGATTGAATGTGTTACACAAATTGAACCAATGAGATGATTATAACAAAAAAAATGTTATCAATCATTCATTCATTCGAATATCAAAGAAGCATAGGACTTTACAAGATCTGTAAAGGGTCTCGAGTAACGTAGTTGATGTGAATGATTTTCTATTCGTGAGTAGAAAATCAAACAGAGATTTGATTATAACATTGTTGTTATAAATCATT
Organism: Glebionis coronaria; assembly: GCA_025667525.1. NCBI lineage: Eukaryota > Viridiplantae > Streptophyta > Magnoliopsida > Asterales > Asteraceae > Glebionis > Glebionis coronaria. The sequence goes on along the minus strand of JANFOE010000509.1, from coordinate 114,216 downwards.
CTTGATGCTCGAAAAGTTAGCATAGATCTATGATGAATAGTCGTGTTCCTGGTAGATCTTAAATGATCCACACATGCATCACAAAAAAATAATTCTGAGATTTATTTTATTTTCTGTTTTGCTTCGAGTCTAGATGCAATCGGGGTTTAGGAGACGATGGGATAGGATTAGATTTGGTGTTAAGGAGTTAAAAGGTTGGATAGATATGTTGAAGTCTTGGTTCTGGTCAAACGGTCACTGTATGGATTTGTTTTTGTTAGACTGGTTTGTTTTTGTTTAACTGGGCAAAATCTTTCTCCATCGCAATTCTTTTTGAGTTAACCCATCGCAGCATTAAAAAAATTGAAGCCATCGCAGTCTAACTTTTAAACCCATCGCAGTCTTATAAAAATATGGACATCGTAACATGATGTCCCATCGCGATGTTACCCATCGCAATGGTAGCCATCGCAATGGTAGCCATCGCAATACACCCATCGCACTCAATGCGATTGTTGCCATCGTAATGATGACCAGCAGAAAATCTTATCCAAAGGTACTTTTTCCGTATATTCAGGATCATGTTTTTCTGGGCACAATCTTCATCTTCAAAGCTAAACAATACTAGAAAAACCCATAAAAACTTGTAACAACCAGATCCGAATTCCATGAAAAAGTATTATAACTTTTTTAAACAGATAAGTTTGGACAGATATGATATACTAATGGACCAAGACCAGAGAAACCATGGACTTTACTTGGGACTAATGATACCGTGACCAGAATAATGACAACTTTTGACCCATGAAAGATAATGAAATCGAGATTATTGATAACCACGTGACCAAAAATGTATCCATGAGACAAAAGAATGATGAAAACATTAATGAGACAAAAAAAACAGTGATAAATTTGTGAACAATAATGAAACCACCGTGACAAAAATATATCAGATTTAGACCAAAAAAAATTTAGACCATCGGATCAAAAACAAAAACACGATCCAAGGATTGAACCGAGGCTCTGATGCCAATTGTAGATTTGCTTTTTACTAATCCGGTGTTCTAGGTGGGTGGTGGAAGGTGGTGGTAGCCATGAATGAGTTGAGAGAGAAGGTTGTGTGTGAAAATGAAGAAAAGTGTATTAAAGTGAAAATGAAACACAAATGAAACACAAGGAACACCCCTCCTTGGAAGCCTTGGAGGGGTATATATAGTCACACACGACACTTAAACTATACAGCGTTTCCTAGTCTAGTCTATGCGTGTGTGACTATGATAACTAATGGGAATTCTTAAATGTCGTCACATAAAGTGAATTTCCAACAAAGAACTGTCTTGAAACCAAGTTAGGAGCCGTCACATAACTCGACGGGTTTAAAACCGTCACCCCGATTTCAGTCTTACTCATAAATGTCATAAATCAAAACTCATCAAAATATAACCACGTATTCTAAGGTCTAAAGAACTCTCAAATTCTATCCCAACTCATCTCTATCATAAGAACGTAACTGGATCATCCGTATGACTACAACAACGCAAACAATGAATATAAGGTCACGACAAATTTTAGGACCCCCAACTTTGGATAACGGATCAAACCATGGACAACTAACGGAAGTTTACATGAAAGAATTTAGAAATATGAACCAAAACCATGAAACTCCAAAAGATACTGAAACATAAACATGTATCGACTCTAAACGAACCATGGCAACGAACCACTGACACAAGAAGCACCCAACGACAACCTAAACGTATTACGACCACATTAACCGAACTTAAAACCACATTTTACTCCCATCATACTGAATTTATGTTGTCCTATGATCTAAAAACTCCAACAACAATTTCGCTTTCTACTTACACGTTTAACCCCTCGGTTTCGTCTCTATGCCAAAAGTCGTTTTTACCAAAACTGATTTTCTGTACATGCTAAATGTTTTTCACCAAAAGCCGGACCTAAACACCATAACTTTTATTGCAAAACTCCATTCCTTTTACATACATTATAAAGAGATCCCAGATCAAAAATCTTTGGCTATCTCATCCGTTTGGTTAGGTTTTGACTCAAATTCCCAAAATCCAAATTTATTCCTGAACAGCACTGTTATTGTAAAAATTGTTTGCCGACCTTCCTGAACTCCATTTTCGACGAACCTTACATTTTTTAAAAGTAGACTCTCTGGGTTTAATTTAAAAAAAAAACTTGACCAAAGGTCCTACCTACTTCCCAGAACAGTCGACACAAGACAACCCTAAAAATCAGACTGTTTTACGCCTTTATGCACTAACCCTCTAAACCTCATTAATCACCCCTAAATCCTTAAACCAATCCCCTAAGATCATAAGTGGATCTTAATTTCTATATATTTTTTTGTTTAACCATGCTTCCGAAACTTTACACTTATTTCTCACCGATTACCAACAAATATTTCAACTCTTTATAAATTCCAATTTTTTTTACCATGTAAGACTCAAAACAAAAGATATCGTTATCCAGAAATAAAATCTCCACCATCTCAATGGCCTTTACACCAAAAGTACCGTACAAACGAACACGTGAAATGAGGACTCGATAAATGTGCTACTACGAAAGTTGAACATCTCAAAGAGAAACAAGATAGCAAACCTTCCCAAGAATATAATCTATAAGTAGAAAAGAATTATACATATATAGGCATAGGCATACATACACTCAAATCCATCCAACATATACTATACAAGAATGTATTAACTCTCTTTCATGCAACCATACCTAGGAATCCATTGATGTCGTGGTACTTGTATAACTATGTTGGCCACCATACTTATACAAGTCCCCTTCACTAATGCACTCCCTCCTATGATGACACTTATAAGAATAAATACTACACATAACACATAAGTCTACCAACTCAAATAAGCACATAGATCCTACAACTCATATAAGCACATAACCACAACATAAAATAATATCCAAAATCCCATGTATTAAAATAAGATACCCAATGCATGAAACACATAAACTCGTAGTCTAGCTGAACCAGCATAGACAAAATTCAAAATGTATAAAGAACATCAAAACATAATTAAACGAAATCCAACAATGACTAGCGTATACGACTATGGTTCAACCGGCACTAGTCAAAACTCGTAAAGAAAATAACATGTAGCTAAGTAATACTAGGCTTTACCCTCGTATAAAATAATATCGTTAGTCCCAAGTCTTTTCGAATTGAAAACCGGTCTTAAGTGCGACTCATTCGTCTTTTGGTGAATCAAGTGAATGGTTTGGTTTTGTTTGTTTTAAACTACTAGCAAGTAATTAAAGTGTCGTTGAGTAAAATGGAAGTTAAAAGATTACTTTGAATGTCGAGCAAAAATGGATGCATATAAACTTAAAGGTGAAATGGAAAAGAACTAACTCACTAAATGAAACTAACACTTTGAAAATTTTCAGAAAATAAAAAGTACTATAAGAAAGTGATTTTAACACCCCCAAATTTACACGCAGCGGAATACATCTTTGGGTGCTAAACAATGATACAACAACACATAATTTATAAAGAACGACTCGAAAAGAGACGTTTTAGATTTATCGTTCCCAAAACATTCATCAGAGTAGCGTAGTCCCAAGTAATCGTTACCAAAAGATAAGTTAAAACAACATATTAGTTTGTTTTAAAAATGGAACGATAAATAAATCAAAGAGTTTGAACAATATAGCAGTGCACAACTTCATTCCCGTGACCCCCAAGCTTCCACTTCCTGATTACCTGAAATACATGTGAGTAAAACAATCAGCAAAAATGCCGAGTGAATCTATAGGTTTATGTAATCAATTTGAACACAAGCAAAGATTATAAGTTTGTGGCATGCTTATAAGCATCAAATAATAATTTGCATCAACAATGATAATTGTATATAGCATAAATTGCAATAAGCTCATGGAACCGAGCCCTTAAACACTCCTTTTAGAGGTCTGATAAGACAGGAGATTTATTAATTGTCGGTTACCTCCAGATTTTTGGTACATTGCCGTATACCTGACTTCTCAATACAATATGTCCAAACAGTGTGGAGGTCGGGCCTAAGCTTCTGTGACAAGTCCACACAAACTGAACCGGGGCGGCTTCCCCCATAGATCTATTAATTGTACTAGCGGCTAACCCATCATAGGTTAATTAACGGTCCATAATTGAGGCTTTAACAATGGCAATCACTTAATGCAATTTAAAGGCAACCACGGGTCCATTCATAGAGGGACAAGCATACCATAAAAATCTTGTGTTCTAAGTTTATAAAACATGTATTCCCCCTCGCGGGTTTTTAAAATCATATAATTGCGCAAACGAGGCTATAGACTCACCTTAGCCAATAGTGGTAATGAGACGATCGCCGACGATAGTAGATGCCCGATAATCACGATAACCGCAACCTAGCAAATAAGGTGCGTACTTTAATAATAATAGACTCGAGAAATAAATGATACTTAATAAAATCAAACTCGAACTCATAAAACCACGATATACTCGAGAGTAAACGATATAAATAACTTCCTTATACTTTACTACTCATTTACTTTACCATTTTATACTTTTTAACAAAATCCGCCGGTACATACTACATTTACTAGCTTATTTACCCCTTTTAAACTTGTAAACCGTTTATGAAACGACTCGATAAACTAACTTACTATATATAGAAAGTCCTCCTACAAGTTTATCAAATGAAATTACTTTTAAAGTCCTTTACTCGACTCATTTTCAAACTACAAAATCCGGACAGATTTACGTTAATTTTTCATACAACCGTTTTAACTTATTTAAACGACTCCGTTTACAAAACCGACACTCGGGTTTTAAAGTAAACTCAACTAAATAAATAAATACCTCATTATCAGTAGGTTACACATTTTAAAACATCCATTTAGAGTCCCCGGGATTCGATCCAAATATCGACAACAACTATATGTAGTGTCGATACTCGTCTCCCGGTACACGATTATTCAAAACATCATAACTTCGCGCTCATTTTGAGTTAGAAGCTCTACCTTATATCAAATCGAAGCTCTCGAAATTCTCTACAACATAATCCAATAATATCATCCTATATCCAGACTTAAGACCCTCGAAAATGTCCCCAAACCTACTGCCCAAAATTGACCATTTAAAAATCATACAAAATCAAGTTTTTGATCAAAACCAACAAATCCTATACTTCTAATATTACCAACTAACAACTCTAATCTAATCCCAACACCCCTAGATCACTTGCATGTACAAATAAAATAAATCAACTTAAAAATTCAAACATGCAAACACCCCACTATGTAATATAATAATATTAACACCTATTTATTCCATAAAAATGAATCAAACAAGCATAGTTCATCAAGAAAATAAATTTTTAAAAAAAATGTTAATGCATGTTGAAGAAAATCATACCAATGTGTAGCCCTTTGAAAATCTAGGATGGGACTTGTTTTAGATTTTGAAGATTCAATGTAGAAAATCAAAAATTTGGAGGGTTTTGTTGATGGGGGTACACGGCCAAGAGAGAAAGAAAGAGGTGGGTGGATTTGTTTTGTATTAAAAATGATTATATGAAAATTAGTGGAAGTAAAAATTATTTTATATGGTGGTGGAAGGGTTAATTTTGCTAAGTTGTAATAGTTTTGGCCCGAAATGAAATAAAATAGTTTAAAAGGGTAGAAAATGTAAATTGTAAATTTTAAAATATTTACGAGACTCGGGTTTCGTAAAAATACTAAAAAGTTTAAACGCACACGAAAAATAATAATATAACGACTCGATACGTAATTAAAACGATATCGTTGAAAATATTAAATATCGAAACGATCGATAATAAAATATAAAATTTTAGGCATCCGTCGGTATCGCAATCACTAGTAGTCCTCGTTACTCGTCAAAATATTAAAATATAATATTTAATATCGGTTTCAACTTAAACCGTTAAACATAATAAAATTTAACATTGTAAAATATCTTCAAAATAATTGAAAATAGAATTAAATTATGACCTTATTTTTACGGGTTTTACATCCTCACCACCTTAAGGGAGCGACGTCCCGGCGCTCAACTCGCCTCATACACGAGTTGTTCACTACCCAGAAGGATGACGGCATTCCTTAATAAGAAGTCCTTATGTTCCCACGTGTATCTCGATCCACGATCTCCACTGGTTCTTTTACAAAACGCAACTTGTCGTCAAGTTGTATCTCACCGTAAAGGAATATATAAATCCTTATCCACCAGTCACCCGTCAAGCTCGACACATGAAAATTTTATGAATCACACGAAGCTCATTCGATAACAAGAATAGATGACAGGATTTTCGGGTAAGTCTAGTTAAAAAGATAATGTTGCAAATTAAAGGATATCCATCGGCCGGATAGTCATGGACACACATCAAAAAGAACTAACAAGGAAAAAAAACATTTTCGTCATCGGAGGGTGCTCACACGCGGGTCCCTACTCAAAAGATAATACAAAGACACCGTCTTACTTTCGCCAACGCGCATTAAAGTCTCAATAAACATCGTCGTTGAAAGTCAAAAAAGATGTTTCATAATATGTGTTCTACAAGATCGGACGTCATCGGATGATGCCGTCTCAAGTACTCACAACTTACGATCATTTGACTAGATCACACACCATATAGGTACATAAAAGAAAAGGTCGAACATAAATATCGAGTATAGATCTCCACTGTTAATCATCGAGAAAACCTTGCACGAACCCTTGATAATAACCACTTGATCTCAAGAATCTTTCCACTTGCGACGTCGGCTTCAACATACTCCTCGAGGTCGTAAAGAATTTATTAACTCCATTCATTAAGAGATTCGGTCCTTAATCATTCCACAAATACACGAATAAATCCTGGTGACACTTATCGTTTCTCCTTATACACTGCTTCCCGAGATTCATTTAAAACTCAGAATAAAATAGTGATCTTCAATACGAGGAATAGAACGAGATAAAAATGAATTCAATAAACGCATCAACGGACAAGATATGGTAAAATGATTTAAGGTTGACGATTGACGAGGGATCTCGACTCACGTAACCGTAAAACATAATAATTCGCAATACTAGAACAATGAGAGCAAAGAATGAATTAAATATTAACATTAAAATAATATTTGTCACAATTATCCGCCCCGGGTTTGGTATTACCTTAAAACTCAATTGAGGTACTTTCTTGATAAAGATGATACATTAAAGATAGAAGTTAAGGAACTTTATAATTTATTTTGGTTGTCTTAAGAATCTTTGAAAGAATGACATGAATTTATTAATTAAACTCATATTGATGGTTACAATTAGAAAATGTAAGTTCTAAATTAAATCACTATTAGGAATATAAATTAAACCGGTAATTTAATTACATTAAAAGTAAAGTATGATAAGTCAATTACTTCAAAGATAGAGATAATTTCATTTTAAACATTAGTTTTAGTTATACAGAATATGATGTATAAATTTGACCTCTTACTTGTGATGGTTATTCCGATAATTGAAAATCATTGGAAAATGTATAAAAGTTCCATAAAATTTTATAATACGTTGTAGAAATACATAAAGGTGTTTATTATTTCAAAATAAATATGGGATATATTCGGGTTTCGAAATGTGACAAGATAACAAACGAATACGAATGGAAATAATAGTCAACAATTAGTACGAAATCAACGGTACAAAAGAGAACGAAGCAAATGTCGTATGAATTCTTAAAGAGAATAATAAAATAAGGGCGTCGATGGTAAGACGATAAGAAATAATAGGTTAAACAAGTTGTCAATTTTGTTAGTGCGGTCGATGGTTCACCAATATCAGTTCGTTAACTTAGCGGCGGTCGATACATGATCGGAAATAAGATCCATAGAAAAATTTTAATCAAAGAAAATTCCTAATAATCACTTGTAATTAAAACAAATCAAATGAACGATGTTAGTGTTTAAAGAGAGAAGTCAAAGCACGGTTCACGAGAGTGGATTTCGAGACAAACGAGAGTGACGGACGTCATCCCGGATATACGGAAATCACTCTAGTGATAATTCATTATTCACGCGCGGAGACATTCCAAAGATCTACCCAGTCGCATAAAGAACATTGGACGAGAAGGACGGATAAAACATCGAGACTTTCAAGTCATTTATTAACAGTCAGTAACTAGACGAACGGTCAAAAGAAATCAGTTATAAGACAAAATGAAGTAACAAGTGGAAAAACAATCATCGAGTAAAAACGTACTTATAATCACGTATTTCGTTTAAGAAAAGGTAAGAAAACGTATGCGGATGCATAGAAATTGTGCTACTTGCATAAAATATAAAGGTTTTCAAAACTTCTTTTCAATTTATTTCATTTTATTTATATTTATCATAATTACAAGTAAAAAGGTGATTATTATCAAGATTTTTAAGGTGACTACTATTCAGCCTAGCATGGCTCCTTCTAAATTAGACATAGGTGATCAGGCCATGTATAATTTAGGTCTAGCAATGCAGTGCTCCGTTTCGTCGAAAAGTGTTACGTTTCTTATGTTTATATATAAACCATGCCATTTGAAAAACGGAATTTAAAATAGTTTATAAATTTATAGGATACAAGTAATTTGTGAGATACTCAATAAGCAACTTTTAATGTTACGAAAAGTATTTTATAAGACTAAAGTAAAAATAATTGGTGAAAATATTCGTAAACAATATCAGATTTATTTATAAGGTGACATTATGATAACGTATAAAGTAGCCAAAGGTTTGCAAAAAGTGGCAAATAGTAGCTCATAAAACAACCAATGAAATGGTTATAAGTTGTTAAGGTTTCAAAAGGTTATAAGGTTTAGACGAAAACGCCATGAGACACGCGATAAAACTATCGACGAAGAATGTGAAGACAAAACTTCAAAACCCAACCCAACTCAGTGGAAGGTTAGAAGAAAATAAAAATAAAATAACATCAATGACAAATGAGTCATATATATAAAAAGAGTAAATCAATCCATATGTGTATTCTATGTAAGATACTCGACACAACATGCTTTTAAGAAAGTATATTATTCATTTTCAAATTACACCATTAATCCGGTAATTGCTAATCCTGTAATGTTTCTATTTTTAAACATTTTCACATGCAACTAGTATTCGTTAGTTGTAAAATAACATTTGTTAAAATTTTACGATCTCAAATGAAATCAAAACAATTTAGAAACATTTAAAACTCATGTTCTGAATTTTCTATCAGATTTAACTTTTAAATATGAGCCGATTAATTGACCCGATAAACGACATCTCCAAGACTCGGAGTCTAAAGCATTTTGATGCGAAACGATGTTTCAGACGACTTTCTAGTTTTACCCGAGACCTGAAACCCAATGTAAAATGACCAAAATACCCCTGCAAGTTCTGTGCAGGTTTGACTATTTTATTTTAAAAACGCAGGTTTTACTTTTAAGTTTTGACCTGTTTATACTGCCCAGTAGTTTCTCCATTAAATATATTTTTCGACACTTCCTAACGGCTCAAAATATATATATATATTCACACATGTCTTGTGGATTTTACAACAACGAAAAATAAATCTCATAATGAGCATCAAATAAAAATATAGTATAATGAAATGACATAAGATGCTTCAAGGTATTCAACACGAAATTTAGGAAATAAAACGGTGAAAGACGTTCGAAAATTAGATTTCAAAATGCAATGTAGGCAAATCTCCTTGGTGCCACGATTGTCCAAAAGCACAAAACATAACAAGAAAAGAATGGAACATTCACGGGTTGCACTCCGGGAGCACGAAGGTTAATGAAAAACAAATGATACAATTTTATAGAAGTAAAATCGTATTCCAATATAGCGCCATAATCTAGACGATGATTTATAAAATGACGATGACGTTACCGAGATATAAGTGAACAATACACTTCGGAGTCGATACATATAAATGTCAATGAATTTAATATTCGTATGTCGTATAAAACAATAATAAAAATTTACAAAATATTATGAAAAACCATGATATTATTCAACACGATTATAGGAAATGTTTCAAAATGTGTGACTCACACGATAGCGGTTAGTCTATTCCAAAGACACATTGAGCTACACAATGGTCTAAAAATTACGTTTCAAGACGTCTAAACACAAACAGTCGCAAGGCGATTTGGATATCTATAGATATCTCCAAGGGTTAAACAATGAAAGTAACGCGCGTAGATGAAGGTATGTAAGGTCATAATATAAAATTTGCAATAAGAGCAATTTAAATACTTCAAAAATAAATACAGAAAGATCTTGAAAATTCAATGTATTTATTTAAGTTAATTATTAATAAATGATAAACCTTTATCGAAAAGTTTAACGACATAAATATATATATATATATCGATTAAAGGGATCCTAGATATAAATATATATCCATAAATGGATCATAGTATTTATTTATAAATACTTGCCAATAAGGTATACGTAATAACGCATACTAAAATTGTAATCTCAGAAGTAGCTTGAACCTGAAGTCACGCGAAGTCCGGTGCACCGACTCTTTGAAAAATAAAAACTGACAGTTATAGTTTAGGTTTTTAAAATAAAGACCTAGTTCTCTATAACTCATGGCTCTGGTACCAATCTTTAACACCCCCAAATTTACACGCAGCGGAATACATCTTTGGGTGCTAAACAATGATACAACAACACATAATTTATAAAGAACGACTCGAAAAGAGACGTTTTAGATTTATCGTTCCCAAAACATTCATCAGAGTAGCGTAGTCCCAAGTAATCGTTACCAAAAGATAAGTTAAAACAACATATTAGTTTGTTTTAAAAATGGAACGATAAATAAATCAAAGAGTTTGAACAATATAGCAGTGCACAACTTCATTCCCGTGACCCCCAAGCTTCCACTTCCTGATTACCTGAAATACATGTGAGTAAAACAATCAGCAAAAATGCCGAGTGAATCTATAGGTTTATGTAATCAATTTGAACACAAGCAAAGATTATAAGTTTGTGGCATGCTTATAAGCATCAAATAATAATTTGCATCAACAATGATAATTGTATATAGCATAAATTGCAATAAGCTCATGGAACCGAGCCCTTAAACACTCCTTTTAGAGGTCTGATAAGACAGGAGATTTATTAATTGTCGGTTACCTCCAGATTTTTGGTACATTGCCGTATACCTGACTTCTCAATACAATATGTCCAAACAGTGTGGAGGTCGGGCCTAAGCTTCTGTGACAAGTCCACACAAACTGAACCGGGGCGGCTTCCCCCATAGATCTATTAATTGTACTAGCGGCTAACCCATCATAGGTTAATTAACGGTCCATAATTGAGGCTTTAACAATGGCAATCACTTAATGCAATTTAAAGGCAACCACGGGTCCATTCATAGAGGGACAAGCATACCATAAAAATCTTGTGTTCTAAGTTTATAAAACATGTATTCCCCCTCGCGGGTTTTTAAAATCATATAATTGCGCAAACGAGGCTATAGACTCACCTTAGCCAATAGTGGTAATGAGACGATCGCCGACGATAGTAGATGCCCGATAATCACGATAACCGCAACCTAGCAAATAAGGTGCGTACTTTAATAATAATAGACTCGAGAAATAAATGATACTTAATAAAATCAAACTCGAACTCATAAAACCACGATATACTCGAGAGTAAACGATATAAATAACTTCCTTATACTTTACTACTCATTTACTTTACCATTTTATACTTTTTAACAAAATCCGCCGGTACATACTACATTTACTAGCTTATTTACCCCTTTTAAACTTGTAAACCGTTTATGAAACGACTCGATAAACTAACTTACTATATATAGAAAGTCCTCCTACAAGTTTATCAAATGAAATTACTTTTAAAGTCCTTTACTCGACTCATTTTCAAACTACAAAATCCGGACAGATTTACGTTAATTTTTCATACAACCGTTTTAACTTATTTAAACGACTCCGTTTACAAAACCGACACTCGGGTTTTAAAGTAAACTCAACTAAATAAATAAATACCTCATTATCAGTAGGTTACACATTTTAAAACATCCATTTAGAGTCCCCGGGATTCGATCCAAATATCGACAACAACTATATGTAGTGTCGATACTCGTCTCCCGGTACACGATTATTCAAAACATCATAACTTCGCGCTCATTTTGAGTTAGAAGCTCTACCTTATATCAAATCGAAGCTCTCGAAATTCTCTACAACATAATCCAATAATATCATCCTATATCCAGACTTAAGACCCTCGAAAATGTCCCCAAACCTACTGCCCAAAATTGACCATTTAAAAATCATACAAAATCAAGTTTTTGATCAAAACCAACAAATCCTATACTTCTAATATTACCAACTAACAACTCTAATCTAATCCCAACACCCCTAGATCACTTGCATGTACAAATAAAATAAATCAACTTAAAAATTCAAACATGCAAACACCCCACTATGTAATATAATAATATTAACACCTATTTATTCCATAAAAATGAATCAAACAAGCATAGTTCATCAAGAAAATAAATTTTTAAAAAAAATGTTAATGCATGTTGAAGAAAATCATACCAATGTGTAGCCCTTTGAAAATCTAGGATGGGACTTGTTTTAGATTTTGAAGATTCAATGTAGAAAATCAAAAATTTGGAGGGTTTTGTTGATGGGGGTACACGGCCAAGAGAGAAAGAAAGAGGTGGGTGGATTTGTTTTGTATTAAAAATGATTATATGAAAATTAGTGGAAGTAAAAATTATTTTATATGGTGGTGGAAGGGTTAATTTTGCCAAGTTGTAATAGTTTTGGCCCGAAATGAAATAAAATAGTTTAAAAGGGTAGAAAATGTAAATTGTAAATTTTAAAATATTTACGAGACTCGGGTTTCGTAAAAATACTAAAAAGTTTAAACGCACACGAAAAATAATAATATAACGACTCGATACGTAATTAAAACGATATCGTTGAAAATATTAAATATCGAAACGATCGATAATAAAATATAAAATTTTAGGCATCCGTCGGTATCGCAATCACTAGTAGTCCTCGTTACTCGTCAAAATATTAAAATATAATATTTAATATCGGTTTCAACTTAAACCGTTAAACATAATAAAATTTAACATTGTAAAATATCTTCAAAATAATTGAAAATAGAATTAAATTATGACCTTATTTTTACGGGTTTTACAGTGATATCGAAAGAAACCAAAACATGCCACAAGAGCCCCCGATCGGAATGTTTTCCGATCGACAGATCGGAATATGTTAACACTGGTCGGAATATCCCCCACAATGGAATCAATCGGAATACTTGTCAATAAACACCAATCGGAATGTGCTACCTGCTTACAATCAGAATACGGGACAAAGGGTCAATCGGAAAATGAAACGGGCTACTAATCGGAATAAGCGAAGATAACCAATCTGAATATCAAACCCTAATCCGATTGGATCAATCGGAATGCTGAAGTGGTACCGTCGGAATACAGCCCAATCGGAAAGGGGAGTAACAACCTTTCCTAAAATTGAGGGAAATTGTTATGATGGTATACCGGTCGGAAAACCCGATCGGAAAGGGGATTTAAACTCCCTTTTCCGAAAATAAAGGGATTTGTTAAGGCTAGATAATAAGCTAAGTTCAATAAGCTAATATCCAAAACTTATAAATCCAAATACTTAACTGAATCAAATAAGCACTTCAATCAACTTATCTAACTCGAAATCAAGCAACTTTTTAGATCAAACAATAAAAACATAAACTTTTTAATAAAACTTTTTAATGAGAAAAATAAGCTAATCATAAAAATAAGCCAATAAGCACAAAAGTCTTAAAGCTTAATCAAATGAAAACTTATAAAATGATCAAAAGATTAACTTTTAAGCACGAAATCAATTAGAACAACACGGATCACATGATAATCGCACCAAAATCAATCTTAAATCAAAGAAAAGTAGAATGAGATTAAGAAATAAAAGCTTAAAATAGAACTTTGATTAATGAAATAAGCAATACAAAAGTGTTTAATCTTGAAAGATTAAAAGAAAAAGATGAACTAGTGAGAGAAAGTTTAAGACTTTCTCTCTCTAAAAACTAAAAAGTGCAAAATTAACTAAAAATCTAACCACCCTCCTAATGACTATTAGGAGGGTATTTATAGGGAAGGTGGAAGGAGTGCATGTGTTGCATCTTCTTTCTTGCTTTCTCTACGTTTTCTCGACTCGACTTTAATTCTTCGTCTTTGTCGTCTCGGGATTTGAACTTGTCTTTCAATTTTCTTCTTCTATTAGACTTAAGTTCTTCGACTTCGTTAAACTTCCGTCTTTTGACTTTTTCTTCGATAAATCTTCAGAATAGGCCTTGGACTTCCGTTCTTTTTGCACTCTTGATCTTTTGACTTCGTCTTTTTCCCGTTTTCTTCAATAAAAGCCCGTGTTTTCTTCTTTTTTAATATTTTGGTCCTAAAACACAATAAAAACACAAACCACGCATAATTCCGACTTTTACGACATAAATCACACGTTTTGGTCTTGTTATTATTGGAAATAAATGGTAAAAGGATAAGTGTTTTCACACTTATTAAATCCCCTACACTTGACCATTGCAATGCCCTCATGCAATGCATTAATATTAAAGCACGGTTTACATTTTCCATCATAAATAACCCACTTTGGCCTTTATTAAATACTAAACATAAAAGATAGAAATAAGTAAAGGAATTAAAAACTTACATTGGGTTTTGGCGGCCATGAACGTTTATCATTCTCAAGTTTCACGTTCCCCATACCAAGCTTAAAAACGAGATTATTGTTATTATAAGTTAGCAAACTATCACGAACTCATGTGGGCCAATTATTCACTTAGACTCCCTTATTCCTAGGTGTATCTCTTATATTTTATTCTTGTCTTGAATGATCACGAGGATGCATTGTTTGACTTATTTCGATAGTTATTTAGTCCGAAAATAAAGTGAACGATTTAATCAATAGTTAGCTAAAGGACCAAATCTTTTAAAACTGCTTCTCGGGATATCAGAAAGTTCATATCTTGGCATAACTTGGTTCGCGATTTGAGACCTTTCTCGGGCCGATATTTGGCAGCGACTTCATACTTCGAATCTTCGAGAGACGTTCTTGAAATTATGGTCTTCTCTTCATAATAAGATTTTCTTCACTTGAAGTTTTTGAGAGATTCTTCATCTTTGGACCACGACTTCTTCATTTTTCTCCAATCTTTATTTTGGACTTTGATATACAACGATCCGCCTCCTTTTAGGACTTGGATCTATTTATCCTCATACCTTGTTAGGGTCTTTTCGGATAGACTTCTCCATGACTTTTGGGGAGTTCTTGCTTTTCGTCGTGTGTCTCGATCCTTCATATTGATTTTCGATAAATGATTCTTCACATCACTTTTGGATCTTTAGCAACAAAATGTAGCCCTCATGCCTTGTTAGGGCCTTTTCGGACTCGCCAATCTTCGCGCCCCGCTTCATAAGTTATGCCTTGGCTATGAACTCTCGTTAACTTTTAAACGATCTGGGGCTAGAAGCTAAGTAACCTTTTAAATCGTACAACCTTATTTATTAGCAGATTAATTTATTAACAAGCGGAGGGAGAATAGGCTCATAATTAACTCACATAAATTCACGAAAGAATACCGAACTTATAATTGACTCTATCATCTCTCGTTCTCCATAGTTTAAAATCTCAAGGAATGAGACTCGTGGATGCTTAGCCAATTAAATCAAACTTTTGGGTTTTCGAGTCGCCTATAGGATCTTGCAACTTCTTAGACTTTTTCAAGTTTAGAAATCGCATTTTAAAGTTCCCTTGATAAACAACTCTCTAGGATCAATTATAGGAACTTGCGAAAAGTTCTTGTTCTTAACCCGTGAGAGTTAAGACTTTCGCGTTTTATAGCTCCCTATATAAAAGCCTAGCAAAACTTGACTTAAACATGTTAAGGATACTAGCTAGAGTAAACTCGGGTTGAGTCAAAATATTCACGACTAAGAAAAATCTAAAACCACTTTATTTAAAAATTTATTCCAGCAAAGGAAACATAACAAAGGCAAATACAACTATACAACTAGGCCAAAATAGATTAAAAATTTTGAAAAATGTCGAAAAATCAAATTTTCCGGTTAAAATGAGGGCAAATTCATGGAAAAGACCACTTACTTCGATAGAAGTCCCCCCTACACTTGAGATAAACATTGTCCTCAATGTTTAAGTATGTGGGAGTAAACTCCTCTACACTTAGGACATTGTGCACGTTGTTTAAGTCTTGCTAAGGAAAGGACAACTAAAGTGAATTCAATGTGAACATATAGAATATGAAATATTGAATCACAAGAGTTTAGGATAGAACCGGGAAGATGGGAAACACGGTATCACGGTTCGTCAAAAGTTATCAAGATGCTCTCTGAAGTTTTAATCCCTGCACAGCACAAGAAACAAGACAACAAACATATGCGGGGCTCCCCCTACACTTATTATGAAAGCAGTAAAGGATAGAACACGGGTTGCCTCCCGAGAAGCGCTTATTTTTGTTCACCGAGTCATGAGCCTGACTCGTCCCAATTTTAGTTCATGGGGAACGTGGTGAGGGATGGAATCATCTCCTGAGAGATGTCCTCACCAAAGTACAGCTTCAAACGCTGGCCATTCACCTTGAAGTTGGGCCCATTCGGCTGAGAAAGCTCAATGGTCCCATACGGAAAAACTTTGGCGACGGTGAATGGGCCAGTCCAGCGACTCTTCAACTTGCCAGACGTGATCACCAACGTGGAACTCTCGGTTCTTGATTTTGGCATCGTGGATAATCTTCGTCTTCTCCTTGTAGATCAGCGAGTTCTCATAAGCTTCATTCCTTAGTTCATTTAGCTCGTTGAGTTGAACCTTGCGATGATCACCGGCTTTGACGATGTCGAAGTTAGCCCACTTCAAGGCCCAGTGCGCCTTATGTTCCAGCTCGATGGGTAAGTGGCAAGCTTTCCCGTACACAAGACGATAAGGTGTACAACCGATCGGGGTCTTGTAAGCAGTACGGAAAGCCCACAGAGCATCATCTAACTTATCGGCCCACGCGGCATGATGCTCTCCCACAGTACGCTCCAAAATTCTCTTCAAGCCACGATTGGAAATTTCGGCTTGCCCATTGGTTTGGGGCTGATAGGCGGTGGAAAGACGATGATTGACACCATACTTTGCCATGACTCGTGCAAATTGATCGTTGCAAAAATGAGTCCCGCGGTCACTGATGATAGCACGAGGAACGCCAAATCGAGCGAAAAGCTGCTTCAAAAAGTTCACAACCACCCTCGCATCATTCGTAGGAAGAGCCTTAGCTTCAACCCATTTAGAGACGTAGTCGACGGCGAAGAGGATGTACTTGTTCCCTTTGGATGATGGAAATGGCCCCATAAAGTCGATGCCCCATACATCAAAGATTTCACATTCCTGTATGAAATTTTGAGGCATCTCATCCTTATGTGTGATCTTGCCTTGACGTTGGCAAGCATCACAATGCTTAACCATTTCGTGAGCGTCACGATAAATGGTGGGCCAGTAGAATCCAGAATCAAACACTTTCTTAGCGGTGTAGTTGGGACCAAAGTGACCACCAGTGGGTCCTTTGTGGCAAGCTTGGAGGATGTCAAAAGCTGCCGGTCCGTCAACACATCGACGAATAATCAAATCAGCACACTGTTTGAATAGATAAGGGTCATCCCAAAAGTAAGTCTTAACATCATTCAAGAACTTCTTCTTTTGTCTGGATGTTAACCCTTGGATGAGAATACCACCCGCTAAATAGTTTGCAATGTCCGCAAACCACGGGGTGCCATCAAGATTGAGATTTATAGACATTAAGGTCTCAAGGGGAAAAGAGTCATTGATCTCTTTGTTCGGATGATCCCCTTGATATGGATCCTCAAGTCGACTCAGATGATCCGCGGCCAGGTTTTCGGCACCCTTTTTGTCACGAATTTCAATGTTGAATTCTCGAAGGAGTAAAACCCAGCGAAGAAGTCTTGGCTTAGAATCGTTCTTTGACATCAAGTACTTCAACGCGGAATGGTCCGTGTATACGATGGTGGTGGATAAAACAAGATAGGGGCGAAATTTCTCAAAAGCATAGACAACAGCTAAAAGCTCTTTTTCGGTTGTCGTATAATGCAATTGAGCCCCCGTCATTGTTTTGCTAGCGTAGTGGATTGGTTGGAAGTGTTTATTCACTCTTTGGCCCAAAACCGCACCAATAGCAAAGTCGCTAGCATCGCACATCAATTCAAAAGGCAGCTCCCAATTAGGGGTAACCAAGACCGGTGCCTTAGTTAGCTTATCCTTGAGAAGATTGAAGGCTTCGAGACACTCTTTAGAAAAGATAAAAGGAGTATCTTTTTCCAAGAGGTGGGTCATCGGGCGAGCGATTTTAGATAAATCTTGAATGAATCGACGATAGAAGCCCGCATGACCCAGAAAACTTCTCACACCCTTCACAGTTGAAGGTGGAGGTAATTTGGCTATGACAGCAACTTTAGCACGGTCAACTTCAAGACCGGCTTTAGAGATTTTGTGTCCTAGCACAATGCCTTCTTTGACCATAAAATGGCATTTTTCCCAATTCAGAACAAGGCGAGTGTCTTCGCACCGCTTAAGCATACGTTCCAAATTGGCAAGGCAGGAAGAGAAGGAATCCCCGAAGACCGAGAAATCATCCATGAAGACTTCCATGGTTTGTTCAACCATATCATGGAAGATAGCCAACATGCACCTTTGTAAAGTCCCGGGGGCATTGCATAAGCCAAAAGGCATTCTTTTATAAGCAAAGGTGCCATAGGGACAAGTGAATGTTGTCTTCTCTTGATCTTGGGGATCGATGGGTATTTGAAAATAACCCGAGAAACCATCAAGAAAGCAGTAATATTCATTACCAGCTAAACGTTCAAGCATTTGGTCCATAAAAGGTAGGGGGAAATGATCCTTTCTCGTGGCATCATTGAGTTTGCGGTAGTCTATACAAACTCTCCACCCAGTAACGAGACGGGTAGGAATTAACTCGTTGTTTGCATTGGGCACAACGGTGATTCCGCCTTTCTTAGGCACACAATGGACTGGACTAACCCACGGTGAATCCGAAATAGGGTAAATCATACCCGCATCAAGAAGTTTGATAACCTCTTTTTTGATGACGTCATGGATTTTAGGATTCACCCTTCTTTGGCTTTGAATTGTGGGCTTAAAGTAGTCCTCCATGAGAATTTTATGTGTGCAAAAGTGAGGATCAATTTCGCGGATGTCGGAGATTTTCCAAGCGATAGCGCGTTTATGCTTCTTCAACACAGCGACAAGTCGGGATTTTTCGTCTTCTTTCAGATCCTTTGCGATGATGACCGGTAACTTCTCGTCGTCTTCTAGGAAAACGTACTCAAGATGAGGCGGTAGGTCCTTAAGCTCGAGAGTAGGAGGATCCTCAGTAGATGGTGAAACTAACGATGGATCATCATTAGTCACCTCTTTAGGAGCAGGTGGAGACAACGGGTCCTCGTTGAGAAGTCTCTCAATAGTACGAATATCTTCATCCCAATTGGTGGACAAATTATCATACTTAATATCGAGAGGACCCAAGCTAGCTTCGAAATCATCCAAGTCACTTTCTCCAAAAGGAGTCAATGCTGGAGCAATTGAGGCAACGGTCTCAACATTGGGTAGAGAAGGAGTACTTTTGCAAGCATCATGAAAATGTTCTTCACAAGCCTCATCGAGAACATCAATAGCATTAACGCTCTCATACGAATAAGGTTGCTTAGAAATCTTACCCATGTTGAAGACAATTTTATCGTCACCAACTCTCATGATTATTTCGCCTGCGGCAACATCAATGAGAGTGCGACCGGTCCTCAGAAATGGACGTCCGACGATTAATGGAACACGGGGATCCATCTCGTAATCAACGACGACAAAATCCGCCGGGAAGGTGAATTTGTCGATGCCAACAAAGACATCTTCGGCTATCCCCACTGGATAAGCAACCGTACGGTTGGCTAATTCCAAAGTCATTTTGGTGGGGACTAGCTCGGGGAGAGATAATTGCTTCCAAACACTTAAAGGCATTAAGTTTATACTGGCACCTAGATCGGCTAGGGCCATGCAATTCTCTACTCCCGGGAAGTTGCAAGGAATCAAGAAGCGACCCGGATCACCAAGTTTGGTAGGCAATTGCCTTAAGAGCACTGCGGAGCAATTCTCATTAAGGTGGGTCTGAGCAATGTCAAGAAGCTTTTCTTTATCACTTAAAAGATCTTTAAACATCTTAGCGTATTTGGGCATGTGAGCGAGAGCCTCGGCAAAGGAGATGTTAAAATTCAGTTGTTTAAACATTTTAAGAAAGTTTGAAACTTGAATATCATCCTTGCTCTTTTGCTTCTCTTTCCTCAACCTTGAGGGATAAGGTATATTGGATGAAGAAGAAGGCTTTAAGGGAATAGGATCACTCACAACCACGGGTGGTGGGGAAATGGGGATAGAAGGTGAAGGAGGTGAGGAAAGTTGCTCTTTTTCCTTGTTCACAATCACGGGTGGAGGTGTAGGAAGCTCGGGTTCCATATAACCTTTTCCACTACGAGTGGTGATTGCTTTCATCTCCCCTCTCGGATTTGCAACGGTATTACTCGGAAGAGTACCCGAAGAAGAGGGTTGATTACTTTGGATGAGCGAACCAATCATATCACGAAGGTGAAGAGCTTGATTGTTAAAAGAGTTTTGCATGTTGGCATTAATATCATTGCTGTGTTTGGCCATGTCATTCCTTAGCTCGGCTCGAATATCGCTCCCTTGTTTCACCATGTCATTCTTCAAGTTGACAAATTGACTCTGAAGATTCGTCACCATCTCACGATTAGTCTTCATGAACGTCTCGACGTCTTGGTTTACGGCCATCGGTTGATTGAGAGGTGGAGCTTGAGAATTTCCTTGAGTTGGGTATGGGTTTCTTTGGGATTGATATTGATTTTGAGCACGAGGTTGGGATTGGTTGTTTCGGTTGTAGCTTTGTTGTTGGTTTTGGTTTGCAGGAGGAAAACCAGGAGGAGCAAGATAATTGTTGGAACGATAACTTAGCAAGCCACGGTCTCCTTGCGGGCGAGCTTGATAGCTTCCCGTGGGATAAGTGCCGTAAGCTGCGTTAACGTTTTTAGAATAATTGCCTTGGGTAGAAGGACAATCATTATAAGAGTGAGGGCCACCACATGTGTCACAAGAAATAGCAACAGCTTTAGCTTGTTGAAAGTGGTTTGTGGCCATGGCCATGAAATTCTTGTTCATTTCAGCGAGTTGTCGAGAAATTTCAGACATTTCAGGATTGGAGGTAGTAGAAGAAACATTGACTCTCGAGTTAGATCTTGAGGATGCGGATGAATCCCAATTCTTGTGGTGAGTAGTCATGTTTTCAATCAACTCTCGACACTCCTCCGGTCTCCTTTTCATAAAAGTACCACCGGCGGCGGCATTGATCGTGTCACGATCACGAAAAGTGAGACCATTGTAGAAGGTGTCAATGAGAGTGACGGGGAGCATATTGTGATTAGGACAGCGGTCGATCAAATCATTGTAGCGTTCCCAAGCATCGAAAAGCGATTCATCATTCTCTTGCATAAATCCACTGATTTGGTTACGAAGGCTAGTGACCATGGATGGGGGAAAGTAGCGCGATAAAAAGCGTTGAGTCATGTCATTCCACGTGTGAATAGAATTCTTAGGAAGACGGTCAAACCATTTTTCGGCATGGTGAGAAAGTGAGTGTGGAAAAAGTTGAAGGCGAAGGTCATCCATAGAAACACCGGGGCACTTCATGCTTTGGGTAATGGTAATGAATTTGTCGAGGTGTTTGTTGGCATCATCATCCGGAATTCCACGAAATGGGTTCGTTTGCACTTGTTGTATCATATGATGCTTCAACGAAAACTCCTGAGCCGTGACGTGCATTGGCGCAATCGGGCCTCCACGTCCGTTCATGGTGGGTTGGCACAATTCCTCCATGGTTCGTAAATCAGGTAGAAGGACATTGTTGTTGTTGTTATTGTTGTGGTTGTTATTCAAATTATTTTGAGGTGGGTGATTATTGTTGTTATTAACACCAGCCATATCTAAATCTTCACGATTCTCGGGCTCAGAATAGTTCGTAGATCTAGTACGCATGCACCCGCAGAAGAAAAATATACACAAAGAGAATATCTATATAATATTTTTGGTTTTTATAGGTTTTTTAATGTTTTTGTATTTTTGAAAAGTTTTATAATTTTTATGGATTTTTGGAAATTTTTATAGCAATGAAAATAACGTTCAAAGAACGGATCCCAAAATTCAATGCGTCTCTCACTAGAAACCGTTTATCTTAACGAAAAGAGCCGGCAGCGGCGCCATTTAATACTAGGCTTTACCCTCGTATAAAATAATATCGTTAGTCCCAAGTCTTTTCGAATTGAAAACCGGTCTTAAGTGCGACTCAATCGTCTTTTGGTGAATCAAGTGAATGGTTTGGTTTTGTTTGTTTTAAACTACTAGCAAGTAATTAAAGTGTCGTTGAGTAAAATGGAAGTTAAAAGATTACTTTGAATGTCGAGCAAAAATGGATGCATATAAACTTAAAGGTGAAATGGAAAAGAACTAACTCACTAAATGAAACTAACACTTTGAAAATTTTCAGAAAATAAAAAGTACTATAAGAAAGTGATATCGAAAGAAACCAAAACATGCCACAAGAGCCCCCGATCGGAATGTTTTCCGATCGACAGATCGGAATATGTTAACACTGGTCGGAATATCCCCCACAATGGAATCAATCGGAATACTTGTCAATAAACACCAATCGGAATGTCCTACCTGCTTACAATCGGAATACGGGACAAAGGGTCAATCGGAAAATGAAACGGGCTACTAATCGAAATAAGCGAAGATAACCAATCTGAATATCAAACCCTAATCCGATTGGATCAATCGGAATGCTGAAGTGGTACCGTCGGAATAAAGCCCAATCGGAAAGGGGAGTAACAACCTTTCCTAAAATTGAGGGAAATTGTTATGATGGTATACCGGTCGGAAAACCCGATCGGAAAGGGGATTTAAACTCCCTTTTCCGAAAATAAAGGGATTTGTTAAGGCTAGATAATAAGCTAAGTTCAATAAGCTAATATCCAAAACTTATAAATCCAAATACTTAACTGAATCAAATAAGCACTTCAATCAACTTATCTAACTCGAAATCAAGCAACTTTTTAGATCAAACAATAAAAACATAAACTTTTTAATAAAACTTTTTAATGAGAAAAATAAGCTAATCATAAAAATAAGCCAATAAGCACAAAAGTCTTAAAGCTTAATCAAATGAAAACTTATAAAATGATCAAAAGATTAACTTTTAAGCACGAAATCAATTAGAACAACACGGATCACATGATAATCGCACCAAAATCAATCTTAAATCAAAGAAAAGTAGAATGAGATTAAGAAATAAAAGCTTAAAATAGAACTTTGATTAATGAAATAAGCAATACAAAAGTGTTTAATCTTGAAAGATTAAAAGAAAAAGATGAACTAGTGAGAGAAAGTTTAAGAATTTCTCTCTCTAAAAACTAAAAAGTGCAAAATTAACTAAAAATCTAACCACCCTCCTAATGACTATTAGGAGGGTATTTATAGGGAAGGTGGAAGGAGTGCATGTGTTGCATCTTCTTTCTTTCTTTCTCTATGTTTTCTCGACTCGACTTTAATTCTTCGTCTTTGTCGTCTCGGGATTTGAACTTGTCTTTCAATTTTCTTCTTCTATTAGACTTAAGTTCTTCGACTTCGTTAAACTTCCGTCTTTTGACTTTTTCTTCGATAAATCTTCAGAATAGGCCTTGGACTTCCGTTCTTTTTGCACTCTTGATCTTTTGACTTCGTCTTTTTCCCGTTTTCTTCAATAAAAGCCCGTGTTTTCTTCCTTTTTAATATTTTGGTCCTAAAACACAATAAAAACACAAACCACGCATAATTCTGACTTTTACGACATAAATCACACGTTTTGGTCTTGTTATTATTGGAAATAAATGGTAAAAGGATACGTTTTTTCACACTTATTACTAAGTATGAACCTATTATGATTCAATTCATACTAGTCAAAACATCGCAATAAATAACATTCAAACACATCAATTAATATAAAATGCACACATACTCATATGACTCCTATATGCAGGGAACCTTAAGCTATAGACTAGGCTACGCGACTATGCAACCTAATTCTCTATAACCATTGTCTCTGATACCATTCTGTCACACCCCAACATGGCGAAATATGGGGCGCGACGTATGGATATCATCACAATAATAGTGTGTCTATAGAGAGAACTATATGAAATAGAAATGTCATAAAAAGGTGACACAATGTCATGACAATATCTCAAACAATACAGGCGTCTAGGTAAGTAGGTAACATGCCTACCTCTTACCAAAGACAAACAACAAACATCAAACATATAGGAGTCTAAAATGAACCACTTATTCAAACATTAAATAAATACTAAGAGGAAAGAGATTCCTCCTAATGTAATTCTAGCAGCCTCTAGACTCTAGTCACTTCTAACATTAATGAATGAATTTTTGCTAGGTTCAATTGTTGTTCTCGGTATCTTAACAAATTTATCTAGGCTCTCTATGTGACTCAGTCGTTCTTTGGTGAAACAAATATTTTTGGTTGTTTTTAAAATAAAAGTGCAAAACTTTAAAGTAAAAGTGCTCTTAAAGTAAATCTAAGTCTAATTAAAATAATGGTGCAAGTATTTGAAAGCGTGACTAAAATTAAAGGGCACTAAAGTAAATGACGCAAATTTAAATCTATCTAAGGCAAACTTAAAACACAACTAAAACTTAAACTAAGGCAAAACTAAAATTTAACTAAGGCAAATAAACTTAAAGTGCAATTAAAATAAAGGCGGTAAAAATAAAGCTTGAAAATAAAAATCAAAGACAAAAACTAATAAGAACCCGAATACAGCTCATTCGGAATAATCCTTCGTTTGGAACAATCACTCGTCCGGAATGTCACCTTCGGTTGGAATGATTCTTCTTCGCTCGGAATATTACCAAAATCCTTGATCCGGAACAAATTGATCTGAATATGTCACTTATCCAAAACAATCCTTCGTTCGGAACTTTACTGATTCGGAACTTTTGATCTTGCCTTGATTCGGAACTTTTGATCAACCCTTGATTTGGAAGACTTCCGAATGAAGCCTCCTTGATTCGGAAGTTTCAGACTTCCGAATGAAGCCTCCTTGATTCGGAAGTTTCAGACTTCCGAATGAAGCCTTCTTGATTCGGAACTTGCCCTTGATCCGAAAGTTGGTTCGGAACTTTTAAGAAGTTCCGAATGAAGCTCTTGGTTCGGAACTTTTTGAGTTCCGAATGAAGTATGTTGATCCGGAACTTTTAAGTTCCGAATGAACAATTGCTGCTCCGGAACTTTACCTTCGTTCAGAAGTTTGAGACTTCCGAATGAGCAGTCTTGAGTCGGAAGTTGTCCTTCGTTCGGAACTTTGAATGTTCCGAATGAAGCCCTTGGTTCGGAACTTTGGAAGTTCCGAATGAACAGACTCCCTCTCTTGATTCGGAAGATTTCCTGGAAAGATTAGAAACAAAAACAAACTCTCCCGAAGAACAAGGGAATCACAGAATAACGAATCTAACAACAAATTAAGCAGAATCAAACAAACGATTTAATTTAACCAATAACGAAGAAACAGTAAACACAATCAAACAGTTTAAATCAGTAAAACAAACAACTTTAACCACAATAATTAAAAACCATTTGGATCAAAATAAAAGCATGAACATAAACATAAACACAAAAATCAAAGATTGAGAAAGGTAGATAGGAGATTAACAAGATAAAATAAAGATTGACAAGAATTAAAATGAAAACTTACTTGGAATTAAATGGAAATTAAGGTGCAAAACATGTATTTAAAGTTGACAAGAAAAGTAAATGACAAGGTAATTAAAAGTGGAAGGACTAATTGTCACTATTAGCCAACAAAGAAAAATAATAACAACTAATGGCTATTTATAGGGGAGGATTAAGGAAGCTTCCTCCCCTCCTTCATTTCTTCATAATTGCATCATTAGGCCCTTAAGCTATAATCTTCATTAATTGCACCATTAGTCCTTTTTCCTTCTAATCTTCTTTAAACTTGGACTCTAATGACTTGTGGCTTGGGATTTCTTTTGAACTCGTCTTTAAATTCTTCAATAAAATAGACTTGAATTCTTCGGCTTTTGATAAACTTCCGTCTTTTGACTTTTTCTTCGATAAATCTTCAGAATTGATCTTGGACTTCCGTTCTTTTTGCACTCTTGACTTCTTGACTCCGTCTTTCATCTTTTTCTTCAATAAAAGTCCGTAAATGCCTGTGAATTCCCGTGTTTTCTCCACTTTTCACCTTTTCGTCCTAAATCACAACAAAAACACAAACCACGCATAATTCCGACATAAAAGACATAAAATACACGTTTTGGTCCGATTATTATTGTAATTAAGTGGTAGAAAACATGGGTGTTTACACACCTATCAAATCCCCTACACTTGACCATTGCAATGTCCTCATGCAATGCATTAGTTACAAAGCAAGATTACACTTTTCATCATAATTAATCCACGTTGGCCTTTATTAAAGAAATAGAAAATTAAAAACATACAAAATAAAGAAATCAAAAGCATACCTTGGGTTATGAAAATGTTATGAATAATCATCATCCTCAAGTTTTCACTTTCTCTAAACCAAACTTAAAAATGAGATCATTGTTATTATAAGTTAGTAAACTATCACGAACTCATGTGGGTCAATTATTCACTTAGACTCCCTTATTCCTAGGTGTATCTCTTATATTTTATTATTGTCTGGAATGATCACGAGGATGCATTTTTGACTTATTTCGATAGTTATTAAGTCTGAAAATAAAGTGAACGATTTAATCAATAGTTAGCTAAAGGACAAAATCTTTTAAAACTGCTTCTCGGGACCTCATAAAGTTCATATCTTCGGATAACTCGCTTCGCGATTTGAGACCCTTCTCGGACCGATATTTGGCAGCGACTTCATACTTCAAACCTTGAGAGACGTTCATGAAATAATGGTCTTCTCTTCATAATGGAATTTCTTCACTTGAAGTTTTGAGAGATTCATACTTGGACCACGACTTCTTAATTTTTCTCCAATCTTTATTTTGGATTTTGATATACAACGATCCGCCTCCTTTTATGACTTGGATCTATTTATCCTCATACCTTGTTAGGGTCTTTTCGGATAGACTTCTCCATGACTTTTAGGGAGTTCTTGCTTTTCGTCGTGTCTCGATCCTTCATATTGATTTTCGATAAATGATTCTTCACATCACTTTTGGATCTTTAGCAACAAAATGTAGCCCTCATGCCTTGTTAGGGCCTTTTCGGACTCGCCAATCTTCGCATCCCGCTTCAATAAGTTATGCCTTGGCTATGAACTCTAATCCATACCGAGCAACTTTTAAACGATCTTGGGCTAGAAGCTAAGTAACTTTTCAAATCGTACAACCTTATTTATTAGCAGATAAATTTATTAGCAAGCGATGGGAGAATAGGCTTATAATTAACTCACATAAATTCACGAAAGAATACCGAACTTATAATTGGCTCTATCATCTCTCGTTCTCCACAGTTTAAAATCTCAAGTAATGAGACTCGTGGATACTTAGCCTATTAAGTCAAAGTTTTGGGTTTTCGAGTCGCCTATAGGATCTTGCAAATTCTTAGACTTTTTCAAGTTTAGAAATCGCATTTTAAAGTTCCCATGATAAACGACTCTCTAGGATCAATTGTAGGAACTTGCGAAAATTTCTTGTTCTTAACCCGTGAGAGTTAAGACTTTCGCGTTTTATAGCTCCCTATATAAAAGCCTAGCAAAACTCGACTTAAACACGTTAAGGATACTAGCTAGAGAAAACTTAGATAAGTAAACTCGGATTGAGTCAAAAGATTCACAACGTTTTGAAAATTAAAACCACTTATTTAAACATTTATTCTAGCAAAGAAAGAAAATAACTATACAAAGGAAAAACTAATAGGCCAAAATAGATCAAAAATTTTGAAAAATGTCGAAAAATTTATTTTTCGGTTAAAATGAGGACAAATACAAGGAAAAGACCACTTAACTTCAATAGAAGTCCCCCCTACACTTAAGATAAACATTGTCCTCAATGTTTAAGCATGTGGGAGTAAACTCCCCTACACTTAGGACATTGTGCACGTTGTTTAAATCTTGCTAAGGAAAAGACAACTAAAGAGATTCCTATTTTAATATTGAGAGAATATAAAATAGTGAATCGAAAAGAGTTTAGGATAGAACCGGGAAGAAGTAGAAGACGGAATCACGGGTCGTCAAGAATCATCAAGAGTGGATCGTTGAAGCTCGAATCCTTGATTAATAGGTGAGGAGAGGAAAGCAAACCAAAGGGTCTCCCCTACACTTATGATAAAGAAAGCGAAAAGATATATGCATGGGTTGCCTCCCAAGAAGCGCTTGGTTTTTGTTAACCGAGTCGTGAGCCTGACTCGACCTTGATCATCAACGGAAGAAGCATGAAACATATCCACCAGGATCAAAGACATAGTTTTCATCCATCAATAAGCACGAGCTTAAGGCGAACAAGGCAAGCCAAAGAAGAAGTGGCAGGGTTCCCTTAAGCAGCGATGGAGCACGGTGGAAGCAAGGGTGAAGTGCAAGCATGTCTTCAAAATGTCCAAAGATTTTTCCTTTTATTTCATCAGGTGGATACTGAGATGGCTTAAAGACTTCAATACCGGGGTCGAACACCTTTTCCTTTAGGGGAAAATAGCACTCAGGCTCAGCCGAGTGTGAAGAAGATCCACAAAGAAGCACAACCTCGTCCTCAGAAGGGGGACAAAGAGGTGTCAAATCATATGTGCAACGGATATTGGTGTCGACCGGTTTCTTCTCCTTTGACAGAATGTTCTTCAAATCCAAAGTAGGATCAAGACGATAATCTTCAAAGTCATAAGGAGGAGCATCACTCTCATGAGGGAAGTATGTGTTGAGAAATTCAGAGAAATGTTCCTCAAATGAATAATCGTCCAAAGTAGGATCGAGTGATGGCGGAGGATCTTCATCATGTGAAGAATCGCTCGAGAGAGTATCAGCCTCATCAAAATCATCGAAAGTGGGCAGCTCGGGATACTCAGAAGTACAATCAAAATCATCCGAATTTGAGCTAGAATCATCATCATAAGCATCAAAGACCGGTTGAGAATCATAAATGGTAGAAGGTTCCAAAGTGGAGCGAGAATCATCCACATCATCTTCAAAGAGTGGATTATCAGTGGAAGATTCGAATAGAGGATTATCATAGACGGTAAAGTCATCGAGCACATTAATCATATTCACTGATTCTCGTCCTCCAAAGGATTTGCCTGTAAGCTTCCCCATTTTAAAAACTTTTGAATCATCCCTGACTCGTAAGATTAACTCACCTTCGGCCACATCTACTAAAGCTCGTCCGGTTCTCAAGAATGGCCGACCAAGTATTAAAGGAATACAAGGGTCCATTTCATAATCAACTACGACAAAATCGACCGGGAAAGTAAATGTGCCAACTTTGATAAACACATCCTCGGCTATACCAACAGGGTAAGCGAGAGTGCGATTTGCAAGTTCGAGAGTCATCTTTGTTGGAATGTGGTCGGGTAATGATAGTGTTTTCCAAACACTCAAAGGCATAAGATTAATACTAGCCCCGAGATCAGCAAGGGCAGTAAATTCTTCAGTTTTGTTGAACACGCAAGGCAACACAAAACGACCGGGATCTCCAAGCTTTTCCGATAATTCTTTAAGAATAACTGCTGAGCAGTTTTCATTTAAGCGTGTGTTGGCGAGTTCAATCAGCTTCTCCTTCTTGCTAAGCAATTCCTTGAATGCTTTGACAAATTTCGGCATGTGGCAAAGTGCTTCAACAAGGCTAATGTTGATGGTCATTTGAGATAGCATATTCACATATTTTGATACTTGACAGTCATTCTTGGTCAGCTCGTTGGTCTTGCCTATGTGAGAAGGGTATGGGATTCTAGGTTTATAGGTGGAAGGTGAAGGTGTAGTCGGTAAAGGTTGGGATGTTGAAGGGTCATTCGTGGGAACTTCATCACGTCGAGGCGGAGACGGTAATGGTGCACTAATACTAGGTGTAGGAGGAGTAGGGATACATGGTGGTGGAGGAGGTGTAGATGATGGTGGTGGGATTGGTGGTCCTACGATGGTGACTCCACTACGAGTAGTAATAGCACTCACATTAGCTCGCGGATTAGTGACGGTGTTTGAAGGTAGAGAACTTGAAGTAGAAGGTTGAGCTTCGGGCAAGAAACTAGCCAACAGATTCTTTAATTCAGTTGTTTGAGTGCTGAAGGAGGATTGAATATTATCACGAACCTCAGTTCTAATGTCATTACCTTGCTTCATGATATCTCCTTTCAAATTGATTATTTGGCTATGTAGATTCTTGATTTTCTCACCTTGAGTTCTCATGATGGTTTCAACATCGGGATTAATGGGTGGGGTTTGTTGGGTGGGTGGTTGATAAGGGTTAGAAGCTCTTGGTGGGATTTGGATTCTTCTATTATAGTTGTTGGCGGGGTTTTGGTTTTGAGGAGAAAAATCGGGTGAAAGGTAATTGTTGGATCGGTAACTCAGCAGATTTCTATCCCCTTGTTGTCTAGCTTGGTAATTTTCTGGTGAATAATTACCATAAGCTGCATACACATTTTCCGGATTTCCTTGTGTAGAAGGACAATCGGTGTATGAGTGAGGACCGCCACATGTTTCACAAGGATTAGCAACCGCTTTAACTTGTTGTTGTTGTTGGTTTGAAGCGAGAAGCGTAATACTTTTGCTCATTTCGGTCATCATGCGGGTGAGTTCGGTCATCTCAGGGTTTGCTGAGGTAGAAGAAACATTGACTCTCGGGTTGTTCCTAGAAGAAGCAGAGGAATCCCAGTTCTTATGATGAGTAGTCATGTTCTCAATTAGCTCTCTACACTCCTCGGGTCTCCTTTTCATGAATGTGCCACCGGCGGCTGCATTTATCGTATCACGATCTCGAAAAGTCAAACCGTTGTAGAAAGTATCGATTAAGGTCACAGGGAGCATGTTGTGGTTTGGACATCTATCGATCAAGACATTATATCTCTCCCAAGCATCAAAAAGAGATTCATCGGGATCTTGCATGAAACCGCTGATCTGATTGCGAAGACTCGTGACCATGGATGGTGGAAAGTAGCGCGACAAAAAGCATTGAGTCATGTCATCCCAAGTGTGAATAGAATTCTTCGGGAGACGATTAAACCATTTCTCGGCATGATGTAATAAAGTGTGTGGAAAGAGTTGTAGGCGAAGTTCATCCATTGTGGCACCGGCCAACTTCATGCTTTGGGTGATTGTAATGAACTTGTCGAGGTGTTTGTTGGCATCATCATCAGGCAATCCACGGAATGGTTTTGTTTGTACTTGCTGAATCATGTGGTGCTTCAACGAAAACTCAGGAGCGTTGATTTGCATCGGCGCAATCGGTCCTCCTCGTCCAAACATTGTTGGTTGACAAAGTTCCTCCATGGTCCGAAGATCGGGCTGTGGAAGAACATTGTTGTTATTATTAGGATGCGGTGGATTATTGTTGTTAACACCAGACATAGCTAAATCTTCTTGAGGCTCGGGCTCTTGATAATTAGAAGATCTAGTACGCATGCACCCACAAAGACAAAATAAAAAGAAACCAAACACAAAAGCAATATATATACACAAGAAAGATAAAATCTTTTTGGATTTTTGAAATTTTTAATTTTTATGGATTTTTATCAATTTTTAATTTTTATGATTTTTTTTGAATTTTTTATGCAAGAAAAATAA
The DNA here is from genome assembly GCA_025667525.1 of Glebionis coronaria. Classification (NCBI taxonomy): domain Eukaryota; kingdom Viridiplantae; phylum Streptophyta; class Magnoliopsida; order Asterales; family Asteraceae; genus Glebionis; species Glebionis coronaria. Next base: position 82,226 of record JANFOE010000509.1, on the reverse strand, counting down.
CGCTCACAAGTGAACGGATCCCAAAAAGCAACGCGTCTCTCACAGAAAACCGTTAATCTTTACGAAAACAGCCGGCATCGGCGCCATTTTAATAACTAGATTTTGCTAGGTTCAATTGTTGTTCTCGGTATCTTAACGAATTGATCTAGGCTCTCTATGTGACTCAGTCGTTCTTTGGTGAAACAAATATTTTTGGTTGTTTTTAAAATAAAAGTGCAAAACTTTAAAGTAAAAGTGCTCTTAAAGTAAATCTAAGTATAATTAAAATAATGGTGCAAGTATTTGAAAGCGTGACTAAAATTAAAGGGCACTAAAGTAAATGACGCAAATTTAAATCTATCTAAGGCAAACTTAAAACACAACTAAAACTTAAACTAAGGCAAAACTAAAATTTAACTAAGGCAAATAAACTTAAAGTGCAATTAAAATAAAGGCGGGAAAAATAAAGCTTGAAAATAAAAATCAAAGACAAAAACTAATAAGAACCTGAATACAGCTCATTCGGAATAATCCTTCGTTTGGAACAATCACTCGTCCGGAATGTCACCTTCGGTTGGAATGATTCTTCTTCGCTCGGAATATTACCAAAATCCTTGATCCGGAACAAACTGATGTGAATATGTCACTTATCCAAAACAATCCTTCGTTCGGAACTTTACTGATTCGGAACTTTTGATCTTGCCTTGATTCGGAACTTTTGATCAACCCTTGATTCTGAAGACTTCTGAATGAAGCCTCCTTGATTCAGAAGTTTCAGACTTCCGAATGAAGCCTCCTTGATTCGGAAGTTTCAGACTTCCGAATGAAGCCTTCTTGATTCAGAACTTGCCCTTGATCCGGAAGTTGGTTCGTAACTTTTAAGAAGTTCCGAATGAAGCTCTTGGTTCGGAACTTTTTGAGTTCCGAATGAAGTATATTGATCCGGAACTTTTAAGTTCCGAATGAACAATTGCTGATCCGGAACTTTCCCTTCGTTCGGAAGTTTGAGACTTCCGAATGAGCAGTCTTGAGTCGGAAGTTGTCCTTCGTTCGGAACTTTGAATGTTCCGAATGAAGCCCTTGGTTCGGAACTTTGGAAGTTCCGAATGAACAGACTCCCTCTCTTGATTCGGAAGATTTCCTGGAAAGATCAGAAACAAAAACAAAATCTCCCGAAGAACAAGGGAATCACAGAATAACGAATCTAACAACAAATTAAGCAGAATCAAACAAACGATTTAATTTAACCAATAACGAAGCAACAGTAAACACAATCAAACAGTTTAAATCAGTAAAACGAACAACTTTAACCACAATAATTAAAAACCATTTGGATCAAAATAAAAGCATGAACATGAACATAAACATAAACACAAAAATCAAAGATTGAGAAAGGTAGATAAGAGATTAACAAGATAAAATAAAGATTGACAAGAATTAAAATGAAAACTTACTTGGAATTAAATGGAAATTAAGGTGCAAAACATGTATTTAAAGTTGACAAGAAAAGTAAATGACAAGGTAATTAAAAGTGGAAGGACTAATTGTCACTATTAGCCAACAAAGAAAAATAATAACAACTAATGGCTATTTATAGGGGAGGATTAAGGAAGCTTCCTCCCCTCCTTCATTTCTTCATAATTGCGTCTTAGGACCTTAAGCATATAATCTTCATTAATTGCACCATTAGTCCTTTTTCCTTCTAATCTTCTTTAAACTTGTACTCTAATGACTTGTGGCTTGGGATTTCTTTTGAACTCGTCTTTAAATTCTTCAATAAAATAGACTTGAATTCTTCGGCTTTTGATAAACTTCCGTCTTTTGACTTTTTCTTTGATAAATCTTCAGAATTGGTCTTGGACTTCCGTTCTTTTTGCACTCTTGACTTCTTGACTCTGTCTTTCATCTTTTTCTTCAATAAAAGTCCGTAAATGCCCGTGAATTCCCGTGTTTTCTCCACTTTTCACCTTTTCGTCCTAAATCACAACAAAAACACAAACCACGCATAATTCCGACATAAAAGACATAAAATACACGTTTTGGTCCGGTTTTTATTGTAATTAAGTGGTAGAAAAGATGGGTGTTTACACACCTATCAAACATCATCCTTCATAACTACCTCACCTGAAAATGACACTAAAATCTGTCAACATAAAGTTGGTGAGAACATAGGTTTAAGTTATCAAAACATCTTAAGAAACATTGTCAACCGCTGTAAATAAGTTGAAGAAAACAAATTAAAGCAATGGACCATAATGTGATAATCATGTTACATACAACTACAAACAAAGAACAATTATATTAGTCAAGAACACACAATAAGAACAATGCACCACACTATAACAATCAAGAAGTATCCCGTCATACACACAAGAATAACGCACCACACTATCCAGATCTTTCCCACACCACTAGTGGAAGATGAACCATATCCCCTTCGTGATATCTTGCCTCCGAAGAGACGATGCACAAGTACTCAGGATGGATCATGCCCCACGCTCCACACACATCACAACTGGTCCCATAGATGCCCATTCATCTATGTACCAAAGCCAATCACAACCCAAACAAGATTCACATATAAGAACACATATCAAAGCACATATGAGAACACATAAGCATGCATGTCACACAATAACACATCTATGTCCAAACATTTATAAAAATATAGTATCAAAAGATTTTAAGAAGACCACAAGTGTCATCTCCATCCAATACTAGAAGAAAACATTAAAAAAAACTCAGTGAAAATGGGAGTATGAACTCACCTTGAGAAAGCAATCCAAAGTATCCTCACGAACAACCAATTACCTAAAGCACATAATACAAGAATACGCACGTCAACATTGACTCCAGAACTCTAATCCTTCATCAATGTAACAATCCCTATGATGAATACTTCTCAAATCCTATCCCAAGTCAGCCCCATGTTAGACCTCTAAGTGCCCATTAACCTAAAATACCTAAAACATGAGTTTAAGTGATGAGATGGCATTTATACATGATCTCATCATTCTTTTCGCGCTTTAAATGCATAAAAATGTCATTAAATACCATATATATGCTTGTGTTTGTTTACTTGTGTATTTTAGGTATGGATATCGTGAAAAAGACAAAAGATCACAAGTTACAAGGAAAAACGGACACGAGAAACGAAGCCGTACAAAGAACCGGGCCCTAATCATGGAATTCTCAACAAATACCCTTGAAGACTTGAAGACAAATAAGATTGATCCTCATTCATTGAAGAAATGACACTTAAAACCCTTGTATATTAATAATTACAAGTTTGGTCCCTTAATTTTGTCAAAATTATACAAAAGGTCCCTCAACTTTGAAGAAATGGCAAGATTAGTCCCTCAACAAATCAAAATTGCCAATAATGGTCCCTCATGAAGTCAAAGATACATTGAAGACCTTTGAAGATCAACATTGTCCAAAATCAGTCCTTCAATTATGAAAACATGTCAAAAATAACCCTTGAAACCTTTTGTGAAAAGTTTGTGCCAAAAATGACAAAGTGTGAAACGTTGATACAAAGGAAATGGGCGTTGATAGAAGTTTGCTTACAAATGCAAAAAGAAAAGAAAAGGAAGGACTGAAAGTGAGCAAATGAAACACTTAAACACGTTTTTGCGCCAAACACTTCTCAATCCACCAAAAACGGATCAAACACACTACTGTTTACCTTTTCACCACCAAGATTTTACACCACTTAAAACAAAGGGTAAAATGAAATTACCCAGGCACACGTTTGATTCACACATGCAGAATCACATCCCACACACAAAACCCTCATCTCCACTCACCAATAGGCCCCACCATTCAAACCCGTCCACCAATCAAAACACAACTTGAGCTCCAAGCTTAGCCACGTGTCAAGATCAACAACTAACACTCATTGCTTCATCACAAAGCTATTTTAAACGGTTTGGATGCATTTTGGACAGCTCATACCAAGAAAACGTCTAGAAGACCAAGGGCATTATAGAGAAATCACATCTAGGGTTTATGAATAGTGTTTAGCCAGGCATTTGCCTATAAAAGGAGACCTCAACATGTGAGAGTCCCTTTGTTCCAGTTTTAGGCTATTAATCTTTGTAATTCCTTTTTAAGCTTAATAAAATTTGAATTTCTGAAATTTGAAATCGCTTTTTGATTTTGTTAAAAGTTTGGTGTTTGAGTAGCCTAATTCTGAGTTCCATTTGATTGTTTAGACCTTCCTCAACCTTGTGGTTAAGGCACGTCTAGGTTTGAAAGGTTTTCAAGGTTCAAAAGCCTTGAAGTCCTTGTTTCTGATTTTGACTTATTTTTGTGTACTAACCCTTAGCCTTAAGCCTTGAGTTCTTTCAAGCTTGTTGACACCAAGCCTGAGAAGGATTCTAAGCCTTTGGTTGAGTTTGTTTGCTGCTTGTGTTGAAGATATCAAGTCCTTGAGGTTCTACTTTGAACCATCAACCAAGGCACTTTGCATCTCCTTATTTGAAGTACCTTGGTCTTGTTCTAGTTGTTGAACAAGGTCCAAGGAGCATTGCTGGCCTTCCTAGGATGTTGTGGAAGGCAGGTATATTCTCTTGGTTAAGATTCCCCTAAAAATTTCATGTTTATGGTTTTTTTGAATTTGGTGCTTTGATTTTGAGTATTGGTGTTTGTGCTGGTGATTTTTGAGTTTGATTGTGTTAGTTGCTATTGTTTAAGTGTTTTTGATCATTAAAATCAGTAGGTTATTAGTTAAAATCACAAGTTTCTTTGTTAAGTGGTAGATTAAGGAGTGTTTGGGTCTACTGCTTGAATTGGGATTGTGGTTTGCTAAGTGCTTGTGTTGTGGTTGTAAGTGTTGGCATCTGTTTGTTAGGAGCATATGTTCATCTGTTTGCAGGTTTGAGGGTTTTGAACACATTGATTCTTGAATTGGCTATAAAATCTTAATAACTTGGCAAAATTGGCTAGGATTTTGAGGACACCTAGATCTAGGCTTAGGCTAGGGCTGACAAGTGCTAAATCATAGTTAATCACACCAGGGTAGAAGGATTTGAGGCTTGAAATTGGATCTAGTGTCAAGTATATCAGCAAACTATTTCTGCATATTGTTCATTGTTCATCAGTAACTTCTAGTGCTTTGATCTTGCTGATTTCTTTGATTCAGTGTTTGATTCTTGTTGCTTTGTGTCTATTGTTAGTTTATATAACTTGTGTATGCATCTGGTTAAGTTTGGTTGGCTTATTTTGCTTAAAACTGCTTATTAAGTGCTTAACTGCTTATTTCCATATCTGGTGCTTATCTGGTGACTGTTTGGCTTATTGTAGCTTATTGTGTGGATCATTTTGTGATTTCATTGTTGCTATTGACTCCTTGTGGTTCACTGATCACAAGGGTGCCTTTGTTTCCAATTGAATCAAACCAGAACTCTCAAATAAGCTTGGTCAATTAGTCAAAGCAGTGGGAACTCCTTTCCCCTGCTGGTTACCACTGCTAGTGCAATTTTGGTGTCAGCTTATCAATAAACTATAATAGCTTATTCCAACCAGCAACAACTTTGTTTTTGTAATAGGTGCTCATATTTTGACCCATTTGTTCATACTGGAGCATTTGGGTGGTTGACTTTTAGGTTTGACTAGAAAACCAACTCCTTTGACTTTTACATAAGTTCATTTGTGCTTATTCTGGCTTATTGGTTGTGCTTATTGGATCTTTGTTGATTGATTTGCTTATTGAGTCCATTTGAAAGCTTTTGCAAGTTGAATCAGCTTCTGAGGTGCATTATTTCTCAAAAACGACTATTTTGTCGTTTTGTGGATTTTTGCTTTTCTATTTTCTGGCTTATTGAGTGAGCTTATTGGAAATTTCTTTTGACAGATCTCTTAAGCATCCTAAAAAAGGGTTGTGTGTCATATTAGAGCTTATGGCATTAGCTTATGGCTTAATGGGCTGAAAAGCCCAATAAGAATAAGCTTTGTGTTCAATAAGCTGTGATAAGTACATTTTCAGCTTTTGGGCCTTTAGAGTTTTGTTCTTAGAATTGAATTTTAAGTCAGATAGGGCTTTTCCAAGTCAATTGGGCCAAGTTTGACTTTTTGGGCCCAAAAGCCCATTTAGGTTGACTGTTTTTGGATTTGGCCCATTTGAGGGCCTATTAGGGGTATTTTGGTAATTTCACTTTCATTTTCTGATTATTTAGGTTAAAATAAACTAGTTTGCAAGTTTTTAGAATTTTTTATAATTTTTGGATTTTTAATATTATTTTATTATTATTTTTAAAATTTCACATTTTCCAACTTTTTACATTTTTCTTAGGTTAATTACATTAAAATAGGAATTTAGCAACTTTTAGAATAATTTTCTAACTTATAGATTAATTTTTATAATTATTTTAAGTTTTAATAGTTTTTAATTCATTTTAAATAGTTTTTATTAGTTTTAAAATTTCTAAAAATAATTTTTAATCTTTTTAGGTCATTTTAGAGGTTTATCAATTGAAAAATCTTTATTTGGGCTTTTTGATAATTTATTTGATTTTTAGGGCTTTAATTAGCATTTAAAATTGAATATTTAATTATTTAAAAAGGTTTGAAAAAGTTTTGATCATTGGTAAACTCTTAGATTATTATTTTTGATTTTTGGTAAATTTTTGGTAATTTTTAGAATTTATTTTTATTTTTGTGATTTTTAAGGTTCTACGTTTTAACTTTCTAATAGTGATTTTTCTTGGTAATTCTTATTTTTACGTCTTCGTCATCTTCTTTTCTCATCCCCTTTCTAAACCAATCATTAATCACAAACATTTAACAAGTTTTTCACACACATATACCTCCTTGGGAAACGAACTTTCACACCATCAAGGGTCATTAGTGTTTACGTTTTCCTAAACGTACACTCAATACTTACCGCATTTACGCCTTTTTCCTAAAGGGTGTAATTTACCACAATCACTTTGGCGCCGCTGCCGGAGAGGTGTGTCGTGATTAATTTGCATTGTTGTTTTTAATATTAACCAAATAGTATTTGTATTAGTAGAACTCTACTAATACGTATTATCGGTTTTCTTGGTTTTTCTTGTATAAATATTACTATATTGTATTAAGTATCACAATCAATAAACAATATCTCCAAAAGTTTGAAAACACAACCTTAATTGGGATTTCATCACTCAATTATTGTATTCGAATCTCAAACAAAAAGAAAAAGGCAAAAATAGATAAGTACTTTCGTGAAGCTCGATTTTGAAAAATACAAACTATAAGGTGGGTATAAGGCGGGTATTATAAAATATACCCTAAGCAAAAAGGCTCTTAAGTGCTTCGCGCCGCCTCGTTTCCCCGCTTGCTTGTGAGTATTTTGAGATTGAAGGCTAATCGAGGGTTTTGCCGCCCAAAGTATTATTACGTATAATATATTTGCTTGGTTTTCTTTGTGATTAAACCCTCTTGAACAATTTGGTTTTCACCAAAGTTCTTAAGTCATTCGAAGGCGTTCACTCCACGTGATCGTTTTCATTCCTTTGAGGCTTCTTTAATCAAGAGTTTGATTCGAGGAGAGATTTTGTAGATTGTTGTCTACGAAGATACACCAAAATCCAAAAAAATTAAATATCATCAAAAACACAAAAAAAAAATTTGAAAATTCACAAAACACCCAAAAAGAATCTTCTTTGCTCACCTCCCATTCTTCGTGAAGTTTATGATCACTCGTAATCAAGCAAAACGAGCTCGTAAACGACTTCAAAAGCAAGCCAATCAAGAGACGTTGATTGTTGAAGAACCTCCAATTTGTGAACCTATTGTAGAACAAGAAGTCGTCATGGCTAATCGTACTATGATGGAGTTGCTACAAGCACCCACCGAGGGTTTTGGAGAGGCTATTGTGATTCCCGCCATTCTTGCGGAGAATTTCGAGATTAAGACGGGTTTAATGTCGATGTTGCAAGCAAATAAGTTTAGAGGTCACGAGAAAGACAACCCGCATTACCATATTAGGAATTTTAACCGTCTCACCGCCACTAGCAAGTTTAAGGATGTTCCACATGACGCCATTAAGATGATGTTGTTTCCATACTCTTTGGATGGACCCGCAAAAATTTGGCTCGAGAAAGAACCGCCAAATTCGATTTTGACATGGGCCGATCTCGTTTCTAAGTTTGTGAACAAGTTTTTTCCACCATCTAAAACAACACACTTGAAAAATGAGATTTCACGATTTGTGCAAAGAAATAATGAAAGTTTTTCAATGGCATGGGAACGCTTTAAAGAAATGTTACATGAATGTCGACACCATGATTTTACGGAATTGCATCAAGTGGATACTTTTTATAATGGGCTTAATGATCATGAACGAGATTATTTGAACGCCGCCGCGGGTGGTAATTTTTTGTGCAAGACGACAAATGAGGCTTTACAAATCATTGAAAATAGATCTAAGGTTTATAACCCTCGTAACACACCGAGTGTTGCCAATATGGGTTCGTCATCTTCGTCACAATCGTCTCGTAGCATTAACGCCTTACATGATGAAGCTAATGAGGAAAATCGGTTCTTTGATAGATTTGCTAATCTAATGTCCCATTGGAAGGCTCAAGAAGCTTCCAATTCCGCTTCGGTTAAAACGGTTGCTAAGAGTTGTTTATCTTGTGGGGGAGCTCATGATTTTTCCGAGTGCATTACCGCGGATGGTAACACTTCGAGTTCTTATGTAGCAACGGGAACTTAAAACCAAAACGGTCAAGGTTCCCGCCAAAATCAAGCTCCACCAAATCAAAATGTTAACAATTATCGAAACAACAACCAAGGTAATTACCAAGGCAACACACGCAATTACAACAAAGGGAATTATCAAAGTGGGAATGGACAAATCTCTAATCAAAACCAAAACCGTGATTTTCAAAACACTACACAAGGTTTCCAAAATGCTCACACTAAAAATTTGCAAGGAGAATTTTTGGATTATGCTAAAGCAAATGATGCTAAATTTGATAACATGCAACGTGCGATGATTAGCTTAAGATCCGATTTGAAAAACGAGCTAAAAAATGAACTTGCTAATGAACTTAAAACTCATGCAAACAAAATGGAAGGAAATGTCCAACGTCTTCAACAAAACCAACAAAAGATGGAATTAGGACAACATGAGATTAAGCAAGAGTTATTAAAAGCGGATGCTAGGCAATCAAAATTTGAGGACCGAATGGCTAAGATGTTTGAAGCAATCATGTGTAAACCCTCTTCCTCGGGTGGTCTTCCTAGTGATACCATTGCAAACCCGAAGGGAGAAATGAAGGTTATTACTACACGAAGTGGTAAAACTTTCAAGGAACCAATCTCTCGTCCAAGTACTTCTAAGGAGAAGGAAATCGAGAAAGAACCCGAGGTGATGGTCGAAAAGGAGCACATTACAATCCCACGATGTACCGCTCATACCATACCTACGGTTGAACCAATACCAAATGTGGAACCCGAGTTTCCAAGGCCGTTGCCTAATGACCAACCCACACCACCTTTACCCTACCCTTCGAGACGAAACAAGGAGAAAATGCAAGAACGTAACAAATAACAAATCGAGCTTTTTATAAAAATGTTTCAACAAGTGCATTTTGATGTGATTTTAGCCGACGCGTTGTTATATATGCCTCGTTTCGCTTCCACTTTTAAAAGTATGATGAGCGATAAGGAAAAGCTTTCAAAGCTTGCTAATTGTTCTTCGGTTTATCTTAACCGCATACCGGAAAAAGTTGGTGATCCCGGAAAGTTTCTCATTCCTTGTGACATACAAGATATGAAAGAATGCCTCGCCTTGGCCGATCTTGGTACGAGCATTAATTTGATGCCATTTTCCATTTGGAAATCGCTTTCGCTTCTGGCTCTCATTCCTTCGAACATGTCCATCGAGATGGCCGATCATTCTACGATTATGGCATGTGGAGTAGCCGAAGATGTTTTCGTGAAAGTGGGGAAGTTCTACTATCCCGTTGATTTTATAGTAATTGACATCCCCGCGGATCCTCAAGTTCCTCTAATTTTAGGTCGTTCATTTTTAGACACTTCGAGATCGCTTATCGATGTTCATGCGAGAACTATCACTTTGAGATTCAACGAAGAGGAACTTGTTATAAACGCTACTCAAAACTCGAAACCTTCTCATGTTTATGCAATCGCTACCATCAATCACATTGACATCGTTGATGTGGTTTGCGATGAGTTTTCACAAGAAGTGTTAGGTTTTTCCGATAGCTCGTCAAGTGGCAATCCCACTATTTTGGATCCGATTCTTGCTAATTCCACACCAAATCTCACTCCATTCCAAGGAGGCGATTTCACTTCAAATGAAATCGACAATGAAGATGAGGTGTTGATTAGTGATGATACTTCTATTCCACCATTTCTTTCGCCGATGGAAGTTATGAGTGTTGAACCAAAATCTTCAATCGAGGAACCACCTATCCTTGAATTGAAAGATCTTCTTTCTCACCTTGAATACGCATTGTTGGAAGGTGATGAAAAGTTGCCGGTTATTATTGCAAAAGGACTTGCTAATGATGAAAAAACCGAGCTCTTGAAAGTTCTTAAGGCTCATAAAGGGGCAATTGCGTGGAAAATATCCGACATTAAGGGCATTGACCCAAAATTTTGTACTCACAAGATTTTAATGGAGGAGGAATACAAACCCGCAATTCAAAGTCAAAGAAGGGTGAATCCCAAAATTCACGATGTCATTAAAAAGGAGGTCCTTAAACTCCTTGACGCGGGAATGATTTATCCTATATCCGATAGCCCATGGGTGAGCCCAATCCATTATGTCCCTAAAAAGGGAGGAATGACCGTTGTGCCTAATGAAAACAACGAGTTAATTCCCACTCGTGTTGTGACCGGTTGGAGGGTGTGTATTGACTACCGAAAGTTAAATGACGCCACTCGTAAAGACCACTTTCCTTTGCCCTTCATGGATCAAATGTTGGTGCGACTTACGGGAAATGAATTCTATTGCTTTTTAGATGGTTTTTCCGGTTACTTTCAAATCCCTATCGACCCTCGTGATCAAGAGAAGACTACGTTTACGTGTCCTTATGGAACGTTCGCTTATCGTAGGATGCCTTTCGGACTTTGTAATGCACCCGGTACGTTTCAACGATGTATGATGGCAATTTTTCACGATATGATCGAGAAGTCGATGGAAGTGTTTATGGATGACTTCTCGGTTTTTGGTAATTCGTTCACGTCATGTTTATCTAATCTCGAGCAAATGTTAAAACGTTGTGAAGAAACCAATCTTGTGCTTAATTGGGAAAAATGTCATTTCATGTGTAAACAAGGAATCGTCTTAGGACATAAGGTGTCGAAGGCGGGGATTGAGGTCGATAAAGCTAAGGTAGACGTCATCGCCAAGTTACCTCATCCCAAAACCGTTAAGGGAGTTAGGAGTTTCCTAGGCCACGCGGGCTTTTATCGTCGTTTCATCAAGGAATTCTCGAAAATTTCTCGTCCTATGACACACCTTCTCGAGAAGGATGCTCCTTTTAACTTTAATGAGGATTGTGTTAAGGCTTTCGAAACTCTCAAAAGGAAACTTACCGAAGCTCCCATTCTTGTTGCTCCTAATTGGGAATTACCCTTTGAAATCATGTGCGATGCAAGTGATTATGCTATAGGGGCCGTCTTAGGGCAACGTTATGACAAGCATTTTCGTCCTATCCACTATGCTAGTAAGACGATGACCGAGGCTCAATTAAAGTACACCACAACGGAAAAGGAATTCCTTGCCGTGGTCTATGCTTTTGAGAAATTCCGACCTTATCTCGTCTTGACTAAAAGCATCGTGTATACCGACCATTCGGCTATCAAGTATCTCTTAGCTAAGCAAGATGCTAAGCTAAGATTTCTTCGTTGGATGCTCCTCCTCCAAGAATTTTATGTCACCGTGTTTGACAAAAAAGGAGCCGAGAATCTAGCGGCCGATCATCTCTCTCGTCTAGAAGATCCTCACAAAGATGTTTTCGAGAACAAGGAAATTACCGAAACATTTCCTCTTGAGACTCTCGGTGTAGTGAATTCTAAAGACACCACCCCATGGTTTGCCGACATTGCAAATTACCATGCGGGCAATTTCATAATCAAGGGTATGACGACACAACAAAAACGAAAATTCTTTTGTGACGTCAAGTTCTATTTTTGGGACGACCCTTATCTCTTCCGGATTTATGCGGATCAACTCGTTCGACGTTGTGTGTTTGGTGCCGAAGCTTCTAATATCCTTAGAGCTTGTCACGAGGGACCCACGGGTGGTCACCACGGTGCTAATCTCACGGCTAAGAAAGTGTTCGATGCCGGTTTCTTTTGGCCTTCTATCTATCGTGATGCACACGCACTTGTGAAGTCGTGTGATTCGTGCCAACGTCAAGGAAAATCGTCTCAACGTGATGAAATGCCGCAAAACATAATTCAAGTATGTGAGATTTTCGACATATGGGGAATAGACTTTATGGGGCCATTCCCATCGTCTCATGGCAACAAATATATCCTCGTCGCGGTGGACTACCTTTCTAAGTGGGTGGAAGCTAAGGCTTTGCCTACTAATGATGCTCGTGTGGTAGTGAAGTTTTTGAAGCAACTATTCTCTCGGTTCGGAACCCCTCGTGCTATTATAAGCGATCGTGGAACCCATTTTTGTAATGACCAATTCGAAAAGGTTCTAAAGAAATATGGAGTTACTCATCGTCTTTCTACGGCTTATCACCCGCAAACGAGTGGTCAAGTCGAGGTTTCGAACCGAGCTTTGAAGAGGATTTTAGAGAGGTCAATTGGAGAAAACCGTGCTTCATGGTCCGACAAACTCGATGACGCTTTATGGGCCTTTAGGACCGCTTATAAGACACCTATCGGTTGCACTCCTTATAAGTTACTCTATGGGAAGAATTGTCATTTGCCCATTGAATTGGAGCATAAGGCATATTGGGCCCTTAAGCATGCTAATTTTGACTTGAAGACCGCGGGAGATCACCGGAAAATACAATTGAATGAATTGGATGAATTAAGGGATAATGCTTATGAAAATTCATTAATTTTTAAAGAAAAGACTAAAAAGTTTCATGATTCAAAGATCAAAAACCGGGTTTTTAACGTTGGTAATCAAGTGTTGCTTTTTAACTCTCGTCTTAAGTTATTTTTCGGGAAATTGAAATCTCGTTGGTCGGGTCCGTTCACCATTACACAAGTGTTTCCATATGGGACCATTGAGCTAGCTCAAGATGATGGTCCTAATTTCAACGTGAATGGACATAGGCTTAAGCACTACTTTGGTGGGGAAATTCCTTCAATGGTTGGCCTCGACCAAGTCACCTTCCCCAATGATAATTAGCATTGAGGGGATCGAGTCGAGCTCATGACTCGGTAATCAAGAACGAGGTGCCTCATGGGGGAGATCCCATGCTTATCTTTTATGCTCACTATTCACTAATAAGGGGACTTGTACCCTTTCAACTCGTTGTCTCGTGGTTGTTTGTGATTGTGTTATCTAGATCATCATCATCATCTACGATTGAAGACTCTCGTGTTCGTTTACGTGAGCCTCCATCGTTCGTTTGAAGAAGTTTTTCACGAATCCATGACATATCCTTTATTGTTCTAAAAATTATCTTTTAGCATACTTAATAAACGGCTTTAGATATATTGTTGATCACCCTTTCCATGCTAGATCCTAAGCATTCGATTCTTCGTCTCTAGTATGGGGGTGTTCCACCTTTAGACTCGAAACATTGAGGACAATGTTTACTTTTAGTATGGGGGGGTGAATAGGTACTTGCTTTGCTACGCCCTCACGCTTTCCAACTTTCAATGTTTTGTTTTGTTTTGCTAATAAGGCTAAAAAATTGCCAAATTTTAAAATTTTTCTTAGTTTTAATAAGTATTTGTAAGACACGAATGTATATTTTCCGATGGGTAGAATAAGAGTTAATTTTTGACTTGATGGGCATTTGGAGCCATTTACATTCCTTAACCCGCTCAATTCAAGTTTTGCTAGACTTTTATATAGGGAGCTTTAAAACGTGAAAGTCTTAATTCATTCGGGTTAAGAACAAGAACTTTTCGCAAGTTCCTATAATTGATTCTAGAAAGTCACTTATCAAGGGAACTATAAAACGCATTCTCTAAACTTGAAAAAGTCCAAGAAAGTGCAAGATCCTATAGGTGGCTTGAAAACCCAAAACTTTGATTTGATATAGTCTTAATGAAAGCTAATCCAAATTTGGCTTAATTTTTACTTGCATGGCTAAGTATTCACGAGTCTCTTTAATTAGAGGTCTTTATATAGTGAAGAACGGGAAATGATAGAGTTAGACAAGTGATCATGCTAAACGTAGAACATGAAAATGTTCTTTCAAAAACTCATATGTTTTTAATTGTGGCTTTTTCTTCCCATAAGATCAATGCATTAGGAATAAATCATAATTGCAATAAGTAAGGTCGTACGATTTGAAAGGTTACTTAGCCTCTAGCGCAAGATCGTTTAAAAGTTGCTCGGGGTTGAATAGAGTTCATAGCCAAGGCATAACTTATTGAAACGGGACGCGAAGATTGGCAAATATCCAAAAAGGCCCTAACAAGGCATGAGGAGCTCTATTTTTGCTAAAGATCCAAAGATGATGTGAAGTATCATTATTCCTAAATCAATATGAAGGATCGAGACACACGACGAGAAGCAATTACTCCCCTAAAGATCATGGAGAAAGTCTATCCAAAAAGACCCTAACAAGGTATGAGGATAAATATATCCAAGTCCGAAAAGGAGGCGGATCGTTGTATGTCAAAATCCAAAGTAAAGATTGAGGAAAAATGATGAAGTCGTGGTCCAATATGAAGAATCTCTCAAAAACGTCAAGTGAAGAAATTCCAAATATATAAAGAGAAGACCATAATTTCAGGAACGTCTTCCCAAGATTTGAAGTATGAAGTACATGCCAAATATCGGTCCGAGAAAGGTCTCAAATCGTGAAACGAGTTATGCCAAGATATGAACTTAAGGAGATACATGAGAAGCCGTTTTAAAAGATTTTGTCCTTCGGCTAACTATTGATCAAATCGTGCTACTTTACTTTCGGACTAATAACTACTAAAATAAGTCAATATGAATCACTTGTGATCCATGACAAATAGATAAAAAATGCTAGTAACCCATTTCCTTTTATAATAACTAGGATTGCGGGGAGAAAAAGTATTACACAATTTGGACGTATGAGTAGTGTTAGCATTGTGACTTGTACCAACAATGATCTTGTTTTTGCACTTAGCATGGAATGTATGACAATCAAGGATGACGAAGTTTACTCTAAGGGACATTTACTTGTTTCTATTCTTTGACCCTAAAAGTCACTTTTTGTGATGAAAATCATACATTATGTCTTTACACATCTTCGTAGTATGTTGCAAGTCTTTTACTCTTCAATAAAGGTTAATAAAATTGAACTTTGGTGATGCTTAGATACTTTATTCTAACATTGCGTGAGGGAACGGCAATGGCTTAGTATGGGGGAGTGATGAGATGGCATTTATACATGATCTCATCGTTCTTTTCGGGCTTTAAATGCATAAAAATGTCATTAAATACCATATATATGCTTGTGTTTGTTTACTTGTGTATTTTAGGTATGGATATCGTGAAAAAGACAAAAGATCACAAGTTACAAGGAAAAACGGACACGAGAAACGAAGCCTACAAAGAACCGGGCCCTAATCATGGAATTCTAAACAAATACCCTTGAAGACTTGAAGACAAATAAGATTGATCCTCATTCATTAAAGAAATGACACTTAAAACCCTTGTATATTAATAATTACAAGTTTGGTCCCTTAAGTTTGTCAAAATTACACAAAAGGTCCCTCAACTTTGAAGAAATGGCAAGATTAGTCCCTCAACAAATCAAAATTGCCAATAATGGTCCCTCATGAAGTCAAAGATACATTGAAGACCTTTGAAGATCAACATTGTCCAAAATCAGTCCTTCAATTATGAAAACATGTCAAAAGTAACCCTTGAAACCTTTTGTGAAAAGTTTGTGCCAAAAATGACAAAGTGTGAAACGTTGAGACAAAGGAAATGGGCGTTGATAGAAGTTTGCTTACAAATGCAAAAAGAAAAGAAAAGGAAGGACTGAAAGTGAGCAAATGAAACATTTAAACACGTTTTTGCACCAAACACTTCTCAATCCACCAAAAACGGATCAAACACACTACTGTTTACCTTTTCACCACCCAGATTTTACACCACTTAAAACAAAGGGTAAAATGAAATTACCCAGGCACACGTTTGATTCACACATGCAGAATCACATCCCACACACAAAACCCTCATCTCCACTCACCAATAGGCCCCACCATTCAAACCCGTCCACCAATCAAAACACAACTTGAGCTCCAAGCTTAGCCACGTGTCAAGATCAACAGTTGACACTCATTGCTTCATCACAAAGCTATTTTAAACGGTTTGGATGCATTTTGGACAGCTCACACCAAGAAAACGTCTAGAAGACCAAGGGCATTATAGAGAAATCACATCTAGGGTTTATGAATAGTGTTTAGCCAGGCATTTGCCTATAAAAGGAGACCTCAACATGTGAGAGTCCCTTTGTTCCAGTTTTAGGCTATTAATCTTTGTAATTCCTTTTTAAGCTTAATAAAATTTGAATTTCTGAAATTTGAAATCTCTTTTTGATTTTGTTAAAAGTTTGGTGTTTGAGTAGCCTAATTCTGAGTTCCATTTGATTGTTTAGACCTTCCTCAACCTTGTGGTTAAGGCACGTCTAGGTTTGAAAGGTTTTCAAGGTTCAAAAGCCTTAAAGTCCTTGTTTCTGATTTTAACTTATTTTTGTGTACTAACCCTTAGCCTTAAGCCTTGAGTTCTTTCAAGCTTGTTGACACCAAGCCTGAGAAGGATTCTAAGCCTTTGGTTGAGTTTGTTTGCTGCTTGTGTTGAAGATATCAAGTCCTTGAGGTTCTACTTTGAACCATCAACCAAGGCACTTTGCATCTCCCTATTTGAAGTACCTTGGTCTTTTTCTAGTTGTTGAACAAGGTCCAAGGAGCATTGTTGGCCTTCCTAGGATGTTGTGGAAGGCAGGTATAATCTCTTGGTTAAGATTCCCCTAAAAATTTCATGTTTATGGCTGTTTTGAATTTGGTTCTTTGATTTTGAGTATTGGTGTTTGTGCTGGTGATTTTTGAGTTTGATTGTGTTAGTTGCTATTGTTTAAGTGTTTTTGATCATTAAAATCAGTAGGTTATTAGTTAAAATCACAAGTTTCTTTGTTAAGTGGTAGATTAAGGAGTGTTTGGGTCTACTGCTTGAATTGGGATTGTGGTTTGCTAAGTGCTTGTGTTGTGGTTGTAAGTGTTGGCATCTGTTTGTTAGGAGCATATGTTCATCTGTTTGCAGGTTTGAGGGTTTTGAACACATTGATTCTTGAATTGGCTATAAAATCTTAATAACTTGGTAAAATTGGCTAGGATTTTGAGGACACCTAGATCTAGGCTTAGGCTAGGGCTAACAAGTGCTAAATCATAGTTAATCACACCAGGGTAGAAGGATTTGAGGCTTGAAATTGGATCAAGTGTCAAGTATATCAGCAAACTGTTTCTGCATATTGTTCATTGTTCATCAGTAACTTCTAGTGCTTTGATCTTGCTGATTTCTTTGATTCAGTGTTTGATTCTTGTTGCTTTGTGTCTATTGTTAGTTTATATAACTTGTGTATGCATCTGGTTAAGTTTGGTTGGCTTATTTTGCTTAAAACTGCTTATTAAGTGCTTAACTGCTTATTTCCATATCTGGTGCTTATCTGGTGACTGTTTGGCTTATTGTGGCTTATTGTGTGGATCATTTTGTGATTTTATTGTTGCTATTGACTCCTTGTGGTTCACTGATCACAAGGGTGCCTTTGTTTCCAATTGAATCAAACCAGAACTCTCAAATAAGCTTGGTCAATTAGTCAAAGCAGTGGGAACTCCTTTCCCCTGCTGGTTACCACTGCTAGTGGAATTTTGGTGTCAGCTTATCAATAAGCTATAATAGCTTATTCCAACCAGCAACAACTTTGTTTTTGTAATAGGTGCTCATATTTTGACCCATTTGTTCATACTGGAGCATTTGGGTGGTTGACTTTTAGGTTTGACTAGAAAACCAACTCCTTTGACTTTCACATAAGTTCATTTGTGCTTATTCTGGCTTATTGGTTGTGCTTATTGGATTTTTGTTGATTGATTTTGCTTATTGAGTCCATTTGAAAGCTTTTGCAAGTTGAATCAGCTTCTGAGGTGCATTATTTCTCAAAAACGACTATTTTGTCGTTTTGTGGATTTTTGCTTTTCTATTTTCTGGCTTATTGAGTGAGCTTATTGGAAATTTCTTTTGACAGATCTCTTAAGCATCCTAAAAGAGGGTTGTGTGTCAAATTAGAGCTTATGGCATTAGCTTATGGCTTAATGGGCTGAAAAGCCCAATAAGAATAAGCTTTGTGTTCAATAAGCTGTGATAAGCACATTTTCAGCTTTTGGGCCTTTAGAGTTTTGTTCTTAGAATTGAATTTTAAGTCAGATAGGGCTTTTCCAAGTCAATTGGGCCAAGTTTGACTTTTTGGGCCCAAAAGCCCATTTAGGTTGACTGTTTTTGGATTTGGCCCATTTGAGGGCCCATTAGGGGTATTTTGGTAATTTCACTTTCATTTTCTGATTATTTAGGTTAAAATAAACTAGTTTGCAAGTTTTTAGAATTTTTTATAATTTTTGGATTTTTAATATTATTTTTAAAATTTCACATTTTCCAACTTTTTACATTTTTCTTAGGTTAATTACATTAAAATAGGAATTTAGCAACTTTTAGAATAATTTTCTCACTTATAGATTAATTTTTATAGTTATTTTAAGTTTTAATAGTTTTTAATTCATTTTAAATAGTTTTTATTAGTTTTAAAATTTCTAAAAATAGTTTTTAATCTTTTTAGGTCATTTTAGAGGTTTATCAATTGAAAAATCTTTATTTGGGCTTTTTGATAATTTATTTCATTTTTAGGGCTTTAATTAGCATTTAAAAAGTGAATATTTAATTATTTAAAAAGGTTTGAAAAAGTTTTGATCATTGGTAAACTCTTAGTTTATTATTTTTGATTTTTGGTAAATTTTTGGTAATTTTTAGAATTTATTTTTATTTTTGTGATTTTTAAGGTTCTACGTTTTAACTTTCTAATAGTGATTTTTCTTGGTAATTCTTATTTTTACCTCTTCGTCATCTTCTTTTCTCATCCCCTTTCTAAACCAATCATTAATCACAAACATTTAACAAGTTTTTCACACACATATACCTCCTTGGGAAACGAACTTTCACACCATCAAGGGTCATTAGTGTTTACGTTTTCCTAAACGTACACTCAATACTTACCGCTTTTACGCCTTTTTCCTAAAGGGTGTAATTTACCACAATCATTAAGCCTTGTCGTATAAACATTAATCTTGAACTTGACACTTGTACAAATAATTCGACCAAGCTACTGACCTCCATAGGCTATAGATTCTGATAATTTGAAAAGTACGTTCCGAGTACATAACATTAGGCTTTTGAATCACCCAAAAAGCTTTAAAATGAATAAGTTATGACCAAAACGATTTTACCCAAAATCTGTCCAGACATTAGCGACAGTTTCTGACAGTTTAGTGACAATTCTGACAGATTAGCGACAGTTTATGCCTAATCCGATTTAAACCCTAAAAAACTATTTTTAAACCCTAAAACCACCCATTAATTACCAAATTCAAGCCCTAAATTATCTTAATTCCAGAAAAGTAAAAACCCTAATCCATCACATGATTAATTACACGATTTAAACATAATCGATTAAATAAGAACAAAGATTAAAACATACTATACCTTAATTGATCAAAGATCAAGATTTTGAAAACCCTAAGTTTTTCTTCCCTTTTTTTCTTTCTTGTTGCGTCCGTTTTTTTTTGTTTTTTTGTTTTGTGTTTTGTTTAGTTAAGGTAATATATAACATAAAAACAAGTTCTTGTCCAAGCCCAACTCAAAAAGCCCTTTATTTTTTTTCAACCGTCTGTTATTTTTCTTTTTTTAAACTACCGTATATTTTTTTGTCTAAACTTTGTTTTGTCCAAATACTTCCTTATTTATAAAACCCCTATTTATTATTAAAACCTTGTACTTTTAAAGTTATTTATAAGAAAGTTTACATCTTAATTTTTTTATTATAAAAATTAAATCAATATAAAATTTTATTCTATAAATTTTATTATCCACGACTCCTAAATAAATTTATGAACACTTCTAGACTAACCCGAAGCTAATAAACTAAACCACTAAATGCTTACTTATATAATTACGTAATAATATTACGTACACAATATTAAATACGTACTCTCTAAAAGTAAAATATCACTATAATAACCATAGCTATTTACATACACAAAAAATGACCTCAAAAATGCCATAGGACTTCATAGTCACATCCATGTGAACTCATGAGCACGCACTATTCCTAATGTATCATCATATAACGTACCACGTACTACATAAACGATGTCTGAACCCAAGTCAAAGTCTCAAACACAAACATATAACACATAAACGCACACTCAGCACATAATCAAAGTCAAACAGTCTCTAACACCCCACCAAATGCTATGCGCAGCGGAACTACAACATTTGGGTGTTAGGCAGTTATCATCGCACACAAGATATATCGAACGACTCCAAAGAGACGTCAAAGTTGAACTTAAATTAAAAATTGTTAAAAAGTTACATGTCTACGGTTTTCCAACCCCAAATGATACAACAGAGTTTGCGTTTCGGTCCCCATGAATCTCAACCTCAAAAGATACAGTTTTCACAACAATAAGACATAAAGTTTAAAATGTTCAAGTAATAATGGGAGGAAAAACAAGTAGACTCCAAGCCCCACACACAACTTCCATCCAATGCATGCTCCATGCTACACTTCATCGGTTACCTGAAACACATGCTAAATTTGGTCAACAAAAATGTTGAGTGGAATTCATAGGTTTTACAATTCATTTTGAACATATGTGTAATAAAATCATTCACGATCATTCATAGACTTGTCGATCAAACAATCTATATTCAAGGTTCTGACAATTGTGTTTTAGCTCATGACACTAAACCGTTAACTCAATCACCCGCGTAATAATTACCGGCGTGATTCAGATGAAACCAGTGCCCCTACTAAGGCATCAGTTGCAATTATACCTTATCTCTTATCACAAATTATCCGTCCGCAGGGGGTATCAACGTACTAGCCCTCGTCTCGGATAGGGTAGTCAACCCCATAGTACTATCACTTTGTATAAGCGGCTATTTCCAATCCACGCTAGGATTAAACAATAGTAAATAGTTCATGAAATTAGGGCCTTTTGCAACTAGGTACTCAACACAATTTCAAAGGCAACATTCAGGTCCAACAATCATTCATGACATATGTTCATTTTGAAAACTAGCATGAATTTCCCTCGCGGGTAAAACAATTTAAAACAATAATGAGCGAGGCTATAAATTCACACCTTATATAACAAAGTAGTCGACGGTTCGAGTGACGGTCACTGACGACGATGAGGATGCCCGGGAAAATCAACACCTATCAAACCAATAACGCGTAATGAGTAATCTCATTTATAATCCTTAAGGTACTGTATATAATATATACATATTAGTCACTTGTGATAATTACAACTCACACCAAAACCAAACAATTAAGTGTTACTCGTTTTATACCATTCGTTCATGTTATTAACGTTATTCCTTTTTACGCATTTTTCGCCGATACTTACCAAAAGTACGGACTGTTTTACTAGACTTAACCCTTTTTATAAAAATTGGGAAAATTCTCAAAAATACCTTAAGACCTGTAGAAAACACATATTTAATCCCATTAAAAGTTTTCGCTTTTACGACCCGTTACTCAACACTTTACCAAAACTACGTTTTTCGGACTGAAATTGTACTTTGACCAAGTCGGACTCATTTGACCCGTTTAAAATATTCCATTGACCCATTTGACACCTAAGTCTTATAAAGACTCAAATATGCAGGTTTGAGACCAAAAATTAACCTTTGACCATTTACCAAACTAAACCTATAGTCCCCGGGATTTGACCTAAAACCAAGCATAATTTCGGATTATGACGGTTTTCATCTCCCGGTACACGAATTTCAAAACATCATAACTTTTGACTCGTTAGGAGTCGTAAGCTCTATCTTATACCAAATCGAAGCTAAGAAGACACTCTACAACTACATCCTAGCCACAAGACCTGTTTACGAAATAAATTTTACGAAAACACTCTAAACTTTCTGCCTAAAATCACCTATACCAAAATCAATGCAACGCTCGTATCCAAACCCATTTATCGACACTAGACATCAACCTAAGCACTCCTAATCATACTCAATCACACTAATCAGTCCTAAACACCCTAATAATCAAATCCATCATAAAACCCAATCACAAAATCAAACATGCAAATGGTTTTACCCATTCAAAAACATGTAAAAACAAGATTAAACACATAATCCATCATCAAAACATCAACCACCATGATCCCCCAAACACCCCCTTTGAGCCGTGGGGTTTGGGTGATCAAAACCCATCAACCAAATTGATTTTGGTTGATTTGTTTAGTGATTTAACATCCCCTACACTTGAATTAAACATGCATATACATAATTAACATCAAAACAAACTTTTGAAAAATCTTTTAATTTTTGGAAAAATCATGTTAATGTATGTTGGATTAAACTTCGGATTAGTACTTACAAAAGGTTTTTAAGATGTGGTCTTTAATTAGAATTAACCAAAAACAATAAAATTTGAATGTGGTGGTGGTAGTGGTGTGGTATGGCCGGCGGCCTAAAGAGAGAAAAAGGGGAGGGTGAAAAATTTTTAGAGTGAAAAATGTGTTGTGTGTGTTTGGTTCCTCCTTTTGTAAAAATGGGAGGGACCTTGGGTGCAATTTCACCTTTCTTTTGTCCTTAAGCAAAAACGTCCTCATAAGTTTACGGGATTGACTCACTAGTCATTTTGGAAAATTTTACGGGAGTCGGGGATCATCCCGAACACTCCAAAATATTTTTAGGACACTTTAAATGTACCCGGAAAGCAATAAAACTCACCCGACTCGACTTAACACGAACCAAAAGTAAAATTCTCGAAAAATTATAATATCGATAAAACGACAATAATCATAGAAATTTGGGCATCCATCGGGATCGTATTCGTCATCGTTCTTCTTAAATCGTCAATCGTCAAAATTATAACCTCGAATATCGGTTTCAACCAAAATGATAAAATATATATCAAATAAAATTTATTAAAAATTTCAAAAATAAGCGTAATTTAGGGTAATGTAAGTGACCTCGATTCTAGGGTATCGCATCCACCCCTCCTTAAAGAGAGCGACGTCCCGACGCTCTCCTCTTCTTATAGTCACATTTCGTGCCGCTGTAACAGATGAGGATACCTTTCCTTGAAAAAGTCCTCACGTTCCCAAGTGTATTCCAGTCCACGCCTAGAATTCCATCGAACCTTCACAATGGGAATTCTACTATGCTTCAGCCTCTTGACCTCTCGGTCCATAATTTCCACGGGTTCTTCCACGAAATGCATTTTGTCGTCCAGTTGAATCTCGTCCAAAGGAATCACCAATTCCTTATCCGCCAAACTCTTCTTCAGATTTGATACGTGAAACGTGTCGTGAATAGCACTAAGCTCGCTCGGCAACTCAAACTTATACGCTACTGGTCCAATTCGTTTAACGATCTTAAATGGTCCAATATACCTCGGACTCAACTTTCCTTTCTTCCCAAAACGAATTACACCCTTCCACGGCGAAACCTTAAGCATAACCATATCTCCGACTTCAAATTCCAACGGTTTTCTTCTGTTATCGGCATAACTCTTCTGTCGGCTTCTCGCAGCAAGTAATCGGTTCTTGATTTGCACGATCTTCTCTATCGTCTCCAAAACCATTTCGGGTCCAGTCAATTGACCTTCTCATACTTCACTCCAACACACAGGTGATCTACATTTCCTTCCATACAACGCTTCGAATGGTGCAGCCTTGATGCTCGCATGGTAGCTATTATTATACGAAAACTCCACTAAAGGCAAGTGGCATTCCCAACTTCCTCC
Source organism: Glebionis coronaria (assembly GCA_025667525.1). Classification (NCBI taxonomy): domain Eukaryota; kingdom Viridiplantae; phylum Streptophyta; class Magnoliopsida; order Asterales; family Asteraceae; genus Glebionis; species Glebionis coronaria. Next base: position 58,059 of record JANFOE010000509.1, on the reverse strand, counting down.
AAAATCAATCACGCATGCTCGTAACATGTCCTCCATCGTCTGAATAGTTCGTTCACTCTGGCCATCAGTCTCCGGGTGATAAGCCGTGCTCAAACTCAATTCAGTGCCCATCGCACGTTGAAGCGGTTTCCAAAATTCCGAAGTAAACCTACTATCGCGATCCGAAATGATCGATAAAGGTACTCCATGTCTGCAAACTATCTCCTTCACGTACACACTGGCCAGCTTCTCCATACTGTCCGTCTTCTTCATAGGTAAGAAATGAGCAGATTTCGTCAATCTATCCACTATTACCCAAATCATATCACATCCACTAGGAGTTCTGGGTAAACCCATCACGAAATCCATAGCGATTTTCTCCCATTTCCATTCTGGGATCTCTGGTTGTACCAACAACCCAGACGGCTTCTTATGTTCGGCTTTAACCTTCGCACAAGTCAAACACTTACTAACGTAACGAGCAATATCCGCCTTCATATTCGGCCACCAATAGACTTTCTTCAGGTCATGATACATTTTATCCGATCCAGGATGTATCGAGTACTTCGACTTATGAGACTCGTTCATAACCAAATCTCGTACTCCAGGGTTTCCTTCCTCGGATGGACACAACGGTAACCAAATTCGATTCTCGAAATATCTCAGCCCGTCTGACCTAACCACAAAAAGAGGTTTCAACATTCTTCCCAAGTTCTCAGCATCAACATTCTCTTTCATTAATCCCTTCTCTTGAGCCTTCAGTATTGTTTCGGTTAAATCAACACTCTCAGTCATCACTAAAGCTCTGACTCTCAAAGGTTTCTCTCGATCCTTCCTACTAAGCGCATCCGCTACGACATTCGCCTTACCAGGATGGTAGCGAATTTCACAGTCATAGTCACTCAGTAATTCTACCCATCGTCTCTGTCTCATGTTCAACTCCTTCTGGTCTAAAATGTGCTGCAAACTCTTGTGGTCGGTGAATACAACACACTTCGTCCCATACAAATAATGTCTCCACAATTTCAACGCAAAAACCACAGCTCCTAATTCCAAATCATGCGTCGTGTAGTTCTCTTCATTCTTCCTCAGTTGTCTTGACGCGTAAGCAATCACCTTCTCACGCTGCATCAACACAGCTCCATACCCCTTTCGAGATGCGTCACAATACACTACAAAATCTTCAGTTGCTTCAGGTAATGACAATATCGGCGTAGAACATAACTTGTCCTTGAGTGTTTTGAAAGCGAATTCTTCCTCATCTCCCCATTCATACACTCTATTCTTCTCGGTAAGCTTTGTCAATGGCTTCGCAATCAACGAAAATCCTTCAATGAATCTCCGATAATACCCAGCTAAACCAAGGAGTTGTCGAACTTTAGTCGGCGTTGTCGGTGCCGACCATTCCCTGATCGCTTCGACCTTGGCAGGATCCACGCGAACTCCTTTGCTATCAATTACGTGACCAAGGAATTGCACAGACTCTAACCAAAACTCACACTTCGAGAACTTCGCATACAGCTTCACTTTCTTCAGCAGATCCAATATCTTTCTCAGGTGCTTCTCGTGCTCTTCCTTACTCTTAGAGTAAATAAGAATATCATCGATGAAAACAATGACAAACTTATCTAGGTACGGCTTGCATACTCGATTCATAAGGTCCATGAATATAGCAGGCGCGTTTGTCAACCCAAAAGGCATCACTCGAAATTCGAAGTGTCCATACCGCGTACGAAAGGCAGTTATAGGAATATCCTCCTCTCTCACACGCAGTTGATGATACCCTGACCTCAAGTCGATCTTTGAGTATACACAGGAACCTTGTAATTGATCAAACAAATCGTCAATCCTCGGCAATGGATACCGATTCTTAACCGTCAGCTTGTTGAGTTCTCTATAGTCAATACACATCCGAAATAACCCATCTTTCTTCTTTACAAACAACACTAGCGCTCCCCATGGTGACGAGCTCGGTCTAATAAATCCCTTATCCATCAACTCCTTCAGTTGATCTGATAACTCCTTTAACTCTGATGGTGCTAATCGATAGGGTGCACGCGCAACTGGTGCAGCTCCCGGCACCAAATCGATTCGAAACTCGACCTCACAGGTGGGTGGTAAACCCGGCAACTCGTCTGGAAAAACTTTCGGATATTCGCGAATTACAGGTACCTCTTCTAACTTTGCTTCTAAGTCACCATCACTAGAAACTTGTGCCAAAAACACATCGCATCCATCTTCTACATACTTCATCATTTTCAAACAAGAAATCACTTTCAAACGAGAAGTGCATTCATCTCCCTTCACAGTCAAGACTCTATTCCTCAACGGGATCTGAATTAATCTCTCTCCACAGACGATCACGGCACTATGCGCCATCAGCCAATCCATTCCAACGATCACATCAAACGATCCTTGCTCTATGGGCATTAAGTCGATTTCAAAAGCGTAATTTCCTAACTTCAAGGTACACCCTTTCAGTATAGAATTTGTATTAACGATCTTCCCATCGGCTAATTCCACGTTATAACTAGTCGTTAACAATACCGGTTTTCTATCGATATGACGACTAAATTTAACATCTACGAAACTCTTGTCGGAACCAGAATCAAACAATATACGAGCATAACAAGCGTCTAGCAAAAACGTACCGGTAACCACGTTAGGACCTTGTGGTTTATCAACTGTCCCTACTTGATACACGGCAGCAGCATTGTTACCTCCTTGCCTGTTTCCAACCTTCGGGCAATTTCCTTGCTTGTGTCCTCTTTCTCCACATCCAAAACAACCCATCACTCTCGTAGCATTCGCCCCAGTAGCTACCCCTTTTGTTCGGCAATCTGACATCCTATGGCCCGCTTTTCCACACTTGCCGCACGCAGGTGGGCAACTCCCTATATGGTACAAGTTGCATCGACCACAGTGGGGATTCACCTTCGCTCCTCTGGGTTTGTAACAGCTCTCATCCCATCATTCCTTCGCTGGTTGAACTACTGATTGCGGTTCTGACCCTGATTGTTTCGGTTTCCACCTCGGTTTTGACCCTAGGGTTGATTGCTCTGTGCTGCCTCCCACTTCCTCTTGTTTCCTTCAGCAATGAAGTTCTTCTTGTCTTGCAGTTTGACGTCTATCAACGCGTGAGCCATTTGGACCGCTTCATCAAACGACCCAGGCTTAGATGAAGTCGTTTCACCCTTGTATAACTGGACAGACCTTTGATGTACTGTTTCATCTTCTTGCTATCATCGGCAAAGGCATCGGGACACAAAAGGCTTAATTCATTAAACCTCCTGGTGTAAGCAGTGATATCATTGTTTCTCAAAGTCAGGTGCCTCAACACATCTTCCAACTGACCCAGCTCCTCTTCTAGACAGAACTTCTTGGTCAAAAGAGCCTTAGTAGCAGTCCAAGTTCTTGCATTCACTACTGCTAACCCAACAGTGGCTACTTGGATGTTCCACCAACTCAATGCGTCATCAAGAAAAGTAGCAGCCGCAAACTTGACCTTGTTCGCCTCTGCACAACCACTAATCTCAAAAGTACTCTCGACCTTTTCTAACCATCTCCTGAGTTCTAGAGCTCCACCAGTTCCACGAAACTGTGTGGGACCGCATTTCATAAAACTAGAGTAAGTACACTCTCTCGGGGCTTGCTGTCTCCCCACATTTCTGCCTTGATCTGGGTTTCTATCTGCTCGATCTGCTTCTAGCGCATTCGCAATGGCTTCCTGAATCATCGTGTTCAGACGGGTTGCTGTTAGCTTTGGAGGCATGGTGAGTTCTCAAATACACCTCTCTGCAAAGACAGGGAAAATAGAAAAACAATGTAAGTATATACAGCAAGATTAAGATGGATTTCTCTTTCAAGACATAATATAAATACAACGGCACATCACTACAAGGTTACTAATATTCATCAATTCACATCACAAAAGAGCAAATTAAAGACATATCACAGATCATGAAAGGTAAACATGGATTGTATTGATAATCAACCAAAATTGTGACAAGTATTGCCACTACAACCATTCACCATAAAACTTAAGTCCTCAAGTTTTTCGTCACAATACCATCATACAAACGTCTAAAATAGTTCTATTACAACGATCAAAGATAAAGTAAAATACAAGCAACTAGTCATGTGGTGATCCACACGACCTCTTGGATGGCGGTTCATCATCATCTTCCTCGGGTTCTTCGTCGCTGTCTTCCTCGTCCACTTCATCCATCTTCCACTTTCCTTTGTCGTTCGGCCCACATTCAGTCGCCTTCTTCGTCCCAGACGTAGACCCACACTCAACTTCTACATGATTTCCTACAGTGATACAAACACCTCTGGCAGGTGGCTGGACCATGAAGTCATTAGCTTCCATTTCCAAGTCATCCACAAATCTCCAATCTGGGGGCAAGGATGCTCTCACTCGATGCTCCCAACTCTGCATCCTAGTCAATCTCGCTTGATCTTCCCTAACTCGTTCAAGACTGGCACTCAAGTTCGCTATCATCGATCTCAGACTGTTGATATCACTCTTGTTTGCATTTCCATCAAACTCAATCCTTGAAGTTCTTGCCAATAACCTTTGGTGTGCCCTTTCATTCTCGTCGAATCTGTTGATTACCCTTGTTTCCACTATGTACCGCTCGCACATCGATTCATCCAATCTTCTCACAACACGCGGTACGTCACGATAAGCTCTTGGTCCGGGGCAGATAACTCTTGAGATGCCCTGATGAAGGAAATTTGCGCTCGCTGCAGCTTCGGATCTTCTAGGGATACCTGGCATACCAACCAGATGAGAAGTACGCATAGGCCTGGGGCAAGTAGTTCTCCTTTGGTCGAGGTCCTGGGCTTGCACATCGTTCGTCTCGGCTTGTCCTTCAGCAGCTGTTCCAACATTTCCCCCTTCGTGTCCTATGACGTAATTGTCTCCATTTCCGTTAGGCGGTACCTCGGCCATTCCTGCAATAACAGAGAATTTTGGAGGGTACGTAAGATTACTATTCAATATTTATAAATACATGCATGCAAATGCAATGCAAAGGTGGTACACATGCCCAAAATGCGATAATATGATGTTCATGCATAAGTAATACAAGAATTACGGTATCGGGTACTCCACGTATAATTCCAACGTTTACATATAGTAGTTCAATATCTATGTAAAAAATACCCACATATATACTTCAACTCACAAGTATACATCAATACCATGAATACAAAAATAAATCTTACCGGAGCCTTGCAGGATAGTTGTGTGCTTGGACAATTTCTTACGACACCAAAAGTTATAGTTTAGGAATTTTCAAAACGACCTAGTTCTCTATAACTCATGGCTCTGATTACCAATCTCTAACACCCCACCAAATGCTATGCGCAGCGGAACTACAACATTTGGGTGCTAGGCAGTTATCATCGCACACATGATATATCGAACGACTCCAAAGAGAAGTCAAAGTTGAACTTAAATTAAAAATTGTTAAAAAGTTACATGTCTACGGTTTAACAACCCCAAATGATACAACAGAGTTTGCGTTTCGGTCCCCATGAATCTCAACCCCAAAAGATACAGTTTTCACAACAATAAGACATAAAGTTTAAAATGTTCAAGTAATAATGGGAGGAAAAACAAGTAGACTCCAAGCCCCACACACAACTTCCATCCAATGCATGCTCCATGCTACACTTCATCGGTTACCTGAAACACATGCTAAATTTGATCAACAAAAACGTTGAGTGGAATTCATAGGTTTTACAATTCATTTTGAACATATGTGTAATAAAATCATTCACGATCATTCATAGACTTGTCGATCAAACAATATATATTCAAGGTTCTGACAATTGTGTTTAAGCTCATGACACTAAACCGTTAACTCAATCACCCGCGTAATAATTACCGGCATGATTTAGATGAAACCAGTGCCCCTACTAAGGCATCAGTTGCAATTATACCTTATCTCTTATCACAAATTATCCGTCCGCAGGGGGTATCAACGTACTAGTCCTCGTCTCGGATAGGGTAGTCAACCCCATAGTACTATCACTCTGTATAAGCGGCTATTTCCAATCCACGCTAGGATTAAACAATAGTTAATAGTTCATGAAATTAGGGCCTTTTTCAACTAGGTACTCAACACAATTTCAAAGGCAACATTCGGGTCCAACAATCATTCATGACATATGTTTATTTTGAAAACTAGCATGCATTTCCCTCGCGGGTAAAACAATTTAAAACAATAATGAGCGAGGCTATAAATTCACACCTTATATAACAAAGTAGTCGACGGTTCGAGTGACGGTCACTGACGACGATGAGGATGCCCGGGAAAATCAACACCTATCAAACCAATAACGCGTAATGAGTAATCTCATTTATAAACCTTAAGGTACTGTATATAATATATACATATTAGTCACTTGTGATAATTACAACTCACACCAAAACCAAACAATTAAGTGTTACTCGTTTTATACCATTCGTTCATGTTATTAACGTTATTCCTTTTTACGCATTTTTCGCCAATACTTACCAAAAGTACGGACTGTTTTACTAGACTTACCCCTTTTTATAAAAATTGGGAAAATTCTCAAAAAAACCTTAAGACCTGTAGAAAACACATATTTAATCCCATTAAAAGTTTTTGCTTTTACGACCCGTTACTCAACACTTTACCAAAACTACGTTTTTCGGACTGAAATTGTACTTTGACCAAGTCGGACTCATTTGACCCGTTTAAAATATCCCATTAACCCATTTGACACCTAAGTCTTATAATAGACTCAAATATGCAGGTTTGAGACCAAAAATTAACCTTTGACCATTTACCAAACTAAACCTATAGTCCCCGGGATTTGACCTAAAACCAAGCATAATTTCGGATTATGACGGTTTTCATCTCCCGGTACACGAATTTCAAAACATCATAACTTTTGACTCGTTAGGAGTCGTAAGCTCTATCTTATACCAAATCGAAGCTAAGAAGACACTATATAACTAAATCCTAGCCACAAGACCTGTTTACAAAATAATTTTTACGAAAACACTCCAAACTTTCTGCCTAAAATCACCTATACCAAAATCAATCCAACGCTCGTTTCCAAACCCATTTATCGACACCAGACATCAACCTAAGCACTCCTAATCATACTCAATCACACTAATCAGTCCTAAACACCCTAATAATCAAATCCATCATAAAACCCAATCACAAAATCAAACATGCAAATGGTTTTACCCATTCAAAAACATATAAAAACAAGATTAAACACATAATCCATCATCAAAACATCAACCACCATGATCCTCCAAACACCCCCTTTGAGCCGTGGGGTTTAGGTGATCAAAACCCATCAACCAAATTGATTTTGGTTGATTTTTTTTAGTGATTTAACATCCCCTACACTTAAATTAAACATGCATATACATAATTAACATCAAAACAAACTTTTGAAAAATCTTTTAATTTTTTGAAAAATCATGTTAATGCATGTTGGATTAAACCTTGGATTAGTACTTACAAAAGGTTTTTAAGATGTGTTCTTTAATTAGAATTAACCAAAAACAATAAAATTTGAATGTGGTGGTGGTGGTGGTGTGGTATGGCCGGCGGCCTAAAGAGAGAAAAAGGGGAGGGTGAAAAATTTTTAGAGTGAAAAATGTGTTGTGTGTGTTTGGTTCCTCCTTTTGTAAAAATGGGAGGGACCTTGGGTGCAATTTCACCTTTCTTTTGTCCTTAAGCAAAAACGTCCTCATAAGTTTACGGGATTGACTCACTAGTCATTTTGGAAAAATTTACGGGAGTCGGGGATCATCCCGAACACTCCAAAATATTTTTAGGACACTTTAAATGTACCCGGAAAGCAATAAAACTCACCTGACTCGACTTAACACGAACCGAAAGTAAAATTCTCGAAAAATTATAATATCGATAAAACGACAATAATCATAGAAATTTGGGCATCCGTAGGGATCGTATTCGTCATCGTTCTTCTTAAATCGTCAATCGTCAAAATTATAACCTCGAATATCGGTTTCAACCAAAATGATAAAATATATATCAAATAAAATTTATTAAAAATTTCAAAAATAAGCGTAATTTAGGATAATGTAAGTGACCTCGGTTCTAGGGTATCACACAGTCACAAATAGCAAATCTCAAATTTTAGGGTTGTCACATTACCCCTTCATAACCGACAGCCCAAACATCCCTTTGGGGTGTTCCGGAACATTATGTTCTTCTTTCTATTTATTACACTTTCTATTTATTATATAACGCCCGTTAATACTTAACTATTATTTATTTAATGGTCGTTACATATATAGCACGATTTAATTTAATAAATATAATAAATATATTTATTAAATAAATTAATAAATATAATAATATATTTATTAAATAAATTAGCTCTTTACGTATTGTGTTCAATCCTGTAATCTCGAGTTCGATCCTATCTCATGACTATTAAATATAAGTCCATAAACTTTCAATTACTTTAATATGATAGTTAGTTGAGTTTTATAATTAGTTGCAAAAGATTAGACTTTAATTCATTATAGGTCATTTTCTTGTAATTAGCTTGAGATTAGTGAATATTAGTACTTTGTGATTGCTTAACTTTTATTTATATAGTAGATTAGAATTAATATTGTATTGATTATAGATTCATAGTTCTTGTATAATTACATTGCTTAATATATTGTTTATAAAGGTTTTTAGGTGATGATCTAGACTATTATGTACACTTATTTAGTTTAGCTTTGTATATCTTATACTTACTTATTCTTAGATAACTTTATACTTTCTATATTATAGTATAATCTTTGTTCTTATTTCTTGTTCACTTATTCATATGTCTTATGTATTCATACTTTTGTCATCATTGAGTTCATTATTAATTTATAGGGATTCTAGGGTTTCTATGGGAATTTAGGGTATCATTTTATTTCTTGAAATGTTCTTATTCATAAATATACTTGTTAAATAACTTATAAACTTATACTTGTTATGTTTACAATATATAGGAATATGTTGATATGGTAGTTCAGATTGGAAAAAGTAGTTCATCTTACCATGTAATGCATAAAAAGCAAAAATTTCTAATGGATTTTCCACTTCCATTGAACATAACATATATCATAATTGTGAAATTTACGGGTTGTTATAGCCTCTTCCCCTTAGAAAAATCTCGTCCCGAGATTACGACAATAATGTAGCGTACTAAAGGCAGATATAGTTCTCGCATTTTTAAATTTCCTTAATATACCAATGAATACAACTTTTACTGTTGTCATTTTATCTTCAATCATTCTCTTCTACTAGTGTTATTATAAATGAACATTTATAAGGTGTTAATATATATTTTAATCATTAAGATCGTAACGTAATCTATAAATATTATTAAGATAAATAGAAAGCGTACAAATAAATCAAATAAGTTCTTTTAAAATACGGAAGGAAGTATGATTATTTTAAATCAATAAGTCATAGTTTAATTAAAATCTTGAATTGATTATCGCCTTTTTTAAAACTAACGAGGTTTATAATGAAAAGATCTTTTTAAAGTTGATACTAAGAAAATAATTGATATTATTCTTGATATAGTTCTCTCAAAATTTACCATTTAAATTTTGTAGATAGTTACTAGTTATTACTTACTATATTATAAAGTTTTATTCTAACAATATCTCCATAGGATAAGTGTAATTCCAGGTAATATAATGCACACGTGGAGTATGAATTTCTAATATCTGGATAATTCTCTCACTTTAACCATAGATATATAAGGGATAATATTCTTCTTAATGTATTTAAAACTATAGATATTGGTACTCTATGTCAACAGATTACTTGGGTATAATCTTGTCAGAGTCTCTATATCATTAGTAAAATACAATTGACAATAATCCGGATGGCATTATGTCTTAAGACATACTGAAAAAATTCTTATTACTTGTTCTTACCTTTCTTTATAAGGGAAATCAAGGTTTGAACATTCAGAAGTTTAGATTTTACATTCTTGTTAAAATATGAGTTGAATATTAGTCATAAAGATCAAATACCTAATATATTACAAATCAGTTGTACTACTAGATAATGAAATAAAATAACACTTACAAGAGATGTAATTAAAACACATAGATTTTATTGATAAAAATTCACATATATTTATTACATTTATTTATTTACAGGGTACGGAAAAAAAAGATTAGAAATTAGCCTTGCTCCAACAGTATCGTGTTTGATGAACTTTCTTGAAGCAATTGTGACATTTAGCTAGGCAGGATCCTTTGTGATGCAGTAGACACTTTATACAAAGAGGAAGCTTTCCAACATATTTTTTGTGTCCTAGTGTTTTGGGAATTCTAAAGGTGTTGGGATTTGGATAATATAAGTAAGGAAAATAGGGATCATAGGAGAAATTTATGGGATTAGGTTTCGTTTCAGCAGATTCTTCTTCTTCTTCACTTAGTTTACGTCTAAGAGTGTTTGATTAAGACACAGGATTGTGCTTGATTACGTGATCCATTAATTTCTGAGAAATATTGATGGCTTCTTCTAAACTTTGGGGTTTATAGATAGTAATCATTTTCTTGAATCCTTGGGGAAATCCTTTAATAAAAGCTTTCATAATTCTTTGGGAATTAGTGATAGGATATAATTTTTCTAGCTCTTGAAATTTTCTCAAATAGGCATTGAGATCATTTCCTTGTGTCACTAGATAGCAAAATTCCTTTTTCACTTTCTCGATTTCTATGGAGGGATAATATTGGGTTATTAAAAGGCACTTAAAATCTAACCAATCCATCTTCTGAGCTTCTTCTATTCCAACGAGTTGAGAATAGTAATTCCACCATGATAATGCTTCAGTAGTTAAACTACTAACAGTAATCTTCACTTTACGATCTTCGCCACAACTACTTTGGGAGAAAATCGTCTTAGTTCTTTCAAACCAATGAGTGATACTAATAACATCTTCGGTTCCTTGAAATTTATATAACTGACTAGTTATAAATTTTTCTGTTGTAGTAGTATTCTTCACTATCTTAAAATTCGGTATTTTCGTAGCTGCAGCAATTCCATCATTAATTTTTGGTTGAAGTCCTTTCGGGAGTTAAGGTAGAAGATATCGATGTCCTTAAATGTGTCATTCTGAATTTAGAAGACAAAATTTTTGAAGTTTAGATATACTTGTCTTTAAGCATTTGCCATATGTTTATAAATACAACGCTTTACGAGCATATGTTTTTTCAAAAATTTAAACATACATCATATAAGATTAGGAAATAGGTTTATATGGCTACGTAACTATTAACTCGTCTAAAGATTCCTAAGTTAATTTATCCTTTATTTAGATTAGTACTTTCTTTTAACCAAATAGACTTAATAAATCCTTTTTAGTTTAAGATACTATTTTTCTTTTGCTATAATTCTTTTAAAGGCTTATACTTTGTCAAGTATTTATCTTTTTTAGAATGATATGCAAATAAAGGAAATAAAAAGAAACTTTTATTTATTAACAATCCACTTTGCTGACAAGCAAGCTTCTTTGTTACATAAAAGTAAAAACCGAAAGCTAAAATATTTACAAGACTTTTAGGGAAGCTGAAATATTTTTGAGCTGGTTTACTCCTTTTTCTTGAGATCTTTGATTATGGATAAGAGTCCTTTGATATTGTCTTGATGTCGTACTAGAATATCTTCAATAAGCTTCTCCATTGTTGCAATTATTACTCGGGCTAAGGTAATTTCCTCATCATGCAACCTCTGCTTATCTCGTAACTCATAATTCTCATTACTAAATTTTATTAAATCCTTTTCCATAGTTTCCATTTATTCATGCATTACCGTCTTTCCATACTTAAATCCTTCAATTTCATATTCCAGATCTTCAATACGCTTAGGATGTACTTCACTAAAATAGTTAATCATATTATCCATTTGTTCTACAAATGTATATTGTGTATTTGGGATATTATTGGATGCTTGAGATGAAGAAGTTTGACACTGCAGAATAGGTATATTATTTGGTTGAGGATTATTATATGGATATAAAAGATTAGGATAATTATTAGTAGAAAGGGCTAGTACTAAAGGTTTAGGTAAACTCATAAGGTAAATATTTTCTGGATCCGAATCTGATATGACGATGGGACGAAAATAGGAAGACATATTTCTGAAGACGTCGATAAAACAAATTATTTATATTAGTATTTAGTATATTACTTACACATACTATTATATTATCACACAATATTACCATTTAAAGAAAATCTTAACTTAAAATTATTACTTACAGTTTTTAATTAAGAAAATCAATTATAGTTAAGATTTTAATTTATTGTTCTCTATAACTATAGCTCTGATGCCACTCTGTAACACCCCCATTTTACCTTATAGCAACAGAAGCTAATTTGTTTTGGGTATTACTTCATGATACGAAAGCATAGTAATGGAAAAACAACTCAAAAGAGTGTTTAAATAAACTTTATTTTTTTTATACATTATAATTCTAAATTAGAGATTTTCAATAAAACAAGTTGTACATACTCTGTACATCACAGGTTACCGAGATCTAGAAAATAGGTTTGAATGACAAAAATTCCCAAGTCTACATCTCTCCACGTCATCATTATGCTGCTCCATGTTATCAATTATCATAACCTGAAAAATATGCTTAAAGTCAACACAAAGGTTGAGTGAATTCATAGGTTTAAAAATAATTTGAATACAAGATTCCTTTTCCCTGAGCTACGTTATTATTCTCCCGCAAATAAATTAATCAATGCACTAAGCTTATGATACCGTGACTAGACATATCAGAAACCCACAATTGCCCTTATGAGGAAGTTTGCCAAACTATCTTGCTTAGCAAAATAAAGTATGCATGTTTGACCACTGAGGTGCTAGCAAGTGCGACTTGCCCGGACATGAGATGTCAGTCTCCAAATAATACTATTTACAATATTAGCGCTCATTTCTAGGAAATGATGAGCGGTTCATAATTAAAAGGGATTTTCAAGGCAGCAGTAAACATAGTGTCGATAATTATTTCCGAGAAGCATACTAAAAATACTTTGTATTCTATTTTAGCATATATTCCCCTCACGGGTTTTCAAATCATTTATAAATTAGATCTAGTGAGGCTATAAACTCACCTTAGGTCCAGTAAATCTTGTCAAGCTTATATCACATAGAATAACTTGAGCTAACAAACAAGAACATGATCTTATACCAACCTGTTTTAACATATTAGGTATAGTATTAAGTATTTGATTTTGAGTTCAACATTCTTGTTATATTATTTATATATTCTTGTAATTGTGAGAATATTGCATCATTGTTTGGGCCATTATACTTAGAATTCATTCTATAAACATTTGAGGAGCGAGGGTAATTTAAATCGTAAACCCGACGACTTAGTCAGAACGTAATATCTAGATGGAACATCTTTGTACAAAGTTCCCTAATAACATGATACATAGTAATATATTTTTAGAAATTTATTCAGAAGTTGGTATGTTTTTTTTATATTCATAGCCTTTATCCTTTAGTTTCATAATGGACAATAGTAGTCCTTATACTTTATAATAATTTAGGAAATATATTTCATCATATAGTTTTCATTCATATAGTTTTATAAATTACCAAAATTATCCATTAAGTTTATAATTTAAAAATAATTACATTTTTAACACTTAATTTCATAAGTTTAGCATAGTTACACTTTTAACCCCTTAAGTGTATAGTTTTAATATTTACAATTTCAACCCTCAATATTTAACCTTAGTGTCTCAAAATTTCAAACATTTATGATTATAGCTTTAGCTTTCATAAAAGGACAATTTTGGACCAAAATGTTAAATAGTTTCAAAAATAACAGTTTTAGTCCTTATACTTGTAAAAATCATATAACTTCTTTAAAAATGTACCAAATGATTGAGGATTTTAAAACAAAGTTTCAAAACATATTTATAATCATAATAAAAATATTTCACTAGAATTATAGCTCTTGAAATTGATTTTTGCTCATTATTTCATGTAAAATACAAAACTAGGGTTTTAAGACATCTGTAGCTTATAATTTTCATTTAAATTTATGAAATGACTTAGTTATTTTAGATTATCTTTCTAACATAATTTTGGCATTATAAAAAGTCTAATATATCATTATAACAATATCAAAGGTTACTTAACATAATAATTTTGGCATTGTAGGGTTATATCCGCCACCTTAGGCAGCCCTAAACTTGAAAGACACATCCAACTCACAATGGGTGTATTTTTTAAGGTTGTGTTCGACATCCCTCGTATAGAGATGCTGAATGTCCATGTTTTTGGACATACCTTTTTCCCTCTTCGGGTCCAATTAGTTCAACAATACCATCATCCACCAAACCTTGGGAGGAGTAGCTACCCCTCTTTAGAAGTCAAAATTTGTGCAAATTTTGAACCAGTAATAGTGGATGCATGACCCCTTTTACAGCACCCCACAAGGCGCATTTCTTTATTCTTAGTATCTTCTTTTATTTCCACCATTTGAGGTACTTTTCTGCGCCCCATTCGCACAGCCCCGCAGCAAATGAAGCAGATTCTTTGCAACTTCCTACCCAATCACCATCAACAATAATCTTAACCTCTCTACTGGGTAGAAGCTTTAGTACTAGTAACTAATGTCTGTATCCCACAAGATTGACGTATAACTGCAAGTCTTTTGTGTAAAGCTGTTGACATAGGAGGGGGTCTAGTTAAAATATTCTTTTATTTTATTTTACCTTCAACCCCCAATTTTCATCATCGGATGTGGAGATATAACCTATATCTCACCCGTGAAAAGGATGTAGAAGTAGTGCATCCCCAGCTTTCCCAGCACATAAAACATGCTGGCGTGTCCTACTCATACCAGAAACCATCTACAGTGGATTTTCCCTCCTAACCAAATCCACAACACCGTTGGTCCTCTCCCAGCTCTTGGAAGGATGTAACTGCGACCCCCGTTGAGAAGCCCGCATCTATCCATCCATAGCAGCAGTCTCCTTTACTACTCAATCGGATGAATAGTTCGACCCAAATAAAGATCTCTTTGCATTGCTTTCTATCCATCCATAGTAGCAGTCTCCTTTACTACTAAATCGGATGAATAGTGCGACCCTGATAAAGATTTCTTTGCATTGCTTTCTATCTATCCATAGCAGCAGTCTCCTTTACTGCTCAATCAGATGAATAGTGCGACCCGGATAAAGATTTCTTTGCATTGCTTTCTATCCATCCATAGCAGCAGTCTCCTTTACTGCTCAATTGGATGAATAGTGAGACGCAAATAAAGATCTCTTTGCATTGCTTTCTATCCTTCCATAACAGCAGTCTCCTTTACTGCTCAATCGGGTGAGTAGTGCAACCCGGATAAAGATTTCTTTGCATTGCTTCCTATCCATCCATAACAACATTCTCCTTTACTACTCAATCGGATGAATAGTGCGACCCGGATAAAGACCTCTTTGCATTGCCTTCTATCCATCCATAACATCAGTTTCCTTTACTACTCAATCGGATGAATAGTGCGACCCGGATAAAGATCTCTTGCATCACCTTCTGTCCACCCGTAGTAGCAGAAGCCTTCATTACTGCTCAAGCGGACGTATAAGGGTAACCTAGGTGTAGACCACTTCGCGTTAATGTCACCATCCGTTCCTAAGAGAGTGTCCGAAATGAACCATATACTTAGAGCATCTTTCACTTAAAAGATAGCTACGTTTTTAGTAGCTTTGAGGACAAAGCTAAAATAACAGGGTGGTGCTGTAAAATCCATGATTTTACCATGATTTGATGTAATAAAGTTTCACCCAATAATCTTAGAACACTCTCTCATGTGTTATATTTCTATAAGATGTGTGTGAACTTATCCATTATGTACTTATACTTTGACATTCATACTTGTTGTAATAAGTTTCATAATTTAAACCTTGTATTTAAAACTAAGGGAAGCAAGTAATAAAATGTATAATAAATATTTGAAGTATATAACACTTAATCAAATTTGGAAAACATGCTACACATTATAAATGTGGAGGTGTGTATATGTATGCATACTATGGGCATACTTGCATCATCTTGGACTAGCCCAAGATAGCCTCCTGTTTGTGTGTTAGCCCAACATAAGCCCAAGCCAAAGCCCACTAACCCTTTGGCCACCTATACACGGCATACACATATGTGGAAGAATAAGGGATGTCTTGGTTTTGGAAAATCCGACACATGGCACAAATGCTCTTACCAAGGCGATCATGCCTTTTGCATTACCCTTCTCTCTCCCCTTTTAGCCGAAAAACACACACATGCATTCTCATTCTCTCATGAAACTTAAATCTCATTCTCTCTTCATCTTTCTATCTCAAATGATTCGGCTTTAAGCCACAAATATCTAAAGTTGTTCATTAAATCCACTAGATCCTTGTCTCGTCTTAACTTCTAATCATTTAGTAGCATCATCATCTTTGGAATCATTCTACCAAGCCCTAGCCGAACCTTAAGGGTCACGGCTTGGTTTATATTTAAGGTTTTCATCATCATCTAGATTAGATCTCTAATCTCATTGTTCATCTAGGTCTTCCTTGGTAACTTTAAGCTAGAAAGGTATACTCCTTATGCTTCTTCATTTTTACTTGCATGCATCATCATCCATCTATAAACACATGTAACAAACTTGTTAAAATCAAGAATTGGTAAAAAACATAACCTTAAAGGTCACGGCATATATTTGAATGCCATTAGTCATGGTTAAAATCTTTTCAATAAAGAATCCTATGACTAGTATTCTATGTTTTAACTTGATTTAAAATCATATGAACCATTTTATGAATTTAAATGTAGCATGGGTTACACATCTTACTCTTTGGGATTTTGGTTAACTAATAATCATAGATCTCATAAGTAAACTTGTGTAACTTAAAAACCATGAAATACCATGACCTTAAAGGTCACGACAAGATTTAATGGACACTAATGATTTATGTACTAAGTTTTAAATAATAGAATATGTATTATTACATGTAAAATGGAATACTAAAAATCACTAAAATGAATTATGTGTACATATATAGCCGTGGGTTATGTATGACTTTGAATGGGTTTTAAATGTACATGCATGCTATTATAAAACCTAGATCTAGTGATAAGTGTTGACTTAAAATGATAAACATAAAACAAGCTTATAGATCTTATGGGAACATTGGGAGAAAACAATATAGCTGTGGGCTATATGTTGTTTTCTTGGAATTGTGGTAATCTTAGAAACACGCAAGAAGCCTAGATAATCATGTTGTATTTTTATAAATATTTACAAGACATAAAACTAGCTAAAAAAATCTCATCTTGGGAATACCAAGATCTAAATTATAGCTATGGGCTATATGTATGTATGTATGGACTTATGACTTGGTTTCTTGATTTGTACATAGCTAGATCTTATTTTGGGGACACTCCTTATAAGTAGATGCAACCTTAAAGCAAGTTTTGACTCGGCTTAATAAGCTATAATTAATTATAGCCGTGAGTTATAAGCCCATATTAGAGCTTATGACTTGCATGCAACCTTGTAACACATCTAGATCTAATTTGGTACATCAAATAAAATAAACTATGAGTTTTATTCTTTTATTAAGGTTTAAAACTAAATATGGATAAGCTAATAAAAATCTTATAAGAAAATCCTAGATTAATACTTACATGAAATGAAAAGTAGTATTGATGGACTATTTAAGCCCATGCAACACTGGTACAAGACTTATTAGACCCAATAAGCCCATTTAATAAGTATTAGTATCTTAATGATCTTATGATTATACTTAGGCCCATTTAGTTAATTAATGGACTTAAAAATGTATTTAAGCCCAATGAATGTTTTAAAGGCCCATTTAAACAAGTTAGTGGAATTAAAATATATTTAGGCCCACTAGATGGCCCATTATATATTTTAGCCCATTTAATGAGCCATATAATGTTTTGAATGTTTAAATAAAAGTTTTTATAATAAAATATAACTTACAAAAACTTTTGGATTAGAATAAAAATTTATGAAACTTTAGGACTAAAACCGTGACTTATGAAACGTGTTTTGATAAATTGGTAAACATAAGGACTGAAAATATAATTATCAAAAAGTCTAGGGTTTAATAAATACCATCGTGGCATATTAAACCCTAGGGACCATTTTGGAAGTTTCTAAAAGTTGCTTTGTCATTTTATAACCCTAAGGACCATTTTGGTAATAATTCGAAACTTAAAGAAGCCCTAGGGACTGTTTTGTCATTTTATGAAAGTTATAAAACCTAGATATAACTAGGAGGACTAAATCGGCCATAAGCCGAAACTTTAACAAGCCCTAGGTACCAAATGTGTAAAATTCGAAAGTTATACTTTGTTTAAAATATGGAGGGACTAGTTTTGCCATGTACCGAAACTTTAACAAGACCTAACCCTAATTCTATTTTAAATTTAGTAAAACTTAATTAAACCCCAAACCATAAGGATTAATGTATAAATTCTTAAACTTGTAATTGGTAAATTATTTTATAAATGTTAAATAATTTATGGGAACTTTAAAGTTAAATAAAATATTATATTTTTTTTTCAAAAATATAATATTTATATTTTTGCTTTATGAAATAAATTGTATAAACAATATGGATATGTATTATTAATGCATGAACTCATATACTTTTAGGATATAAAATTATATGAACGTTAAATAAATTGAATACTAATATTATAAGTAGAACACCATATGTTTACTTAAAATACGAAACTTAATTGTAAGTTTAAATGATTATTACTAATACATGTACTACGAACGTGAACTAATATTTTAAGTAGAACATTTTTGGGTTTACTTAAATATGAAAATTAATGGTAAGTTTAAATGGATATTAGTAATACATGAACTACGAACGTAAACTAATATTTTAAGTAGGACATTTTATGTCTACTTAAATAGGAAACTTAATTGTAAGTTGAATGGTTATTATTAATACATGTACTACGAATGCAAACTGATGTTATAAGTTAAACATTTTATGTTTACTTTACTATGAAACTTATATAGATAAGTTTAAATGGATATTGTTAATACTTGTACTACAGTTATTTAGATAAATACTGTAGCATTAATAAACTGACTAAAAATCTGTATAAGCATGCACATATGTTCTTTGTACTATCTATTAAGACAGTACTATTTGATTAGGCCTAACTTTTCGTGTGAGCATTATTTGGATATTCGTGTTATACAACTATTGCCAACTCCCAGGTGAGTTTGCAACCCCATATAAACTATTGATAAACTTTTTCTCTACGGGGGAGAAAACATGCAACTATTTTAGAATGGACATAACTGAATTGTATAAACTTGACTATGATTGACTATTATAGATACTGTTAAATTATTGTAAATCGTCTGAATGTTATAAATAGATCTATTAGGGATTGACAATCCCCATCTGGGTGAGTCATGCTCACTCATGTTGGAACTGGGTTTGGGTGGCTTTTTGAAGACACTACGTCCTCATCTGTTGAGGACTATGGAAGGTTAAGCTTCAGTTTTGAGTAATAGAAAATGTAATCTACTTTTTAGTAAGAATACTTTATGCATTGTTACTTCTATGATTAATGTATGTCCAAACTAATTAATGTTAAACCTGTAAATTCACCAACTTTATGTTGACCTCTAAGCATGTTTATCTCAGGGAAATGAAGTTAGTACGTGGTGTGTGAATGGACTCAAGCATCTATGTAATCTGCATTGTAAAGAATCGTCAAGGGTTCCATTTGGGGAAATGAACAATCTACTTACGTCATGTTAAAGAAATTTTTTATCAATTTGTATAACAACCATGTAATCCGTTTTGAATATCTTTTCATCTTATGCTCTATGAACTATGTGCTATCGATCCACCCTTGTGACATCTCCGTTGATAATTCCGCATATTTTGACCCTACCTGGGGTGTCACATTCTTCCATACAAGTAATAGAACCATACTCACTAACCTCCTCCTCATCACTATTACTATTACTACCCTTCCTTAAACTCTCAGACTATGAACTAATCTGAGCTTTAATATCCCCTTCTTAAGTCCCCTTCTTCTTTCCTGTTCACCCAGTTGTTGGGCTAACATAGCATCATACTTAACTTGTGCATCATCCTTAGGGACTTCTAATTCTATCAATTTTCCTTTTCCTTTATCCTTAGGATCTATAATGGGTATAGTAGATGGGAATACCTATGTAGAAACATCTTTAATTACCAATGATGGTTTGGATTCATCAATTGGTTTGTCAGCGGCTGCCAGTGAAGTGTCTGCGTCTAAAATGACTTTGTTAGCGGTTGACCCTGTTTCTTATTGCTTCATCAACTCAAAAAATTATAGTTGTGTAGGTGTCACCAAAGACACCTTAGATGAATCAAATCTTCCATGCTCTTGATCATTCATCCCTGTCAAAGCAGGAGCTATCTCTTTTTCACCAAATGACCCCTCTTTTGAACTTCTATCACTGGCAATGAAGGGTTTAGTTGGTTGATCTTCCTCCCCTTTGGAAGAATCCACTCGTCTATACTCCAATACAACAATCCTCTCCCTCAAAGTATTGAGTTCAAGGTCTTGAGCTGTCAATCTTTGTACAAACTCTGCATTTTGCTTTTACAAGCTCATGCAGAGTACCGTCAATTCTAAGATAGTTAAAGGTTACATACTACCCTTGTCCACATGAGGGAACTCAATCCCAAATGTGGAATCATAGGGCATGATGGTGGACTTAGCTACAGTGGACATGTCTTGAACTGTAATAGGGTCAATAGGTCCAACCACCACCATATCACCAACCACACTCGTGGTGGTGGTTCTCTCTGCTTCATGGCTAGGACCACCAAGGGAGAACACCCCAATGGTCCTTTGTCTTTTGGCAAGGTGAAATTGTTGAGGTGGTGATTCAGATGAGGTGTTTGGGTCTATATGGGTGGTGTCGGGGGCTATGACAGAAGTGTCAGCGGCTGACATAGAAACGTCAGCGGCTGCAGGATTAGGGTCAATATCTGGTTGGGGATGTGGTGATGGTGGTTTTTCTTCAGGTTTGTTGATCCCAAACTTAGATCAATTTAGCTTGTTTAAACGAGATTAAATCAATTTAAACACGTAGAGAAACTTTGTTGTATATGTAACAATTCAAGTATTATGCGGAATTAATACCTAAACAAGAACACACAAACAAGATAAACCAAACTTTCACTTTGATTGATAAGTCGAACTTGCGTACAATGAAAGTGTTAAAAATGTATATGTTAAACTAAAACCTAAAGGCCTCCTTTTATAGAATAAGAAGCCTTGTACAAGAGTCTACGTATCAGCTTTTTTAGGTAAAGATAAACATAAGAAATACATTGTCGATCATATCTTTACTAGAAACATACTAGAAACATAATAATTGTAGACTAAGTCTTTTATCAGTGCTTGACTTCTTCTTATCAACGCTTGACTTCTTCCTGTCAACGCTTGTCATGTCAGCGCTTGATTTCTTCTTAACAACGTCCAGATTTCTCTTGTCAGTGTCCAAGTGTATTGGCTACATTTTATTCCCAACAATCCTCCCCTAAACTTGATATATACTCTAGTAATCAAGTTTCTGAATAAAAACTAAGAACTAGGAGGATTCTTACAAATCTTATCAAATTGGAAATAAACATATATAATCAAATCTTTGGCCACGTCACTTGAGTAGTCTATATCTAGCTGTGTTGTCATCATTTTCTTCAAAACTTCTTTAGACATAGGATACTCAACATCCAAAAGAAGATACTCAGAAAACTTTGTAGAAATCAAATGATACACACCAGCTGTTGAATATAGACGCCATTGAAGTCCACTGATATCATCCTTAAGATCCTTCCAAACTGGATCTTCTTCTTCTGGTGCACACATTCTCTTGAATGTTGACTAAAGCTTTATTCCACTGACTGAAGTAGGTGCTTCAGTCTCATACTTGGCCAGCAGTAACCTCCAAAGGTCTGCCAAGTCTTCGCTATCGAAACTTGCAAACAAAGACATAAGAGTAGTAAAAGTATGTAACTCTTTCCCATATATGCCAATCATCCAAAACCCACTTGCATCTTATTCATAACTAATGATAGGGTTTCTGGAATCATGAGGTAATACTTTTACCATATGTGAAGCTTCCATGGGTGAGAGCTTAATACTCTTTCTAATAACAGCTTCACTAGGATTCACTCTATTCAAATTTGAAGTAAACTCAAGTGGAAATCCCTTCTTCAATGGTCTTGGAACAATCATAGCCCTTTGAATCTCCATCTCCTCTGCAAGTTCTTCTTTCCTTTCATCTAAAAGAAGTCTGATAGTGTTCATCTCTTGCACTCTTGCCAAAATAGGATAAGCCTTATACTCCAATTCATCAAAGGATAATTCCTGCAACTTCTGAAAAGTCCAACCTCCTTGATGACATCTAAGCAACATATAATAAAGCTCCCTTCTTTCTCTCTTAGACTGTGAGAAAACTTTGCTGTCCTTATACTTTAGGATTACATGGCAATCCTTTTGAATCCTGAGAAGAATCTCCAGTCCCAAAATCTGATCTGATAAAGACATATCTAGATTCTCCATGATCTTATTCTCCCAATCAAAGTACATCTGGCCAAATTCTGGCATATCATAATCTACCTTCATTTTTAACTCTGCAAGTTTCTCCCTTGCCAACACATCACCGTATTCAAGTCTTTCTGGTTCTTCAATAATCATAATACTTGAATCTGTGCTCTCATCATTACTTCCTTCTTGCTCCTCAGAAGTAACCACAAATGGTGACACAATAACCTTCTTCCTTTCTTGTTCCATAATTTGTGCAGCCAACATTGAATCAAATTTTACTTGTGCTACATCCTTGGAAACCTCTATTTCTACCATAATTTATTTACCCCTATCTAATGTATCAATGATGGGTAAAGATGATGATGGTACCTGTGAAGACACTTCCTTGATGATAACTGATGGCTGGAATACATCAACCATATCTGCAGGTCTATCAACGTCCAAAACCTGCGTGTCAACGCCTAACTTACTCTTGTCAGCGCTTGGCTTGTCAGCGTCAAAAATCTGCTTGTCAACGCTCACCTTACTCTTGTCAGTGCTTCTTATGAACTGCTCCATCATTTCTTTAAAAGACAAATTCAAATTTGTAGGAGTAACCAAAGAGACATAAAAACCTGGTTGCTTCTTCAAATCTGTAAGAGTTTCAGCCACACCCAAATATTCTCCATCATATGAGCCTTTGCCACTCAAATCAATTGGCTCTGTAGCAGCTTCGTGTGAGCCCTTTGTCACTCAAATTAATTAGCTCAGTAGCAGCTTCCTCCCCTTTGTAAGAATCCTCCCCTGATGAAAGGACTCTTGTCTGCCTTCTCCTAGATTCAGTAGTTTCCAAAACAACAATCCTCTCCCTTAATTGCTTGAGTTCAAGTCCTTGGGTAGAGACAGTATGTACCAGGTCTGCATTTTTCTTTTACAAGCTAATGCAGACAGCCGTCAATTCCAACATTGTATACGGTTCCCGTCTGCCCTCCTCTAGAGTGGGGATTTGACCTCCCAAAATAGAGTCATGGGGCATGGATGAGGTCTTAATGATGTTAGGATTAGCTTGGCCTGCATCTAAGCGAGTACCAATAGTCCTAGCCTCACCTATATCACCAACCACACTTGTGGTGGTGGTTCTCTCTGCAACATGGCTAGGACCACCAGAGGAGAACACTCCAATGGTCCTTTGGCGTTTTTCCATCCTAAAGTCTGGGGTGAAGAAGATGATGTGGATTGGGTAGTAGTGTGAAGGTTAAGGGGTGTCTATAGAAAGGTGTCAATGTTTGGATTTGAATTAGCAACACCAACATTTAACGTGTCAGCGTTGAAGGGATCTTGGTCAAGTTCCATATGTTGAGGTGAAGGTGATAGTTCTGGTAATGGGTCAAGTTGTTGTTGTGTGGCAGGTTGAGGTTGTGTGGCTGCAATAACAGCAAGCATGGCTTGGGTAAGGGGTAAGTCTCTGTGAGGGGGTGAATTCATCTTACTAAAAATAGCTTTCTTTTGCACAAGGATCGCATAAAAATCATCATGATCCCTGGTGCAATACCTTTGCTCATCAAAAATCATTTGTAAAAATCTTGGGTAAGCCAGAGTCATCTTGCTACCCTTGTTTTTACACATGCCATCAAAAATCAGTTTAGAAAAATTATACTTTTTCCCATTAGCAATACACACAATAGCACTAGCAATGGATCTGTTAATTTCATTATGTGTAGTACTTTTGGGACTTAAACATTGAAGGATGACATGTATTAAGTACTTCCAAGCTGGGGGAAATTCCTATTTATTATATTTGTTTAAATTACCCTCTTCAAGGAAAGGATACCCCAAAGCTTGAAGTCCATGTTCTATCTCACTTATGGGTAGAGTGGTTATACCATCTGCATCATTAAGATGCAAAGCCTCGCAAACCAAGACTTCAGTAACCACCCATGGATGCCCATGGACAATAGCAGTTAATGTAGTCACATTATTAAGCGTTGAGGAACTGACAGTGTTCCAAAACTGTTTAATATGAGTGACAGTGATAAGAGGAGCATGAGAAAGTGCATACCGTAATGGTAAAAAATGAGGCAGTTATTTTAAAAATATAATGATGAAAATCTTGAAAATAAAATAACTTATCTTGTTCATTAATTAAAAGTTACCAACTCCTAAAATTACGGCCTCAATTTTCATCAAACATAACAACTGGTTAGGACCCAATGAGTGTCAACGGTAAAAAATAACCCATCAACGCCCAACGGTTATATTCTTGTCAACGCTGGAAAAGGCCATGTCAATGTCTTAATTGATCATAACAACGTTTGGAAATAAATCTGTCAACGTCCAAAAATAAAAATAATAAAAATGAAAAAAGAACTTAACAAAGTGATTTATCCTAGTGAAGATAACCTATAAAATGAAAATTACTATAGGGTGGCAAGGACTGTCCAATCATGCACACTTGTTACCAAGTATTGAAATCTTCCAGTATCAAAAGGTTTAGTTAATAAATCAGACACATTTTCTTCTGTGTCAACCCTATCTGGTTGTATTAAACCTTTTTCAAAACAATATCTTATAAATTGATGTCTAATTTCTATGTGTTTTGTTTTAGAGTGATGTACAGGATTTTTAATAATGCATAAAGTACTGTTATTGTCTACAAAAATATTGGTATGCATGAAATTATACCCATAATCCAACAGTTGGTTCTGAATCTATAAGACTTGTCCACAACAAGCAGCTACAACAACATACTCTGTTTCATTTGTAGAATTGGCCACCATTGTTTGTTTCTTGCATTGCCAAGATATCAATCTACTCCCAAGAAATTGGCATCCACCAGTTGTGGATTTTCTATCAAATTTGTCACCACCATAATCACTGTCTGAATATGCAATAAGCTCCAATGGGGAATGTTTTAGATACCATAATCCCAAATCTGGATAACACGTAAGGTATCTAAAAATCCTCTTGACAGCATGAAGATGACACTCTTTGGGAGTCACTTGATGGAGTGCACATGCACACACAGCAAACATAATGTCAGGTCTTGAAGCTGTGAGATACATCAATGAACCAATCATTGACCTATAATGCCTAACATCCACCTCCTTTCCATCTCCAACTTTTCCCCAAGGGTGTTTCCTATCCATAGGTGTGCTATCCCGTTTCTCATATGGAGAAAAGCCAAACTTTTTCAAGATTACTGCAACATATTTATCTTGAGAGATGAAGATACCATCTTCTTTCTGCTGTACTTGTAACCCTAGAAAGAAGTTCATCTCCCCCATTGCACTCATCTTGAACTTGTCTATCATGAGTTTGGAAAAGTCTTCACTCATCTTTGGACTAGAAGAGCCAAAGATAATATCATCCACATAGACCTGTACAAGTAAGAAATCCTTACCAGTCTTCTTAGTAAACAAGGTCTAGTCTATGGTGCCCCTTTTAAATGAATTCTCCACCAAATAGGTGGACAATGTGCCATAACATGCGATTGGGGCTTGATGAAGTCCATACATAGCTTTCTTCACTCTATACACCTTGTCTGGATATTATGAATCTTCAAAACCAGGAGGCTGCATGACATAAACCTCCTCTATAATTGCGGCATAAAGTAAAGCACTCTTCACATCCATTTGATAGACTGTAAATCCCATGCAGGAAGCATAGGCTAGAAAAATCCTTATAGCCTCAATCCTTGCAACTGGTGCAAAGACCTCCTCATAGTCTATCCCTTCCTCTTGTGTATATCCTTGTGCCACTAAACGTGCCTTGTTCCTGACCACAATGCCTCTTTCATCCTTTTTGTTCCTAAGAACCCATCTTGTCCCAATAGGTCTGACATGTCTAGGATAATCAACCAACTCCCAAACATCCTGAATAGCAAATTGGTGAAGCTCATCCTGCATTGCTTCCACCCAACTTGGTTCTTTGAGATCATCAAAAATATTCTTGGGTTTCTGTTGTGACAGAAAACAGGCAAACAAACATGCTTGAACAAGAGGGGTATCAACCTTCTTGTGAATATTGGTAATAAATCATCCATGATTCTGATGAGGCCTTCTAGTTTGCATAGCAGTCATCACATCACCAATAATTAGAGAAGGAGGATGATTTTTGATTGTAGAAGTAAGCACTCCTCCCTCAATAATTGGACTGTCCTCAATCTCATCTTCCATGTTACTAATATCCTCTTCATACTCTCTTCCATCATCATCTGAATGAGCCCTTCCATGACTGTTTTAAGGTTCACCTTGTTCAAAATTATTGGAAGAGAAAAGATGGTCAAAAGATCTATCAACGCCTGAACCAAAGCTGTCAACGTTTGAGCCATCAACGCCTGAATTTGTCTTGTCAACGCCAGAATTTCCTTTGTCAGCGCCTGAAGGATCATGCATGTTTTCACCTGGTGAAACTTGGGGACCACCTTTTTCCTTTCCAGCAGCAGCAGCACCAGCCAATGCATCTGTCCATATGGGAATGGTAACATACTCAAGTATGGGTGCTGATTTGTCTGATTGTGATCCAACCTTTCCATCAACCTGTTTACCTGAAATATCAACAATTGGTTCTTCCACAACATTTGAAGTCACCTTCACAATGTTTGGATTAGTAACAGGTATATAATTCAATGTCCTAGATAGAGGTTCCAAGTCAAATAACCAATTTGGACCACTCTTAGGATCACTAGGTTTACTTTCTAAAAACCTAACATGTACCTTTTCAAGTATACGTTTTTCTTTCTTAAGGTAAACTCTATATCCTCCACTCTACACATAATAACCCATGAAGTAGCCTTCATCACCTTTAGCACTAAACATACCTAAGGCATCACTAGTGTCCAACACAACTACATGACATCCAAAAGGTTTAAGAAAACCAATACTAGGTTTCCTGCCCCAAAGTAACTCATAAGGTGTTTTGTTATGAATCTTGTTGACTAATGCCCTATTCTGAACATAACAAGTTGTATTCATAGCCTCAGCCCAAAAAGCAATGGGAAAGTGAGCATCAGCCAACATAGTCCTTGCTGGTTCTATGAGGGTTCTATTCTTTCTCTCAGCTACCCCATT
Source organism: Glebionis coronaria (assembly GCA_025667525.1). Lineage (NCBI taxonomy): Eukaryota > Viridiplantae > Streptophyta > Magnoliopsida > Asterales > Asteraceae > Glebionis > Glebionis coronaria. The sequence continues at coordinate 30,386 of JANFOE010000509.1, read as the reverse complement.
TTGTTGTGGGCATTTAGCTACACTAAACTGTCTAGTAATCCCTTTCTTGGAACAAAAGTTATCTAATAACTTATTTCTAAACTCACCACCATTGTCACTTCTAAGCATCTTAACCTCATTACCAGACTTCTTTTCAATTTGGGTAATAAAGTTGATCAAAGTGTCAGCAGTGTCACTTTTCAAATCTAAAAAGAAAGTCCAAGTAAATATAGAAAAATCATCAGTGATGACAAAACAGTAGGATTTAACATTTAAGCTTTCTATAATAGTTGGACCAAACACGTCCATATGCAGTAAATGAAGAGGTTTAGAATTAGAATGCACAGGTCTAGACTTAAATGAGACCTTCTACTGTTTGCCTTAAAGGCATGCAACACAAGAATGGTCATTGTGGAAAGCCTTTTCAGGCAAACCATCAACTAAACCATGTCTCACAAGTCTATTTATATTTTTAAAATTAATGTGCCGTAATCTTTTGTGCCAAAGATTACTCTCATCAACTGAAGCCTTAGCATATAGACATGACAAATTATTATTCATCCTAATTCCATTAAGATTCACATTATAAATGTCCTTATGCCTAGGTGTTCTATAATCAATGAATTTGTCATCTGATATTTTAAAATCTTTGCTCAACACCAAGCATTCAGTATCAGTGAAAAGAACCTTATTTTTGTTATCACACACTTGTGATACACTAAACAGATTATAGTCAAGTTCTTTTCCCAGAAACACATTTTCAAAACACAAGTTGTTGGTGAGAAGAGTGCCCTTGCCAGTGATAGTCCCATATCCACCTTCAAAGTACACTTTGTCACAATCTTTAATGGGGATATAAGTTGTCAGATAATCTTCCTTCCTCGTCATGTTCCTAGAGCATCCACTTATAGCCATAATCATTAACTTGCTTTTGAATGCCCTACACATAAAGAAAACAAATTAGTTTTCTTTGGGAACCCAAGCCTGAGCAAACTTGGATTCATTTGGTTGTTCACCAAGAACAGACTTAGTCCTTAAGACAACCCCTTGTTCATCCCTTTTTGGATTATAATACAAGGCTTTATCCAAGTATAAAATAATTTCGTTCCAAGTCTTTTCGAATTGATTACCAGTCAAAAGTGCGACTCAGTCGTTCTTGGTGGAAAAATAAATGGTTTGGTTATCTATTTTGATCAAAAAATGAAAATGTCGTTGAGTAAAATAAAAGCTTTAAAAGTTAAACTAAAAATTAAGACTTTAAAAATAATTAAAAGAAGATGATTAAAACTTATAAAAATGTAAACTTTAAAGATTAAACTAAAGCAAGACAAGTTAGAATAATGCTAAGTAAAAAGGCGGGAAAAATAAAAGTTCAAAAACTGGGAATTCAAAACCTTATCCGGAATGTAGTCCGGAATGTTATCCTGAATGAAGTGACTTCGAAGGATTATCCTGAATAACTGAATAATGTGCTTATCCGGAATAATGGTACATTGAGTTATCCAGAATTGAGGTTCTTGAGGTTATCCGGAATAATCAGTTGTGTAGCTTATCCGGAATATAGGGTTCAAGAGCTTATCCAGAATAATGACTTGTGATGCTTATCCGGAATGAAGAAGGGTGTTGTTATCCGGAATAATTACGAGGATGCTTATCCGGAAACTTATCCGGAATGAACTTACAATGCTTATCCTGAATACCTGTTTGTTTGACTATTCGGAATATAGATCGGAGACTTATCCGGAATATAGCTTAAGGCTCATATCCGGAATACTACAGCTGGAGTTTATCCGGAATAAATAAATCTGGAATACTGTACTTAGAAACTTTTATCTGGAATAAAATTGAATCCTTTATCCGGAATGAAGTTCTTGTAATGCTTATCCGGAAAAAGCTATTATGAAGCTTATCCGGAACGGGGTTGGCGACTGTTATCCGGAAAAAGAGGGTTTGGTACCTCTTATCCGGAGTGAACTTAGGCAGATTTCGGAACAAGAAAACTTAGCAATAAGCAAAAATAAGCCAAAAATCAATAAGCACTTTAAAAAAAGCTAAACTGAAACGATTTTAGAAAAAGGTGAATAAGCTAGAATTTAAAAGCTTTTAAAATACTAAATAAACTAGAAATCAAAAAGCACTATTTATAAAATCATTAAACTTATTATCAATAAGCCAAACACACCAAGATCAACAAAATCACATCCACTACATGACTATCAAAGCAAAACCATAGATTATTAAGAAAGGAAGAATGAGAATTAATACAAGGTATTATCCAAGTATAAAATAATTTCGTTGTTCCAAGTCTTTTTGAATTGATTATTGGTAGAAAGTGCGACTCAATTGTCTTTTGGTGAACAAGAGGATGGTTTGGTTTGATTATCTAATTTTTAAACAGAAAGCAAATAATTGTCATTGAGTAAAGTAAAAGCTTTTAGAAAATTAAACCAAAAGTTATTTAGAAAAACAATTAAAACATAAAACTTTGTAAAGCTTTAAAACTCAAAAATTTAATCTATCGGAATGTAACAAGTCCTTCTTATCGAAATACATCAAAATTAGAATCATCGGAATAGTTAAGTCATGGCTATCAGAAAACAACACCATCGGAATGTAAGAAGTGGCAAAGCTATCGGAATGTATAATATCGGAATGTTGCTGGGTGTCGGAATGTTTCAGATCGGAATACACAAGCTCAGTCCTATCGGAATGAATCTGTCGCAATACACTTCTGTCGCAATATGATTCTATCGGAATGTTACAGACTAAAATTGGGTAGAGTTTCGTCACAAAGTAACCTTAAACTCCGTCGGAATATGCGATCGCAATGAGCGATCGCAATCCCAGATCGGAATAAGGGGGATGGTACATGTGATCGCAAAGTAGAACCACGAATGGTTATTGCGATCGAAACAAGCATCTCGTCGGAATGTTGTAAATCCCCAATATTGCGATGAACACAAAACTAAATCTGAAAATGGAGATAAGCTGAAAACTCAATAAGAAAGCACGTTCAATAAACTCACTTAACCAAATCTTAAACTACTCAATAAGCATAAATTTGGCAACTTTCAAATCTCCAAATAAGAAAACTTAATAAATCGAACCTTTTAAAAACACTAGACTTTTTAAGTAATCCGAAAATGCAATAAGCTATAAATATGAAACAAGCCAATAAGCACAACGAGCTTATAGCTTGTATCGTATGAAAGCTTAGTAAGGACTAAAAAGACTAACTTTTTAATCACTAAAACATCAAAATCAAACACGAATAAAGGACTATTCAGATTAAAGATGAAGTTTCGGATCAAGGACAATAGCAAAATCAAGAAAGGTAGAAAGAGATAAAAGATTAATAGCTTAAACTTGAACTTTTGATTAATGAAACTCTAATACAAAAATTAAACAAAACTTAATTTGAAAGAAAATATGATGTTTTAGTGAGAGAAAGTTAAACACTTTCTCTCTTTAAAATTAAAACTAAAACAAAGAAAATTAAAACTAGCTAACGACTAACACCCTCCTAATGTATCATTAGGAGGGTATATATAGGGAGTGGGGAATGCATGTATGCTTTCTTCTTTCTTTCTTTTCTTCTCGACTCGATCTAAATTCTTTGTCTTTCTCGATGTCGTCTCAGGATTTGAACTTGTCTTTTAATTTTCTTCTATAATTAGACTTGAGTTCTTCGACTTCATTAAACTTCTGTCTTTAGACTTTTTATTCGATAAATCTTCAGAATAGGCCTTGGACTTTCGTTCTTTTTGCACTCTTGATCTTTTGACTTCGTCTTTTCTCGTTTTCTTTGATAAAAGCCCGTGTTTTCTTCCTTTTTCGTCTTTTGGTCCTAAAACAGAATAAAAACACAAACCACGCATAATTCTTACTTTTATGACATAAATACACGTTTTGGTCTTGTTATTGTTGGAAATAAGTTGAAAAAGGATAAGTGTTTTCACACTTATTAAATCCCCTACACTTGACCATTGCAATGCCTTCATGCAATGCATTAATTTTAAAGCACGGTTTACATTTTCCATCATAAATAACCCACCTTGGCCTTTATTAAATAAAAAGATAGAAACAAGTAAAGAAATCAAATACTTACATTGGGGTTTTGGCTGCCATGAACGTTTATCATCCTCAAGTTTCACGTTCCCCATACCAAGCTTAAAAACGAGATCATTGTTATTATAAGTTAGCAAACTAACACAAATTCATGTGGGCCAATTATTTACTTAGACTCCCTTATTCCTAGGTTTATCTCTTAAATTTTAATTTTGTCTTGAATGATCACGAGGATGCATTTTTTGACTTATTTCCATATTTATTTAGACTGAAAATAAAGTGGGACGATTTAATAAATAGTTAGCTAAAGGACAAAATCTTTTAAAACTGCTTCTTGGGACCTCATAAAGTTCATATCTTGGCATAACTCGCTTCATGATTTGAGACCTTTCTCGGACCGATGTTTGGCGGCGACTTCATACTTCAAATCTTTGAGAGACGTTCTTGAAATTATGGTCTTCTCTTCATAATAGGAATTTATTCTCTTTGACTTTTTGAGAGATTCTTCATATTTGGACCACGACTTCTTCATTTTTCTCCAATCTTTATTTTGGACTTTGATATACGACGATCCGCCTCCTTTTAGGACTTGGGTCTATTTATCCTCATACCTTGTTAGGGTCTCTTCGGATAGACTTCTCCATGATCTTTTAGGGAGTATTTGCTTTTCGTCGTGTGTCTCGATCCTTCATATTGATTTTCGATAAATGATTCTTCACATCACTTTTGGATCTTTTAGCAACAAAATGTAGCCCTCATGCCTTGTTAGGGCCTTTTCGGATTCGCCAATCTTCGCATCCCGATTCAATAAGTTATGCCTTGGCTATGAACTCTAATTAATATCGAGCAACTTTTAAACGATCTTGGGCTAGAAGCTAAGTAACTTTTCAAATCGTACGACCTTATTTATTGCAGATAAATTTATTAGCAAGCGATGGGAGAAAAAGCTTATAATCAACTTACATAAATTTACGAAAGAATACCAAACTTATAATTGACTCTATCATCTCTCGTTCTCCACAATTTAAAATCTCAAGGAATGAGACTCGTGGATGCTTAGCCTATTAAATCAAATTTTTGGGTTTTCGAGTCATCTATAGGATCTTGCATCTTCTTAGACTCTTTCAAGTTTAAAATTTGCGTTTTAAAGTTCCCTTGATAAACGACTCTCTAGGATCAATTATAGGAACTTGCGAAAAGTTCTTGTTCTTAAACCGTGAGAGCTAAGACTTTCGCGTTTTAAAGCTCCCTATATAAAAGCCTAGCAAAACTTCACTTAAACACGTTAAGGATACTAGCTAGAGTAAACTTAGATAAGTGAACTCGGGTTGAGTCAAAATATTCACGACTTTGAAAATTTTTAAAACCACTTTATTACTTTATTTTTAGCAAGGAAAGTAAATAACGATAACAAAGGAAAACTACAAGGCCAAAATAGATTAAAATTTTTGAAAAATGTCAAAAAATCAGATTTTCCGGTTAATATGAGGGAAAATTCATGGAAAAGACCACTTACTTCGATAGAAGTCCCCCCTACACTTGATATAAACATTGTCCTCAATGTTTAAGCATGTGGGAGTAACATCCCCTACACTTATGACATTGTGTACTTTGTTTAAATCTTGCTAAGGAAAGGAAAACTATAGTGATCTCAATGTGAACATATAAGATATGAAATATTGAATCACGACAGTTTAGGATAGAACCATGAAGAAGGGAACACGGGATCACGGTTCGTCAAAAGTCATCGAGGTGCTCTTTGAAGCTTGAATCCCTGTACAGAATAACAAACAAGAGAACAAATATATACGGGGCTCCCCCTACACTTATTATGAAAACGGTAAAGGATAGATCACGGGTTGCCTCCCGAGAAGCGCTTGTTTTTGATAACCGAGTCACGAGCCTGACTCGACCCAAAACTAGTTCATGGGAAACGTGGTGAGGGATGGAATCATCTCATGAGAGATGTCCTCACCAAAGTACAACTTCACGCGCTGGCCATTCACCTTAAAATTGGGCCCATTTGGCTGAGAAAGCTCAATGGTGCCATATGGAAAGACTTTGGCGATGGTGAATGGACCAGACCAGGGCTCTTCAACTTGCCCGAGAAGATCTTCAACCGAGAGTTAAAAAGTAAGACTTGATCACCAACGTGGAACTCTCGGTTCTTAATCCTTGCATCATGGATGATCTTGGTCTTCTCCTTGTAGATCAATGAGTTTTCGTAAGCTTCATTCCTCAGTTCATTAAGCTCGTTGAGTTGAATCTTGCAATGATCACCGGCTTTGTTGATGTCGAAGTTAGCCCACTTCAAGGCCCAGTATGGCTTATGTTCCAGCTCGATAGGGAGGTGACATGCTTTCCCGTACACAAGACGATAAGGTGTGCAACCAATCGGGGTCTTATATGCGGTACAAAAAGCCCACAGAGCATCATCTAACTTATCGGCCCACGTGGCACGATGCTCTCCCACAGTACGTTCCAGAATTCGCTTCAATCCACGGTTGGAAATCTTGGCTTGACAATTGGTTTGGGGATGATAGGCGGTGGAAAGACGTTGAGTGACACCATACTTAGCCATGACTCTTGCAAATTGATCATTGCAAAAATGAGTCCCACGGTCACCTGATTATAGCACGAGGAACACTGAATCGAGCAAAAAGTTACTTCAGAAAGTTCACAACCACCCTCGCATCGTTCGTAGGGAGAGCCTTAGCTTCAACCCATTTGGATACATAGTCAACGGCTACGAGGATGTACTTGTTCCCTTTAGATGATGGAAATGGCCCCATAAAGTCGATGCCCCATACATCAAAGATTTCACATTCTTGTATGAAAATTTGAGGCATCTCATCTTTATGTGTGATCTTGCCTTGGCGTTGGCAAGCATCACAATGCTTAACCATCTCGTGAGCGTCACGATAAATGGTGGGCCAATAAAATCCAGAGTCAAACACTTTCTTCGCGGTATAGTTGGGACCAAAGTGACCATCGGTGGGTCCTTTATGGCAAGCATCAAGGATTTGTAAAGCTGCCGACCCATCAACACATCGACGAATGATCAGATCAGCACATTGTTTGAAGAGATAAGGGTCATCCCAGAAGTAAGTCTTAATATTTTTAAAGAACTTCTTTTTTTGTTGGGATGTTAACCCTTTGATGAGAATACCACCCGCTAAGTAGTTTACAATGTCTGCAAACCACAGGGTGTCATCAAGATTAGAATGAATAGACATTAAGGCCTTAAGGGGAAAAGAGTCATTGATCTCTTGATTCGGATGATCCCCTTGATAAGGATCCTCAAGTATACTTAGATGATCCGCTGCTAGGTTTTCGGCTCCCTTCTTGTCACGAATTTCATTGTTGAATTCTTGAAGGAGCAAAACACAAAAGAAGTCTTGGCTTAGAATCTTGTTTAGTTAACAAGTACTTCAACGCGGAGTGATCGGTATAGACAATTGTGGTGGAAAGAACAAGATAGGGGCAGAACTTCTCAAAAGCATACACTACATCTAAAAGCTCTTTTTCGGTAGTGGTATAATGCAATTGAGCCCCCGTCATTGTCTTGCTAGCATAATGGATTGTTTGGTAGTGTTTGTTCACTCTTTGGCCCGAAACCGCTCCAATAGCAAAATCGCTAGCATCACACATCAACTCAAAAGGTAGCTCCCAATTAGGGGTAACCAAGATCGGTGCCTTAGTAAGCTTATCCTTAAGAAGATTGAAGGATTCAAGACACTCTTTGGAAAAGATGAAAGGAGTATCTTTTTCCAAGAGGTGGGTCATCGGGCGAGCGATATTAGAAAAATCTTGAATGAATCGACGATAGAAGCCCGCATGACCAAGGAAACTTCTCACACCCTTCACGGTTGAAGGTGGAGGTTATTTGGCTATGACATCCACTTTAACACAGTCAACTTCAAGACCGGCTTTTGAAATTTTATGTCCAAGCACAATGCCTTCTTTTACCGTGAAATGGCATTTTTCCCAATTTAGAACAAGGCGAGTGTCTTCACACCGCTTAAGCATGCGTTCCAAATTGGCAAGGCAAGTAGAGAAAGAATCACCATAGACCGAGAAATCATCCATGAAGACTTAAATAGTTTCTTCAACCATGTCATTGAAGATAGCCATCATACACCTTTGGAAGGTCCCAAGAGCATTGCATAAGCCGAAAGGCATCCTTTTGTAAGCAAATGTTACATAAGGACAAGTGAATGTGGTTTTCTATTGGTCTTGGGGATCGATGTGTATTTGAAAATAACCCGAGAAACCGTCTAAGAAGCAGTAATAGTCATTACCCGCTAGACGTTCAAGCATTTGGTCCATGAAAGGAAGGGGAACATGATCCTTTCTTGTAGCATCATTGAGTTTGTGATAGTTTATACAAACTCTCCACCCTGTAACGAGACGAGTAGGAATCAACTCGTTGTTTTCGTTGGGCACAACGGTGATTCCACCTTTCTTAGGTACATAATGGACTGGACTAACCCATGGTGAATCCGAGATAGGATAGATCATGCCCGCGTCAAGAAGTTTGATAACCTCTTTGTTGATAACGTCATGGATCTTGGGATTCACCCTTCTTTGGCTTTGAATAGTGGGTTTAAATTCGTCCTCCATGAGAATTTTATGTGTGCAAAAGTGAGGATCAATTCCACGAATATCGGAGATTTTCCATGCAATCGCTTTCTTATGATTCTTCAGAACGGCGATAAGTCGGGATATTTCTTCTTCTTTCAGGTCCTTTGCGATGATGACGGGTGATTTGTTGTTGTCGTCAAGGAACACGTACTCGAGATGAGACGGCAGATCCTTAAGCTCTAAATCCGGAGGATTTTCGTTGGAAGGCGTAGTCACATTCGGATCATCGATGGAGATTTCCTTAGGAGACTGTGGAGAAATATGGCCCTCATTGAGAAGTTTCTCAATGATACGAATGTCTTCATCCCAATTGGAAGGAGAATCGTCATATTGTAAATCCACATCTCCCAAAGTTGCTTCAAAGTCTTTGAAAATGAAATCACTTTCTCCAAATGGAGTTAGTGATGGAGCAATAGAGGCAACGGTCTCAACAATGGGTAGAGAAGAAGAACCACTTTTACAAGCCGTCTTTGAAATGTTCTTCACAAGCCTCATCAAGAACGTCAATGAAATTAACACTCTCGTTTTCACAATGGTGCTTAGAAAGTTTACCCATGTTGAAGACGATTTTATCGTCACCAACTCTCATGATTAATTCGCCCGCGGCTACATCAATGAGAGTGCGACCGGTCCTCAGGAATAGACGTCCAACGATTAATGGAACACGGGGGTCCATCTCGTAGTCAACGACAACAAAGTCCGCCGGAAAGGTGAATTTGTCGACATCGGCGAAGACATCTTCGGCTATCCCCACTGGATAAGCAACCGTACGGTTAGCTAATTCCAAGGTCATTCGGGTGGGGACTAGCTCGGGTAGAGACACCTGTTTCCAAACGCTTAAAGGCATTAAGTTGATACTAGCACCTAGATCGGCTAGGGCCATACAATTATCTACCCCAGGGAAGTTGCAAGGAATCAAGAAATGACCGGGATCACCAAGTTTGGTTGGTAATTTCCTTAAGAGGACTGCAGAGCAATTCTCATTAAGTTGGGTCTGAGAGATATCAAGGAGTTTCTCCTTATCACTGAGAAGATCTTTAAACATTTTAGCGTACTTCGGCATGTGAGCGAGAGCCTCGGCAAAGGAGATATTAAAATTCAGTTGTTTAAACATTTTGAGAAAGTTAGAAACCTGAATATCATCCTTTTTCTTCAATTTATCTTTCCTCAACCTTGAGGGATAAGGTATATTGGGTTGAGATGAAGGCTTCAAAATGGAATTCTCACTCATATCCGTGGGTGGTGGAGGGGAAGAAGTAGAAGGTGGAGGAATTGGAGACGGGGACTCGTTTTCCTTTGTCACAATCACCGGTGTAGGTGTAGGAATCTCGGGTTCCTTTAAACCTTTGCCACTGCGAGTGATGATTGCTTTCATCTCCCCTCTTGGATTAGCAACGGTGTTACTTGGAAGAGAACCCGAACCAGAGGTTTGATTACTTGGAAAAAAAACTAGCCATCATGTCCCTTAAGTTATTCGTTTGATTGTTCATAGAGTTTCTCATGTCGGCTTGAAGAGCATTCCCTTGTTTTTTTCCATGTCATTCCTTAGCTCGGCTCCAATATCGTTCCCTTGTTTTGCCATGTCACCTTTTAAGTTAATGAATTGGCTTTGAAGATTCGTCACCATCTCTCTATTGGTCCTCATGCAAGTTTTGAGGTCATGGTTTAATGCCGTGGGTTGGTTGAGAGGTGGGGCTTGGTAAGATGAATTATTTCCTTGAGGTGGATATGGGTTTCTTTGGGATTGATATTGATTGATAGCTCGTGGTTGGCTTTGATTGTTGCGGTTGAAATTGTTTTGGTTTTGAGGAGAAAAACCGGGTGGAGATAGATAGTTGTTGGAACGATAACTTAGCAAGTTACGGTCTCCCTGAGGACGTGCTTGGTAGCCTCCTGTAGCAAAGTTACCGTTAGCGGCGTACACATTTTCCGGATTGTCAAGAGTAGAAGGAAAATCGATGTACGAATGAGAACCCCCGTAAATCTCACAAGAAGGTGCAATAGCTTTGGCTTGTTGAAATTGGTTTGTAGCCATGGTTAAGAAGTTTTTGTTCATCTCAGCTATTTGGCGAGTAAGTTCGGTGAGCTCTGGGTTAGATGATGTAGAAGAAACATTGGCCCTCTGATTATTCCTTGAAGATGCAGATGAATCCCAATTTTTGTGGTGCGTGGTCATGTTCTCTATCAGCTATCTACACTCCTTAGGTCGTCTCTTCATGAATGTACCACCGGCGGCAGCATTAATCGTATCACGATCATGAAAAGTTAGACCATTATAGAAAGTATCAATCAAAGTAACGGGAAGCATGTTATGGTTCGGACAACGGTCGATCAAGACATTATAGCGTTCCAAAGCATCGAAAAGCGACTCATCAGGTTCTCGTGTGAATCCACTGATTTGGTTGCGAAGACTAGTGACCATGGATGGTGGAAAGTAGCGCGACAAAAATTTTTGAGTCATGTCATCCCATGTTTGAATTGAGTTTTTGGGGAGACGATCAAACCATTTTTCGGCATGATGGGATAAAGTGTGTGGAAAGAGGTGAAGGCGAAGAAAATCCATGGAAGCCCTGGGTAGTTTCATGCTTTGAGTAAAGGTAATGAACTTGTCTAGATGTTTGTTGGCATCATCATCCGGTAATCCGCTAAATGGGCAAGCGTTTTGAACTTGCTGGATCATGTGATGCATCAACGAAAATTCAGGAGCCGTGATTTGCATCGGCGCAATCGGTCCTCCGCGTCCGTTCATGGTGGGTGGACACAGTTCCTCCATTGTTCGTAAATCAGGTAGGGGAACATTGTTGTTGTTGTTATTGTTATTCAAATTGGGTAGAGGTGGGTTGTTATTGTTGTTATGCACACCAGCCATATCTAAATCTTCACGAGTCTCGGGCTCAGAATAATTTGAAGATCTAGTATGCATACACCTGTAGAAGAAAAAGATACCAAAGAAACAGAGAATATATATATATAATCTTTTTGGTGCAAAACCTTTGGAAAAGAAATGCTTTTTATGAGTTTTTAATGTTTTTGTATTTTTGAAAATTTTATATTTTTATGGATTTTTAAGAATTTTTGTGACAATCCGTCAATTTATGGTTGATATTTTATTCTCAAGTATTATTTAAAAACATTATTTTAATGTTATAATATGAACTCACTTATTTTTGGGAAGTAATTTGGATTTACGTCTTGAAGTAGCGTCGACTACGTCTAAACCGGAGGATTCTACGTTACGTGCTTACGTTTACATACACCATTTTTGGTGACAGTCCGACATTTCAGAAAATAAATTTGTCCGTGAATATTATTTTGAGATTTTAAATTTGTGTTGGTTCATAAACTCACAAATTTGCGAGAAGAGATTAGGACTTACGATTTTAATTTAACGTCCGTTACGACTAAACCGGAAACCTTAGGATTACGTATTTACGTTTTCGAACTCCGTTTTTGATGAGACAATTTTTATTAGATTCGTTTTGTGCCGTTGATTCATAATTTATAAAAACGTTTTTCGTAAAACGACCCGAGGGCACGTAAATCAAGGAAACTAGAATCGAGGAGTACCCATAAATAAATGGGGATGAGACAAAATGACTTTTGCCCCACCCCACACAAACCTACGGCCAAAACTAGACACAACTCTATGATGTGTCAAGTTGTAAACTAAAAACTTACACTTGTAAGCATAAGCTTACCTCAAAACCACTAACTTGCAAATCATAAACCATTTACCACACACACTACATGCAAAACAACTCAATTTCTCTCTTCCTCCTCCATTTGTGCCGTCCCATTTCCACCTTAAACCACCACTTTTGATCAAAATTTACCATAAAATCTTATGTTATTTACACATAAGTTGAAGCCCTTTTGAAGCTCTATAGATTGGTGGTGATTATAACATCCAAGGAGGAGTTTCCATGGAGTCTTGGGGCTCATTTTCCACAAGGTGTTCATGAAGAATGGTGGTCTTGAAGATGGTCTTGGTTTATCACAAGTTTCTCCATCAAAATCCATGTTTTGATCAAAACCTACATCATCATGGTGGTATAAAGATTGTTCTCCTCATCCTCTTGTTATTTTTGATTATGTAATCTTGTATTTCTTTTACTTATGTATATGTATATGATGATGAATGATGATTAAAAATATTGTGTGGGGATTGGGTGTGGATAAACATGCTTAAAAAGTTGAAAAACTATAAGAAACAAGGCAAAAATCTTGTTTAAATTGTTGGCTGTATAAAACAGTAAAGAATCATAGGATGAACTGATAAAAATGTCATAGATTAATGAATATACAGTAAGTAATATTTCTTTTACACATGTGAGAGTTGGCCATGCAATGGAATCATTAGGATGAGTGAGATATGATCAAAACAAGTTTAGAGTACAAATCTGAGTTCACTGTTTTGGACGATTTTTAGAAAATACTTAGAGGCTGATTCAACAGTAGCTATAGTAGCGCTAAATGGAGCACATATCATGTAGTTTATGTCATAAAAATTTGAGCCTTCTATCTCCATATAGAACTCTAGATATGGCAGTTTTGGTGAACATGAAAATAAAAATCAGATTTTGGAAATTAAAGTATAATAGTATTATATAAGCACTCAAATAAAAATAGTATAAAATGTGAATTAAAACCCACTAACTTATATAATACATTTATATAAATATGTATAAGGATAAATACATGATAGATTTTATAAAAATGGTAATTTGATAAGTTTTATAAGTTATAAAACTATAAAAATGATTTTTACGACTTTTTCGGCTATTACCGTAAAATTAACGTTTTTGTTAAATAAAACTTAGACGGTTGGACCCGTCTAATGTAAACTTTTATAAACTCATATACTGATATATAAACATATATAACAAGTAAAAACTGATAAAACCCGAACTATATGACATACGGACATTAACGGACTAAGTTAACGTTATTGGACTAATAATACAACAAAATGGGCTAAAACACTTATAAACTTATTTATTGGGCTTAACCCATTTGGGCCCTACATTTAAAGTGTAAATACTGATAATACAAGTATAAAATGGGGTAATACAAGTTAAAGAACTTATAATAAGTTTATTGGACCTAAAACACGTAAATAGGTAAAACTAGTAAACTAGTAAGAAGTTACCAATACGTAAACACTAAAATGAGTAAAAGAGAATATGTAAACCCACTTGATCATCATATATATAAAATCATCATATGTATACATAATTGTAATTTTTATAAAGTCATTGGACAAGAGTCTAAGACGTGTATTATTTGTCTAGGTTTCCGTGATTGAAGCACGTACCGTACGTCCGAATTGCCGATAACCCGCTTTCCCACATCAACGTGAGTTCATAGCTTCGCACTCTTTTAAATGTTTTTATGAAATGTTTTATAAACCCGCGAGGGAGATAACATGTTAGTTTTTATAAAATAGGACACCATTTGTCCCGATTGTTTGTTTATTGATTTGGACCCGAATGACTGTATGACCCGATTGTATGACCCGATAAATTATTAAATGACCCGACAGATGAAATTAAATGGATTATTAAAGTTAATTTATGTCACTAAAAGTCCCATTAGCATGAATTGTGAACTACCGGGATTTGGTAGACGCTTATGCATATAATGGTACTATTTGGGGACGATCACCCCAGTTCGCGCCTTGACGGTTGATCCCCGTCGTGCCACATTGATTGGTAAGCGAATTTATGTATGAGAAGATTTCCATAGCGTGACCTTTGTGACGACACGCTAATTTAGATGGGCAAATTGAGTATCGGGTTAGCTACCCGTTGTTTGGTTTAGTAAGGTAACAATGTCATGCGGCATATAATAATCCGATTAACGAAATACTGCTATACACTTCGAATTACGATGTATTGCCTAACTAGCAATACGGGGTCATACTATTGATATTATGTTCGTGTTTTGGTTTTATATAACCATATTCATATAACGGTTTTTATTTAATCTATGCAACGTTATAAAACGTATTGTATGATATTTTCACGACATTGGTTCGTATAATGATTTTTAAGGCGAAAGCCTATATTATGATTTTGACAAGGATTTGTATAAAAATGATTTTGGCTATTTTATGGCCTACTACTTGGATTTATACAAAATGATTTTCGGTAATAATTTAATACCAAAGTTATATTGATGGAATTTATTAAACTCTATGAATTCACTCGGCGTTATCGCTGACCCTTTTCTTTTAACATGTTTTATCTCAGGTACTTGAAGGTAATTCTCGGAAAGACGACAAGAATTCATGGCCCGCACTTAAACAATAATTTCCATTCAAATGCTTTGTAAAACCTGTATGAAATATAATGACTTGGGACCTATGTAAAATTGATATTTATGAATGGAAATGCTTTATTATTAAACGACGCGATTTTTATGAGTTGTCTATGATGTGAGTAATGTGCAATCCCGTAACACCAACTAGTCTTCCGCTGTATTGAGTTGTATAAATTTGAGGGTGTTACAGTTTGGTACCAGAGCTCTCGTTATAGAGAACGAAAGATTTTGAAAATCAAGGTTTTGAATAAAACATTTCAAAATCTTTTAACTATAAACATTTTTCTAAAAATGTCTAAAAATCTTTTGACTATAACGATGCCGAAGAATTCCTGAGTTACCGACAAGGCCAGACTGAGAAGTGTTATTTTAATATATATATAACTTAGATTATATATATGATGTAATTTGATTACATGATTGTTTGATGATTATTTTGATATTTATACGAGTTATTTATACGACGTAGATTGTCACAAGGAACCCTAAATCTCCTAGTAAATTAATCGAAGCTATTCTCGTAGGAATTCTAGCTGTCCTAGATCTAAACCAAGTTGTGGATATTTATGATCCAAACAAAATGGTTGATATTCGTAGAAATGTTGATATTAGTTGATTGTGATATTAAAGAAGAATTGGCGAGATTAAATCTGATATCGATGTTATGACGATCTTTCCTTATAGAATGGAGTTTGACAAAACGTTACCACCTAGAAAGATGTCATCTGATTCGTTGTCACCCAATTCTTATATTTGAAATCAAAAGGGTGAATGTTGCACTTGAGGCTGTCATTGGAACCATTACCCAAAAGCCTCATGCCACTAGTACCTTTCCGAGAAATCTGATTGAGTGTGTGAGTCATCTCATGCTAGTGACTCATTTGATAATTGTTGTTGTAAGAGCTATAGGATTGGAATTAAGTGTTGATCATATCGAGCTTTTATTGCGCTTTTAAGATCTGAGAATAAGATTGAAAGTATTGGAATATGAGGTAGGATATCGAATTGAGTATAAGTTGATTGAAACTTGAATTAAGTAAAATTTAACCCATATGGAATATGAGATTGTTAAGAGGAAGTCGTTAAGTTCTGTGATTGAATTATAAGGTTTTAAATGATTGTTGATTCGTGTTAAGGGTTGTTCCTAGGCCATTGTCCACTGACGAGGATGCCCAGTGTCCAAGAAATAAATTGAAGAAATCTTCTTCTGAATTGAGACCGATGGATCTTCTGGGACATGTGCAACACCTAATGACTTTTGTAGATTAGTGTTCATTGTAGTATCTTTTAAAAATAATCCCTAACTTAACTGAGACATCAGTTAGTAGGATAAGTTCTGAGAATTGTATGACATAGTGGCATGTAATGTGTTACGGTACAATTTTGACTTGTTTGTGATTAATGAAAATACTACCTTTGATTGCTAAATTCTACATGTATCGATGTTATCTATCCTTTATTGCTTCATCCTAATGTTCACATTAGTGATGCAACTATTGAACAAGTACTCATCATGAATTGAGTTACGTTGTGGATTATTCTTTTTGAGCGCCATTGAGGTCATGAACCTCATGATTATTTGGCTAAGCTCATTTCCTATTGCATTATAGTTAGTTCTTGGTGAACAACTCTTCATCACTCTTTTGCAGATCACTCATTGTTTTTATAAGATAAAACAGTATCCTTTGAGAAAATTTAATTTTCATCACAATAAGGATTATTCAAAGTGAGATTTATAAGTGATTGATATCAAAATGAAGTTGTTTATGAAACGCTTTGGAAACTTAATTATTTCCATAACAAAGAAAATCTTTGTAAATATATTCTTGATTCTTATTTAAGAATTAAGCATGAAAATGTTTTTATTATAAACATGATGATAAAATTTTGACGAACCGAGTATTGCATCGTTAACTTGAAATTGTATATAGTTGCGCGCCTACATACAATTTGGAATGAACCATGCAAGACTGATTAGTAGTCACCATAAAACTAATGAATAAACACTACATTTTCTTTGAAGATTGTGAAAGATTAAATTTTATGAGATCTGTAAGAAGTGAAAAATAGGGAGATAGTGTTAGGGACACCTACATATGTGCCTGTAGCATCTATTCTTTTGAATTGAATTTACTCATCTTTGGAAATTGTCTTATTTGACAATTGATATTCCCTTCTTGTCCAATTCTTTCGTAGTGAGATTCTTAGGAAAAGTATCTGATTACCGAGTGTTGATACCCGACTGGATGTATCGACGTTCCTATCATTTCTTTTGATATGATTTCATTTGAATGACCTGGGTAACGATCCGAGGAGCTTTCAAATGCGTACTCAAATTATGAAAACATGGGATATATTCATATTCGTTAAATGTTTCCGTCTGTATCAGATTTGAAATTCTCTCGCGTAGATTATGCGTTGACCTTACTCTTTTAATGATAGTTATGTCTTCATATATCCTTGAATTTGTGAAGGATTATGAATTATTATTAGTCTTTTGGGAAGTTCACATCTTATCAACGGTAATGAAACTGGAAAGTTGATAATTCCAGTAGAATGGATTGATTGATTATGACATGACGACATTGTCTTAATTGATGGGAACTCGAGTAGAAATCCCCTAAAGGATAAGATGTTGATTATCAAAAGTGACCTAAATAATTCTTGATGGATGACCATATTCTGCATTTAGACTTAAAATTTTACCGTGAATGGTTGTGAACTAGTTATAGATATTATAATCTAGAAAGAACCTAATATGAATTTATTAAAAGATGTTTCCGTTATCTGAAACTTTAGTAAGTATTTGTTGATGAATTACCTAGACTTTCGCCATTAAGAGAAGTTGAATTTGGTATTGATTATATTCTCGGTGCTGCACCTGTGGCTTGTGCACTGTACGTCAGCACCATCTGAATTAAAGGAATTACCGTACAACTGAGAGAGTTGTCGGAGAAAGATTTTATTCTACCGAGCTCGTCATCATGAAGAGCTATGGTGTTATCATTCCTTATGTTTATAGATTACTGTGAACTGAGTAAATTGATAATCAGAAAAGATATCCATAACTCGAAATGGAAGATTTGTTCGATCATTTACAAGGTTCTAGTGTATGTTCTAAAGATTTGATCCTCGGCATGGTTATCATCAACTTCGCATCTGCGAAAAAGATTATCTATTCCAATCACCACATCCAGAACTTGTAATGAACATTATGAGTTTCACGTGATGTCGTTTGGATTGACTAATACACATGTAGTATTCATAAATTTGGTGAGTCACGTGTGTAGGCTGTAATTTGATAAATCCATGCTTGTGATCATTAAGGACCATTTGTTTGTTTATAAGAATAAGAATGAGTTAATAATTATTTATAGATTGCCCTAAATTGGCCGAACAATAAAAACCTATACCTTGAATATATAACATGTGATTTAAGACTTAATCCTTTACATGATTTAACCGTGTGATTAACAGATAATAGAATATAAATTGACTCTTCAAAAATTAACAGTCATTTAAGGCTTTGAGTTATACTAAAAAGAAAGTGCAAATATTTTTTGACAAATGTTTTAACAAAGGATTTTTAAGGGATTATTCCCTTATACACAAACCATTTAACTAAACTTCTGTTTAGGGGTAAATGTTCGTGTATACTTCTAGACAACTTAAGAAGAATTGAGGAAACTATATAACTTATGACTTGAAATTTGAAACGATACTTTTTGCTCTTCAACTAAGAAAATTTTGACCAAAATATAAACAAAGATTTTTCGAACATTTACGAATCCTATTAATTATTTTTGATAAATCAACAAAAATCGTATTAATTAAATTAAAAATTATTTTGAACATTTTCATATAATTGGACGGAGTAAGAAATTTAAAATCTTTACGTTTATGTGTCATAAAAATTGAATATTTATTATTTAATTAGTCGTAATAATTATCGACGCTTTAGACGTCGGATTGAGTAAAACGGATAAAAAAATGATAGCTGAGAAGAAACTAAAACTTAGAAAATGTGAAGAAAGAAATTTTTAATGAATGTAAATACTGACACGTTATGTAAAAAAAGGATAAAGAAACAATTAGGATGTGTTCCTTAGTAATGATGGTATAAAATAAAATTGCCGAACAATTTAAAAATAACTAATGTTTGTAAAAAGGATAATATAGATAATAAAAAGGGGTTCGCAGCTAATGTGAACCATCAGAATTGAGAAGCCGATAGCGTTGAATGTATAAAAGGTCGTTTGTGGTTGCCTAAATATGGAAGATTGTGAGATGTAGTTATATTGGAAATCTTGTAAGTATAAGTATTATATGTATGTCATTTTTGACTAAAAGTATCTTTGTTTGAAGAAGTTTTACTAATGACAAATTATGAAGGCAGACATCGCCTCATACATTAGTAAACGTCTAGCTATTGCAAAGGTCATCATCTGAATTTGATTCGATTTGGGTCATCGTCGACAGACTGACCAAATCTGCTAATATCATTCCCGTTAATGATAAATGCAAAAGAGTTATATAAACATAGTGTGCCTGTATCGAACATCTTTATCAAGATCCTCGCTTCGCATCGAATTTCTAGAGATTTGCTCAGAAATCATTGAGAACGAACCTTGATGAGAGTACTATGTACCACCCCAATCGAAGGGACGAGGTAAAGTAACGATACAAAGTAATATAAGTGTTGTTTTATGTTTGAATGAATGACCTTTGGTAATAGACCGTATAATCAGTTTCCTTTGGAGAGATTGTCCTTGATAATTATCATATTAGGATCGAGATCGAATCTTGTGAGGATATATATTAGAGCATCTGTAAGCAGGAGTTGGGATGAAGACACCCGACATACACCCATTGTGAGTTGGACATGTCTTTTAGGTTTAAGATTTCCTATGATGGCGAACCTAACCTTACAAAATACCTGACCCGCGAGACTTGAAATGATTGTAGAAATTGGGATCTGATTATTGACTGCCGGTAGTGGGCATGAGGTTATGTGAATATGAAATGTATATCTTGAAGTGCAAAATGGGTAGCGAAGTTATGCCAAAAATTTTAACCATGGAAAAATGAATTGATGATCTGAAAGATCATGGGATATAAGTCCCCGTTGTATGGGACCATTGATATGATGCAAAAGATTGGTTTGAAAGGCATATAAGCTGGATCTACCCTAGGACTTCAAGAGCAGTGTGAATTATGTTTCGTATATCGAACTTGATGAAATATCTATCAAGTAAGAATCTGATAGTTTCTTAGTAATGTTTAGATCGGCGAAAAGTTGCATTCATCAAAAACCCGTGAACATCATGGATAGAGAAAGTAAGTCAACATTTAGCCTGACCTTATTCCTGTAGCAATGTCTGATGAAACTCGCGTATTATAATGAATTGCACTTGTGAGAAAAGACCGAATGTTAAGTAAATACCCACATGGCTTTAACTCTATAAGAAGCGAGTAGTAGGATAAGATGATCTTTGAGGACAAAGATCCTGTTTAGGGGTAAATGCTGTGACAATCCGTCAATTTATGGTTGATATTTTATTCTCAAGTATTATTTAAAAACATTATTTTAATGTTATAATATGAACTCACTTATTTTTGGGAAGTAATTTGGATTTACGTCTTGAAGTAGCGTCAACTACGTCTAAACCGGAGGATTCTATGTTACGTGCTTACGTTTACATACACCGTTTTTGGTGACAGTCCGACATTTCAGAAAATAAATTTGTCCGTGAATATTATTTTGAGATTTTAAATTTGTGTTGGTTCATAAACTCACAAATTTACGAGAAGAGATTAGGACTTTCAATTTTAATTTAACGTCCGTTACGACTAAACCGGAAACCTTAGGATTACGTATTTACGTTTTCGAACTCCGTTTTTGATGAGACAATTTTTATTAGATTCGTTTTGTGCCGTTGATTCATAATTTCTAAAAACGTTTTTCGTAAAACGACCCGAGGGCACGCAAATCAAGGAAACTAGAATTGAGGAGTACCCATAAATAAATGAGGATGAGACAAAATGACTTTTTCCCCACCCTCACACAAACCTACGACCAAAACTAGACACAACTCCATGATGTGTCAAGTTGTAAACTAAAAACTTACACTTGTAAGCATAAGCTTACCTCAAAACCACTAACTTGCAAATCATAAACCATTTACCACACACACTACATGCAAAAAAACTCAATTTCTCTCTTCCTCCTCCATTTGTGTCGTCCCATTTCCACCTTAAACCACCACTTTTGATCAAAATTTACCATAAAATCTTATGTTATTTACACATAAGTTGAAGCCCTTTTGAAGCTCTATAGATTGGTGGTGATTATAACATCCAAGGAGGAGTTTCCATGGAGTCTTGGGGATGATTTTCCACAAGGTGTTCATGAAAAATGGTGGTCTTGAAGATGGTCTTGGTTTATCACAAGTTTCTCCATCAAAATCCATGTTTTGATCAAAACCTACATCATCATGGTGGTATAAAGATTGTTCTCCTCATCCTCTTGTTATTTTTGATTATGTAATCTTGTATTTCTTTTACTTATGTATATGATGATGAATGATGATTAAAAATATTGTGTCAGGATTTGGTGTTGATAAACATGCTTAAAAAGATGAAAAACTATAAGAAACAAGGCAAAAATCATGTTTAAATTGTTGGCTGTATAAAACAGTAAAGAATCATATGATGAACTGATAAAAATGGCATAGATTAATGAATATACAGTAAGTAATATGTCTTGTACACATGTGAGAGTTGGCCATGCAATGGAATCATTAGGATGAGTGAGATATGATCAAATCAAGTTTAGAGTACAAATCTGAGTTCACTGTTTTGGACGATTTTTAGAAAATACTTAGAAGCTGATTCAACAGTAGCTATACAAGCGTTAAATGGAGCACATATCATGTAGTTTATGTCATAAAAATTTGAGTTTCTATCTCCATATAGAACTCTAGATATGGCAGTTTTGGTGAACATGAAAATAAAAATCTGATTTTGGAAATTAAAGTATAATAGTATTATATAAGCACTCAAATAAAAATAGTATAAAATGTGAATTAAAACCCACTAACTTATATAATACATTTATATAAATATGTATAAGGATAAATAAATGATAGATTTTATAAAAATGGTAATTTGATAAGTTTTATAAGTTATAAAACTATAAAAATGATTTTTACGACTTTTTCGGCTATTACCGTAAAATTAACGTTTTTGTTAAATAAAACTTAGACGGTTGGACCCTTCTAATATAAACTTTAATAAACTCATATACTGATATATAAACATATATAACAAGTAAAAACCGATAAAACCCGAACTATATGACATACGGACATTAACGGACTAAGTTAACGTTATTGGACTAATAATACAACAAAATAGGCTAAACCACTTATAAACTTATTTGGGCTTAACCCATTTGGGCCCAACATGTAAAGTGTAAATACTGATAATACAAGTATAAAATGGAGTAATACAAGTTAAAGAACTTATAATAAGTTTATTGGACCTAAAACACGTAAATAGGTAAAACTAGTAAACTAGTAAGAAGTTACTAATACGTAAACACCAAAATGAGTAAAAGAGAATATGTAAACCCACTTGATCATCATATATATAAAATCATCATATGTATACATAATTGTTATTTTTATAAAGTCATTGGACAAGAGTCTAAGACGAGTATTATTTGTCTAGGTTTCCGTGATTGAAGCACGTACCGTACGTCCGAATTGCCGATAACCCGCTTTCCCACATCAACGTGAGGTCATAGCCTCGCACTCTTTTAAATATTTTTATGAAATGTTTTATAAACCCGCGAGGGAGATAACATGTTAGTTTTTATAAAATAGAAGACCATTTGTCCCGATTGTTTGTTTATTGATTTGGACCCGAATGATTGTATGACCCGATTGTATGACCCGATAAATGATTAAATGACCCGATAGATGAAATTAAATGGATTATTAAAGTTAGGTTATGTCACTAAAAGTCCCATTAGCATGAATTGTGGACTACCGGGATTTGGTAGACGCTTATGCATATAATAGTACTATTTGGGGACGATCACCCCAGTTCGCGCCTTGACGGTTGATCCTCGTCATGCCACATTGATTGGTAAGCGAATTTATGTATGAGAAGATTTCCATAGCGTGACCTTTGTGACGACACGCTAATTTAGATGGGCAAATTGAGTATCGAGTTAGCTACTCGTTGTTTGGTTTAGTAAGGTAACAATGTCATGCGGCTTATAATAATCCGATTAACGAAATACTGCTATACGCTCCGAATTACGATGTATTGCCTAACTAGCAATACGGGGTCATACTATTGATATTATGTTCGTGTTTTGGTTTTATATAACCATATTCATATAACGGTTTTTATTTAATCTATGCAACGTTATAAAACGTATTGTATGATATTTTCACGACATTGGTTCGTATAATGATTTTTAAGGCGAAAGCCTATATTATGATTTTGACAAGGATTTGTATAAAAATGATTTTGGCTATTTTATGGCCTACTACTTGGATTTATACAAAATGATTTTCGGTAATAATTTAATACCAAAGTTATATTGATGGAATTTATTAAACTCTATGAATACACTCGGCGTTATCGCTGACCCTTTTCTTTTAACATGTTTTATCTCAGGTACTTGAAGGTAATTCTCGGGAAGACGACAAGAATTTATGGCCCGCACTTAAACAATAATTTCCATTCAAATGCTTTGTAAAACCTGTATGAAATATAATGACTTGGGACCTATGTAAAATTGATATTTATGAATGGAAATGCTTTATTATTAAACGAAGCGATTTTTATGTGTTGTCTATGATGTGAGTAATGTGCTATCCCGTAACACCAACTAGTCTTCCGCTGTATTGAGTTGTATAAATTTGGGGGTGTTACAATTTTTAAGGAAGGAAAATAACGTTCCTAAAAGAACGGATCCCAAAATTCAACGCGTCTCTCACTAAAAACCGTTAATCTTAACGAAAAGAGCCGGCAGCGACACCATTTAATACAAGGTATTATCCAAGTATAAAATAATTTCGTTGTTCTAAGTCTTTTCGAATTGATTATTGGTAGAAAGTGCGACTCAATTGTCTTTTGGTGAACAAGAGGATGGTTTGGTTTGATTATCTAATTTTTAAACTAAAAGCAAATAATTGTCGTTGAGTAAAGTAAAAGATTTTAGAAAATTAAAACAAAAGTTATTTAGAAAAACACTTAAAACATAAAACTTTGTAAAGCTTTAAAACTCAAAAATTTAATCTATCGGAATGTAACAAGTCATTCCTATCGGAATGCACCAAAATTAGAACCATCGGAATAGTTAAGTCATGGCTATCGGAAAACAACACCATCGGAATGTAAGAAGTGGCAAAGCTATCGGAATGTATAATATCGGAATGTTGCTGGGTGTCGTGTGACAATCCATCAATTTATGGTTGATATTTTATTCTCAATATTTATTTGAAAACATTATTTTAATGTTACATTATGAACTCACTTATTTCTGGGAAGAAATTTGGATTTACGTCTTGAAGTAGCATCGACTACGTCTAAACCGGAGGATTCTACGTTACGTGCTTACGTTTACATACACCGTTTTTGGTGACAGTCCGACATTTCAGAAAATAAATATGTCCGTGAATATTATTTTGAGATTTTAAATTTGTGTTGGTTCATAAATTCACAAATTTACGAGAAGAGATTAGGACTTACGATTTTATTTTAACGTCCTTTACGACTAAACCGGAAACCTTAGGATTACGTATTTACGTTTTCGAACTCCGTTTTTGATGAGACAATTTTTATTAGATTCGTTTTGTGCCGTTGATTCATAATTTATAAAAATGTTTTTCGTAAAACGACCCGAGGGCACGCAAATCGAGGAAACTAGAATCGAGGAGTACCCGTAAATTAGTGGAGATGAGACAAGTGGGACACTTGTCCCACCCCCACTACTAGACGGCCAAGGCAAGCCTTGGTGGTAAGTTTATACACAAACTTGCTACACATGTAACTTGAGTTTACATTGTAAGCTAACTAACTAACAAAACCACTCATATTTCCCATTTGCTTCCATTTTCACATGCAAAACCACTCTCAAAACTCTCTCACTCTCCCTTGTTACCGTCCCTATTGCCACCACCACCACCATGTTCATCAAATTTTCCACCATAAATCTTATGTTTAACTTGCATAAGATGGAAACCTATAGAAGACTTGAAGATTGGAGGTGATTATAACATCCAAGGAGGAGTTTCTATGGAGTCTTAGGGCTGATTTTCCACAAGGAGTTTATGAAGATTGGTGGACTTGAAGATGATATTGGTTTATCACAAGTTGTGTGATCAAAATTCATGTTTTGATCACAACCTACATCATCATGGTGGTATAAAGATTGTTCTCCTCATCTTCTTGTTATTTTTGATTATGTAATCTTGTATTCCTTTTACTTATGTATATATGTATGATGATATATGATGATATAACTATTGTGTGGGGATTTGGTGTTGATAATCATGGGTAAAAAGATGAAAAGCTATATATAAAAAGGTTAAAATCATGCTTAAAAATGATGGCTGTATAAAACAGTAAAGAACCAAGTCATTAACTGATAAAATGGCATAGATTAATGGATATACAGTAAGAAATATGTCTTGTACACATGTGAGAGTTGGTCATGCAATGGAATCATTAGGATGAGTGAGATATGATCAAAACAAGTTTAGAGTGCAAATCTAAGTATACTGTTTTGGACGATTTTTAGAAAATACTTAGAGGCTGATTCATCAGTACCTATAGAAGAGTTAAATGGAGCACATATCATGTAGTTTATGTAAACCCACTTAGTCATCATATATATAAAATCATCATATGTATACATAATTGTTATTTTTATAAAGTCATTGGACAAGAGTCTAAGACGAGTATTATTTGTCTAGGTTTCCGTGATTGAAGCACGTACCGTACGTCCGAATTGCCGATAACCCGCTTTCCCACATCAACGTGAGTTCATAGCCTCGCACTCTTTTAAATGTTTTTATGAAATGTTTTATAAACCCGCGAGGGAGATAACATGTTAGTTTTTATAAAATAGAACACCATTTGTCCCGATTGTTTGTTTATTGATTTGGACCCGAATGATTGTATGACCCGATTGTATGACCCGACAAATGATTAAATGACCCGATAGATGAAATTAAATGGATTAGTAAAGTTAGGTTATGTCACTAAAAGTCCCATTAGCATGAATTGTGAACTATCGGGATTTGGTAGACGCTTATGCATATAATAGTACTATTTGGGGACGATCACCCCAGTTCGCGCCTTGACGGTTGATCCCCGTCATGCCACATTGATTGGTAAGCGAATTTATGTATGAGAAGATTACCATAGCGTGACCTTTGTGACGACACGCTAATTTAGATGGGCAAATTGAGTATCGGGTTAGCTACCCGTTGTTTGGTTTAGTAAGGTAACAATGTCATGCGGCTTATAATAATCCGATTAACGAAATACTGCTATACGCTCCGAATTACGATGTATTGCCTAACTAGCAATACAGGGTCATACTATTGATATTATGTTTGTGTTTTGGTTTAATATAACCATATTCATATAACGGTTTTTATTTAATCTATGCAACGTTATAAAACGTATTGTATGATATTTTCACGACATTGGTTCGTATAATGATTTTTAAGGCGAAAGCCTATATTATGATTTTGACAAGGATTTGTATAAAAATGATTTTGGCTATTTTATGGCATACTACTTGGATTTATACAAAATGATTTTCGGTAATAATTTAATACCAAATTTATATTGATGGAATTTATTAAACTCTATGAATTCACTCGGCGTTATCGCTGACCCTTTTCTTTTAACATGTTTTATCTAAGGTACTTGAAGGTAATTCTCGGGAAGACGACAAGAATTCATGGCCCGCACTTAAACAATAATTTCCATTCAAATGCTTTGTAAAACCTGTATGAAATATAATGACTTGGGACCTATGTAAAATTGATATTTATGAATGGAAATGCTTTATTATTAAACGACGCGATTTTTATGCGTTGTCTATGATGTGAGTAATGTGTTATCCCGTAACACCAACTAGTCTTCCTCTGTATTGAGTTGTATAAATTTGGGGGTGTTACAATTTTTAAGGAAGGAAAATAACGTTCCTAAAAGAACGGATCCCAAAATTCAACGCGTCTCTCACTAAAAACCGTTAATCTTAACGAAAAGAGCCAGCAGCGGCACCATTTAATACAAGGTATTATCCAAGTATAAAATAATTTCGTTGTTCCAAGTCTTTTCGAATTGATTATTGGTAGAAAGTGCGACTCAATTGTCTTTTGGTGAACAAGAGGATGGTTTGGTTTGATTATCTAATTTTTAAACTAAAAGCAAATAATTGTCGTTGAGTAAAGTAAAAGATTTTAGAAAATTAAACCAAAAGTTATTTAGAAAAACACTTAAAACATAAAACTTTGTAAAGCTTTAAAACTCAAAAATTTAATCTATCGGAATGTAACAAGTCCTTCCTATCGGAATGCACCAAAATTAGAACCATCTGAATAGTTAAGTCATGGCTATCGGAAAACAACACCATCGGAATGTAAGAAGTGGCAAAGCTATCGTAATGTATAATTTCGGAATGTTGCTGGGTGTCGTGTGACAATCCGTCAATTTATGGTTGATATTTTATTCTCAATATTTATTTGAAAACATTATTTTAATGTTACATTATGAACTCACTTATTTCTGGGAAGAAATTTGGATTTACGTCTTGAAGTAGCATCGACTACGTCTAAACCGGAGGATTCTACGTTACGTGCTTACGTTTACATACACCGTTTTTGGTGACAATCCGACATTTCAGAAAATAAATATGTCCGTGAATATTATTTTGAGATTTTAAATTTGTGTTGGTTCATAAACTCACAAATTTACGAGAAGAGATTAGGACTTACGATTTTATTTTGAAGTCCTTTACGACTAAACCGGAAACCTTAGGATTACGTATTTACGTTTTCGAACTCCGTTTTTGATGAGACAATTTTTATTAGATTCGTTTTGTGCCGTTGATTCATAATTTATAAAAATGTTTTTCGTAAAACGACCCGAGGGCACGCAAATCGAGGAAACTAGAATCGAGGAGTACCCGTAAATTAGTGGAGATGAGACAAGTGGGACACTTGTCCCACCCCCACTACTAGACGGCCAAGGCAATCCTTGGTGGTAAGTTTATACACAAACTTGCTACACATGTAACTTGAGTTTACATTGTAAGCTAACTAACTAACAAAACCACTCATATTTCCCATTTGCTTCCATTTTCACATGCAAAATCACTCTCAAAACTCTCTCACTCTCCCTTGTTACCATCCCTATTGCCACCACCACCACCATGTTCATCAAATTTTCCCTCATAAATCTTATGTTTAACTTGCATAAGATGGAAACCTATAGAAGACTTGAAGATTGGAGGTGATTATAACATCCAAGGAGGAGTTTCTATGGAGTCTTAGGGCTGATTTTCCACAAGGAGTTCATGAAGATTGGTGGACTTGAAGATGATATTGGTTTATCACAAGTTGTGTGATCAAAATTCATGTTTTGATCACAACCTACATCATCATGGTGGTATAAAGATTGTTCTCCTCATCTTCTTGTTATTTTTGATTATGTAATCTTGTATTCCTTTTACTTATGTATATATGTATGATGATATATGATGATATATGATGATATAACTATTGTGTGGGGATTTGGTGTTGATAATCATGGGTAAAAAGATGAAAAACTATATATAAAAAGGTTAAAATCATGCTTAAAAATGATGGTTGTATATAACAGTAAAGAACCATGTCATTAACTGATAAAATGGCATAGATTAATGGATATACAGTAATTAATATGTCTTGTACACATGTGAGAGTTTGTCATGCAATGGAATCATTAGGATGAGTGAGATATAATCAAAACAAGTTTAGAGTGCAAATCTGAGTATACTGTTTTGGACGATTTTTAGAAACTACTTAGAGGCTGATTCATCAGTACCTATAAAAGAGTTAAATGGAGCACATATCATGTAGTTTATGTCATAAAAACTTGACCTTCTATATCCATATAGAACTCTAGATATGGCAGTTTTGGTGAACATGAAACTAAAAATCAGATTTTGAAGAATTAAAGTATAATAGTATTATATAAGCGCTCAAATAAAAATAGTATAAAATGTGAATTAAACCCCACTAACTTGTATAATACATTTACATAAATATGTATAAGGATAAATAAATGGAAATTTTATAAAAATGGTAGTTTGATAAGTTTTATAAGTTATAAAACTATAAACATGATTTTTACGACTTTTTCGGCTATTACCGTAAAATTAACGTTTTTGTTAAATAAAACTTAGACGGTTGGACCCGTCTAATATAAATTTTTATAAACTCATACACTGATATATAAACATATATAACAAGTAAAAACCGATAAAACCCGAACTATATAACATACGGACATTAACGGGCTAAGTTAACGTTATTGGACTAACAATACAACAAAATGGACTAAAACACTTATAAACTTATTTATTGGGCTTAACCCATTTGGGCCCAACATGTAAAGTATAAATACTGATTATACAAGTATGAAATGGATTAATACAAGTTAATGGACTTATAATAGGCTTATTAGACCTAAACACGTAAATAGGTAAAACTAGTAAACTAGTAAGAAGTTACCAATACATAAACACAAAAATGAGTGAATGAGAATATATAAACCCACTTGATCATCATCATATATATAATCATCATATATATACATAATTGTTATTTTATAAAGTCATTGGACAAGAGTCTAAGACGAGTATTATTTGTCTAGGTTTCCGTGATTGAAGCACGTACCGTACATCCAAATCGCCGATAATCGCTTTCCCACATCAACGTGAGTTCATAGCCTCGCACTCTTTTAAATGTTTTTATAAAATTTTTTATAAACCCGCGAGGGAGATAACATGTTAGTTTTTATGAAACAGGACACAAGTTGTCCCGATTGTTTGTTTATTGATTTGGACCCGAATGATTGTATGACCCGATGTATGATTATATGACCCGATAAGATGAAATGAAATGGATTATTAAAGTTAGGTTATGTCACTAAAAGTCCCATTAGCATGAATTGTGAACTACCGGGATTTGGTAGACGCTTATGTATATAATAGTACTATTTGGGGACGATCACCCCAGTTCGCGCCTTGACGGTTGATCCCCGTCGTGCCACATTGATTGGTAAGCGAATTTATG